>CM057848.1:18888348-18902282 GCA_030068395.1 Apalone spinifera
GAGGGCTTAAAAGGGAAAATCTTCCACAGAAGGGATGGTGAACAAGAAGACAGGTGTACTTCAGAGACCCCCTGGCCACAGAGACAGATCAGCCAAGAGGGAGACCGTAGCCAATGGCAGCTTAGGGGTTTGTGGTAGGGCCCTGGGCAAGTGCAAACAGGGGCTCCTCTGCTTCCTGTCTGCCTGCAGTTCCCCCTGCACCTGCTGGGGAAATAGGTTTGGGACGTGTAAGCTTCCCCCATCCATCCAACACTCCTGTCTGCGAGCATTTTTTTCAGGGCTCCTTCAACTGGCCAGGGTCTCTGGGGCATGGCCCTGTTGGCCCATTAGCCGGCCCACCACTGTCAGTAGCAGGCTTCCTCACTACTGAAGCTGCATGAGCTAGCTGTAAAGCAGGGTACCCCAAGAGTTCAGGCTGGAGCTAGAGCTTCATTAAAGATATTGTATCTGCTATTAAGGCAAGGGGTGATCCCATAAGACTGCCTAAGACACAAACCACCTCGCCTTTGTTTTCTTTTATTCCAATTCCCCTTGCTTTCAATGGAAAGAGAAAGAAAAAGACCTTTCTATGCTTTGTTTGGAGAACCCCTTGGCTGCATCTAGATTGGCATGATTTTCTGGAAATGCTTTTAACGGAAAAGTTTTCCGTTAAAAGCATTTTCAGAACAGAGCATCTAGAGTGGCACGGACGCTTTTCCGCAAAAGCACTTTTTGTGGAAAAGCGTCCGTGCCAATCTAGATGCGCTTTTCCACAAAAAAGCCCCGATTGCCATTTTCGCGATCAGGGCATTTTTGCGGAAAACAAATCTGAGCTGTCTACACTGGCCCTCTTGCGCAAAGGTTTGCGCAAAAGGGACTTTTGCCCGAATGGGAGCAGCATAGTATTTCCGCAAGAAGCACTGATTTCTTACAGTAGGAAGTCAATGCTTTTGCGGAAATTCAAGCGGCCAGTGTAGATAGCTGGCAAGTTTTTCCGGAAAAGTGGCTGATTTTCCAGAAAAACTGGCCAATCTAGACAGCCACTTGTGTATTACAAACAGTAAAGACAGCATGACCAACTTGGATTGGGATGTGCTGAGAATTGAGGGGAGCCCCAACTCCGCACGTGCAGGAAAGATTAAGTGACACGGCAGTTATTTCTATGAAGAACTCAGAAGCAAGGCATATAGACTGAGATAATCTTATTAATGAGGGTGCTTTAGAAAAGGTTAAGAGCGCTGATTGCCCTGCTTGCGGTGAGTTTGGTTTTGTTTCGTAGTGGGGGAAGAAGACCCAATGTTGAATCTTTGAACCACGCCTGGAATATCTTCTGCATGGCAAACTTGGATCTTATAAAGTTGTGTGCATTTAATATTGGAGTCATGGGATGGGATTACAATAGGAGCTGCTTGCCCTGCTGCACTGCCAAATCACTTCATGAGCTGATTAAATTTGTTGCTAGAGTGGCATTGGAAACACAGAGATTGCTTGTTCTTAGCAATTGCAGACTGTGCATAGATGATGAATTTTCAGAAACAGCTCATGGGTGTATCCCAGGTAGTTATTTGCTCAAAGTATGCAGCTAGTCATACTGTGGATATAGTTTTGGCCTGGAATTGGAGATTAGTAAATTGAACCTTACATTTTGTGTAATAGACCTACCACTATGACTTATGGTTCAGGCTCATCTCTCCTGTCAGAGTGAGAGACCTGTTTTGGTGGTCCACCCTTAAAGATTAAAGGAACAAGAAATGTTCCAGAGAGCTCTGAGAACAATGACAGAGCACTCCCTTCATAGGTTGGTAGCTCATTATAATACTAATTTGTACTGATTATGTTGTTGATAAGGTGGCCCTTAGCCATCCATTTCACTGGCTTTGTTCCTGTCAGTCAGTTTGGTTTGCTGATGATCTGTGGCAAATGGGAAGACAATTAGAATGCCAGTGCCGGAAGTCTCATCCAAGGCAGATTGCAGCATCAAGATTTTGCAAATTCTTATTTTGTGGGAAGCAAGGGAAAAGTTCTTTTCTTCCATCTGCAAGATCGCAGAGAGCAGATTTGTTTTGCATGGTAGATAGTTTGGTAAATTCAGTCTGTGTCAGTTCACTAGCTTGTCTGAATCCCTGCTATTCTAAGGAAGTTGCTTGCTATTTTGCAATCCAGATTAATCAGTTTAGGAATACTTTGTCTGCTTCTGTGCTGACAAAACAAGGTCTTGTTTTCTTGGCTGGAGTTTCAGCCAGTGATACTCCCTGAAGTGTTGGGAGAATGTCCCACAACTTGTGCTTTGGATCCATGTCCTCTTTCACTGCTGCTGATTGTGTATCACACTCAAATCTTCCATCATACATGAACTTACTGAGTCTGAGCACCATCCAGACGCTGGAACTGTGCCTGGCCACTCAGACTCACTCCTGGCCTACAGATTCCAATGCTGTTACACTTAGTGATGTGGGATACACATCTCAGTTGCAATGGGTCCCAAGACTAGTGAGAATCCCCTCCCCCCCGCCTCTGCAGTAGCTCATATATTCCCTCTCCAGAGCTCCACCCTGGGGGATACCTTGTTTTAATTCTTTTAGGACTTTTGACAGTTAAAAGAAGTAACACAGAGACTTTGCATGGATGTTTCTAAAATACACACACTCTACTCATAGACAAAACATAAGATATACAGGTCTATGGAAGAATAATGAATGCCTTGTAGCAAGAGGGCATGGCCTGCCTCAGAGACACACAGGGAGGAACCCCCATCTTCTCCTTGGAGAGTGGAGCCAGGAAACTCATGTCTGCTCTGCTGGAAGCAGAGGGGTGGGACAGGAAGTAGAAAAGGTGGGCCCTGCAACTCGGGCTGGAGAACCACCAGCTGAGACAGATGCCTCCCACTTGCTGTTAGGGCCCCCCAACAATGCTGAGCACTCATCAGGATCACCAGAGCTGCCAGCCAATCAGGATGCCAAACAGCTGCTGGGGAGATGTACCGGGGGAGATGAAGAACCACCCTGAGACATGGGTACCCAGTGAGGGGAGTGTAGGAAGTAGCCTAGGGACACCAAATTTTAGTCCAGTTGTGTTGTTCCTTGGATCCAGGTCAGTGTTTCTCTGCTGGATCCCCAATGACTCAGTGGTGGAACCATCTGCAACTTTTAGGACCCTGGGTTGGGATTCAGTGGAGCAGGATGGCACCCTCCTCACCAGCATTAGGAACACAGCAGCAGGCAGGCTGCTGTTGCAGTGGAGGGGGACAGGCAGCTACTCTTGCTCCTAATCCTGGTAGCTGAGAGAGGCTGTGGGAGAACTTGGAGGGAATGCTAAGATGTGCAGCGATCAGCTCTGCCTTCCCACCACACAGCACTGTGGGATGCATACCCACAGTGCACTGCTCACGCTGTCAATGATGGTGCCCCCAGTGTGGACATGATCTGTTGGTAGAGGGAGCAAGTGTGAACACCCTCTGGGGATTTTTGTTTTGTCAACTTTTGGGTGTCAACCTAAGTTTTATTGACAAACCTAAGTAGTGTAGATATACCAGAGTCAGTATCCTTGCTGGATTCTTCTGCACTTCCTGTAAATCTATCATCTCCTCTGGTTCTGCTCTTGGTCTCTCCTTGCTGGAGAGAATCTCCGGGTACGTCTACGCAGCAGTGTTATTTCGGAATAATGTACGTTATTCTGAAATAACATAGTTCACATCTACACAACAAGCAGTTATTTCAACATAATATCAAAATAATGTGGAGCTGGAGGACTTCTTACTCTGACTCCTGTAAATCTAATTTTACAAGGAGTAAGGGAAGTCAGAGGAAGAGTGCTCTTTCTCAGATTTCCTGCTGTGTAGACAGCACCAAAAGCCAAAATAAGCTATTTCGATTTAAGCTACGCAATTGACGAAGCTCAAGTTGCCTAGCTTATTTTGGCTTTAGGCCTGCTGTACAGATGTACTTTCCATGTTAACAGCAGATTCTAATACCTTTGTCTTGCCTCTTCCTTCCTTTGGCGTTTTTCCATTTTTTGAATCATCTGTGTTACAGCAGATTGGAGTCATTAGCAAATCAACAGTTTAGTGACAACAGCTGGGGATTTCCAATATGTTTCTTCATTCAGTCTCAGAAATAGGTCTCCTGGTTTAAGCCTGAGTAAGCTTTGGGCTTCATTCAGATGATTAAGGGAAGAAAGCCGGAGACCTCTTAGATTTGATATCCCTCAATCCACATTATTTAACTAATGACATCATCCAAAGGCCTCCTTTGTGGATTGGCAAATCTGTTGACCTTCAAGGGGTGATTTGAGCCTTTTCTTGTGACCGATGTGGCTACTGCCCTATAGCTCAGCGGAGCTAATATGAAATCTCCATGTTGTAGACTTCTCCTAGCAATTGATACTGCTTTCTCTGTCAGTTCATTCCCTGTGAGTGGTGAGGGCTGGAAGCAAAATGTTTGAATTCATACTGTATCCTAATCACTTGGAATTCAGAGCTGACCAATGGTAGCTCACTGTCAGTGAGTATTTCTTTTGCAATGACAAAGGGAGAAACATGTCTTTAACTTTTTCTCTGACTCTGATGACATGGGTCTGATGAGAATCAGAAGCTCTAGGAAAAAAAGTCAATGATTGCCAGGTAGGTAGGCCTTTTCCTTCAGGTTACATCTACACTGCAGGCTTCTTGCGCAAGAACTGTTTTGCGCAAGAGCATATCCACACTGTCATGTGCTTTTTCTCAAGAGATATGTTTTTGCGCAAGAACATCCATGGCAGTGTGGATGCTCTCTTGTGCAAGAAAGCTCTGATGGACATTTTAGCCATAGGGGTTACTTGAGCAAGAAACCCCTGTTGCCCGTCCACTCTGCCTTCTTGCACAAGAGCTCTTGTGCAAGAGGGCTTATTCCTTGTGGGCAGAGGAATAACTTTTGTGCAAGAAGCTCTCTGTTCGGATGCTTTACTGTAAATTTACTTGCGCAAGAACACGCGTGCAGCGTAGACACTCCATAAGTTTTTGCGCAAGAACAGCTGTTCTTGCGCAAGAAGTCTGCAGAGTAGATGTAGCCTCAGAGTGCTGTTCTTCTGCTGTTAATGTGCGTGTTGTTCTATCAACTAATGCTGTGGATACAAGATCTTCTTTGTGTTGCTTTTTCTGGTTCTTCTGCTTGACTTTCCTAATTGTATTATGCATTTTAAGTTCTGCCCAATGCTGAGCCAGCAGACCAGCTATCAAGCTCATTCTCAGAATTTTGTGAGGCCCTCTTGTGTCTTCACTAAGATTTCAGCATGCAACAACTGTGGGACTACAATATGATTGACATGGGTTAATCAGACCTTCCTTTTTGGAGACTTTCCTTCTCATCATGCAGAAGTTACAAGCAGATGGCACAGTCCCTGCTAAGTAACAGAGCCACCAACGTCTTATAAACTTGAATAAGTTTGATGTTTCAGGCTGGTAGGCTACTCAAAATAGCACTGTGCTACTATATCCCCCTAAACCACTGGAGAATCCAATGGAGCAATTAGGCTACTACCTTGGTGCACATTATGAGTGAACTCTTGCACAAAGAGGCACCTTGTCTAGCTCTTTGCTATATATTAAAAATATCGGTGGCTTGTGATGTGGCACTTGCTCAAAACTGAGACCCTGGCAAAGTTTTCTGAACATACTCACTTGCCAAATATTCTCTCTTTATTTGGGCATTCTGGTCTTGGCTCTGTAACAACTTGCTATAGGGCTTCCATTCATTTCAGTGTAACTGGAGAGGCAATCCACCATGAACATAGCTGCTAGCATCTGCTAGAATGGCTGTAGACTTGGAGACATCTTTAGCTTCAGCCCATGGTGTTACTGCAAGTGACAAGGTGGGAAACCAACAATCTTACCAAATGTCTTTTTTTCCATTGTGGAAAGCAACTACCCTATATTCAGTGGCCAAAGAGAATAGCCTGAAACAGTTCTAATTTTCTAATGATAAAACAGTTTAGTAGCATAGGCAAAAAATACCAGCTTGCTTAAAGGTTTTCTTTGAGCTATTTTCTCCTTGATTTCCCTTTATCAACATTAGGACTTTCTGGTGCTCATCTTGAATGATTTAGTTTCAAAATAAACTGTTTGAAAGCTTAAGTTCTAACACCAGACAGTGATTATCCCGAAAACAATGAACTTAACCAACTACCCAAGAAGGAGTTGGAGGGATTTGTAGCTTTTAAAGGGGTTGATGCTAGCTTGCCTTTTGTCTTTCCACTAATGCCTCTGTAATTTGTACCCTGGACACAATGTCTTTTTGAACTTTTTTTTCTCCTTCAGTGGAACTTTAAGCTCCTTCTACCACCTAATTCACTGCATACAAAAGAAGATTTAATATCTTCTAAATGACTGTATAAAAAACAAAACTACCAGATGGCAGACTTAGTCGCTCTAGGGGATGCATTCTGCCTTTCATACGGAGATTTTGAATGGAGTTTTGAAAGAGAGGACCAGTGAACATGTTAAATCTTCTTTTAGTGAGGTGCTGTGATCTAACTGCAAGATGTAAATCTTGCCCATGGCTCAACAAGAGAACAGAGAAGCCCAGGGATTCTGCTTTATTATGAGTGCTAGAAAAAACTCACCCTAAATATGATTTTGGGCATCTCTTCAGAATTTTCTTGCAACAGTGTTTGGATGATGTTGTTAGTCATTTGCCATCCAGTGCCTCAGTATACCTCAGATTATGACATAACTCTATTAATCCCAGCAGGGTAAAATTTGAGATCATTACTATTTACCAAAAACTCCTTGCCATTCCTTTACTCCCAAATTCAAATACTCCCATAAGAGGTAGCTATTCTGTTTCATTTTCTTCCAGTTTCCCGATGTGAGAAGCCACTTTACCAAATAAAACCATCCAAAAGGGTGAATTTCTCCAAGATCAATTGTTTTGTGTCATTCACATAGCAAATTTTGTATTTGATTAATTTTGCCTCTCTTCCTGTTCATGTGAACAGATCACAGTTTTCTCAGATTCATTTGCTGAGAATTATTTACTAAATACTTTCAGAGAATAACTCTTGATTTTAACTAATTTGCAAGCAGCTCCTTGGAAATACTTGATATCCAAACTGTTTCACTGTAGATCACATGATACATTTCTGTTCCCTAATTTACTCTTGGAACCGGTTTTCCCTTTACATCGGTTTACTTTTGATTAAAAATTCAGTTTTTCTTCAAATAGTCACACGGAAATCACCCTTGGTAACTATCCCTAGCAAGAAGCTCATTCACTAGGACATTTGTAGAAAGAGAACACAAATAGGGCAGGAACATAGCTGGAGCATAGCTATTAAACATTTCAGATGACCTGTTACAAAAATAGGATTCCCCCAGCTAGGATTATAGGATCCCACCTCCCCCATCTGCCCCCGCTCTGCTTTGAAGTAATATGATTAAATGGGGATACTTCAGCTTCACAAGGCAGAAGCTGCTAGATGTTGACTGGATGCAAACCATGAGCAGATGGTTTCCTCTGAATTCAGAGGCACAGGACAAACTGTATATATTTGTAAATAATCAAAGAAATACCTGACTGACAACAATTTTGACACTCAACTGGAACATCCACAGGGCCCCAAAATCTGACCAGGTCCTTGGGTAGAAAAGGGGCAACAATATCTTTTGGCGTGCCCTATATTTGATGCATCAGAGGAGGAAAATATTTCTATCATGCGTCTAATGATCAGCTTTCATCCTGAAGTACTAGATCTGACCTCTTATCTTAGCATGCATTACTGGGATAGCTGCTTAGTAACAAGTAAAGAATTCAACCTAACAACGGTTCATTCATCCTTGCACTGTGACAGCCAAAGAACAAGCTTTCAGATAAAACATTAGTTCTCTACAGACCTTCAGCTAACAACATGATTGCTGTTGAAGCCACTATGTATATTAAATAGCAGCCCATTATCATAAAAGAGAGAAGTTGTCATTCTCACATACAGCTGATAGGAGAGAAGACCATTTTTTTCCAGGATGAAAGAATCAATTTGTATAGAAAAACCATGAATATATAGACATCAGTGGTGAAAAACAAATACTACTGGTTGGATCACTTTCTGAGCTATCATCAGGCTTGCCAATGGGGCTGTGGGGAGGATATAGGGGGCAGTTGCCCTGGGACCGGGTCATTCAAAGGAGCCTGGGGCTCCTGCTGCTGCTACTGCTGCCCTGGGCCCTTTAAATTGCTGCTGGAGTGCCATGCTGCTCATTGCTGGCAATGCTAAGGCTGGGGGGGAAGCGGGGCGGTGGAGTTCACCATGCTCTAGGCAGTGCTGGGGACTGCATGGTGCATTCTGGGCAGTCCTGAGGACTAACTGCCCTTGGTTCCTCCCCTTCTGCCCTCAGCCCCTTCTGGGAGTGCTGAGCTAGCTCCCATCACGTTGCCCAGGGCCTGAGGAGGCTGTTGGCCCCCCTGGCTATTGTAGTAGCTTTCATTTTGCAGTCCTTCTCTGTTCTTTTCTCACCACTCTAAGGGAAGTTCATGAACCAGCCAGAGGAGGTACAGATTTCCCTTGCAACTTAGCACTGATTCATATATTAAAAGCAGCCTGTAATACGGATGTATTGCTTTGACAGGTTCAGGAGTGGGAGTGCTAACAACTAGTCAGGAAACATAAAGTATACTACAGCTCAGGGCTTTGTCTTCACTAACTACACAGTGCATCGATGCTGCAGAGATCAATCCACTGGCAGCTAATTTATCGCATTCCCTTATCCCCCAGAAGACAGAGTGGTAAATACATCAACTTCAGCTACACTATTTGCGTAGCAAAGATTGACAGAGGGGGAGAGGTGGTTAGTGTAGATAAGGCCTAAGGTTTTTTAATGTTGTCATTGTGACTGAGACTACGACAGTGCTTTCCAGCCTCTGCTGAGAATATTAGCTGTTATTTCTTGGTTTTTATTTATATACCGTTCATGATTTGCTAAGTGTTTTTCAGGCTTGTTTAAATAAAATCTCTGTCGTAGAGAGCATACAAACTTAGTGGTCAGTGTATTGTGTCAGGACAAGACATAGCAAAAAGCAGTGTGACTGAAGAGTTGAGTTCAACATTCATTGTATTACTTCCTCAATTTTTGTTTTATTATTTATACTGGATCTTCAGTCCTTTAACTTGTTAGCTGTTCTAGGTCCTTTGAAAGACAGGTATTTTAAGAAGGGACTTGAAAAAGAAAAGACGTAAGGAAAGGAACTACAGTTGTAACTGTATGTGCCTTATCTCTCTCCCAGCCAGTTCTGGTACTTTTCATATGGAGTCATTAGAAGCAAACAGCAAAAAAAGATGAGGAGGCAAAGAGTGTTCATGCACTAGCATTTTACCTCTGGTCATGTAATTTCCAATCTAGCTGAGGTCATAAGTGAAAATGTGTTGATTGGGTTGTCACAATTGTTTCCTTAGGGGACATGGTGGCTAATTTTCATGAAATCTCTTCGTTTTTCTTTATCTGCTTAAACTATTTTGGGACAGAAGATTGTATTTAAATCATCACAATTTTATTTGACAGTATATTCTTATTTCTTTGAGTTTCTTCTGTGCATGATGCATTTCCATTCCTTGCATTTCAAAACAAAAGTGATAACTGATCAAAACCCTGTAATGTGAACAAACAAAGGTGAGTTAGAAGGAATAGATTAGCAACACAACCACATCCTATTGCAACAAAAAATAGCTAGGTTAGAAATTATTAAGCTACACAAATATTTAATGAACTATAATTAGCGCTAACATGGCGTTGCTCCCAATTTTCACCACGAACCAACCATGTGGTAGAAAAGTATAATTGCAACCTTTTTAAAATTTCTTTGCTTACACTTTTGACTGAACTTTTTTTCACTCTTGTAGATGTTTGCTAATACAAATTGATGGATGAAATCCTAAGCCCATTAAAGTCAATGGGAGACTTGTCATTGAATTCAGTGGAGCCTGGATTTCACCCAACATGTTTACCTAACAGTTACTTATCCATAAGAGATCAAGACCGTCTTCTATGCAAGCACGCTGGGCTTTGCTGGGCTAGATGGAGCGGTGGTGGAGATGGAAGAACTTGATGCTGCAGGGATCTGCTAGCCTCAGTGCAGGAATCTGCAGGTAAACTGCTACCGCCGCTGTTAGCACATCCTAATTTCAGATCTCATGTCTTCTCTGCAAAGGAGAGGTATGGCTGCAGCAGGTTTAGAAGTAACAATAGTGAGTAAAAATAGCAAGAATATAGCAAGTAACAATAGCTATGAAGCCACTGCAGCATACTAACATGGCCTAGCCCTGCCCACTTAGGATTCTGGATATATATTACTTTGAGCTAGCTTTGACCTGCCTAGATCAAAGCTAGCTCAGTTGTATCTATATGTGCTGCATTTACACCTCCCAGCTGCAATGCAGATGGTAGCCTAGGGTACATCTAGACTACAAGCCTCTTTTGAAAGAGATCGTCCAGACAGCCACGAGACTTTCGAAAAAGCAATCTGCTTTTTCAAAAGAGAGCACCCAGGCAATCTGGACGCTCTGTTTCGAAAAAGGCCTGTTTGTGTTCAAGAACACTTTTTTTCGAAAGAGTTCTTTTGAAAAAAGGCATTCTTCCTCCTAAAATGAGGTTTACTGCTGTCAAAAAAAATGCCACGTTCTTTTGATTTAATTTCAAAAGAATGTGACGGCAGTCTAGATGCAGGTGAAGTTTTTTCAAAAGAAGACCACTTTTTTCGAAAAAACTCTATAGTCTAGACATAGCCTCTGATTCTTTCAGATTCCTGCTATTGCATGCAGTACTAGCCTTTTCCATCCCCAGCTGGCCAGAGAACAGTATCCCGTCCGGTCATACTCAGACCTGGCAATATGTATCTGTGACTTCCATGCTCAGTTATTGGAACTCATCTCAAAGAATGAAACGTCACAAGCTAAGCTGGTACAAAGCATAGCGTCCTCTCTGCTTAGCAACAAGGGTTTCTATGAAGACATCATATCTGCAATGGCTCACCATTCAATACCGAATCCAGTTCAAGGTCTTTGTTCTATGATTCAAAGCCCTCCATGTAACTGTTCCTAGCTTCCTCTTCTGCAACCATGGCCTTTCACGACAGCTGCATCTCACTGTAACAAGGAAACTGGTGACCAGCGGGGGAGCCTCATACACTCAGGAAACAGAACTTTTGCAGGGTCCAGAGCAAGACTATGGAACTCGCCCCTTTTCCTCAACCCAGAGATGGAAAGGATCAAGGATCTCACCCTGTTCAGCATTCAGTATGAAAGTTGTCCCTTTGAATTAGCTTCCCCTACACTTTTTCAGAACTGAGTAGCCAACCAACAAAAAACAAATCTCATTTCCAACCCTAGAATCAGAGTGAACAATCTACGCCTTCCTGTAGGAGAAGGGGGTGAGAGTAGGGTTGCTAGATGGTTTAACAAAAAATACTGACCACCCCCACCCCCCACTCAAAAAAAAAAAAAAAAAAAACGACCATGGGGGAAAAAATTCTGTTGAGGGGGGGAAAAAAGGGAGAGACCAAAGTTGTTGAGCAAAATTAATCAATTAATTAATTTAATTAAATAAAACAGCATTAAAACAGCACGGTCCTTTCAATGAGTATAGTCAGAATAGGGATAGGAACAGGGGAGAGGTTGAGCACTAAGACCCAGGGAAGGCATTGCTTCCCCTTGGTCTTTAGGCTTTTTGCTGGCGGCCATTTTGTTTTCTTGATCAAGCCCAAACACAGCTTCCCTGTGGAACCAGGTAAGAAGGAGTGCTGGGAGTGTCGGGGACCCGGCAGGGAGGAGGGGGAGGCCGGGGCTGGGCCCAGTTGCTGAGTGTGTGGTAGGGTTGCCAGGTATCTGGTATTTTCGCCTCCTGACAGGGAAAAAAAACAGAAAATACCGGAAATTTTAGGTGTCCGGTATTTTCTGAATTTTTTTTATCAGACAGGAGGCAAAAATACTGGACTGTCCAGGTCAATACTGGACACCTGGCAACCCTAGGTGAGAGATTGCTATTTGAGGGGGGTGGGATTGTAATTGAGAGGCACTTAGATACTGCAGAGATGAGTGTGATAAAAGAACCTACACAAATAGATCAAATGAGCTAGGTAGCGCTATCTGCATTAGTGCGGAAGGCTGAGTTGTACTCCTCAAAAGAGGAGTGGCTGAGGGGTGGAGCCAGAGCTGTCCACACTTTGTACCTGTACAGATAGTGCATAAAGAGGGATCAGGTTTATATGGGCAGTAAATGTGGCTGATGAGGCATTCGATCTACCTCTGTCCAGACTCCAGTGCACACATAATGCCTAGCACCACTCCCACTGAGGCCTCTTCCCACCACTGCATCTGTGCACTTGAAGGCACAATTTAGCCCAACAATTTTAGTCTTGAACCAAGTTGCCATTGTAAATGCAATCTGTATTGTCTGTCTTTGTAAACCCTCTCCAGAGCTCTAAATAAACAACAGGAGGTGCAGGAACCTCTCAGGATCCATAGAATTATACCCTACAGCTCTACTAATTGGGTGTTAATCATGCTGACTGTACTCAGGCAAAAAACCTCTTCTAACACTGACTTTAATAGGAGTGCATATTTCAGGATCAGGCCCTGAGCATCTTGGAAGAGATGAATAATAATCAGTATGTGCAGAAATACTGCAGTTTGCATCTCAAAAGAACACTTTAAATCTGCTTAGCAATTTGTAACGCCCACAGTAGCACACTGTGTAACGCTGCAGTACAAGACAAATCCACTTACACATTAAATACGGTTCCAGAATTTGTCTATCACCAACTCACAATCAGAAAAAGGAGGAAGGGGGAGAACAATATGCAGGTTGGATTGAGAAAGAAAAGAGTTGGTCTCCTCTCCCCAAACATGCTGTTTTAGTCTCTTAATACTATTTTCTGAACTCATAGTAATTACCACCCAAATGGCCCTTAATCCCAATCATTGTTCTGTTGTCTCTCCTGACAGTTGTTTCCTCTTAAATGTAAATGTTTTCCAGAACTGACAACTTTATTTCAACACATACATTAGTGCCTGGAAAACCAACCCACATTTCGCAAAGATGATATTTGGTGAATTACATTATTTTTCTAAAGTGAAAATCTCAACACTTCTTTGATGGGCTGATGTCTTCTTGTCCTGCCAGGCTTTTAGCTTTTTGTGTGTTAGCCACATGCTGTTTAATCTGAATGGATTCATGCTGCAGGCCACTTTGATCAGTTAGCTAACATTATATAAGGTTCCTACTTAAAAAAATGTATCAGTCGGACTCGTGCCATTTCTGCCATGGATGGATAATATAAAACCTATTCTGAGGGCCTTTCACATTTGTATTTAAATGCATGTCTTTTTACTGATTATTGAACTAGAGAGCAGAACTCTTTCAATTGCTGTATTCCATTATTTTACTGGTTAGCACTAAGAATGGATTCTGTACTATTCAAGACTGCAAGATAAAAAACAAAGGCAAGATCCTTCAGCAGGTGTATTGAATTGAACCATGTTGGTTTGCACCCACTTCGAATCCGGTTCAAACTCTGCTGAAGATCATGCAATCTGAAAGATAAATATAAATGCAGAGTGCACTAGAGATTCCAGAGAAGGGAATAGCTGGATATTTTTGGTCACTTATATTCTGCACTGTATAGGCATTACAGAAGAGATGGGCTTGGGGAGCAGGGTTTGAACAAAGAAGAGGATATTAACTGGGAAGGTCATTCCAGGCAAAGGGGTCAACACTGGGAAAGGAGTTGAATTCACACAGTATTGACCGAAAAGAAGAAAAGAAAAGTTGATAATCTGTAATGACCAACCTTCAGAGCAATAAGAGATGGGCTTCATGTGGCGATGTGACATACCAACAAGGCAAAGAGCATTAGGGCCAAATTGGGGAAGAAGAAGTTACTCACCCGGGCTGTGTCTACACAGGCCCCCTTTTCCGGAAAAGGGATGCAGATGAGAGA
>CM057848.1:18902382-18918668 GCA_030068395.1 Apalone spinifera
CAAACATTTGAGGGCTCCAGAATTAAGGTTTTTGGGTACGAGAGAGAACTGCCGTAGCCACTGTAGAATCGGCAGCAAATTGATTTACTACAGCGTAGTGCCTCATAAAGGTAGAATGGGAGGACCATGTTGCTGCTCGGCAAATGTCTCAAAATGGGACACCTCTTAGAAAGGCTGTAGTCATGGTTACTGCTCTAGTAGTATGGGCCCCTAGGTGGCCACGAAAGAGGTTTGTTACGTATGGAGTAGCAGGTGGTAATACATGACACTATTAGTCTTGCAATGCGCTGGGAAGTTAAGGGTTGTCCCTTGGAACAGTCCGCTAGTGACACTATTAGGTGGTCCGATTTCCTGAATTGTTGCGTTCGTTCGATGTAAAACGCTAGTGCCCTCCTTATATCCAGTGTGTGTAATACTGTGTCTTGCCGTGAAGTATGAGGGTTGGGGTAGAAACAGGGAAGAACAACTGGCTCGTTGATGTGAAAATCCAAACAAACTTTCAGAATAAATGCCGGATAAGATCTCAGTGTCACCGAATCTTTAGTAAAAACTGTGTACGGTGGTGATGACATGAACGCTGCTATCTCGCTGACTCTGCGAGTTGATGTAAGGGCAAGCAGAAACAGAAGTTTAGTGGTAAGAAGTTGTAATGATATTGTCACTAGGGGCTCAAAGGGGGGGGGCGAGTCAATGAGTCCAGAACGAGGTCCAAGTCCTAGGAAGGTGGTGGCGATCATCGTGATGGGTTGAGGTTTGTGAATCCTCTCAGGAACACCTTTGTGGTGGGATGACCAAACAAGGAGAACCCCTCCTCCACACGATGAAATGCACTAATCGCCGCTAAATGCACTCTCAAGGAGGCTATTGCAAGGCCTGTGTCATGATGATTTAAAATATAATCAAGTATCTGTGATATATTTGTCGTGTGGGGATCCATATTATTACTGTCACACCAGGCTTTAAATCTAGTCCATTTGGCTAGATAATTTGCGTGAGTGGAATACAATTAATACTTGTTTGACTCTTTGTGAACAAGAGTGCTCGGCAGAGTTGAATCAACTAGCATCCATGCCATGAGGTGCAAGGTTTCGGATGACAGAGGGAGCCGCTGACTTGAGTCAAAAGGTTCAGGAGAAGAGGAAGGGTGTACGGTGTTCTGACGGACATCTGGTGGAGTATTGAGTACCAGGGCTGACGCGCCCACGCTGGGGCTATGAGGATTACTCGAGCCTTTTATATGCTGATCTTCTCCAGAATCTTGGGTACTAGGACAACCAGGGGAAAGGCGTAGAGCAATGCCGTTCCCCAGTGATGGAGAAAGGCGTCTCCTAGAGAATGGCGTCCTAGTCCCGCCCTCGAACAATAGTTGGGGCACTTGGCGTTGAGTGAAGTTGCGAACAGGTCTATCGTAGGAAAACCCCATCAAGTAAATATACAATGCAGAATGTCCATGCGAATTTCCCATTCTTGATCATGGGGAAAACACCTGCTGAGTGAGTCCGCAATAGAGTTGTGGATGCCCAGTAGATAAGAGGCTGTCAACACAGTGTTGTTGCAGATACACCAGTTCCACAAACGTATTGTTTCCATACAGAGGGATCGGGATCGAGCACCTCCTTGTCTGTTCACGTAGAACATGGTGGCAATATTGTCCGTGAGGATTCTGGTAGTCGTGTTTCTTATATGGGACTGAAAGTGTTGGCACGCGTGTCATACTGCTCTTAACTCAAGCACACTGATATGTAACAGCATCTCCTGTGTAGAACAGCAACCTGGGGCTGTCAAGTTGTCCATATGCGCTCCCCAACTAGTAAGAGATGCATCTGTTGTTATTTGTGTTGATGGTTGTGAGCGATGGAAGGGAATGCCCATCATGAGGTTGTGTGGCTTGGTCCACCACTGCAGAAATTGTAGCACATGTGGTGGTAGCACCACCACTTTGTGGATGATGTCTCTTGCCAGAGTATAAACTGTGTCCAACCAGTGCTAGAGGCGAAAATGCAACCTGGTGTTTTGGACTGCAGTAGTTGAAGCAGCCATGTGTCCCATTAGTTGTAAGCACACGCGAACTGGAAGCGTAGGAGCATGTGTCAGCGTACGTACTAGGTCTTGGATGGCGCCAAAATGTTCGGTGGGTAAGTAGGCACGTGCTGTCTTTGAATTGAGTCTTGCCCCCATAAAAATCAGGTCCTGGTTCGGCTCTGGTGAAGACTTCTGTGCATTTATAAGGAGACCCAGAGAAGCGAAAATTTGAGAGGTCATTGCTATCATTTGTCTCACCTCTGTGTGTGTTTGGCCTCTGACGAGGCAGTCGTCCAAGTAGGGAAAAATTGTTACTCCTACTCTGCGCAAGAGGGCCACCACTACCGCTAGGGTTTTGGTGAAGACCCTGGGTACGCATGCCAGACTGAATGGCAGTACCCTGTACGGAAAATGCTCTTCCCCTAGTTAGAAACGGAGAAAACACCTGTGTGCCACATGGATTGTGATGTGGAAGTAGGCATCCTGCAGGTCGAGAACTGCAAACCAGTCTCCCTTGTTCAACGACAGAATGATAGTATTTAAGGTCACCATCTTGAAGCGATTTTTCCGGAGGTAGTGATTTAACTTGCGTAGGTCCAAGATGGGTCTCCAGCCCCTTGTCTTCTTTGGGATGAGGAAGTATCGGGAATAAAATCCTTTTCCCCAAAACTGCTTTGGCACCTTCTCAATTGTGCCGATGGTCAGAAGGCGCTGAACTTCTTGTTTCAACAGATGCTTGTGAAAGGGGTCCCTGAAAAGGGACGGGGTAGGTCGGGTAGTTGGGGGAATGGTAAGAAAGAGGATGGAGAGACCAGAGAGTACTACTTCCAGTACCCATTTGTCCGAGGTGATCTTGGACCAAGGTAGGGTAGTATGGCTTCAGTCGATGGTGAAAGGATTGGATAGAGTTGTGCTGATCGTTGAATGTGGGAGTCGTGTTTGCATCCTCAACGGGGAAGTCAAATTTGCTGCTTTGTTGAAGGTTGGTTGGACAAATGATTTTGCTGAGGGCGTTTACGTTGAGGACGTTGTTGGGAACACTGGTTATCCTGGGCACGTGGTTGTTGCTTATTAAACGTGTAGTCATACCTTCTTTGGTAGGGGTAATAGCGCTTACACCTATAAGGAAGGGTGTACATCCCTAATGTACGTAGCGTAGTATGGGAGTCCTTGCCAGAATGGAGAACCTCATCAGTGTTGGCAGCAAACAGTTTGAGTTTGTCAAAAGGTAGGTCTTCAACCTTAGTTTGCAACTCCTGCAGAGTTCCTGCAGAGGATAACCAGAAAGACCATCTCATGGCCACTCCAGTAGCAGTGGCTTGTGCAGCTGTATCCACCACATCGATGGCCATCTGCAATGTGGTATTACAGGCGACATAGCCCTCTTGCACTGTGGCCTTCAATAAAGGTTTCTTCGTATCTGGCAGGTGTTGTAACAACTCAGCGAATTTCGAATAGTTGTCAAAGTTGTGGTTTGAGAGATGGGCCAAGTAATTTGCAATACGTAATAACAATGTAGCGGAAGAATAAACTTATCTACCGAAAACGTCCAATTTCTTATTGTCTTTATCTGGTAACATATTTTTATATTGAGGTACTTTAGCTCTGCGTTGTGCCGCATCAACTACCAGCGCGTTAGATTGGGGATGATTGAAGAGAAAATCCAAACTTTTGGCGGGCACAAAGTATTTTCTATCAACCATTTTACTTGTTGGAGCTACCAATGTTTGGGCCTGACATATTTCATCTGCCACTTCCATAATTGCTTCGTCAATAGGGAGGGCAATCTTTGCTCGCTGTTGTTGCCATAGGTTTTTAAAAAGACGGTGTTGTTTAACTGGAACATCTGCTAATTGTATGTCTTGTGTCTTTGCCACTCTTTTGAACAGGTCCTGGAATTGTTTCAGGTCATCCGGTGGAGAGGAGTCACCCGGGATCATTGCCTCATCCGGTGAAGAAGAGGAGCAATCAGTTGGGGAAATGCCCTGTTGAGGATCTTCTGTTTCAGACAATTGTCCCTCTTCTGGTTCCGACTGTTCGTGTTGCACTGTTGGATTTTCCGATGGAGGAGGCGAATGCGGCTGCTGTGAATTCTCAGGTAAGTATTGCACGCTGGGTGAGCGATGGCCGGAGGAAGACCCCCTGTAAGACAGTGAAACGTGATCCGGATGAGAATGGTCATAGACAGCCCTATGGTAGTACCCATAATATCTCTCAGAGCATGCTGGGGAAGAGTATCAAGAAGACCGTGCACTGCGGATATAGTAGACTCGCCGCGGTGATAATCTCGATGATCTGCGAGTTGGTGATCGTCTGGGTGAACGACAACGTGATGGAGAGCGTCGTGCTTCTATGTAGACGGTATCCCTATAGGTGGGTTGCCTATGTGTTTGATAAGTAGGGGAAGTACTGTAGTCACAGTACCGTTGGTGCCTTGGTGGTGAAGAAAAGGTAGGAGAAGGAGACAATGCCTTGTAACCTTCTCTTGATGCAGCTTTACTAGGCAGAGAAGCCTTTTCAGTTTCTCTAGCAGCTGGAGAGCTCGGGGCTGAGCGATGTCGGCTCGGTGCTGGGGAGGTTCCACTGGGAGGCGGCGTTGCTGGCACCGATGATGTCTGCGGTGCCGGTAGTGTGTGCAGTGCTGGCAGTGCCGGGACGGAGGTTTCAGCTTCCGGCTCCGGAGGGGTTAAACTTGCTGTAGCCGGCACTGCCTGAGCAGCCATTGCCAGTGCTGGCTTTCTTACTGGTGCCGGAGCCAAAGCGGCTCGTGCTCTTGGCTCCGGCTCAGGCGGTCTCTTCGCCCTGGAAGGGGCTGTCAGCCGTGGGGTAGAAACCCCAGATGATTTTTCAGGGCATCTTTCCCTGCTGCTAGGTGGGAGCGATCGCGTCGGGGACACCTTTGCTTGCTTTGCAATGGCTGTCCCAGGAGACTCTGCTCGCCACTTCTGCTTTCCGGCCGCAGAGACAGGGATGGCATCAGGCTCCAAAGCCTTGCCAAACATAAATATTTTTAAATGCATGTCGCGGTCTTTTCACGCTCTTGCAGTAAGTTTGCTGCAATGGGTGCATTTCTGGGGGATGTGTGCCTCTCCCAAGCACCTAATGCAGGTGTCATGGCCGTCAGAAGCCGGAATGGCTTCTCGGCAGATGGTACACTTTTTAAAACCGGAGGATGTCGGCATTGTTAAAAGTAGCCAGGAGAGTGAAATTGACTAGCTGCTCTCTCACTCAGTCCGCGCCCGTCCTCCATAGTGTGATTAGCCGCAACGGCTTGTGTATAACTTGTGAGGAAAAACATTTTTTTTTTAAACACAGAGAAATAACTATAGAAGTATAAGCAACCAATGAAAAAGCTCTGAACTATGTACAATCTTTCTTAACAGGTCTGAGGAGAATGACTGAAGATGAAAGACCGTCCGTGACCGGGGGTGGATGAGAGGAACTGTGCAGGGCCGGACCACGTGCAATACATCAAAGGTGCAAATGCCGACAAAGGCAGCCGCACATGCACGGTCCAGCAGACCACCGCTCTGATAACTCTCCGATTCGCGGCGCCGGGACGGGACCCGACACCAGGAGTGGAGCACCCAAGGGGCCACTCGAAGAAGAACTCACCATTCACCTCAAGTGATCAGATTGTATTTTAGGGACCTTCCTCGGGCCTGAGAGAAAGGACACTTTGCCCCCAACCTGCAAAGAGGGAATGTCACTGCTAGAACAACATCAGAGCTCCAGTAATCGTTGCAGCTGCCACATTTCACCTCCACTGGGGAGAATGACTGGTGGACCTGAACACTCACAGATCTACTTGTTCTTTCCCCAACTCATTTCTAAACTTCTGGCATGCTGGGGAGTAACAAGCCCTGACAGATAGCAGCTTATTATTTGAATGATACAAGTTGATCACAGAATTATTAGCAAATAGGCCACAGAAATGTCTGAACTGTAATCAGCCTTAGCAACAGGCAGTTTACCAGATTCATTCTTCAACCCTGGCTCATCCAAAATGATTTGGATTCTGAAGAAGCAAGATGAACAGAGCAAGCTGCTGGATACGTCTTCTTAGTGATGTATCCAGCAGCTTGACCCAGGACATGTTGGAAATAGACATATGGTGCGAAATACTGGAAGAGGGAGGACTACAAGCTATCTTGAAACATTTACATCAATAGTACAGTGGCATTTCAAGTTGACAAGATGAGTGCAGAGAACAAGTTGATTGGGGAATTAGATAAAAGTGTCAGTATCTCAGTGTAATTTTTTATCCCATTCCTAGAGAAGATTTTCAGAAACTTTGAACAAGAAGAAAGAATGTCAACAAAGAGAATATTGCTGAAATCCCTAAAGATTTTCAAACAATGATCTGAGGAGAACTCTGAGATGGAGTTTACACTTAGGCTGCTTCTAGACTGGCAAGATTTTCGCAAAAGCAGTTGCTTTTCCGCAAAAACTTGCCAGCTGTCTACACTGGCCGCTTGAATTTGCGCAAGAGCACTGACTTTGTAATGTACAAAATCAGTGCTTCTTGCAAAATGTATTTGTGCAAGAGGGCCAGTGTAGACAGCTAAAAAGTGTTTTGCGCAAAAAAGCCCCGGTGGCGAAAATGGCGATTGGGGTTTTCTTGCACAAAACCGCATCTAGATTGGCATGGACGCTTTTCCGCAAAAAGTGCTTTTGCGCAAAAGCATCCATGCCAATCTAGATGCTCTTTTCCACAAATGCTTTTAACGGAAAAACTTTTCCGTTAAAAGCATTTGCGGAAAATCATGCCAGTCTAGACGTAGCCTTAGAGTGAATACAGAGAAGACCAAGACTGTGTGTAGTATAAACATGGAAAGAAAAAAAAAATCACAACTGATGATGGGGGGAAGGGATAGGAATTAAAAGATGCCTGGTTCAGGGAATCCATGTTATATCAGACAATAAGAACTGGGTGAATATGAATTACTACTGGATAAATAATGGTTAGAAGATGTAACACATGTACAAAGAATAGGTTTCTTCTTACTGATATTATGGTAAATAGTTTAAGTCTCAAATTAAGAATGCTGGGGAGAGAATTCCATATGAATTTTTAAAGTTTTAGAACTTTTGCCTGCAGTGCTAGCTGCAAATCCAAACACAAGAATATTTGTGCTAATACACAGAAATTGGAACATGACTCTGATTATAAACAGAAAATTGAAATTGACTTCCCGACTTTCACTGTTGAAGGGAAAAGAAATGTAAAAACTAATTAGGATACATGATGAATCAGGATACATGGCATACAAGTAAGTGAAATGTTTGTAAGTTTCAGTGCTAATGCAGGAGATTATACATAGTTAGTCAAATTGGAATCTGATCTGAACCCCTGCCTGGATCAGTACACTTACCCAGATGGAAAGTGTCATGAGATCACTAGTGGATAGTTTCTCAGTTTTACATCTCACCCAGAGATGGTCCCTCCCAGCTTATAAGGATGATTTGGAGGAAGAGACACCATCGCATTTGTCATAAGCAACATATTTTGCAGCAGATTTCAGGTTTTCCTTTAAGATCTCCCATCCATGCACTGATAAAGTCTCATGCTGCTAGTCTTAGGAGAGCTGACAAGATCATTGCCCATAGTCACAGTCAATTCAAATTGGCCTGGTGTATGAACAAATGCTGATTTATTAAAACCAGAGCTTGAAAATAATCAGCATAACGGCTTTGCGCAAAAGGGTTTTTCTTGCGCAAGAAGGGGCAGTGTAGACAGCCACGTCTTGCGCAAGAGCCTCTTCCGCGAAAATGGTGGATCACTAGCTATGCAAATGAGGCTCGGCAATATTCTAACGGTAAGCCTCATTTGCATAGCTCTGGTGCAAAAGCACGCCAGTCTAGACGTAGCCTCAGTGAAGTCAATAGAAA
The DNA here is from genome assembly GCA_030068395.1 of Apalone spinifera. Taxonomy (NCBI): domain Eukaryota; kingdom Metazoa; phylum Chordata; order Testudines; family Trionychidae; genus Apalone; species Apalone spinifera. The sequence continues at coordinate 18,910,297 of CM057848.1, forward strand.
GACTTGCTGGTTTTAGTGGGATCTAGAAATGCAGCTTTAATCTGCACAGGAAATTTGGGACCTTCTCACATCACCCCTTCTTCTCAGGTGACACTCCTCAGAATTTCTTCATCACCCCCACAGAAAGAGAGGGAAGATGGAGCTTCTTATAGTCCTTACAATTCTGCAGTAGAAAGTGTCTCAGAGAGCACTAGACAGTGCCATGTTCTTCCTATCCTTCAATCCAGCTGCTGTGTTATGAATTTGATGGAACATTTGTATGTCTCTGATCAATCACACAAATTAATAACAAGAAAATGTTCCTGTACTACTTCATGCTGATATGGTTTCTATTGTTGTGTTGTTTCATTTCTTTAAGCTATGAGAATAAATCTGCATATTACGGGAGCAGGAACAAGGGCTTTAAGTGTGGGATGAAGGGTATTTCCAACAAACACTGTAAATGAACAGTTGCCCATATCCATTTTAAGCTTTAAGAGTAAAGATTATAGGCCAAATTCATCACTGTATAACCCCAAAGAAGCCAGTAGATATATCTTATAACATTTATTATCATTATGACTTAATCTAATTATTTAACTCTTTAAAAAATAAATTATGGGCTAAATTCAAATCTTATTGGTGCTGCATCCATTTACACCAAGTCTGAATTTGGCTCTCTGGGACAGGTGTTCTGAGGAGAACTCCATTGAAGCTGGGACGTTATATCAGAATTCATTTGGCCTAATATCTTTTTTAGTTACTCCAACATACTGTCAAATTGTAGTCCTTGATTCTGCATTTGCCAACACAAAAGTGGGCTGTTGTGTGTATGCAGAGCCTTGTCCTGCCTCTTCTAAACGACTGGCTCGGGACCTTAGCAACCCTACTGTGCTTTCTAAGCAGAGTAGGCTGAACATTGCCTGAAGGTGTCTTCTCTCTCCAGAATGTTGGGATGACTGTACAAATGTTTAATTTACTTTTAGCTCCCTCTTGTGGTTCCCAAAAGACTACATGGCCATTGTTGATATTTCATTTTTCTAAAGTTATCTGTATACACTTTAGCAGTACATCTATACATAACCCAGCTAATGATTTTAAGGCCTGATCCCACACCCATTAAAATCAATGGGAATCCTTCCACTGACTTTAATGGACTTTGGATCAGGCTAAATTACTTTTCTGAGTTAGTGATAGAAATGTAGCCATGTTAGTCTGGTGTAGCTGAAACAAAATACAGGACTATGCAGCACTTTAAAGACTAACAAGATGGTTTATTAGATGATGAGCTTTCATGGGCCAGACCCACTTCCTCAGATCAAACAGTGGAAGAAAATAGTCACAACCATATATACCAAAGGATACAATTAAAAAAATTGACACATATGAAAATGACAAATCACATTTCAGAACAGAAGGGGGATGCGGGGGAGGGGGAGGTAAATGTCTGTGAGCTAATGGTATTAGAGGTGGGGATTTGCTTGTCTGACCAAGTAAACTCATGGTTCCAGCTCAGCTTCCTTAATCAAAGTGTTTTAGGAGATCAACTCCTGTATACACGTCTCACGCACTTCAACTGTCTGCAGCTTTAACTTATCTTAGTCTCCTCCTTTGGACCTCCTCTGACTACAGGCAGCACCATCACATCCTGGGAGGGTGGGCAGTCTTATCCCCCCGCTTTGTTGTGAACTCTGGGCTGTAGGTGCCCATCGTCACTTTCCCAGGGGGCAGAGCTGGTGCGGAGGAGGAGGAAGACCAGGAGAAGTAGGAGTTAGACAAGGCCAGCACCAGCTCCATGCCTGCTAGCCAGGATATCATGCTCACCCTGCAGCTGCTATCCCCCTCCCAGGGATGTCTCCCAGGTATCATCTAAAGCTGGGGAAGGTCCCTCAGGTGAGTGCCATTACTTTCCCTAAATGCATACCGGTTGTGAGGGGATGATGCGTGCTCCTTGCTTGGCCTTCTCCCCCGGGGGATCATGCATCAGCCTGAGCATGTGGAGCACCAGTCTGGGGCACACAGCCCCAGGAGGCTGCAACAGAGGACCCTTGTGCTCTGGCTCACAGGATGTCTGGAGAGGCCTGTCTTACTCCCAACATTGGGGGGGGGACACCCTCCCACCACAAGCCACCACTAGAAGGAGGCAGGGGACATGGAGATACACGCACACACACACACACACACTCTGAGGAGTACCACACATGGCACATGGACCTGCCCGCACTCTCAGGGTGGCATCCGTTTCTGGAGACAGCATGATGAGGCAGAGGAGCATCTGCAGCTCATACGCACCTCCCCCTAACACTCTGCCCCCCTCTCCTCCAGCAGCCAGGGATACAAGTCCTCTCCCTGTGAGATGCCACTACTGCTGGACCCAGCGAGTGCACAGCATAGAGGGAAGCCCAGCCACCCCGTGACCTCCCTCCCGCCTGCAGGCTCCCATTCTGGCTAGTTCCTTCCCATGCTTGCTTGTCCCCAGGACGTGAGGATCGCCTCTTGAACATCTGTGCCCTTGAAGGAAAGGACCAACTGTCTAGGCCTTAGGTGGCCTTGCTCAAAGCACATCATCTTTGTCTGACCCAAGGCCTTTCAGTCTTGGCTCAGAGATGAGGTCTAGGCTTCATGCATGGTGTCTCCCAGGATGACTGCCCTTCTCTTTGTGCTCCACAGCTGAACCAGCTGCAAGAGGGAAGCAGTCACCACCTCCCACATCATCCGCCTACCTCCACATGATCCACCAGTGCCAGAGAGCCCACGAGGACCTCCAGAGGGAGCATATTGCTGCCCTGCAAGCCACTCAGTGCTCCATGGACTGGCAGGACCAGAGACTGGAGGAGGACCTCCAGCTGCTCTGTGACACCTGGCAGGAGCTGCTGCATCAGGACTGATCCATCTGTGCAGCCTTCCACATGGTCATCGACCACCTGCTGGCCACTCCCGCACTAGCTTCTGCCCCTCTGGCTTCTCCCCCTAGACCCCCCCATGAGCCCTGGACATGAGGCAGTGGCACCACCCAATGCAGTGCCACTCCCAGCCCTGAGCCTCTCCTCCCCCCTCCTCTCACTTCCATTTCCCTCCTCCCCCTCCCAGTCCCTTCCCAGTTACATTTACCCCAATAAAAAAATAGAGTCTATTGTTCCAAACCAAAAGTGTACTTTATTGTCTGGGTAGGGGAGGGCAGGGGTGTGGGAGGAAAGGCAAAGAGGTGCAATGCACAGGCCCCGTGTGGGAAGGCCCAGGGGAGAGTGTCACTGGGGTCCTTGTATGAAACTCTCCCTAGGGGCTTCACGGATATGTACGGCCCCCTGATGAGCCTGCTAGATAGCAGCCATGTGTGGCTGCTCAAAGGCCCTGCCGATCTGGCCGGCCTCTGTCCCCGACCCTGGCAGGAAAGTCTCCCCCTTGTTTTCATAAATATTGTGAAGGACACAACACACCGCTCCCACCTGGGGGACGTTCTGCTCTCTGAGGTCCAGCTGGGTGAGGAGGCAATGGAACCTCCCCTTCAGATGCCTGAAGGAACCCTCCACAACAATTTGGGCCCTGCTGAGCCTGGCAATAAAATGTTCCTTGGTGGGGTCAAGGTGTGTGGTGTAGGGCTTCCTAAGCCAGGGGAGCAGAGGGTAAGCTACGTCCCCTACAATACAGACCGGTGTGTCCACATCCCCAACCTTGATGGTGCAGCTGGGGAAAAGGGTGGGCAGCTTACGGAAGATGTCTGTGAACTAGTCACAGTGGTTGAGGAAGGCCTGCAGGACCATTGAAAAGTCCCCCTTCCGGTTAATGTATTTGGATACCCGGGGGTCGGGGGCCTGGATGGGGGTGCTATCAGTAGCACCCCTGCAGTTGGGGAAACCCATGGCAGCAAAGTTGGCTATGATGGATTCCATGTTGTCCAGATTGCTGACTGTGTGCAGCAGGAGAGTGTTGATGGCCCTCACCACCTGGAGGAGACAAACAGAGAATCACAAGATTGCCAGGGCCCTCAGGAGTTCCCCAAGCCCAACTCCCCCTACCTCCTCCCACACCAGGAGCAACCCTGACTTGCCCCATCCCCTGTCAGGGCTTTGTGACAGTGGGACTGAAAAACCCTCCCAGCGAGGGGCTTTCACCACCACCATCCCCTTGCCTAGGGAACCCCACTCCAGCAGTTCATTTCAGCACCCACCTGAGACAATAGCCTGAAAGTGCCAGACGTGCATGACCACAGCCCTGACGGTCAATCTCCCCACACCAAATTGGTTCCCGTCAGATCTGTAGCGTCTGGCATGGTGAGCTTCCAGAGGGCAATGGCTACCTGCTTTTGTAGAGGGATGGCGGGTCTCATGTGGGTGTCCCGATGCCAGAGGACAGGAGCAAGCCACTCACAGAGCTCCAGAAAGGTGTCCTGCATACAGAAATTCTGGAGCCACTACTGGTCGTCCCACCACTCAGGACAATCCAGTCCTACCAGTTGGAGCTGGTGTCCAGTCACTAGAAGCAGAGGTGCACAATGTGCAAGGGAGGGTGGCTGGGGTCAAGCTGCATGAGCAGCGCCCGGAGAGGGTGAGGAATTGCTCCAGAAGGACCTGGGGTCCTGTTCCTGCAGGGCCAGGAAGGCAGCCCACAGAAGCTGCAGCAGGAGATGCACTAAGACATATAAAACACATCCATTGCTTGGAGGCAGGCCCGGCTCTATGGCTAGAGAACTGAGGTGTCTGCAAGAGCAACTTCAGCAGGCAAAAAAAAGGCTTTGTTGTCCCTCAATGAGGTAGGCAAAGGAGAGGAGCCTGAGACAGAGGGGGGGTCACTTTAAGCTCGAGCCTCAGATAGCTTCAGGCAGCAACTCCAGGAAATGAGTGCTGTCCTGATGCCTTGCCTGAAGTGCTTCCAGGTGGCCTTAAATACGGTTCAGCGCCCAATTTATGTGGATGCTCTATTTCGAAATAGCTCAGCACTATTGCAATGGGCATTTGCTGTGTAGATGTTCTATTTCAAAACAAGCCATTTTGGAATATTTCCTCCGAACTAGCTTGTTCCAAAATAAGTGTGCAGTGTAGATGTGTCATCACTGAACAGGACACCCCAAGCTTACATAATAGCTAATTCATGTGACGGTGCATAGGGTATCAATGAGGTGGAAAGTAAACACCCCTCTTTGTGCAGTCCACCCTGTTTACATGTCACTTCACCAAAGTATTTCTGGAGTGACACCCCACACACTCCAAGGAAACCAATGGACTTTCACAGTCAGGACATAAATTGGCCTTAAAATAGGAAGACACTACACAGAAGCTGAAGGAAACTGTCTTCACTTTCACTGGTTGAGAATCCAGAAGGTGACTGAGCCTCCCTCTGGAAAAGGCCAGCTTGGCCTGCACCCACTTTGACATGCAAATGAACTGTATTTCGTGTAGAACTGTAAGTTTCCAGTGAAGAGCTCATACGTTAATCATTGGAAGGATGCAGCCTACAGAAAACACAATCTGGTTCTGCTCTCAGACTCAGACTCCAGGCCAAATCCCGTCCTGTCTCATGAGGTGAGGAAACAGGATCTTTGTTGCAAGAAAAATGTTAGCACAAAGCAAAAGTGCTATTGGATCAGCAGGAGAGCTCCCTAGGAAGACATATGTCTGGCATTTCCCAACTTCGGGTTGAATTACGCTATGTCTTGACCTACAAACTATTTTCTGAAGGGGCCAATAAAGAATAACACTTCTGGAAGAGAAGTGACTCAGTTTTAGACAAATTCCTCCTCAAAACTAGTCAAATCATGTTGTCAGGAAGCAAGCCTTGCTGCACCACCCTTATTTCTAGGTTTTCAAACCCTTCAGGGTTGCTCTGGAGTCTCGAGAAATTAAAGATTGATCTGTAATTAAGGATTATATTTTGATGAAACCTCCAGTAATCATAGGCATGGAAAGTAAGGGTGCAGGGGTGTTGCAGCACCCCCACGTTTTGCACCCAGCTTCCCCATGCCCAGGGACCAGCTCCAGTGCCAACTCACCAGCCCTGGATCCTGGCCTCTGGGCAGCCCTTCCAGGATCCTGTCAGCCTTGTTGGCTTCAGCAATCCCCAGGGTCCCACCACCCACCATCCCCATGGGCTCTACAGCCTGCCATCCCTGAGGTCCAGGCCACTGACCCTGCAGACTCTGCTGCTCTTCAGGGTCCCACTACCAGTTCAGTGGCTAGGATGCCAACTCCTGGACCAGACACTATTTGCGGCAATGGCATCCGGTCTGTCCAATCCAAAAGAGTTGGCAAGGTATGATCCAACCAGGGAAGGGGAGTGAACAGGTGTGTGAGTGGGTGCAGCTCAGCACTCCCACCCTAGAAACAGTTCCAGAGCCACTGCCATGAATACATCCAACTAAGAGTGGTAACCCCATTTTGCACTCATCCAGCTCTCTTATGGCCTTACCTCATAGACTGGAGTTCAGCACACCCAAGGGCGCATTAGGAAAGAGTTGGCCCTGAGCTTGGAGGAGCACAAGGACTGCAGTTGCATGTGAATGCTGTGTGAAGATCAAAGGGGAATTGAGGGCTTCTTGAGCCCTTCTTGTGACCCACAACAGGACCAGGCAAAGTCTGGCCACTAGTGCCTAGTATGCAATTATAGTGGCATTACAGAATAGGCACTGTGAGGAGTAGCATCACTAAATAAGTCAAGCTAACAATGTCAGACACAGCACAGGCCCTAGGGCAGTGGTCACCAACCAGTAGATCAGGATCTACCGGTAGATCTTGGAGCCTCTGACAGGTGATCCTGATTGGTTTGGCGAGGAGGCTATCAAGTGCCTGCACTTCAGCTGCTCTTCTCCCCACTGCCCTGCTGCTCCTTGCCCAGAGCTTCAGAACTGCCCCCTGGGAGCCTCCTGCTTGTTGTGCAGTGTAGGGAAAACAGAGGCAGGGGGACAGTTATGTCACTCTGTCCCCCATCTCCACAGAGTGAAGAGGGTGGGGCCTCACTGAAGGGGTGGGGCAGGGATATTTGGGTTTGAGGTAGATCCTGGACTGACAAATTCAAAAAGTGATCATGTGCTTAAAAAGGTTGGAGACCCCTGCCCTAGGGTCTCAGACTTGGCACTCTCTTCTTCCATCATCTCTCTGGAGTATTGTTCTCACCAGCTTTGTCCCAGCATTCAGACAAATTTGAGCACTGTGAATTATTGCTTGGTTGAGCTGCAGAAATGACACTGACAGGTTCCAGGAATGGTTTAAAATAAACAGTTTCCTTACGTGGACTTGGATTTCCAGCTAGCAAATAGTGGAGGCTTCTGACCACACTTCCCCACAAACTCACTCCTTGCCATTCAGCCTCTGGGGCCCAACAAACACCCATGCTCTTCTAGAAGTTTCTCCCCAACTTGCCATGGCACTGCTATTCCTGTCACACTCCTGTGGATTCTCTCGCTCTCACATGCCCACACTTGTGATAAGATCAGCATCATGCTTGTTGAAGTTTAGACAGCAATGGGAATCTGCCAGGAATACTGGTGCCAGAGGGGACCTGAGGAGAAGGGTAAAGAAGTGTGGCAGTAGTAACATTGAGGAGAGTTGTCAGCGAATGAGCTGGCAAAAATAAGCCAGTCAGAAGAGCTATTGCACTGGACTGTGACAGCCCAAGCCTTGACTATGACAGGTAGAAATGGGTGCCAAATCAAGTGAACTATTCACTCACTCTTCCCTGCGCCCTGCTGGTGTCAGTCCTTTTGAGACTAGCAAGAACTGACAGCACCAAAATTAGCCTACAAATGCAGGAATGGAGCCAGTGAGAACAACGTACCACAGAGCTCACAATGCAGAGGGTAAAAGGCAGATGCTGCTGCCAGGTCAGGAAGCAGAGACACAAACCACGAGTGGGTAGCAGGGCTCTCCTCTTGCTCTATGTTAAAGCCTAAGGTTCTTAATCTGAGGGTTCATAGTTTGTATCCCTGTCTAGCTGGCTGGCCCCACCCTGTTAGCAGGTGTTGAGGCTCAGTGGGGAGAGGCTGTTGGCTCATTTTGGCAGGTGCAGCTTGTTAACTTCAGACCTGCCCATGCCAGGCAGCTTGTGTGAAATGCAGATCTATAGGGGCCCCTTTACATACTCCCGGAGCCTAGTCAGCACTACCCATTCCCTTGGACTTGGGGGCAGTAGCAAGCTGATCCTCACAGCCACTGAAAGTAATCTGGCAGCTTCTCTGTCTTGCTCCCTGGCCATTTCCTTGCCCATGTGGTACAGCAGAAAGGGAAAAAGGAGGTGTCCATTGGGTCAGTGTCCTACATGCAGGGTAAGTGAGGGGCAATAGGGAGAGCCAGCTGGAGAAAGGTACGCAGGAGGGGACCAGGAGCTGTTGTTAGCACTAAGGCTGCGTTTAGATTGGCATGATTTTCTGGAAATGCTTTTAATGGAAAAGTTTTCTGTTAAAA
>CM057848.1:18923079-18936215 GCA_030068395.1 Apalone spinifera
AGGCTCAGCAATATTCCACCCCCGAGCCTCATTTGCATAGCTCTGGCGCAAGATTGCGCCCGTCTAGACACAGCCTAAGAGATCAGCTTTGCTCCCATTGAAATTAATGACTAAATTCCCCACTGACTTCAATGGGCATAGGATCTAACTATGAATAATGGCAACGCTTTCTGGCTGCTGAGCCATGGCGAATTGCAAATCCTTCAGCCACTGAACCTCCTTCTTGCAATAACTCCTGCGGCTAACACATCCCTGATTCGGAATGCTGTGGGGCTGGCACATAGAAAGAGTGAGACTCGTGCTATCCACCAGTCAGTGAATGGCTCTTAAATGTCAATAGCCCTGTGATTGCCAGAAAGAGCCAAATTCACATCGCTAATGTTTCAGAGACTAAGACAGCTTGGAATCAACCTTCAACTGAATTCTTTCATCGGGGCATGAATGCCAGCTTGTGGCTTGGCCACTCTGTAGGACTTTGAGTTCAGAATGTGCTGTTCAAAGAAATGTCATATGTTATCCCTCTTTGGGTTTTTGTCTTTAGCAGAAATTACTACCAGTGAACAATTTAACGTCCATTGCTTAGTATTCAGTATAGTCACTCTTGGGGACAGGTATTACAACTTGACTCTTTTTCTTTGTATTTGTTTCTTTTTGAGCAGCCACAAGCATACTGGGTGCTTCTCAGCAAGAGACAGGCCGAGGCCTTGCCCTGAAGAGCATGCTATTTAAACAGATACATGTCATCAAGAGAGGAAGGGAGCCAGGCAGAGCAATGGTAACAATGATGTTCTTCAAGAAGGCATGCCATTTCCTTGATGTTTCCAGTAAATTTTATAGTAGGGAGAGGATTTGAGGGAGGATGGTGGATTTTTTTCTCTTCTAGAAAACTCGTATTTTGTGGCCATTGCAAAATAAGTATTTTTTCTATTGTATTTAACATTTATGTTGTAGTAACACCTACGATCCTTGATCAGGTTGGATCCTACTGTGCTTGATGCTGTCTAAACATAGTTAATGACAGTCTCCACCTCCAAAAAATTTGCAGTTTCAGACAAGATATGTCAGGTGAATGAGACCAACAAGCAAGGGCGGAGGGAGGGAAAAAGTAGCTAAAATATGGGGGGAGGGATGTGAAATCCTGATTCCATTGTAGCTGATGGCAAAACTCCCACTGACTTCATCGGGGCCAGAACTTCCCCCAGGATGCACATATCTCTGTTGTACAAATCCCTTCTACATTCAAATAAAGCAGATGTTGTCTTGGCAAACTGGCTTGGGAAGGGTGTTTCTGTGCATAGGAGACTGAAGGAGGGAAAAGACACAAATGGGCCTCAAGACTGGCATTATGGTAGCACTGGAGAAGTTGAATGGGGACACCGGAGAAAAGCAATAAGCTGGGAGCAGAGCTTTGGGAAGGACTTTAGAAGTGAGAAGTACAGATTAACAAATGGAACCAACTGTTACATAACATTTTATGGTACCTAAAGGAAAATGGCAGTAGTAATGTCCAGCCCCAAATTAGTACTTCCTTTTACTCCTGTGTTTTTATTAGTCATTTTCAGAGGGGAAATATATCAGCACAGACACAGGCAATCAGGTTTGAAAACTTTGCTCATTATCCATAATCTGTCATTCTATTGCTAAAATTCTTTCTCATTCATAACTGTCCTAGAAAAATGATCAAGCCACACAAGTCTGTCTTGGAATAATAGAAACATAATAATCCTTTGGTATTGATAAGGCTAGAAGTGATCACAGCTTTGTTTGTACTATTCTCTTTCCCCTAAAATTTCCTCGTCATTGCTATTATCAGCATAGGGGGTGTGGATAACAGACCATCCATTGTTGACATTTTAACTGCTGTATCATCTAGGCTTGTTCTGAGCAGAGTTAGCCTAGCAACATGGGTATCTGTCTGCACCTTAGCCCACTACTGTTGCTAAATCTGGTAGTGCTGCCCAAGCATTAGCAAGGTGGGAAAGTTGAAGGGAAAATAGTTAGGCCTGGAGCCACACCTTTGTTTGTCTCTCTCCAAACTTTATTAAAGCACTAGAAAGGGGGAGGGATGGCTCAGTGGTTTGAGCATTGGCCTGCTAAACCCACGATTGTGAGTTCAATCCTTGTGGAGGCTGTTTAGGGATGTGGGGCAAAAATTTGTAAGGGATGGTACTTGGTCCTGCTGTGAAGGCAGGGGACTGGACTCAATGACCTTGTCCCTTCCAGTTCTAGGAGATAGGCAATCTCCATTATTTTATTTTATTTTATTTTATTTTATTAAATTAGAAGCCTATATATGTTTGTGAATTCGGGCCCTAGTGTAGATATGGCTGCAGAGACTCCTAAAACCATGCATTAGAAATGTTCTTGGTGAAATGCAGAAAAGGGCAAATTGTGATTCTTTTGAAGGCAGTGGTAAAGCTCCCATTGACCTACATGTAGCAACATTTGGATCTAAATGCATAAGGAGATTGGGCTGATGTTAATACTATTTCCTTCATGCTTTCAAGCTTCTGTCCTCTTACTTAGGGTTGCCAGATGATTTCAACAAAAATACCAGTCACACTTGACATTACATCACAATCTACATTACATCTTATTTAGAAAATACCGGACATTTCTATTTTCTCATTTATAGTTTCTCAATTTGTTTCCTGATCAGAAAGCTCAAATATTGGACTGTCCAGTTCAAAACTGGACACCCGGCAACCCTACTCTTACTAGGCGGTTACTCAGAGGTTTTAAGACCCCGTTTTAAGGATGTGCATTCAATGTTAACTGGTAGCCCTGTATTTAAATATATATGTAGTTATGAAGATCTGCAGCAGACAGCATCTGATCAGAGAGAAACTTATGATGCAGATACTGGTGCTTAATCTAGGCTGGCTGTGAAGTAAAAAGGGCTGCTAATCTCTAACCGGCAAGTCACCAAGTGAAATGTTATATTATCAGTACTTTGTCCCTAATTCATAGTTTGAAATATGAGTACCTAAGCCACAGGGTTAGTGCAATTTCCTCTCTAGGCTAGAGACATATAACATGCAAGGCTCAGAGATGGTTCATGGCAGAAAGGATCCTATTTGAGAGGGGTGGAAGTTCTTCAGTCTGCTTCTGTTTGTGCAGGAGGCTGGAATGTGTTTCTGCCATTGTGCTTCCCTCTGGCGCTCTGGTAAAACAGCTTTCAGTTCTGCCAGAATCTCCGCAGGAGCCCTGCTCCGGAAATGCACTGAATAAACACAGCCCAGCCTGTCCTCCTGGCACCCGACTTGATTTGAGTAGTGAATGCCTCAGGGAGAGAAGAACTTAGTGACCTTATTCTCTGCTAGGGAAACCAGTTTTATGGGCCCATGGAACTATGTCAGGAATAAGCAGCAGAATCGGAACAACTGAAAAAGCCAAAGATCCTGGTGTTGAGCAAATAACCCTAATAATAAAGAGGCATCCAGAAAGCACTGTTTGTTAATGCTTGTGTATGGATTGCCAACTGCCTATCTATGGTATCTATAGAGCTAATATTGCTTTACTATCCTAGTAGGACAACTTCCAAAATTATGGCCAAATTCTGTTTTTAAAAAATCTGGTATAGACTCAACATCAGGCATTTTGTAGGTATGAGTTGTCCCCTGCAAGGTCCTCAGAACAAAGTTTGTGGCCACTTTCTGCCAGATTCTGGTGGCAACTGTGTAGATTAGTGAGTGCATATGGATGGAACACTATTCTAATGAGATGCTACAGAGATGAGTGCTCCTCCAGTACCCTAGGCAGCCTATTAGACATGTTGTTGTCCTCACTTCCGCTAGGAATGGGAACTACATGAAGGGAGGATAGGCAGATGATGGTGCTTCATAGGATTGATGCCATTATGGCTCAGACCTGCTTTTTGATTATCTGTCACTAGAGGGCACTCCAATTATTTCTTCAAAGTAAGTGTACAATATAGCATTCAAAATGTGCCATTTGTTTTTTAGTTAATTGGATGTTACTCCATAGCTACCAGGGTGTTTTTAGAGCTGTTGGGAACAGATTTGGTCCTAAAGACACACATTTAGAAGGGGGAGAGGTGAGAAGGGTTTATATCAACTTTAAAAAAATAAGATCCAGATTGAAACTGATGTAGTATTTGTGTTGCAGTAGTGTCTAGAAGTCCCATTACAGTAGGCACTGTACAGACCCAGCCCAAAAGACAGCCCGCCCCCGTAGAGCTTACAGTCTAAGTACAGCTCAGCAATTCCAAAGTGAGAAGGCACCATTAGCTTTCATCCACTCTGCCATAGGACTTCCCCAAAAGATGGTAAATGAAACAGAGTCTTAGCCTGAGACCTAATTCTCATCTATAGGTCTTTGAATAAAATAGAGATGAGCAGCCCTGTATTAAATTTAGACTGACCAGAAATATGGATGTTAATTCAGTCATTTAACAGCAAATCCAACTTTTAAAATACAATCCATGTTAGCCACTAAATAATTCTGTTTAAACAATAAAAGCCAGATGTATTGCATTTCAATTAAGCTGATGGAAAAGGTGCAATATATTGCAGAGAGCATATTTTTCTATTGTTGAAATAGCTTTAAAGCTAATTGTTCACTGGCTTGTTGTCCTTTCCTCCCTTTGGTCCTCATTCAGCTCTGTGAAAGATGGCTGGGAGTTAAGGGTGGAATCTGCTTTTCCATTAAATAGCCCATACGTTAAGGCTAGAAACCAAGTTCTGTTTTATACTGCTTAGTTCTTGGGGGAATTGCAGTTTTGGTATGGCTCCAAATGCAACAATTGCAGAATTCCCCCAGGACTAACCACGGTCAATCTGGATCAACTGCATGACTTCAGTGGAGTTGCTCTGGGCCACATTCTCCTGTTTAACTCCACTTCTTTTTTTTCCTGGCCCTGTGTCTTTCCACCCTCTTCCTCACTCCCCCCATTTCCCAGCATAGAGGGTGTGGCCAGAGTGTGGACTATTCTTTTCCCACACATGAAGAATAAATTTTATGTGCACCAATATAAAGGTGGTTTCACATACCACATCCATATTGATGCACATAACAAAATTAATGTGGTAGGAGTGGGACCAAGGGATTGGTATGTGAGAAGAGGCTCAGGGCTGAGGCAGAGGATTGGGATGCAGGTGTGCGAGGGTTCCATCTGGAGGTGGAGCTGAAGATGAGGGAGCTTGGGCTGCCCCAGGGCTACAGTGCGGAGATCGGACTCCCCTCCAGCTCTCTCCCTCAGAAGCACCTGGGCTGAGGGGGAAGGGCACTTCTCCCTACTGTGGCAGAGCCCAGGGAAGAATGCCAACCCTCCTGGAATCGGGCTCTAACTTTGGGAGGCTCCTCACATCAAACTGGGAAATTTCTCTAGCAGCCAATCCAGCAGAACAGCAAGGCTAAAGCAGTCTCCTACCCTGGCCCTGCCCCTATGCCATTGCCAGAACAGCCAGCGTGTCCCTCTCTGTGGCCCCTGGTAGACCGGTGACAGGAGGTCTCTGTGTGCTGGCCCTGCCCTGAGCAATGATTCTGCAGCTCCCATTACCTGGGAACCACAGCCTGTAGGGGTGGTGCCTTCATGAAGGGGCAATGCATGGAGCTGCCAGGTCCTCCAGCCTAGGGGCCACAGGGACTTGTGGCTTGGTTCTGGGAGTGGTGTGGGACAAGGGCAGTCAGGGAGCCTACCTTAGCTCAGCTGTGCCATCAGTTAGAACTTGGAGCTTCCTGAGGTAAGTGCTACCCAACTGCACCCTGAATCCCTCTGCCCCCCTCCCCCGCACCCAACTCCTTCCCAGAGCCCACACCCTCTCCTGCACTCTAACCCCAGACCCTTCTCACACTCCAAACCCCTCAACCCCAGCCCAATGCCTGGACCCCAATCTCTACCCCATCCTGGTCAAAGGGATGGAAGGAGGGTGAGAGTTAGAGGTAGATGGAGTGAGCAGGTGTGGGGCCTCAGAGGAAGGTTTCTGTGATTAGACAGTTGGTAACCTTATCTAGGGCTGGGTTCAGGCTGGGGGATGGGGTTCCCCACCCCTAGCTGTGGCAAATCTGGACCAGGGGACGGGTGCCTCCCCCTCAGCTGTGGCCAGTCTGGGCTGGGACTGGGTTTGGGTTGATCCCTCCTCTCGCCATGGCGGGTCCACGCCAGATACATTTCCTGAACACTTGCACAGCACTTAATAGATTGCTGCATGGCCACACAGCTTATAGGGAGCTTAGCTTGTTGCGTGGGGAACAGTATGCCAACTGGGGTTAAAGTAGAAGGGCCCCTAGGAAAGGAGATAGGGTAGCAAGGGAGGGGTAGGAAGGGAGGGCTATCAGGGAGCTGATTATGGCTGCCGCTCTAAGATTTTCCATCCATGAGCGGAGTGCATTTTGTCTTGTGCACCAATATTGCGGTCATGTGCCTTTGTCTGGATGTGTGCCACCATGGCACCCAAGTTATTAACAAATATCTTGTATATATATTTTAAAATGTTATGGAAGAAAGAATACTAAAACTAGGGATAATTAGCAAGGTGCATGACTTCAAATGTTTATTTAATATGAAGTCAAATAAAAAGAAAATTAATACTGCAGTTTTCAGTATGTTAGATTAGCCACAAGGCTGCTCTAAATTTCCACTGTCCACAGTTCCATAGAAGTTATAGGAGACCAGGAATAAGCACACTTCAGCACTGCTCTAGTTTCCCTCTAGAATGCTCCTAGTCAAGGAGCTTGAAGGGGGAACACCTCAGAGCCATTTCATTGGCTCTAAACAAGATAGGGAGTCCCCTACCTATTTTGGGTATATCTACATTGCATTCCTCCTTCAAAAGAGGAATGCAAATGAAGACAAGCAAAATTGCAAATGAAGCGCACATTTGAATTTCCCACGCTTCATTTACATAATCGCATCCGGCTGCTATTTCAAAATACCCTTTTTGAGATAAAAAACACTGTGTAGATGCGGTTATTTTGAAAGAAACCCCTTCTTTCAACATAACCGTTAAACCTCATTTTTTAACTTGTCTTTTACAGCAGTTAATTATAAAATGGTTTAAGGGCATGAGAGAATCTTGCCTTTTACAGTAGTTAACTCATTTCACTGAAGAATATATTCTATTGTTAAAATTGCTCTTCAACACTTATTCTGAATTTCTTTCTTAATGATTTCAAAGTTGACTGGTATGACAGGCATGCAGCATGAGGGAAGTAAAAAACATTTTAGAATTCCTTTTTCTTGAAAAATGGTGAATATACTATGGTGAATCTGCTGCTGCCCTCTTTCTTCTGCTCAGGCAGGGATCTAAATAGCCAGAAGAAGGCTCCATAGTAGTTGGGGGTATGAAGATCACAAAGGCAGGTTGTCTGGGCACACTGGCAGAAATATAGCAATTAGAGGCAATTTGCCAGAGCACCTTTTTGCAAACTACCTAATGCAACCTACCTATTGTACAGACTGGGGTACATCAGCACTTCGGCATCTGGAGTGGGGGGTAGAGGGTTGGACTAAGGACATAATTACAAAAGCAACACTTGTCTTGACTTTTCTAGTCCTTGGGCCATAATCTGGTTTAGTTTGGTAGCCAGCCCTGAAAAACACAAGACCATTGCAAGCAGAGAAAATTCAGTGTAGAATTAGTAGAGATGAAAATATTTGAAACAGTCATGTAGAATTTGGTGATAGAATGTTTCCCAAAGAAATGTCTAAGTATAAAGAACACAACATAAATGGATTAAAGTTAATTATAGCTAAAGTATGCAGTAGTCAGAGTTTTTGAGACCATAAGAATGGCTATGCTGGGTCAGACCAATGGTCCATCTAGCCCAATATTTTATCGTCTGGCCGTGGCCAATACCAGAGGCTACAGAGGAAACGAATGGAACAGGACAATTATTGAGTGGTCTATTCCCCTGTGGTCCAGTTCCAGCTTTCAGACACCCAGGACATGGAGTTGTTTTCCTGATTATCTTGACTAATAAACAGCCATTGGACCTATTCTCCATTAACTTATCCAATTCTTTTTTGAACCCAGTTATAATTTCAGCACAATTGTGCGTTGTGTAAAGAAGTTCCTTTTGTTTGTTTTAAACTGCTGCCTATTAATTTCATTGGGTGCCCTCTTGTTCTTGTGTTATGTGAAAGAGTATATAATAGGCATCATGGAAACTTGGTGGAACACTATTAAGACTTTTATAATATTTAAATGATTAGGATAAGAGTGTCATGTGGAGTTTGCTGGTAATACCAAAACTGTTGCGATAGAAAATAAGAAAAAACTTAACCATATTTAGAGGGAGTCAGACTCTTTTAATAAGACAGCTATACTCTGAAAAGCAGCTGGAAAAAATTGCATTGTGATGTTCCGTGTTTGCTGTCATGTCAAATTTATTTAGCGTAAAAGCAAACAGATGGCTTGGTAACTGTCTGTTCTCTAAACTTAACCTGGGGTTCTAGAAAATCAGTGGGAATCTTATGGAGTAAGGTACTCCTCAGCATGACTAAGTCAGTATATGGGAAATGTGCTTTAATGTAGATGACTAATGTAAATTGTGTCATGACACCAAACCAAGAATGGCACAGTCATGCGATGTATGGCCAAGCATTTGGAAGACCTAGTCATATAATCACTGAGCTCGTCCAGCCTCGGGTGTGGCTATGAAAAACAGGGAAAAAATATATGGCCACTATAGAACACAGCGGGCAAATGCGTACACTGTACCAGCTGAGCAAAGGGACCTATGCATAATGGTAATATTACTGTGTGACCAGAATGCTATATTTTCATAAATACAGTATGCAGGATACAAACTGCCTGAAACATAATTATTAGGGATGTTAGATATTGTGTAATTGAATAGTTATGTAACTGCATGAAATCTTAGTGGTTACACAACAATTTGTTAGTCCCCTAGAGTTCCACTCCCCAGGAACCCCCTGGCATCCTGCACTGCTGCCTTTGTATCAGTGTGGTGGGGAGGCAGGTGGATCCGGTGCTTGTGGGGAGCCTGCTTAAAGCCAGCTCCTCATGGGGACTGACTCCTGCTCTCCCCCTCACCCTTGCTGCCTCTGATACAGAGGCAGCAAGGGGGGTGGGAGTGCGTGTAGTCAACTACACATTGACGTTCCTAATTATAATAACTCATATTTTGCACTGACTACTATCAGCTACATAAGATATATAACAAATCACCACAAAGTTCCTGCAAAATAGGAAGCGATTCTTTTCTCTCTTACTCTTGTGAAAATGAGAGAGATTCCCATTGGAGACCCTGGAGTTGCATAGATGGAAAACTGCTGGAAGTGAGAGGAGAACCAGGCAGAATGGGAGAGGATCTCTGGGAAGATGCTCATAAAGCAGATTCAGCACAATGGGCTGTCCCCATGGCAAACTTTACTGCAGTAATGGGTAACCTAGGCTAGTGAGTGATCCTCCTTCATCTCAGTGGTTTGCAAGATTATTGTAACCAATACACTGCCCTGGGACAGGGTAGTTTTGCTAACTGTGCTTGCATACCTAGAATTGCGGGGTATGCTGACTGAATCGTAGCAGCCCTTTGATTGGATGCAGAGGGAGCGGATAGTTCTCTCAGTCAGTGTTCTGTGCAATTGGCATGCACATCACTATGCGTGCCCTTGCTTTATGTGCATGTCACTTTAGTAATACTGGTAGGGGAAAAAACCTACATAGACGGAAACCAGCAGAACCTGGCAACCCTTTGTATGGGCATCAGTAAATAAAAAGACACTGTAACCTGTAGCATTGAGATTCTTCTGGCCTGGCATACACCAGGTGAGGGACTTCTGTGCTACATGCATAGAATGCCAGTGCACTGGCCTAAAGAGAGTACAGCAGACACTTCTGATACCATTTCTGGCAGTAGGACCACCCTTAGCATTGATGGGCCTACACCAAATAGGACCCAGAAAAGAGCATCTGGGTTTCAGCATATCCTACTGGTAGTTAACTACACAACCCATTACCTGGAGGCCATCCTGCTATGGGCTACCACATAGCTACAGAGCTTCTCAAAACTTCTCCCAAGGTTGGGCTCAAACAGAAATACTGCCAAACTGGGGAATTAATGTCTTCCAAATTGATGGGTGAATTGTGGTGTATCTGAAACTCCATATCCTCAAGATGTTGGTATATCATCCACAGCCTAGCAGAAGGATTTAACAGAACCCTAAAGACTATATTTAGGAAGTTTGTGGATAATGAACCGTGACATTGGAACAAGCTGCTCCCTTCAGTGCTGTTTGTGTTGGATGAGATTCCTCCAAGCTTCGACAGGATTCTCCCCGTTTGAGCTTCTTTATAGAAGACAGCCGAGGAGCATCCTAGACCTGCTCCAAAAGACCTGGAAGGAATAATGGTTGAAGGTCCTTAGCATAGGACCCTTTCCTTGCTTCTGACTACATGTGACCAGAGACCCTATGACAGGATCTACTTGCCCCATGGCAAACTGTGATCTTTTACACCAGCTTCAGATCTGCTCTTGATTAATTTCAAGGAAGAAGAAGCAGAATAATGAATCCTTAATCTTCTTCTCAGGTACTATTCACCCACACAAGCTTTTGTTGTGCTTTCCTGGGTTGTCCAACTGTGTCACTGTGCATTTAGTTTTGCATCAATAGCATTTTAAATGTCATCATTTTTGCTGAGAGAGAGATGTCCCCGTGCCTTGCTGAAATCCAATAAATAGTTCACAGAACCACATGATAAACAATGTCAACTGCCTCATCTTAAATTACATGTTTATTATATAAACTCTTGTGTGCATCAGGGAAAGAGTGCACTGTATCAACTTATTCTTGTCTTGTGACTTTTTACAGCTCATTCCTGCTTGTGATCTGATCTTGCTTGGGACTTTTTTGATATTTTGACTCAGTTCTTCCAGGTACGCAAATAGCCTGAGACTGACATTTGCTAGATTGAGTGGTGCTTTATAGCCTAATCACCACTACATCTTTTCTATTGGAAGTATAACACTGATGAAAAGATGTGAAAAACCAATCATAATGGAACAAATTCATCCCCAGCATAAGAAGTTACAGCAATTTACATAAGGGATTAATTTGTTCCAACATTTCATTTGGTTTTATCTAAGAAGCTCAAATAAAAAAAAGCAAATGTCTCTTTTAATTTCCTAATCTGTAGCTCCTGTAAAAATGTAAAAAACATTAATACAATTCTTTATTTAATAAACAAAGCCTACTGCTGTGCAAAAAGGAATAAAAAATAAACTGCGCCAAATAAAGGGAGGAGCATGAATTTTGTTGTCAGTGGTACTTAAGATATGAAAATTTGTCAATATTATATACAGTTAGTGACATGATAGACTGGAACATAATACCTTGATGGAACTCATAATAGACTGTATGTGCCAGATTCTGATTTCAGTAGCATCAATGTAAACCCAGGCTGAACCCAATGGTGTTCCACTATTTTACACTTTGGCATCTGAGAGCTGAATCCATCCTTATATGAAAACTTCATTTAATATAAGTATGTAAAAAGCAAAAAGCTGTCTTTGTACATTATGTGGAATAAATCATATTATTTCTGGAAGAAACACTTATCTACCTAAAAGTGTTCCTGAAAAACAGGCAGTATGATGAACAGTTTTGCGTGGGATATTTGAAGATTAACTCAATTCAGTTATTCTATTATCCATGTACGTTTTGAATAACTCTGCTAGACATGAAAAGTCATGGGCATTAGTATTATGTCTCATTACAGTAATGTGTATCCAATAAACTCTTTTGTCCTACGAATGCTGAGATGTTAATTACCTACTCTTTTGAATGGCTTCTTGCAATGTATTTACTCCTTATGCTTATTAATAGTCTGTTCCACCTTGTATTTAGCTGTAAAACTCTGATTACTTTCCTACACCTGAAGAAAAGAGCTTGATGGAGCCTGACAGCATGTCTTTCATCTATAGAAGTTGGCCCACTAAAAGATACTACCTCAGCCCCCTTGTTTTTCTAATATTCTGAGACCAACACGGTTACAACAACACTGCAAAAGAAACCCACTACTGCATTTCTAAATATTTCCTGTAACTTTGTAATGTAGTTAAGTACCTTAAGCAACAAGAGAAGTTTACTATTGAACAACTAATAGTGATTTTTCACAGTCTCCCCCACTGTGTTTTTGCCAAAATACAATTAAATTTTCTAAGATGCTGATGGAACTTAATAGTACCCTAGTAACAGACTGGAACCATTTCTAATTTAAGCTTATCATTTGAGTTAAATGTTTGTTTGTGTTCTCTGTTATGAGGAGAAAAAAGAATAAAAATTGCAGAACATCTTATCCTAAACAGGTTTCTTACAAAATTCCAGAATACTTTGCCATAGAGAGGAATATTTTTGTTAATAAAGTAGCATGACTCCTAGAACAAAAATACCTTTATTTAAAGAAAACTTTTTTTTTCTTCCTGCAGCTGAGTTAGATCTTGTTGCATTAAACTCCTTGGGACCACTCTCTCACTGACGTCAGTGGTAGTTTTTTTTCAGTGACTCAGTAGAAGGATTGAGCATATAATGCTTCCCTCTCTAATCTCCCTTCCCACTCTCCCAAAACCACAACACTTTCCGAATATATTAACAACTATTCTCAACATCCCAACAACTATTACTGCTGCAGATTGAAGAACAGAAATGAAGAAGGTTCAAACCTGTTTTTTCAAAACTGTCTGATAACTCTCTTCTTTTGAAAACAACAAGGAGTTCTGTGGCCCCTTAAAGACTAACAGATTTATTTGCGCATAAACTTTAGTGGGTAAAAACCACTTTGTTAGATACCTCCGATAAAGTGATTTTTACCCATGAAAGCTTATGCCCAAATAAATCTGTTAGTCTTTAAGGTACCACAGGACTCCTTGTTGTTTTTGCAGATACAGACTAACATGACTACCCCTCTGAGACTTCTCTCCTTTAAATTTTTTTGCTACACACACACACACACACACACACACACACACATTACTGCTTTAATTCTGAGAAGACAAAGCACCACACTGAGAAATATAGAAAAAAAATTATAAAGTTTTGTACTGAACCAAATCATGTGCAAAAAAATCTCCTCTTGCAACGTGGCATTTCTCACACTTCAGCCTACGATTGATTTATAGGTAATTGATTTATAGATTCATGGGTATAGAAG
>CM057848.1:18965014-18975428 GCA_030068395.1 Apalone spinifera
GGCTCACAGCAGCTCCAATTGTCTGGCTGGCCGGAGCACTTCCAGGTTCCAGTTAGTACCGGACTATCGGGAGCACCGGACCACTGGATGCCGGACAATGGGAGTTTCACTGTATTTGTCTCATGGAAAAGGACAAAATGGGGGGTAGATGGGGGACACTTCCTGAGTCTGAGTATTGAAGCTGGACAGTAAACTATAAAAATAACTCAATAACATGCTCTGAAGAAATATATTCAACTTCTTTATTCCTAAACTGTTTGAGAACACATTTACAACTAATAAAATCTGACAAATTAGTTATCTTATTGGAAGAATTAAAATGGTTAATATTGCAATAGTGTATTATTAACACCCTCCGTTTTCAGTTTTCAGTGTTCAATACAGGGTTCAGTGGTTTTACCCAGGAATTTTTTTTCCAGGGAAGCAGATGGTGCTGCTCTGAAGGACTGGAGTCTGGGAGGGCCTTTGATGGGGCCGGTCCTTGTGGGGCACAGCCTCCCTGTAGGTCTGTCACTGCAGTGATTGGGTGGTCTTTGCTCCCTGTCCTTCTTGCTTCTCTGCTGCACATAGAAAGTGGATGGAGCTGCGCTGAAGGGCCGTGGTCAGGTTGAGATTGGATTGCAGCACACCAGGGGTACTGGTTTCCTTGATGGACAGAGCCCTCTCATAATCACAGTCTACGGCTGCTTCCCTTGCCAAACGGTGCTCCTCGTGACTGTCCCTTTAACATGGTCCTGTCCACTTTTCCTGGGACATTGCTGTGTTGAAGGCCCAGGGTAAGGTGGGGGCTGTCTGGAAACGTGCCAGAAGTCCTGGAGTTGAATCTTCTGTGTCCCTCTCCTGACTTTGATCCTTCAGTGCAGCCCTGTCCACTTCCTCTATGCAGGACAAGGGTGGGAGTGAGGGTAAGACAGGTAAAGTCAAGTTTGGGAAGCTGGGAGGACTTCAACAATGTAGTAGCAGACCCTCAGGGAGCTTTTGGGCTCCTTAAATGCTACCTGGTGAGTGCCCACCAGCCTGCTGTTTCCTGTGAGTATGAGGCTTCCCTCTCACCACTGCACTTTGTTTGCAGTTTACTGATTTGTTTTACCTGTTTTTCTTAATTTTGGAATAAATACTGATAAAATGGGAAAAATAAAGCCCTTCATTTTCCCTTTTATTATGTATTTAATATTGCACTTTGTTTGCAAGTCTTTATGCTTTGCAAGGACAGGTAGCTTTGCATTGTAGGACTTTAATTCTTAATATTGTTTAAAATGAGTAAACACACAATTTGAGCTCACTATATATTAAAACTGAAATAGTGCTGTTAACTATTCAGTCAATTGTAAATGCATTTTCAGCATCTTAAACTGTTTCAGCAAAAAGCCTCTCAAAAGCTCAAATAAAAGCACTGTTATTTTAAGAAAAGTGCACTCATGTAGGCAGTGGTCTATTCCCAAAAAACATATTTATAAAACAGTGCTATAGATTACTTAAAGGACTGTCTGATAGAATGGTCTAATAGCCTCTCCTGCCCCCCAAACCCCCCCAAAATCCCTAATCATTGTGGACAG
Source organism: Apalone spinifera (assembly GCA_030068395.1). NCBI lineage: Eukaryota > Metazoa > Chordata > Testudines > Trionychidae > Apalone > Apalone spinifera. The sequence continues at coordinate 18,966,571 of CM057848.1, forward strand.
GAGAAAAGGTACTAGAGCTATACTAGTGTTGAGTTTTAAACGTGGGTGTTGCTAGCATGACCTAAAATTAGTGGTGCATGTAAAATCCTTTTCTTACTGGTATGGGGGACACTATTATGGAGGGGAGGGGGAAATGTGACTCCTCACCATGCTGCCCCCAACCCATGCTCCCACAATCTCCCTGTCTCCCTCTCCATGATCCATCTACACTGGTGTGTCCGTCCGTCTGCCCACCCGCTGTCCTCCTGCTGTCCTCCTCCTGCTAGGCTAGAGACTTCAGGGCAGGACTTTCTCTGGAACCCTCTTCTTCAAGCCATAGAATGCTCTTTGAGGATTGACGGGGCAGCGTCTTTCTCACTACCTCAGTTTCTTCTGGCCTTTAATCTCCACTTAATTAGTTAAGTAGTAGTTAATCCAAAGTTTAAAAAACCAATATCCTACAATGTTGCATTTTACGGAAAGATAGGCTTTGTCACTTCTGCTCTGTACATCTGATAGAACTATTAAAATTGTAAGTACTTTCATATCTTGTAAATTATTAAGTCTAATGCATTACTTCAAATAATATTTAATAGCTGTTACTTCAAATGCATGCTAGGTAGTTGAAAAATAAATGACTGTAAAGGTTTTACTGGAAAATGTGCTTGAGTAATTTATCTTTAGATCTCTGTGGGAGATCCTATGAAAATACTTATTGGAAATGAAAATGGGTGACAGCTGGTGGAAGATAATGGATTATCTTGTTGTGGGGGAAAGAAGTGGCCAAGGCCTACTTTTAACTCCAAACTCCCCCCTCTCCAGTACTTAGAAACCTAGTGGACAGAATCCTGAGAGAGCTCTGATAAATGTATGATAGTACTTTTCTTTTAAGTACTTTTTTCTTTTAAAGCTTCATTATTGATGAAAGAAGTCTAACTGGAGATCATAATTTATGGAAGAGGAAATCCTCACTGCATCTACTTTAATGGTTATCGAGAAATAGGTTTTGTCCGGATTTGTAGTATCAATATATGAATTCAGAGGCTGCAAGTTTATCAGTTAGTAGTGATAGAAAATGTAGTATTTCCTAATGCTTAATTGGAGACTAACAACTGATAATATTTACAGTTAAAAAAAAAATCAACTATACTAAGTTTGTCAAGTATCAGAGGGGTAGCCGTGTTAGTCTGAATATGCAAAAGCGGCGAGGGGTCCTGTGGCACCTTATAGACTAACCGAAGTGTTTGGAGCATAAGCTTTCGTGGGCAAAGACCCACTTCATCAGATGCATCTGACGAAGTGGGTCTTTGCCCACGAAAGCTTATGCTCCAAACACTTCGGTTAGTCTATAAGGTGCCACAGGACCCCTCGCTGCTTATACTAAGTTTGCTACATCTTAAAAAAAAAAAAAAGTCAAGTATTTCAGAGGCAGAACTTAAAAGTAGACAGTACAGTAACTTGTGTTGGCAAGCATTTTAAAAAACAAGAGGAAAAAATGGAGAGTCCAGAGGAAAGCAACAAAAACAATGAAAGGTTTAAAAAAATCTAGGTGTGTTTAGTCTTGGGAAAAGAAGGCTGAGAGGAGACATGGGAAGTCTTTAGTTGTTAAAGGCTATTCTAGAGAAGACTATGATCAGTTACTCTTGTGTCTACCAAAGGTAGAAGAATCAATGGGCTTCATCTGCAACGAGAGATTTAGGTTAGATGAAAATCTTTTTAACTAAGAGTAGCTAAGTTCTGGACTAAGCTTCCAAGGCGGTTGTGGAATCCCCAGCATTGGAAGTTTTTAATATTAAGATCAAATTGGACAAGCACCTGTCAAGAATGCTTGCATTTATATGATTTTGAGTTTAGTCTCAAATCGTATATTGAAACTTTTGCATTTTTTAAAACATAGCAGGATGTTTGGATTTTTCTGCTGTAAATCAATTTTTTCTCTTGTGTGGTTCCTTGATACAAAGCTGGGACACTAAAGAATTGAGAATGATGACACTTCCCTGTAAGGGGACCTTGCCAGCTCAGCATCCCATCAGTCTTTCTTGCAGGTGGAACAAGTCCTTACTGAATATACCTGGACTACTGCTGCAACTTTTCTGCTTATATTATCAGGAAAATGACAATCAGGAATAGGTTCTCCATGCACCCACCACCTGATGTCAAATAGTTTAGGTTAGAGCAGTGGTCTCCAACCTTTTTAACCACAAGATCACTTTTTCAATTTAAGTGCAATGTAAGATCTACCTCAAACCCAAATACCCTTGCCCCACTTCCTTCCCACCCCTTCTCTGATGCCCTGCCCCATGCCATCCTTCTCCGAGGCCTCACCCTGCTCACTCCATCCCCCTTTACCTCCGTCATCCTCACTCACTTTCACCAGGCTGGGGCGGGGGATAGGGGTGCAGGCTCTGGTCTTAGGCCAAGAGGTTTGCAGTATGGGAGAGGCTCTGGGCTTAGCACAGGGTGGGGGATTTGGGGTACAGGAGGGGGTTCAGGATGCAAGCTCTTGGAAGGAGTTTGGGCACAGGGGGACTCATTTCTGAGGCAGGAGGTTGGGTGTAGGAGGAGGCTCAGGGCTGGGACAGGGGTTCAGGAAGCAGGCTCTGGCTGGGCACCATTTAACTGAGATGACTTCTACGTGTTGGAGCAGTGGGGTTAAGGCAGGCTTATTCCTGGCCTAGCCCTGCATCACTCCTGAAAGCAGCTGGCATGTACAGCAATGGCTCCATGATGCTGTGTGCTGCCCCCTCATGTACTGGTATTAAGTTCACAGCTTCTACTGGCTACGGTTCCCCATTATTGATCAATGGGAGCTGCAGGAGTGGTGTCTGCAGGCAAGGACAGCATGTGGACAGAATGTGCTCTGCCTCTCTCAGGGGCTGCAGGGGCAAGCGGTAAAAGAAGTAACAACAACCCCTCACATATGTGTTGGGTTGGGAGATGTGACTGAAGGACAATGTGTGTTTGTGAGAGTGACAGACACACACAGTGTGTGAGTAATAGAGATTTGCATTGACAGGCTCCCTCCATCCCCTTCACTCTGTGTGGAGATAGGGTACAGAAGTGGGGGGAGGAGGGACACCCTGACATCAGTGCCCCCCCTCTTCTCCCTCCCACACCCTGTACAGCAAGCAGAAGCTCCGAAGGGGGCAGCTCCAAGACCGAGGGCAGGAGCAGCATGACAGTGGGTGCAGAGGATCACCTGTCAGGATCACCTGTCAGAGGCTCCAAGATTTACCGGTAGATCCCGATCTTCTGATTGGTGACCACTGGGTTAGAGAGTAGTTAGGGCAAAACTACTTTCAAAAGAGTTAGACACAATATAATAGCATATGTTCTATGCTAGGAAATTGGCCTATTGTGAAGTAATGAGGGAAAAATGAATTGTTTATCAAGAGAGCAATGTATTTGGATCTCTTCAGAGCATGCACTGGATGCAGCTACTAACCAACAATTAGATTTGAGATTTTAAAATAAAGCTGTCAAAGGTTTAAAAAAACATTTATAATCTATATACTGGAAGTACCCCATTACCTACTATTTGTTTGAATATACTGAAATCTGTTGTTAATTTACAAGCTGTCTTGGAATTTGGATCTTCAAAGGATGTGAATTTGTGTAATAAATTGAAACTGTCATTAAACATTTGGATCCCTCATTAATTCTATTAGTCAGAATATGCAGGAATGAAAACCCACACTCTGAAGTATCCCTAGTCTCTCTACCCGAAGGTAGGAATGTGTCAGGATGGATCACTTGATTACATGTTCTGTTCATTCTCTCTGAAGCACCTGGCATTGGCCACCGTCAGAAGACAGGATACTGGGCTGGATGAGCCATTGGTTCCTAAGTTAAAACAACCACCAAATAGGAAATATAGCTAAGGTTTCTGTAAGTGCTATAAGAAAGAAATATTAATGTGGGTGGAAATTAAATATGGACCATAAATAAATAGCAGGGAAATTAATTTTTGTTTTTTTACCTCTGTGCAGATAGAGATGGCTTTAGAAGGTATATCAAGATTTATTTTCAATTTAATAGGGACCTTTTAGTATTGTCTACCTGCACGCTTCATTCTCCCTCTTTCCCCCCCATTGTGGACTCTGGTTGATGGGAATGCCCTGGCTTCAGGTGCTTTGAAGGCCATATTGTCTCCCTGTGGCAGAAGATCACTGGAAGGTAATGAATGAATCTAGATCTTACAAACCCTGAGAGCATTACCATTTCAAAATTAAGTTGTTTAATTTTTTTTCTGCTTCTTGTACAAATAAAAAGGAAAGAAACTGGTGGCTAGGCGATCAGTGTCAGCAGTGTAGAGGAAGGTTTGCAATTGAGTCTGACACGAGCTTGTTTCGATTATAAGGGGCTCTACTTAAACTGAAGGGTTACTGACTTCTGGTGTTTAAAACAGGTAGTTAAGCTTTAAATTAAATAGGAGAAAGGAACCTTTCTTTAAGCCATTTGACATGTATTTTCCAAAACAAAGTATAGAATTTTAAAAGAAAAGATGAAACACAAAAGCATACTGCATCGTCAGTCTTTCATGCCTGTTGCATTTGTATTAAGTCAGGTAATATTATAAAACTAGAATTCATTCAATTATGAAGAATGTAATATTGTAGATGTAAATGAGACTTGCTGGAATGATTCTCATCCCTGGGATGATTCTTATAATTGAAGTGCGAATATTGAAAAGGAAGAAGCAGGAAGTTAAAGGGTGGCTTTATACCGGAGATCAGCAACCTTTGATTCTTGGCCCATAAGGGGAAATCCACTGGTGGGCAATGAGATGGTTTGCTGATGTTGAGCATCCAGGGGATACGCTCTGTTTCTGGCCAATGGGAGCTGCAGGAAATAGCGGCCAGCACGTTCCTGCAGCCTGTGCTGCTTGCCACTTGGGATATAAAATCCTGTTTAACCAGTTAACCATTTAACCAGAGTTAGCAGGGGCCCTCCAGATGGTGGGCCTAGACAGGCTAAAGCGGCCCCTTGTCTACAGTGTGGCAGGCTGCTCCAGCTGTGTTTGCCGGTTAACCTGGTAAGGATTAAGGATGTTAAGAGGTGAGTAACTGGGTAATTGTGTAGTCAGCTACATAATTAGTCAATAAGGGAAGGTGCTCAGAAGGAACTATTCCCGCTGTGGCTCTGCAGTTTAAATGTAGTCAGAGCCAGGTGCAGAGAAGCCTCTGTTCGAGGCCAGCACCGGCAACCGTGAACGAGGCTGTTCTGGCAGCAGCCCCTCTCCGCAAGTGACCGGTTGTGGCTGTGAACAGAGGCTGCTCTGGCAGCAGCATGAGGGCCAAGCGGCACTGGTTCCTCCCCCCCCCCCCCCCCCCCCCCCGACCCTGATATAGAGGCAGCAAGGGCAGGGGGAAATGCAAGTAGTTGACTGATTTATTGGGTAGTCAACTAATCAACTGCTCTTTTACATTGCTAGTAAAGGTGATGCTTATGAGTTATCCACTGACATCCCTACTTCCTGCAGCTTCTGTTGACTAGGAAAGGTGAACTACAGCAGCTGGGAGCTGTAGGGGGCCTTGCCTGTGGATGCTCAACATCAGCAAACTGTTTTGTGGCTCATCAGCGGATTTCTCTGATGGGCCGAGAGGCAAAGGTTGCCAATCCCCATCTTGTACCAACTATTTATAGTTCTCAAAACTAGAATTAAGTGATGAAATTCTTTTGTTAATTATATGAAGAATGTGTAGTGGCATTGGGCATCTACTACAGTCCTTCAGGAGAGGAAGCAAGCTTTCCTTCTACTAATTGTGTTGCTGGTTGTGAATAGGTGGAAATAGGGATGCTTGGAACCAGTATTATATTACTTTAAGTTAGGACATTGGGGAATGCATCAATATAAATGTATGATGTCTCTCAGAAGCAGAGTGCAGTAGGAGGAATTGAACATTAGCACTGTGCAAGAAGGCTGAGGAACCCTAAAATATACTACATAGCGTGTTTTTATGAAAATGCAAGAAATATGTCTTAAGGGAGGGGTTGCACCAAGGTTAAACAAAAACCTATACTAGAAATTGGAAATAGATGTTACCCAGAGAGCTGAGGTAAACAATTGCTGTGCTGTGGGCTATGCAATTTAATTTAAGCCTAAGGTGCCCTCCCACAGAAGCCAGATTCGGCCTGGTATCCTGTATCTAATCACCAGGGAAACAACTTAGAGATCATCAATCAACAAAGATTTAAGGCCAAACCATGTATTTTAAAGGTAAAGCTCAAACATCAGCAAACAACATGTAATTTAGCAACAGTCCCACCCTAGCCCTAGAAGGAAAGAAGATAGAATAGTCCCACACACATAGGGTCATACATTACATTCACAATCGGCGATTGATGTTAGATGTCCGTGACCTACAACCTTGCAGCTAATGTAAAGCTTTAAGGGAGGACAAACGGAGCGATCCCTTGATGGATGTCTCTCGCCTCCTGCGAGCTGACGCTTGATGGGGTACCGGATCCTGTCCAGGTATTCCGTAAGCAAGATAATATTGTCCCAAAGTCTTAGTGATAGTGGAAAAGGCTTCCCTTATTCCCAGGAATGTCACTAGAAATGGGTAGTCTTGCAGGCCGGAACCTTGGTCTCCTCAGGGTAGATGACGACATAAGGGGATGACGAACCACAGACGCACATGTCGGACACGAGGAGAGTCAAAGAATGCGAGTGTTCCTTAACAAGGGTTTATAAACACTTCAAAGCGGGAAAACCCTGAAGGAGAGGGGTGCAAAAACCTAGAGCCGGGTGTATAAGAAATTGAGTGCCTTGTGCAAAAAGATGGCTGTGCACGCAGGCAAATGGGGCTATGTGCACAGTCTTTGGTGCTGAGCGCACAGGTGTAGTAATGAGTGCACAACCTCTCTTTCCACCCGATTTTGGTGGGAAAGTTGTTCTGAGGAAAAGAGAACCCCTCAGACTCCATTTTGTATTTATGCCTAGGCAACATAGAGAACTCATAGCAAAAATTTAGTCAATATGTTTAGGGTAACAAAAAAGCAAACTGGGTTTTTAATGCCACCAAATTTTTCAAGGAAAAATAAAAAGAGTGTATAAATACCAAAGGGGCAAAGGAGGAACAAATCAAAATGTCAGAATATTTAAATCTGTCAAGAAAAAAGTTAAATAAAAAAAATCAGGTTCTGGTCCTGCAAACACTTTGCATGCATGCATAATTTGAAATTCTGCAGAGTGCAAATGTTTTAAATGGGACTACTGGCATCTGTAAAACTAAGCACCTGCATATTTGAAACTTACAAATATTGTATAAACTCAGTTCAGCTGCTATCAGGTATTCAAAATCTGGTTGGTTATAAGCACACGTTTTTTTTACAGAATGCTTTAACTTACTCTGAAAGTTGAACTCTTGCTGCAACAAAAGATTTTCTTGTCACTTTGTTGTTATTGAGTAAGACATCATTTAACATGCCATTTCATTATAATTACATCTATCAATGCTTCTTACCAAACTAATAGCTTTAATTAGGAGTGTTCTAGAAAACTATACTCATGGTATCTGTTGGGGAAAGCACATATTTGTCTGTTTCTGGTATGTACAGTACAGGTTGAATCTCTCTAGTTCAGGACTCTCTGGTCTGGCAACATCCTGGACATCTGGCTAACTAAAATCATTCTGGACCACTTATGGAAGTGGCCAAGTTTCCTGTGGTCTCATAAAATTTGTTTATAGCCACCATCCTGGCTGTTAGTGATCTGTGTTTAGTTCTATTTTACCACTAACTGTCTAAGAGCCCAGTAAGCAGTGGAAGTGTTGGTAATGCTGCTAGATAATATTGACCTCCCGTGGTTCAGCAAATTCTCTGGTTCAGCACTGGTCAGGTCCCACAGGTGCTGGACTAGAGAAATTCAACCTGTATCTTCCCTTTTAAAATAACTAGATTATCCCTTAAGAACAGGAAGGTCTCCTGAATGTGTTGGTATGATCTGGTTTTGAAATATAAAGGCAGCCAGCCAGAAAAAGTAACTCAGATATGAAATGCTCTAATGATAGTTCATAAAATATTAGCTCCACATTTTAATTGTGAGCATTAAATTACTGTATTTTCTTGCTGGCTACCTGGCTCTGTAGGAGGCAAAGACTATGCTAGGTCACTAGCTGCTGTATTCATTAGTAATAATATTCCAAAGGAATTAACTTACAAGTTTTAATTTATTTTATCTGATGATGATTATTTTAAGTCAGTTTTAGGACTTTCTTCTTCTCTTGCCACATATACTCAGTCAGCAACACTACCAGATATTTAAAGTAGGACAAAACTAAAACTAACTGCTTGACCTATATCTATTGATATTTATTCCCTGTTTGCACTGTCTGCAGGGCTGCATTCACACTATGCAGCAGCATGGTTCTCTAATGACTTCACTGAGTCCTATTGTTGTGCACAACTTGAGCACCCTTCTTTCCCTTCAGTGTTTCCAGGTAGACACAGTGGGAGGCTAGTCCAGTGGGTAGAACTTAGGTTTCTGTGTAGTAACTCGATCGGAGCAGCCATTATCTTTTTTGATTAGCCAGAGTTTGACATTTGTACTTATACCTTTTTAATAGTTGCCAGCAACAGTGTTTGTTTCCAGTAGTGTGACTTTGTGCATTTTTTGCAACAACTGGTCTGGCAACAAAAGTTTATTTACAGTTTTTTTGAATAACTTTGTTTTACTGACATGGGGTGAGGAATGGAAGGATAGGATGAAATGTAGAAATAAAGCAAATAAGTCTATTGCTTAGATTTCAGGGAGAAGGAATATGTATTTCACAAAAAATCCTTGTGAATGTTGAAAAGTTCTTCAGTGGACTTTGCTAATATTCTCTCTAAACTTCATAGAAACATAGAACCATGGAGCTGGAAGAGACCTCAGA
>CM057848.1:18977710-18993038 GCA_030068395.1 Apalone spinifera
TCAGCTGCATTTGCATCCCTCTCTCGAAAGAGGGTGCAAGTGTAGATATACCCTTAGTTTATCAAAGTTGAAGATTGAAGAGATACAGAGTAAGGATAATAATGGGTACAAATGATTGCATATAAACATCATAACATGCAAACCTGGGTATCTACATATTAATGGCTATATTTCCTATATAATAAAGTAGAAAGCTTGTTCTTTTGCAAAACTAGGTGGTTTCAGGCAAACTAGGATCCTGGTATTCAGGATACACCCCCCTCCATCAGAGGTTTTCCCCAATACCTAGATGATAATGTCTATTTGCACTCTTCTTATATTCTTCAAAGCACTTCTCTCCTTTGAGACAGAACAATCCCCTATGGTTTAAACTTTGATGTCCTCTCATTTCCTTGTCCATTAAATATGTAAATTGTCCTCTCTCCTGCCCCCATTGTGTTGATTTACCGTACTTCTTTGCCTGTGAACCAAGATACATTCTAACTCCTGTCTGGCATAAACCTGTTTTCTCTCTTTTTGGGGGGGACTGACTTTAAAACAAATTTTCACTGCATACACAATGATGTGAGGATCAGTATGATGCAAGCTTTTATTAGAAACTTTACATTAGTTTCTTTATGCATAAATATTGTGAAAATGGTGTGCTAGGAGTAGTGAGTTTGTCAGGCTTTCCAAGAGTGGCTGTTACAAATACCCTTTGACAGTTGGCATAAAAGGGTTCTTAGGGTCACAGCTTCAAGGAGGAATCTGGCCAGGTTGCTGGTGAAACAAGATCATGGAAGGAGACTCTTGCCTTGGGGAACAACGTGAAACCCAGAGGTGAACCAAGTTGTGGAGATGCCTCTTGACATTTCTAGAATCTCCAGAACGCCCCATAGGATCTTGTACTCTAGAGATTACTGATGTACAAATTCAGGAGAAGATGAGGACTGCTACACAAGGTATATTATTTTGCTCATTCTTACTGATTCACGGCTATTCTTTCATGCTTGTGTGCTGGAGGTCCTAATGAATGTCATCATTGCAGGAGGATGCAGCTGCATAAGAGGACATAAGCATTCTCCCTTCCCCGTCCAGATTTGTGCCACTGCAACAGTGCACATGGCAACTTTTTTTTTTTCCTTTCTGACCTGACACTTCAGGTTTGGCAGCTTTCTCTTTTGCCCATCTTCTCCCTCCCCCCCATTACAGACAGTACTGATCCATGATTAAGTAAAGAAAATGTCAAAATATGGTTCTTTAATTGCACTAAGATCACTAAGATACATATTAGGTGCCATGTCTCCCCTCCCCCAGGCATGTATACTACATTCAAGTTGTCAGGTTGTACACCAGACTAGTGCATCTACTTAGCTGTCTGCTTGTATCCAGTTGTAATTAAATATCATTCTGCTTGAAATACAAGCATAAGCATGATTGCACACTGCTCAGAATCAACCACAGCAAGAGAGGGATAGAATAATGGCTTTGTTCAACCTCACTGCCGGCCAACAAGACTGTCATCAGTCTAACAGAGGGCATACTACTTGAGCTATAATTTTTCCTTGATTCTTTTGAGTAATGTCATAAAAACTTTGATAAAGCCAGTGCACTAATTGGCAGTCACATTTATTGGGTAATTCTAACACCCCATTTTTCCCCACAGTAGCTCACTATGGGCATGTCTTTGTGGGGATAAAAAAAAACTGCGGCCAAGTTTAGCTGACTTGGGCTGAGGCTTGGAGACTGGAAAATCATTGTGTAAACATTTTCTGGTATCTTGAGAGACTGGAGAGTCCCAGAGTTCAGGTTCCAGTCCAAGCCTGAATATCTGTACACAATAACTTTGAGCTCTACAAGCCAGAGTGAGCTGACTGAGCCAGCTGCAGCCATGCCATGGGGCTTTTATCCATGTGTAGACATCCCATACTTTTCCAGTCTCTAAATCACTGTTACCATTTGTAAGAGTTGCTTAACTGGAGACTTATTATCTTTGCCCCTGGTCACTTAATTAGGTCTTTCCTTTCCCTTGACTAGAATCTTGGCACACATCTTACACTCTTTAGCTCCTTTGTACTAAATGCATTTTGCTCCTAGTCCCCTCTTAAACTGACCTTTAGTGAAAGTGGTTAAGACATGGAAGATGTTTAGATGTATATCCTTTTTACTTCACACTTAAGGACAGAGTGCCTAATAAACCACTGGAACTTAGACTTAAACAACTTCTTCTATTATCTGATATGGATGCCTGTACAATAAATAACCTCTATTAACCTCTCCGTATTTTACATTTCAGTGACTGCTTCTGCAAGAGGCCTATGACCAGAAAATAGTGCAGTATCACAAAGCAGGAGAGGGAGCAGGTGTGCTGGAACACAAGAAGCAGAATGCTTATCCAGCCTGAAACTGGAAGAACAAGAGGTCTGATCTCTGCCTTTGGAGGAACTTGCAAAGGGATGCTGGAAGAGTTACTTTGTGAAGAACAAACTGAACATTTTTTGACTGTTGACTGAGTGAAGAAGATTCCACCATTTGCTGACTATCCATCGTGGGAGCTGAACACAGCAGCAAGAACAAGAGTTCACTTTAAACTTCTAAGGCAGCACATGCAAGGCTAAAGGCAACTTACAATATCCTATCAGGAGGCCTCCATATTTGTTTTATCAGTTACCAGCTCTTCCTCATAGTGGTGCGTTGGTTGTAGATCTTAATGGGCTGCCTGATACTCACATGTTTCCTCTTACATATTCCCATGGCCACTCTACCCATCGAACAGCCAGACCAAAAAAATCATAGGACAGTTGCTTGCTGACCCTATAGTTCAGAAACTGTCTTGATTTTGTACCAATACTTATTTCAGCAAGCCTGTATATTTGGTATGTTTAAAATGTGTGTGTGTGTTTGTTTTTAAAAAGCATTTTCCTGCATGTTTGCAGATCGGACATTCTTGGGTTTACCCTCAAGAGCTGTCCTGTTCTTTGGGCCTCCATTTAAGATGAATCCAGCAGGAAATCATTGGATCCTTTTCTGATTGTTCAAAGCAGGTGCCACTAATTCAGACTAGCGCTTGCACCTGCTGAGTCATTTTGCAGGCTTACTCCATATGCTTGCAGAATGCTCCTAGAATTGTGTTTGAAGTAAAATTTTAAAGTAACTATAATTTGATTTTGATACATTTTGGTTTTTTGTAAATTGTGTAATACAGCTTATACAAATTGATTTAGTTTTAACCATTCATAATGTATACATGTTTTAGTTATCACTAACATTAGGTATCAAATGGTCACTATTATGTAATTATGGGAACCTGATGCATAGTTTATTTTGTCTATCTGTATATTTAAACATTTATTAAAAGCTAATAGAAAGAAAACAGTAGTTCTGTTTGTAATGTCTGCACCAAAAATCACAAATATAAAACCATGATAAACATAAACACTTACAAGAAATCAGATCCATTTTGCCCACCCCATTCTCCCCCACCAGCAAAAGAAACATTAAACATCAAATGTTAATATTTCATCATGCCTCTTGCAGGTTTGTCAACCTCTATCCCATTCTGTGTTTGTGAAATCTCAATACAAAGCAGCTTGGATTTGGCTTGCATAAGTGGTGCAGGCAGCATTCTTAGCAATCACAGTGTCACTCTGTGGTTGTGTGTGGTTTGTAGGAAGACCTACAGCCGTCTCAGTACAGTCTGTTAAGCACTTTGGCTTCACAAATGCTGTGCACAATAGAACAGGTAGACATAAAACGCTTATAGATTTTCATACTGTCACTGCACCTTTGAAGGTGCTCCACAGGATATACTTGGAAATCCTTTTTGCTCCTATAATTGCTGCTCAGTGTCTTGTGAAAAGACAGCTGAGAATCCTTCTAAAATTCATACTTGTGCTGTTTGGAAAAACAGTCAGCTGTACATGTGGATAGAACTTTCATGGAAAGCACATTTCTCCTCCCTCTTCTCTCGTACATCATTTCTCCCCCAAATATGGATAGTATAGAACCAGGCAAGGATTGAAGAGAACAGGAGGGAGGCTCTTCATTGTATGAGGCATGAAGACTGGAGAACTAAGGAGCTTCCCTATTCTCCAGCAGCTGAGGATAAATGAATTCAAAGACACTGGATGTTGACTAGCCAAAAGCAGGTATGAAAAAGAGACAGCATGCCACCATTCTTCAGCAGCCATACTGGAGGGAGCTGATATCTAAAATCTGATCGGGGTGGGGTGAAAGTTTCTTTCTTCTATAATTACCTCAAGCTAGTAAGAGTTATTTTTTTCTCTTGGCTTGTGCTTAATTATAATTATGCAGACTTTAGTCACTCTTCTTGTGTTAAGTTTTATATGCTCACTCTGAAGGGTGTGTCCAAAATGTCCATATTGAGGAAGCTTTGTGAGGTTGCCTCAAACTCACAAGAAGGATCGTTATGTCCTTTAGGTTTTCCTAGTTTAGTACAGCCAGGAATGTGATATTATAGTCAGACAATTGTGCATCATCTTGACCCCATTATAACTGTTCCCTTTTACTAAACATATCTAAAAACCTACGGTCTGACAGAGAAGAAGATAAATCTTTTTAAATTATACATTTCTCCATTGAGCACCTTTACCATGGAACAATGAACCTCTGAGCCCAGGTAAAAAATTTTTGACATCTGCTATTATTCATACTGGTGTGTGTTTTGCTCCATGTGATTTTTGTCCTCTAACAATTATTTTTCCTTATGTAATCTGCTGTCTAGTGCATAAAAGAATATAGCAAATAATCAATTGGCATTTGTCATTATGTATAGTAAATGAAAAACCTTGTTGTTTCCTCCCCCTGCTTTTTATGCTGCTATGTCCAATTTGCCAAAAGGTGTTAGATTGGTTTGGCTGGATTTAAATGGGTGTATTGTTACATTGACTGCTTAGAAACATCTGTGAGTTCTTTGGTTCTTGTCTCCATAACCCATGATGATCTTTCTTGGTTTCTTTTCATTTTGGGTGTGGCGGGCAGAGTGTGGGTCCGTCAGGCTGCCAGTCAACTATTAGTATTCAGCAGTATTGGTCATTAGCAAGCTGGCAGACACCAGTATAATACTGAAGTTGAGTTGCTTCTACATGGTGCTACAGCAGAGGTGAGCAATAATTTTTGGTGGGGGACCACTCCAAGGTTTTGGAAAGTGGTAAAGGGCCACACTTTTCTGTGGAGGAGATGAAGGTTCTAGGGTGGTGCAGAAAGGTGCACAGGGTAAGGGGCTGCGGTGCAGGAGATGGTGTGAGGTCTGAGAGGGAGTTTGGCTGAAGAAGGGGTTGTGACTAAGGCTGTTAAATATCGAGTGATTTACTAGTCGAGTAGTCGATGGAATTTCCTTCGACTACTCAACTAGTTGATAGGCACTTCCACATTCCTCCTTTGAAATGTACACTTCAAAGGAGGAATGTGAAACTCTGCATGTAGCCTAGAGTCAGCGGGTAGTCCTGCTGACTCCGGGCTGCACGTGAGTGCCAGCTTTGAAATGTACGAGAGTCCCTAGTGGGGGCTCTTGTGCATTTCAAAGCGGAAGTGCCCACATGGAGCCTGGGGTCAGCAAGGGACTCAGTCCTCTGCTCTCTCTGGGTTCCATGCTGCGCTGCTGCTTTGAAATGCCATGCAGAGCCCATGGAAACTGCATTTCTGCAAAAGCCAGGATCAGCTGGGGAGTCCCCAGCTGACTCTGGGCTCCACATGGCACTGCCGCTTTGAAACACAGAGTTTCAAAGGGGCAGCGCTGCATGGAGCTCGGTATGGGCTCCGTACGGCACTGCCACTTTGAAGTGATCCCTCTCCCCTACCCCCCCTTTGCTGCCTCTATTTAATAGAGGCAGCAAGGGGGTGGGGTAGAATTGACTAGTCGACTCGACTATCTGATAAGCATTTTGTTATTGGATAGTCAACTAGTCCTTAACATCCTTAGTTGTGACCTGGGCCAGGGATTGGGGTGTAGGTTCAGGGAGGGAGTGGTGTGGAGAGGATTCTGGTCTGAGGGAGGGGTATAGGAGGAGGTACAGGATCTGGGAGGGAGTTGTGACCTGGGGCAGCGGGTAAAGAGGGTTTAGAGAGTGACCTTGGGGAGGGAGTTAGAGTGCGGAAGGGAGCAGGGGTGGCAGATGCAGTCTTGGATGGGAGGTGTTTACCTAAGCGTCTCCTGGCCAGCAGCCCTGCAGCACCTCCAAGGCAGGCTGGTCTCCCTGCCTGCTGCAGCCCCAGACCGATTAAAACTGCAAGCTGCTCCCTTCATGGGGCTCTCCGTTCCAGGCCAATAGGAGCTGAGGATTGGACTAGGGGGCAGGGAGAACACATGAAGCGTCTCCCTCCCTCCAGAGCAGAGAGGCACAGGGGAGATGCTCTGTGCTTAAAATGCTGTATGCCTGAGGGTCCCGGCAGGGTGGTCCGTGGATTGGATCTGGTGGCTTGGCAGTCCAGATCCAGCCTGAAAGAGGTATTTTGCCCACCCCTGTGCCACGGTGTATGGATATTACAGGTTTATGGTGCAAAGAAGTGCACTCAGTAGATGACATAGCAACTATGTTCATTGCTGAGATGGAAGAAAACTTAATGTTTGTTGTTAACCTTTGAGATTCTGCCAGTAAACCTAATCTAATGGGATCACACCCATGACTGCCAGACTCTTTGCTTTGGAACACTTTTTGTAATGTGGCCTTCTGGTCCAGAGAGGCCATAACTCTCTTGTGTACATAGTATCTTTCATTCCAAAGTTCTTCTGTAAGCTAGTACACAGAATTTAAATACAGAATAGTTTCTCTCATCACTGATACACAGCCACTTTTGAGGTAAAATACAGCAGCTGTTTAATAGCCCGCAACCAATTACATCATGGTTTAGGGAAAAAAAGTAAAGAATGATCCTGTATCCATTTGAATCTGTATAGTGTTTTCATTAAGTGGAATATCATAGCAGAAATGTGATTTGGTCAGGGGATTGGGAGTTATGAAAAGTGCCAGGGGGAAGTTTGATCGCAAATGGTCAAGGACTTCTTTGTAAATCTCATTCAAAAGACTTTCCAGAAACCAGGCAGGACTCAAATTTTTTCTTAACAAATTCAGGTGGAAATTTAAAGTTCCTGCCCACGCTATTTCAATCGGACTATTATATTACAGTAATAATCAGTGGCTTAATAAATGTAGTTAGTTGATTACTTCTGATCTAGTAAATATGTTATGATTGTAGGAAGCACTGGTAATTGATAGCCAGAGGACTTTAATCATTTATGTTGCCAAAAGAGCATTTTATTTGAATTTCACTAGATCTGATTAAGACAGATAAGTAGACAGCAAAATCCCCAATTCAGATATGAATTACCATATACTTTTTGATAGAAGAAAGTTGTAGCAAAATGCTGCCCTGGCTATTACTAGGGCTCTGGAAATTAGAGGGTGGAAACGGATCAACTTCACTGTAGTTCTTCAGAAGCCTTTAGGGAGAGTCATGTCAGTTTCACTCTACTGCAGCTTTAGAAAATAAGAAGTAGTAAGAAGTGAAAAACAAATGTCAGGGGAGGGGTAAGATTAATAAGGATCCTATGCAGCAGCCTGGAAGTTTTGTATCTGAATGAAGGAAAACTCTGTGAGAAGAGAGGAGCAGTGTCTTATTTCCCTCTGCCAGCCACGGAGAAGGCTTTCAAATTTATTAACACTTACTAAAGGCTATACAAGTTGGAATCTCCAAACAGGGATTTAGAAGCAAGGCTGGAGTAGAAATCCAAACATGCCCCCAAGTTTATAATCATCTTACCCACGACTTTAAAGAAAAGGGCACGAGGAGCTATGTCTTTGTATGGTGCCTAGTACCATGCGCGGGACTGGGGTTTTTGCAATAAAAAAGTGAGCATTGGTCTTGGACAATAGAGTCCTTTAGTGCTTTAGCTCTAGTTGTTTGGTACATTTTTCATGACTTATATATGATGGAGTGGATGGAAGACTTTGTGGGAACAATTAGAAAAGCAAAATAGGATGTTTCTGAGAGTGGTGCACTGATGGGTGAAAGAGGGACAGACAGAAATTATGGGTGGGTGGTCAGAGGACTCAATACTGGGGAGAGTGAAATATGAAGTAGAGGAAGAGAAGGAAAGAGGACACAAAATAAAATCACAGAACGGGTATACCACAATCTATTACTGGAATGAAAAAAATAATGAAAACGTGAAGCCAGGAAAGAAATATAAAGTCAGTTACATTTTGTAGAATGTATTGGAGGTCTGATTGACATTACACAATTAAATACAGTACAGGTGTATTTCTTTGAATTGAAGGAGTAGATTGGTGAGATGGAATGAGGAGGAGCAGATATTTTTCACCCTAAATAGTAAACAGGTCTTGGGCTCCCAGCAGTGGATACATTTTTCAAGTCCTGAATAAATGTATACATAGAACAACTAATTAAACATGTTTGAGTACAGCACTAGTAGCAACATCACAGGAATGTTGTTTCTTTGAAAGGGTGTAATGAGGGCAAACAAAACTTAATGTTGTTGAGGTCAATAATGAAGAAAAGGGAGTTTAAGTAAAAATGTTTCGTTACCCTCTTCATCCTTTCACTTCAGACACTCTTCCCGCTCCCCTATCTCCTCCCCCATACAAAAATGGAAATGCCGTTTGTATTGCCTGTTTTATCTCTCAGATGTGTCCTATTTCTTTAGGCTGTAAAAGAGCTTTCTACTTGTCTTTCGCAGTGCCAAGCACACTTGGGTTTATTTCTATAGGTTGATGGTATAAGAAGTGTGGTGAAGAAGCAGGCAGATGAGGTTAAGTTCAGCCAAATTAGGCAGATTGGTGGTGGTGGTGTAAGTTGTCTATTGCTTCTGAAACCAGGGATGAAAGGTTAACTACTTAACTAATAAGCATCACCCTTAATAGGTGATGCTCACCAGTTCCAATTAACTGGTAACTGGTAGGAGCTCGAGTAGCTCCCTGTCTGCTGTGAGCAGAGGGCTACTCCAGCCCCGCAGAAGGTCCACTGCGGACGGGACTGCTCCAGCGCCAGTAGCAGCCTCTGTCTGTGGCTCAGGGGCCCCTATGGGCAGTGTCTGGGAGCCAGCGGCAGCCCCTGCTCCCAAAAGGGGGCTGGGAGCCGACAGCCAGCCCCAATATGGGGCAGGGAGCTGGAGTCCCCTGGGCTTGAGACTGTGCCAGCTGGGTTGGAGCCGGCCCCTGCCCAGATCCCGCTTAGTTAACCAGTAGAACATTATGCTGACCTAACATTTAACTGGTTAACTGATCGATTGGGATTTTACATCCCTATCTGCAACTGGTACAGGATCCTACTTTTAGATACGCATCTATATTCTGTATCAATCCTATAATTTCTATGACATGAATTTTCTCCTCAAGTAATATTTACCATGCTTTGTGTAAATAAGAAAATGGAAATACATGTTTCTATAGTTGAAAATTTGGAAAAATTCTTTAGATGGATTTGATGAGACTGTTTTTAAAAAAAAAAAAAGCCATGCTAATTTAAAAAAAGCTTTCCCTTTCAGTTTGCTGCTAATATGTATGTGGTATATATTGCCAAAACAGTTCTCAAAAGTTGCTACTTTGAATCTACTTAGGAATTTGCCAACTCTAACTTAAATCATATTGCTATGTCCACACCATCAGACAGTGAAGTTTATTTATTCAAGCTGTATTTCCTTTTGCACAAACAAAAAATATCAGATTTAGTATAATAGATCAAGGAGGAAGGCAAATTCCTTAAAATTCTCTTCTATGAGAAGGGGGAAGTGGTTAAAGGTATGTAAGATAGAAAAATTGTTTAACTTGAAAGTAGGCTGTGTTGGAATTCTCCTAGTCATTATACATTTTGGACCATTATTAAAATATGTAGTATGTATTATGATCTGAAAGCATATAGGCCTTATTTTCTGAAATGTAATGCCTTTTCCTACAAAACCCCGTGAAAGATGCCTGTTACTTAATGGATGTAAAAATATAGGTACATCTTTTGTATTTCCCCATCAGTCAATCAGTTTCTTTTCTTAGTTTATGAACCCCATCGAGTGGGGACTGTCTTTTTATTCTGTTGGTAAAGCACCTCGGACAGTTTCAAATTTTAATAGTATTCATAGTGCACAAAGTTCTGGTCACCCTTTGCAAAGCCTTAAAAATCTTTCATGTCTAAACTGACCAGTTATCTATGGATAATGCCATCCTGTCAGCAGCATGTGTAACAAAAGTTAGTAAATGTTGCAAACAAAACCACCACCGTAATGCGTGCTACTATTTAATAATATGAAATGCTTCAAAAAGTATTTTTATTATAAATGAGCCAATTTTGAATTTACATAATCAAAATTAGCTATAAAAGAGAGTATAGTGCACTTAACTCATACCAGATCTACAGTGAGAACACTGTCAGTTTCCCTATTTATAGAATAGAGTTTGACACTTGTCTTTGTAACATGCCTTGTGGCCTATGAGTGAAAAAAAACTACAATAGCTTTTCAATAATAAAAATAATATAGTGATGGATATGCCACTATGAATCATCGTGATGTGCACAGTGGAGGCAACCTAACTGTACATTACCAAGCAAGTTCTTACTCATCTCTTAATCTTGCCAGGCATAGGCATGCTACTAACTCATGTCTCTGGGGAGATGGGGCACTAAAAATATGCACAAGTAGAACCAAGAAAAGAAAATAGGAAGATATTTCAATTTAACATTATAGAAATCCCTGTTGTACAGTCCAACATAGAAGCAGAGATACATTCAAGTATAAACAACATTTTAGTTCAAAATAAATCAATAAAATAACTTTCCAAGAAAATTCTTACCAACTTTACAGGCTGCATTTCTTACATTGGTTAGTCTGCTGCTGGAGTATGTTTGTCCAGATTCTTTACCAGTCATTTTAATATGGTCTCAAACTGCAGAGTACCTATAGCAAAAATGTAACTTTCTTCCCACAGTGATCAGTGTTCAGTTGGTACAAAATCATAACCTTAGACCAGAGCTCCAGGATGTGTTTCTTAAATAAGTGGAGGTTCATTTTTCAGTAGGAAAGACAAATCAGTGAAGAATCTTGCAGAAGAACTATAATGCATTAGATCTCCAGCTTGCTGCAGTTGTTAAAATTACCAGTACTACTATTTATTGGTTTAGATCCTCTGCTGGTGAGGTGGTTTAGTTCCATTGAGTTCAGTGGAGTTTTGCTGAGGAATTGACCCTTGAACTGTGTTTATGGTGGTGTCAACCAGCCCCAATTGAGATCAGGAGGTGTTGTGCTAGATATTTGTCTCATGTGGAGGTACATATCAGTAGAATTGTGCATTGAGGGTTCTAATTCTCAGTTTTCTTATTTGGAAGAAGGTTAGTGCTATCAAATTTGAAGGGAGGATGTGGCTATAGATAAAAACATCCAACCCTTTTTATACAGAATCAGAGGGATAGCTGTGTTAGTCTGGATCTACATTTGTCAGATGTATCTGACAAAGTGGGTCTTTGCCCACGAAAGCTTATGCTCCAATAAATCTGTTAGTCTATCAGGTGCCACAGGACTCCTCATCATTTTTTATTCAGAGTTATTGCAGCTGAAAATATTTTTGTTTGGTAATTTTTAGACCTAGAAATTTAAATCCAATGAAGTGTAAATGGGTGGGTGGGTGGGTGAGAGGGTGTGGTTTTGTGAAGAGAAGGGAACTTTTATCTTTAATAAAATTAAAGCTGAAATCATAATAAAATCTCTAGGCGATCTCAAGTAGTTCTTCCACAATTCAGTCAGCACCAAGTTAAATCTTTTTTCTCCCTTTTCATTTATGTCTTAGTATTAATTAGGCTAAATGGTGAAAATAAAGAGCCCATTATCTAGAACAGGGTTCCTGTGTACGCACAATGCAAGGATTCCTATTAATCCCCTATTCTACATTACAAAGCGGGTAGGGAAATGGGCTAAATCTCCTACATATAGTGTAACTGAATGTTTCAGTGTCCATGGAGAACAAGTAAGAAAAATCAAGGGAGTTGATCTAGTGATCACAGGTTAATTCCTAAGCTACGAGACTTCAAAGATAGATCCCAACAGGAACCCCATTCAAGTTGCTATAACTATTAATAGAAGAAAAGAGCCAAAAGTTCAAAAAATGTCTTAGGTTCTAAAGCAGCCGAATTCTGGGAGATGACTTTATCGTTCTTGAGTGCAGTATGCTCTTATCCTTTGAAAATGGGTAATAAAAATTTAGCTTGTGGACGTTGGTTAGTCATTACAAATAAAATTAGATCATGTTAAATATGCGTCTTTTCTGTGTGCTGACTAGTGTACTGAATTTTCTGCTTGGTTATCCTTAACCTTCTCCACTGAAACAATATTTAATTCCTGAAATATTTTAAGAACAACCCATCCCCTGTATATATTTGCATATCCTTGGTGGATTAATCAGATTATAAAATCTTCTGGACTAATCTCGAATGAATGTATTTTGTATCTACATACTCAAACAGCCTACAGAGCATTTCCTGGTGTTTGTGCTGACTGCTCTGTATCAATAGGGCAATTAAACTGTTATGAGAATATTAGTTGCACAAGAAATTGCATTATTGTTTTTATAATCAGCTGTCATACTAAGCAAAAATGTCGAACATTTCCATCTAATTTTTAGAGAACTAAAGACTTGTAATTGTTTGTGGGGGATAGGAGAATGCAAAAATAATCCTATACAAAGGTTTGACATTATTCTGTAGTTATAAATACTGATTAAATGGTGTAAGTCTTAATTTTCTAGCTTTCTTGGTTTGCTTGTATTTGTTTAACATATTCTTGATGAAAAGCCATATGACTCCCCTTTAAAGATAATTTTGACATAGAGCTGTAAATATTTCATTTTGTAATGCTTCCGTGTTTTAAAATTTTAATTTTTACTTTTTTAACAGCAAAACCATTTACACAATTGGTGAAGGAAATGCAGCTTCATCGAGATGACTTTGAAATTATAAAAGTAATTGGAAGAGGTGCATTTGGTGAGGTAAGTCAACTTTGCAGTTCATTGTTAGATACTTCGAACAATGTAATTTGTTAGTAACATATATTGTGTATATATGTGTGTGAGATTTTGTGTTTTTTTTTTCTGCAGCTGGCCAGTATTTGTTATAATTAGGAACAAGAGTTAATGTAGAAAGGTATGATTAAAAAAAAAAAAGCTGCAATAGAAGAATATTAGCTAAGTAGTTGTCAGCTTTTGCTTCAGAATTATGGCCATCTGAATAGACCAAGGTACAACCAGTTCTGCCCATCAAGGAACGGAAAGGAAGCTGGTTGACAAATTGACCACAATGTTTGATGTATTCTCTCTATAGTGGAGAGAACAAATGCCATGGTAATTCATATTTTGAAACAAATTACAGATCTTTCCCCAATATATTAAATGTATACCTTTTAGCATCTCTCAGTCTCTGAAAATTAAAAAAACAAATCTGTTTCACAAGGTAAGCCTTAGGAAAAGACAGCTTCCTCTATTATAGGGTCAGGCAACACAGCTATGTCAGAACAGACGGAATCCAGTGCTCCAGTAAAAAACACTGTTGAGAAAGAAGAGAATGCATTAGTTGTGGAAGAGAATGCATTAGTAAATCATCTGTTTCCTGGAGCTTTAAATACTTCTAATGTTTTTCATGTGTGATGACTGTACCGTAGTGGACTAATTGGCTGTTCTTCACATTAGGAAGGAAAATAAGTGTGCTTCCCTTTGACAGTTTTAGAAGGACCATCTAATCTTCCTCCTCAAGCTTTCTTTATTGCAGGCTAAGTAGGCATTTCAACAAAGAGTCTGACTTAGGGAAATGGAAACATATCAGATTATTCTGATAAATTGGTTGCCAGCTCTTCTGATGCTTTCAAAAAGAAGGGTTTTGGAAGCAGGGATGGGAATAAGTCGAACAATTAGATTCTTGTTCTGCATTAGACGAGAAACTTTTCAATTCACATTTAAAATTCTGATGACTCCCATGATAGACCCTTTTCCTAATGACATTTGATATGATCTAAAAGTCTTAGGCCATGTCATGATTACAAATACACTGGAAAACCTCTCTTTTTTATTTGTTAAAGAAGAAACTTGAAACATCTATTAATTTATTTGTAAAGGAAAGAATTGAGTGAGAGTCTTTTACTGTGGTAACTGATAAAATATGCCAAGTTTGTGGAAGATAACTCATCCTGAAGCATGTATGTGTCTGTGCACACGCTTGCATTAGGGATGTTAGATATAATGTAATTGAAAAGTCGTGTAACCTCATGAAATCTTAGCAGTTACACAACTATGCAATAGTCCCCAGGGGTGTGGCCGGCAGCCAGTGCGCTTCTGGCCCCACTCCTGGGAACCCCCCTGCCACCTCGTGCTGCTGCCTCTGTCAGAGGCAGCAGTGTTGGGTGGCAAGCAAGAGCCAGTCCATGAAGGGAGCCAGTTTAAAAAAATCAGCTCCTCATGCAGACTGGCTGACTACTGCTTCTGATATAGAAGCAACAGCTTGGGGTGGCAGCAGCCCCTGTCCCTGTGGAGTCCAAGCTCCCCACGGACAGAGGCTGGTCTGCAACAGAAGCCCCTGTTTGCAGGGAGCTCAAACCATCTGCAGACAGGGGCTGCTGCTATGGACCAGCCTCTGTCTGTGGGGAGCTCAGACCCCACCTTCCCCCATGGACAGAGACTGCATCGTGGCAGCCTCTCCTGCCCTCCCATGCCCCACCCCTGGCACGGGAGGAGTGCGGGGAGGGAACAGGTGGCACCGCAGATCTGGAGCTTGGCAGAACAGGCTTTTAAAGGATAGCTCAGTGGTTTGAGCATTGGCCTGCTAAACCCATGGCAAGACATTTTGGGCAGTTTAAGACCAGGAACTTGATTTTTTTTCAGATATTTCTTAGGCCATGTCATGATTACAAATATCTTCCTATTTTCTTTTCTTGGTTCTACTTGTGCATATAGCTTCTATTTCATCAACAACCCAGGGTTGTGAGTTCAATCCTTGCGGAGGCCATTTAGGGATTTGGGGCAAAAATTTGTCAGGGATGGTACTTGGTCCTGCTGTGAAGGCAGGGGACTGGACTCGATGACCTTTCAAGGTCCCTTCCAGTTCTAGAAGATAGGCAATCTCCGTTATAAAAAAAATAAAATATAAAAAAGAGTAGCAGCGGTGACTATCTTTATTTATGTAGCTGTTTGTCTGAGCTATAAAAAGCCATATAGACAGTGAAATTAGGAATCTGTCCACAAACTCAAGTAAACAATACTGCAGTGAGTTTTATAGTCCTGTAATTGGTCTACACAATCACAGAACCTTTTTTAATAAGTGACTTTAATATGGGGGGGGGGGGGGG
>CM057848.1:18998745-19013283 GCA_030068395.1 Apalone spinifera
CCCCCCAGAGCGAACAGCCAGCATTTCAGGCAACAGCGGCCCCCAGAGGGAACAGCTAGTGTTTCAGCGTTACAGAGACTCAGACACTGGGCTACTATATTTTATAGAAATGTAAACCTCATTGGAAGTTAATTAGACTTAGGCATTGTTGAAAATTTTTCTCAGAATAGCTTTTTCAGTTCAGTTGTGAATTTATATGTTTGAAATATTTTCTTCAGAGAACTGAATAAATGTGAGTTTTACAGATTCTTGTTAGGTGACTAAAAATTTTAAATTGCTTACACAACTATGCAACTTTCCTTTGTTCCCCTAAGAATCCCTTACTGAATTTCTGATTTGCTGTAAATAACCATGCATGTGTTGCATTGTATTAATATGTTTTAATGCGCAAAACTTATACTCGATTAACAGTATTAACATTATTTTTAAAAAATAACTTTTAAATATGTATGTTGGGTAACTGTCTCAAGAGGACATGTTTGGCAGTTGACATCTCATGGAAAACTGGCAAATATATTTTATAAACTATTATTTCCTTCCTTGTTCATTACTAAGTATTTTTGCATGCAAATACAATCTTCTGTTTTTCTGGGAAATAGTAACTGGATAGAATGGAAGGATAGAACAGTTTGAGCCTGCTTTGTACAAAAAATAGCTAAAATCCTTAAATATGTGCCCTATCTAGATATTATAAATGCATTAGAAACCCTTTTAATAGAAATACTATTACAATACAGACAGATTTTTAATAGTAACTGATAGTAATACCTATCCGTCTGCTTACTGTGCCTTGGCAATCAATATAATTGATACATTTAACCTGCCCTCCCCCCCACATATACCATTACTGTCCACAGAATGGAACATATTTGTGAATTATTACCAAGCTATTAGCAGAGAGAAAACAAAAGGAGCCTATTGTGCCCACTTTATGATTAAACATAGATTCCCAGGACACTAATGAAGTTTCATAGATGATTAGGGTCGGAAGAAATCTCAGGAGCTCATCTAGTTTGACTTCTGCTCAAAACAGGGCCAACTCCAAATAAATTATTCCAGCCAGGGCTTTGTGAAGCCTGGCCTAAAAACCTCTGAGAAGGAAGATTCCCTCACCACCTTAGGTAACCCATTCCAGTGCTTCATCAATTTCCTAGTGAAATAGTTTTTCTGAATATCCAAGGCAGACCTCCCCCATTGCAACTTGAGACCATTGCTTCTGTCATCTGCCACCGCTGAGAACAGCCTAGTTCTATCTTCTTTGGAATCCCCCCCTCCCCCTTTTCAGGTAGTTAAAGGCAGCCATCAAATCCCCCCTTCATTCTTCTCTTCTGCAGACTAAATAAGCCCAGTTCCTCAGCCTTTCCTCATAAGTCATGTGCCTCACCCACTAATCACTTTTGTTGCCCTCTGTTGGACTCTCTACAATTTGTCCAGATTCTTTCTGTAGTGGGTGCCCGAAATTAGATGCAGTTCTCCAGATATGGCCTCACCAGTGCCTAATAGAGGAGGATAATGCTTCCCTCCATTTGCTGGCAATGGTTTTATTAATACCTCCCAATATGTCATTAGCCTTCTTGGAAAAAGGGGCACACTGTTGACTCCTATCCAGCTTCTTGTCTGCTGTAATCCCCAAGTCCCTTTCTTAGCCAGTCGGTCCCCAGCCTGTAGCAGGACTCTGCTCTTGTGCTTGTTGAACCTCATCCAATGTCTTTTGATCCAGCCGTCCAATATGTCCTATCCCTACCCTCCAGGGCATCTACCTCTCCCCCCAGCATAATATCCACAGACTTGCTGAGGGTAATCCATCCCGTTAATCAAGATGTAGAACAAAACTGGCTCCAGGACCAACTCCTGGACAACTCCCCTTTATAGTGATTGCCAATTGGACAGTAAGCTGTAGATCCTCTTGAGCTCGGAGACCTAGCCAGCTCTCTATCCACCTTCATCCAAAACATATTACTTTAACTTGCTGACAAGAATACTGAGAGAGACTAAAAGTCAAAGTATATCATGTCCACTACTTTCCCCATTTCTACAAAGGCAGTTTTCTTATCATAGAAAGCAAATAGGCTGGTCAGGCATGACTTGCCTATGAGGGAATCCATGCTGACTGTTCCTGAAACACTTGGAGGAGAGGGAAGTGATCAAAATGGATTTATTGAGGATCTGGTCCATGATCTTTGCAAGGCCTGAAGTAAGACTGCACGGTCGGTAGTTCCCAGGATTTTCCTTTTTTCAAAACATGGACACTACATTTGCCTTTTTCCAATCATCTAGGAACTCCCCTAGTTGCCATGAGTTTCATAGATCATGGCCAATGGCTCTGCAGTCATATCAGCCAATTCTCTCAGCATTCTTGGATGCATTAGATCTGACCCCACAATCTTGTGCATGTCCAGCCTGTGCTTTTTTTGTAAGAAAAAAAGGTGCCGGTACTCAGAGGGGAAAGTTGTTGAGCGCTTCCCCTCCCCCCCCCGGTCAAAAAAAAGCTGCGCGGGGCTGAAATGCCATCGGGGCCCCTTTAAGAGCCACGTGCCCTGAATGGGCTACCTTTGGAAGCCCAGTCACCCCAGGAAAAGAGGTGCTTGAGGGAAAAGCAATTCATTTAAGTTATGCAAGGAAAATAGGTGCCAGCACGCCATCCCGGGGCGTACCGTCACAAAAAAAACACTGTGTCCGGCCTTCTAAATAGTCCTTAATCTGTTCTTTCACATCCAAAGTTGCTTGCTTCTCCCCATACAGTGCAGCTGTTTGGAAGTTGACCTTGTCTGCAAAGATGGATGATGCAGTCAGGGATGTGTTGACTAAGAGGGCAGTTGTATTTTTACATGTGTGTGAACAAATTTTCTGAGTGCTCAATCGTCTAACTACTTCAAGGACAAATAATATCTAACACTTCTTGTATCTGTCACTACCGGTTCTCTCTAGTCCAGCAGCCTCAGGACCTGACCATTTCTGAACGAGGGAATCTTCTGGACCATGGGAGGTCAATAATGTCTAGCAGCATTACCGACACTTTCACTGCTTACTGGACTGTTAGAAGACATTTAGGGGTAAATTAGAGCTAAATAACAGCACTGCACACTGAGAGCTATGACTGGTGGCTGTAAAAAACTTTATGGGACTATGGAAAACTTGGCAGCACCCATAAAAAGTGGACATCTAGCTAACTAAAATCATTCTGGATGGTGGAGGTTTCTGGACTAGAGAGGTTCAACGTAGCCAAGAGAGGAAGGTGTGTGTGGGGGTGGTATCTTGAAATAGTCATACTTCCTGAAAAATACAGGATTCTATAAAAGGTCTGTATAATATTCAGAACTTTCTGTGAGATTGGACCTAGCTATCTGCAGGGGCTACCGTCCCTCCTGACTGCAGAGTACTAGGTAGCTACAGATTTGCAGGGCTCTATCTACTTTATATCCGGGGTATTAGCATTCCTGGATATCAGCATGGATATCTGTGGCTCTTTGCAGATATAGATGCAGATGCAAATTTTGTATCCATGCAGGGTTCTAGAAATGGGGAGAAAAGTCATGAGCATGGGACACAGAATTTCTTCAGGATCTGAATCAAAGCTGTGGAGCAGATTACCATAAGAGCTACAAATAGTCATTAACTTCACTGAATTCAGAATATAATGCAAAACATTTAATTGACTTTGCTTTCCTACCACAAATTCTTCACAAAAATATCAAAACAAGCAATTTATTCTGACATGGAAATAGAGTGTTTCAATTTGAAAATATTTCTATGGAACTTAATACTATTTTATGGTTTTCTACAATGCCTATTACTGTTGAATCTAAGTATGCAATTACTATGGTGATAGGCAGGGCTCGACAAATCACTGAATCTACTCGCCCGTGGTGAGTAGATTTCAGCCGGTCGCCCTGTTCACTGGCGGTGCACGCATGCGCAATGCGGGTCTTGCACATGCACAGTGCGGGGCTAGTGAGTAGGTTTCACTGCTGTCTGTCAAGCCTTGGTGATAGGCATGTTATAAGAACCTAAATAGACGATTCTTTGTAGTTTCACTTAGTCATCTATATATGTGCAGTCCCACTGAAGACAATTGGGTAACTTCGGTGTTGTAGAGGGCCAAATTGGTTTGCTGAATCTTTATTGCTGGTAATGATGTGCAAAATGGAAAGCATTTATTGTGAACTTTAAATCCTAAGGAAATATAAATGGCTGACAGATGTTCTAACTTATTAATTTTTGCTATTTTAATTGGTACAATAAAGTTGAACCCTAACAAGGCCAGTATAGTAATTCTATTTTAAATTTAAAATATACATAAGTAACAATTTAGATGAATAGATAAAAGCTGGTCTAAGTAGACATTTCTGTGCAGGAGCTAGGGATGTAAAAGTATAATCATTTAAATGGTTGACAGATAAGCTTGGGTGTAGGGGTTACCATTAATGGTTACACACAGATTCCTGCCCCAATTCCTGGGGAGCCAGCTGCCACCATACAGGGTTGGCTCTGTGTCGAAGCCAGCAGTGTAGGGGCAGCAGCCAGTTGCTCAGGAGCAGGACTGCAGGAGAGAGCCGGCACTCACCAGCTCCCTAGGAGCTGGCTGCTGTCCCACTCTGCTGCCTTTGATATAGAGGCAGTAGTGCAGGCTGACAGCTGGGCTTCCGGGAGCAGGGCTGCAGGTGAGAGCCAGTGCATGCTGGCTCTTTGAGAGCATCCGCGTCCCCTCCTACACCCAAAGCTCCCTCCTGCCCCCAACCTCCATCCTAGTCCTCACACCTCCTTCATTGACATCAAGGAAGAGTGTGGCCCTTGACCACTTTCCAAATTCTTGGAGTGGCCCCACCATCAAAAATTACCGCCCACCCAGATCTAAATGCTCTCTGAATGAATAGCTATAGTTATAGACAGGAACTGTGTGTTTTCATGGTTAATATATAACAAGATAAAAGTAAACACATACAATTAATATTGCCTTTGTATTTGAAAGTTCTAGCCTATCTAACATGGTCCTAATGGTTCTGATTACCTTTTGCATACTTTTCTAATGTCTTTAAAAGGCTGAATCTGGATCAGTAAGTCTGCAAGCTGCTTAACTCTTTCTAGCCATGTGTCACGGTAACTCTTTCATTTCTGTCAATGAAGTTTCTGCTCATTCATTACACTTTTGTCTAGACTGAAAAAATGACATTAAATCAGTTAACAAGATGATTACTTGGAAATCCATACCTTGTTTTACCTGATATATGCTCAACCTTAGAGAGACAAGATAGATGAGAAAATATATTTTATTGGATCAGCTTCTATTTGTGATGCTTTCTTATCTGAAGAAAAGCTCTAACTTGAAAGCTGCTATTTCATCAACAGAAGTTGGTGCATTAAATATTATTTTACCCCTTTAGTATTCCGAGACCATTCTGGGGGCTATGACAACACAGCTCAATCTTAGTCAGTAATGGACAAATGTCAATAATGGGCAAGGTTCTGTGGTGTGCTTAGAGCCAAATTTTGCTTTGATTTACAACCCATTTAATTAAATGGGATTAAAAAGGGTGGAAGACGGCATGGAACTTGTCTTAATATCTACCTTATTTTCATTTCAGATCTGAAATCCTCAAAGCTCAAATTGCTTCTTGAAGATGGAGTCACAAGATGAAACTTTTTGAGCTAGGATTTTGGAAGCAAAGTGTTGCTTTTACTGAAGTCTGAAAACATTCTGTCTGTTGTATAGATTTATCTTGCTTTTCATTCCAATAGAAGTGGAGCAGAGCTTTATTTCAGGCCAAAAATATTTCAAAGAACATGTACTAAAAAATTGGTACAAATACTATCAAAATGCTAGATCAGAATGCAACTGTATAGCTGACTTATATCCGTTTCTCAAGAGTCTGTTTTTGGGTATTCTTGAGACACAAATTTTAAAAAAAGCTAAAAAATTGTTTGCTGATTGAAGTTATAGGACTACCTTTTGAGAGTTTAGATTCTATTCCTGGCTGTGATTCCTGTGTGAACTTGGTAAACTTGCTTAGACTGCTTCAGCCTCCTTATCTGTAAAATGTGAATATTACTTGGTATTCATGGGGGTGATATGATGATTAATTCATTGTTTGTATAATAGTGCTAAAATGGATACGTTTCAGTACAGGATAACCGTACAGTTTATGGGAAGATGAGAAAGCAGAAGAGAGTTCTGGAATGGGTTACCTACAGAGGTGGTAGAATCTTCATCCCTAGCGGTTTTTAAGTCTTGGCTTGACAAAGCCCTGGCTGGGTTGATTTAGTTGGGATTGGTCCTGCCTTGGGCACGAGGCTGGACTTGATAACCTCCTGAGGTCTCTTCCAGCTCTATCATTCTATGATTCTAGAGGTGTACACAGCAGGGCAAAATGGATGGGCGAGTCAGTCCATAATTTGATGACTAAAAGTCCAAGATAATTTGAGGCATAAACCTAGATCTTTTTTTTTTTTTTTAATGCTCAGTAGCATAAGAATTAGAATTTAGGCAAGCCACTTGTCTTTGTGGACATTTATAGAAAAGCTGTTAGGATTTAGCAGAATTAAAGCCCCAAAAGAAATGCTCTGCTCTCAAGTATGCCTCTGGATGTCCTGTCAACTGATTCTTGACTCCACTTTGGTGCTAATCTAATCTAATCTAATCTGCAGGCCTAGCCATGCCCATGGCTCTAGTTAGGCCAAACTGCTTTCCTGGCCATGTTCCTTACACCTAAGGCTTTTAAGTTTTTAAATCCCGTTCAAACATATTTGAAAAATATCCATCCAGATTTGCACATATGCATAGTTTACTCAACCTACGTGATACTAGGATCATGGAATAATGATGCAAAACTCAAAGAAACTTGTGTGCACTTCCAGAGCTAAATTGGAGGCTGGGAAAGCTTATGCCCAAGAGCTTTCAAGTTGCAGCTGAATTCTGAAACATGTATTTGTGTCGTTTTACAAAGTCACTTTGTTCGTCCTTAAAACCAAGGCTTAAAGCACAAGTGTTTTTACCCAACATCTACTAGTGTATGGATTCAGCTTTCTTGCCAGAGTGAAAAATATATATGCTACCATCCATCTTAAAATGTAAAGTGAACATTAGTATGTTTATTAATACAAAGAATTATTAATACTTATTATGTATTTAATCACATATTTAATTAAAACACGTTAATCAACTTGGTTTAAAAAACAGTAACTTTACCTACACCTTTGTTTTGTTATACCTTTTTTCACCTTTCTGGCTTTATTTCAGTTTTCCTTCCTGTAATAGATAATGGTCTACCTTTTTATGAGTTGTCCTCTGTTCAGTTCATTGTTTTCCCCTCATCTCCTTATGTGTTCTGTACCTTCTCTGCCATATTTTTCCTCTTCTCATGTTACATATTTCTCACAGTAAGCTTTTCTTCCTGATCAAATCAGTTGGTTTCCCACTTTTTTTTTAAATGTCCAGCCACTTACAGGAAGTTTGGAAATTTTACCTGACACCGAGTACACTAATTGATGTCTGATAATCTTGAAGGCCTCACTCCACTCCTTTCTGGCTACTAGATGAGAGGAGCAGTCTCTCCTCTGCACCCTCCACCTCCCCCAGCCTCCCAGCTAGTATGCTGAGTGGGATTCTCTGGTATTCGATCTCCCTCCTCTGATTTCTTGTTTTGTGAGGAAATCTCTTGGCTGCTCTTCTCCAGTCTCATTTTTCACTCATCTTCCTCCACTGCTACTCAGTCTTTTCAAGTAATAGTGGATTTGATCTGATTCTTGTCAGTTTCACTGCTGCCTCCAGAGTTTTGAAAAGCAATAGTTAAAACTGACAAGTCAATCTTTAAAAACTTAGTCTTGCAGCACCTTTATAGACTAACAAAACATGTAGATGGTATCATGAGCTTTCATGGGCACAACCCACTTCAAATGAATGGCTTTATTAAAGGTCCAGTTTCTAAATAAATAGGGGATGGGAGAGGGGGGAGAAAAGGGAAAGATATAGTAAATTAGAGCGTCCATGCTACATGAAGCTGATAGAAAAGGTATTAATTGTTCTTCAGTACCGATTGTTTGGTTTTTTTTATGTCATTAAGATGTGGAATGTAGCCTGCCATCCAAATTATTTCTTTCCCTTTTTTTTCTTTCCTCCTTTTTTCTCCTCCCTGCCCTCCCCCCACCTATTTATTTAGAAACTGGACCTTTAATAGCTTCATTCAGCTGAAGAAGTGGGTTGTGCCTAGGAAAGCTCATGATACCATCTACATGTTTTGTTAGTCTCTAAGATGCTTTAAGGCTATTTAAGTTTTTCCAGTTACAGACTAACTCAGTTACCCCTCTGAAGTCAGTCTTTAGCTGCTGAAATTTAGGAAAGCTATCAACAGCAGAAGAGGCATTCAAGCAGTCTTGTCTGCAGACTTAAGATGGGACTGCATTACTGTATATTTAGATCACATTTTCTTTGCAACAATAAGAATAAAACTTTCTTCCCTGAAGTGGAACCCAGGGAAAAATTCTTATTGTCCTTGGTCAAGTGGATTTTTCAAACTCTGCCTAAAATGTAGCATTCACAGTTCCCAAATAGAACTATACTCCTTCACTGCAATTTAAGGACAGCATGCTGCTTTACCGTAGGCCATGTCTACACTACTACTTACGTTGGTAAAACTTTTGCCACTTGAGGATGTGAAAAACACATCCTCAAGTGACATAAATTTCACCGGCATAAGTTTTAGTGTGCATAGGGCTATGTTAACGTGAGAATTCCTCCCTCTACACGACAGATCTTACAGTGGCGCAGCTTAATTGATACAGCTGTCCTGCTCTAAGGTAGCTAGTATAAACACGTTTCTCATATTAATATGGTACATCACTGGAGAATGTTCTCTTCCACCTTCTTTCCGCTGTATAGCCATATACATCACTGCTGTCCAAGACAGAGCATCATAAGCATGTTTTCAACTAGTAGGATAAAATAGTGTGCACTCCAAATAGCACTGCTTCAGTGTTTAAAGTCAGTATGCAGCATATAAAAGCTTTCCAGTTTCAGGTGTCTGGTTACATTAGCGTGTTTCTGGCTGGCTTCTAATTTGTTTTCCTTTTGGTTGATCAGTTTTTCTGTTCTATGTGGCTGCCATTTTAAATGTTGTTTCATTGGCTAAAGGCATAGTATACAAACATTGCTTGTTCTTTGCCAACAGTGTAGCTTTACGACACATCTTTATATGAAAGACTTCATGCTCCTTCTGTACCACCCCCCATCCACTTAATCATGAACAGTTGACCACACATGGCATACTGTGTCATGTAAATGAGTAGTAATCTGCTTTTACAACTCTCTTCTTAAAAGGGAAAAAATAACTTATCAGTATGTTCAGGGAGTTGTTCACTGACTCTTGTTCGCTAATTACGTACGCGTCATTAATCATGGTTTTATTAAGCAATATTGTGCATCATTCATCAGCTGTTTGAAAAAAATCTTGAAACCACTGAATTCTTTTTGGCTTGTTTTTGTTAAATAAAATTATTATTATTCCAGGTTGCGGTTGTTAAAATGAAGTGCACGGAGCGCATTTATGCAATGAAAATTCTAAATAAATGGGAAATGCTTAAAAGGGCAGAGGTAAGTAATATGTTTTCTAATGCAGAAAATTTTTTAAAATGGCATTAAGGAAAATTACACTGAAGCTCTTCCAGATTAGAAAGAATTATTTCATAAGTATAGGAGGTTCATTTTTTTTAAAGTGAGCTGCTTTAATGCAATCAAGTCTGACAGTCCCTTCTAGGCATCTGTTGTTCTCAGCATTACTGTGCATTCATTTACCAGACAGTCTGCCCTAGTTTTTACCCTGAATTATATTGGCCAGATTTTTGCTTACAGTAAAGGGAAGTTAAAGACTACATGGAAGCCTCAGATTTTTGTTATGGCTATGTGAATTTTTTTTTGCTGAAAATGAAGAATTTGTTCCTATCAATGACAAACAAAGCCTTCAAGAAGTGTATCCTACACTTTGTAATGGGATTTGCATTACTAATATTCTAATACTAATGAATATTCTGGAAATACAGAAATAAAAGTAGGTGCATAGGTAGTTGTGTAAACAAAACCTCTGAAAGATGTTAGTTGTGTGTTTTCTTTAGAAGTTACTCATTTATTTCCAAAAAGCACATACATGTGCTAATCTAGCAGTCACTTTACAAATTAATAAATAGTGGTTAACGGTCATACTGAGAGGAATTATCCAAAATAACATACTCTCAGGTCTACTTAGAATAATTGCTATTTCATTGGCAGAATGCAAGACCTAGTAATTTGTTACGTAAATCTTTGTAAAGTAAAATGCGGCTCATGAACAATGCAGGCTATTATTGAGGAAAGAGGTAAAATGATTCATAAATTTAAAACCACATGAAGAGAGCTTGAGAGCTTTCCTGACTCCTCCTTGCTGAGGGCTGAGGCCACATCTATACAACAGCTACTGCAACGCCATAGTATAGATGCTTCCTACGTTGATGGAAGGATTTTTCTATAGATGTAGTTAATCCATCTCTTTGAGAGGCCGTAGCTAAGTCACTGGTAGAATCTTTGTCAACAACTGCATCTGCAATGTGGGTCAGGTTGATCTAACTATGGCTCTCTGGGCATGACATTTTTCACAGCCCTTAGCAATATAGCTAGGGTGATCTAATTTAAACATAGCCCAGGAAATAAAAATATGGACCACCAGACACTCCAATATATCAGTTCTGTCCCTCCCTCAGAGAACAAGTTCTCTACTCTTACACACCTCTTCACCTTATCAACCTTGTGATGATAGTGGTTGTTGGATAAAATCACTTCCTTCTAGTCGTCCATTTAGACTTTTTTTCACAGACTTCTGGAGAGGGAGGTGGCTGTTGCTGCTTTCCTTATTTCTGTCACAGTTTTTCAGCATCATCTGTTTCCCAGTGAAATGGTACTGATCTAACTACATTAGTTTAGAAGTGCTAATTCCGAGTAGTAAGGAATGAATTTAAAATAAATCACTCTGAAAAGTCTGAGGAGTAGCTATGATAGGATTACTTTACCCAATTCATCTGATGAGTCACTGTGAGGCATTTTTAATCCAAAATTAGTGTCCAAGCACAAGGTGGCACTATTTCAATCAGTTTTTGAACCAGTTGAGTTAGATTGTTGTAATTTTCTCATGGGATAGATGTGTCCTAAGTGGAAGAGGAGGAAACTATGGGAAGCAACATGTCACCTGTGCACACTGCCTGGGTCACTTAGCTCCTCCCCAGTCAGGAGCATCTAGTAGAATGACCTCAGGAATAGGCAAAAGATGAATCTGCATAGGAACTAGAGTTTGAACAGTAATTCTGTGAACTCCTCCTATAAACTCCTATTTCTCTCCTGGAAAAGCTGAAGTAATTACAGCTAGGTTCTGTGCTCTCTGACTTGTTCTTAGAAAATGGAGCAGCAGGGCCACTCAGCATCTTTTTCTTTTTGGTACATTAGCTTGCCCCTGGTTAGCACTTTCTACCAAGGGCAAACAGATCAGTCAGTTTCTCAAGACTTGCATATCAAGTTGTTAAAACATGTGGCAAGCTTTCATTTTCATCTGTTGCTAGCCCCTTCAGCTTTAAATGAAAGCTGTAAGTACACACACTTTACTGAAAAAAAAGACATTAGGTACTTTTTCATGCTGTCATCAGAGGCTCCATGAATGCATTGTGCTGGTTTTATGTTGATTTAGTTTATGAATTGTAGTGGAAAGCATCGTATAATTCATTAAACATAACAATGTATTTGGGTGATACCAGTTTTTATATCCGCTGTAAGAAGAACAAGTGAAGTGAAGTTTGACGTGAACAAAAGGCAACGCGGGAAAAATTGTTAGCAAACACTTGTAAACCTAGCTTGTAGGCAAGATGAGGTATGCTGCTTAATAGAAAAAGTGTGCCATTTTTATCCAGTTTGTTTAGTCAATAAATTGTAATTGTTTCAGTTAAGTGGGTCTTACAATTACTTAAGTTGTGTATTTCAAGTGTATTGTTTTAAAAATGTTAAAATAATGGAAATATATAATTCTGAAAACTGGAAGAAAATCAATTTACTCATAGCCTCCTAAATCTTGGAGCAGAGGAGACCACTCTATTGTGTAGTCTGACTTCTTGCATTACATGGGCCAGAAAATTTCACCAAATAAGTGTTACATGAAAGTATTAGCACAAATGACATTCTTATTCACAGCATAATTATATCATGATACACGTCGTATGTGAGTGGTTCTGTTATATACTCACTGTAGAACTTAATTATTCCAACTTGACTGCAGTATATTACACTTCCACTGGAAAGGTTTTCCAATTAAAAAACAAAACAAAAAAAACCAAAAAAACTTGAGACTTTTTTCCTTGGAAAATTCACATTAAAACATTGTAATAGTGAAGCTCTAGGATGAGGGTGGTGATGTATAGGATTCCTGGATGCTCTCTTAATGCACTTTGTTGGAGACTTCATAGATCAATACCAATAAAAACACTCTTACCCACTGTGAGTGTTTGATGATGGGGAATGGAAATAAAGAGAATACATTGATTGTGGCATCCTAAACTTATGGTGGTATGGTGAACCCCCAAGGATTCAGTTTTGACCGGTATTTTGGGTCTAGAAAACCATTAATAAACTCAAGATGAATCTTCTTCCCAACTATCAAATGAGATTGATTTATGTAAATGTATATGGAACTGAGCTTAGATAATCTTTTATACATATCATTTTTAAAACCTTACTCTGTGCATTGTCTGATGTTGGGAAAGACTGCTAAAAGTGCAGGGTTGTTTTTTTCCCCCAGAATATTAGTGTGGGAAGCCATATGGATTTTCATATATTTCCTTCATGGTTTATATCTGTGGTGGGCAACATATGGCCTATCAGGATACTCTGCTGGTGGGATGCAAAACACTTTTATATTGACCATCATGGCCCCCCGCAGCTCCCAGTGGCTGCGGTTCACCATTCCTAGCCAACAGAAGTTGCAGGAAGCAGTATCCAGCATGTCCCTATAGCTTACTTCTTAATTTCTGGCTAATAGGAGCTGCGAGAAGAGGTGAGCCACTGGGACATGCTGGCCATTGTTTTCAGCAACTTCCGTTGACCGGGAATGGCATACTGCGGCCATTGGGAGCTGCAGGAGACTGGCTTGTGGATGGTCAACATCAACAAAATGCTTCATGGCCCAACAGCAAATTACTCCGAAGGGGCACAGGTTGCCCTCCACTGTTTTTTGTTATCTTGAGGAACTATTAGAAACTGAAACATGAAACTGTGGTTGCATAGATATGTTTTCACACAGGTCTTATCCTTCTGTGCATTCATCCTTTTGCTACAGGTTGTGGTGGGATGCAAAGATATTTTAATACAGGAGAAGAAAGAACTTTAATGGCTCAAGCTAAATTGTTTTTAAAAAAGCATTCAGAATTAGGATGAGTGTATGTGTAACTATAGAAGACAGAAGAGCTTCTCTGGCTTATCAATTTTAGAGACTAAATTCCAATGAATAGAGACCTTTGTATGGAAATCTTAAATAATCCCATAAAACATGCATATGTATGAATCCTGCAAAGACTACTTGTGGCCTGTGACACTTTTTTTTTTCCTTTCCTTCAGACAGCTTGTTTCCGAGAAGAGAGAAATGTTTTGGTGAATGGAGATTGTCAGTGGATTACTACATTGCACTATGCCTTTCAGGATGAGAATTATTTGGTATGTTATCTTCACCATTAAATAAGTCTCAGGATTTTAGAGTAGGGATGTGAATGTGTATCCATATACACAGTTAACAGATGAGCCTGGGCTCATTAGTTAATCCTCATGGTTACATGCAGCCCCAGAGGCAGCAGTGCAGGGTGTGGAGTAGGGATATAAGTGAGAAATAGACTACCCGATAAGTATAAACTTATCAAGTCGACTACTAACCACTCCCCCCACTCGCTGCCTGCCCCCTTCCTCCCCTCCACCCCCCACGTGCTGCTGCCTTTATCAGAGGTAACAGCATGGGAGGGAGCAGGG
This sequence comes from Apalone spinifera, assembly GCA_030068395.1. Lineage (NCBI taxonomy): Eukaryota > Metazoa > Chordata > Testudines > Trionychidae > Apalone > Apalone spinifera. The sequence continues at coordinate 19,012,760 of CM057848.1, forward strand.
GAGGCTGCTACAATGGGCCCAGGCTTGCCATAGGCAGAAGTTGTTGCCGGAGCAGCCTCTGCCACAGCCAGCCCGGGCCACCATAAACAGGGGCTGCTGCCAGAGCAGCCTCTGTTCATGGCGGCTGGGGCTGGCTGCGGACGGGGCGGGTGTACCCAGTGTGAACACGCAGCGAAACATGTAGTACCAGGCACTTACGCCATTGTTGGCAGTTTCTCTATTTTAGATAACACCCATTAAACCAGCTCAGATGCAGAAAAAAAATCTGGACATTTTATATAGAGAGTAGGTTGAACTTTAATATGTAAATGTGTCTTTGTGGCCAACACGCTGTTCCCAGTGCACATTCAGAAATTTCCAAATTACACTTGCACTCCATTATCAATAAAAACCAGAGGTCGGCAACCTTTTCAAACCAAAGAGCCAAACTACCTCAAAATTCAGAACAAGTGGTCAACAAAGAGCCATGAAAGAATGCCTATTTGCATGACTGAAAATATACAACTTAATATTATTGATAATTG
>CM057848.1:19020439-19059661 GCA_030068395.1 Apalone spinifera
TTGATAGCTTCCTGGCCAAACCAGTCAGGATCACCTGTCAAGTTCTAAGATCTACTGGTAGATCCCACTCTACTGTTTGGTGACCACTGATTTAAAGCTACTTGTCCCTAGCTATCATTAATCCATAGACTGCTCTCACACCCCACTTTTCTTCTGACAGTAACCCCAGTGTTCTTCTACCTAGTCAGCTTAAACAATTCCGTATTGAATGATGCAGACTACAACCTCAAAGTACGCAGGCTCTTGTTCTCTTTGAGAACACAGTGAAACTCAGGTCCAAATCTTCTTGTCTCAGTCATAGCACAGACTAATTCTCAGTTTGATTTATATTCAAATTACAGCTCTTTCAAACGCTTCCAATGTATTCCACTATTCAATATTGCAATACCTAACATAGTGAATGCAGTTGAAGTGTTAATGGATAGTTCCCAGTGGTGATTGCCAGCTCCAGCAGAGCAGAGTTAAGGGCATGTATCTTAACTCTGTGTTTCCTGGTTTTCAGAAGTTTGAATTCGGCTGAAATTGATCTTTCTACAGGGTATGCAGTGTAATTGTAGCCGTTTTGGTCCTAGGCTTTGAGTCAAGGTGGGTGAGGTAATCTTTTATTTGATCCCCTGCTGTTGGTGAGAAAGGTAAGCTGTCAGGCTCCACAGAGCTAAGATCTGAGGAGGTGGCACCTTCTTCCATCAAATCCAAGAGGGACCCTCTCCTGTTTCACACCTTCCTGGCAACTCATCATGCAAATGGATACTGGAAGTAATTTCATCAGGCTAAATACCATTCCTTTCAACCTTTTCCATTGGCACCCCCTTTCCCTATCCCTTTTCAGGGACCTGTCTCATGAAGGTCTCTCAAGGCAAGAAGTCCAGTCCATCCTGCTACTAGGAATGATCAAACAAGTTCTTCCTGGTATTCATTGGAAGGGGATTCTATTCCAAATTCTTCATGGTTCCCAAGAAAAACGTGGTGGAGACCAATTCTGGACCTTAGAGCTCTGAATGCTTTCATCCAGACATCCACATTCAGGATGTTTGGTGATAATACCATCATTGGAACGGGCATTTAAGGGGGATGTTTGGTTTGTTACTTGATGTCCAGGATGCATATTTGCATATAGCTATGTGTTCTGCTTAAAATATTTCCTATGTTTCACCAGTGGTACCAGCCACTACCACAACCACTTCAGCCTTCATTGCTCTGAGGGTTTACAGATGTCCTCTTGGTGTCCTGGACCATTTTTTTCAGATGGATATAGTCCTCTTCCCCTTTCCTGAAACAACTGGATTATCAAGAGTTGCTCCTTCCACAGACTCCAGTAGGCCACCAGCAAAGCTCTAGCTCTCTTCCACACCTTGATGGTTCAACTTGGAGAAATCTAGTCTGGTTCTTGTTCAGCACAGCAACTTTATCAGAGCCATGCTAGACTCCCCAATTGGCCCTGGCAAAAAGACAGGTTAGACACTAGGTACTGTCTCATCTTCTATTCTACAGCAGAGTCTGCAGACTGTAGCAAGTTTTGCCTGCATCTCCTAGGACATATGTCAGTTTGTATATTCAGAATGCTCCTGCCCAGACTGTACACTCAGTATAGCCTCTGAACCTCTGAGGAATTCTTCCCTTCTCCACTTATCTTACCAAAACTGTGTTCCTCAGTTACATTGGCTACAAGGATAAGTGAGTTGAAAGCTCTTGTAGCTGATGTACTCTGTACAGTCAAGGTAATGCTTTGTTCTCATCCTGGCTTCCAAACTAAAGTGTCACCAAATTTTCACACCAGCCAGGCATTCAGCTACCAGGGAGCTTGAAGGGAAGAGACAAGTCTACATCTTATAGTTATGAGATGAGCTCTTGCTTTCTGTCTCAGCAGGATCAAACCTTTCAGATGCTTGCCTAGACTGCTTGTCTCCATTGCAGAGAGGATGACTGGAGCTTCTCTATCTGCACAAAGATGATCTAAATGGATCTCCAAATGCATCTTAGCATGATGTGAATATTCTAGGATGCTACCCTCCTCCTGATGTGATGGTCATTCCCATCAGAGCTCAGTCCACTTCCACATCCTGCTTAAAAACATATCAATTGCAGATGTGCACAGATATTGAAGTCGTCTGTGCACACCTTATCACATGCTATCATTTCACCTCCAGATCTGATGCAGCTTTTGGTAAGGCTGTTTATTGAATCTCTCTTCAGCAACCTTCTTTCGAACAGTAACGTCAAGTATGAGAGCACCTTGCACAGTAATTTGAGGTTTTTTTAGATGTTTTGTCCCTGTGCATCCTCCACTACCTTCTATTTTCCCCTCTGTGTAGGGCACAGGTGTGGACCACCAGACCCTGCTGAAAAAATCTCTGATCAGAGGTGCACTCACACCTAATAGGAAGCCATCAATAGGGCGAAACATCTTGAAGAACTTCAGTTACTGTAAGGTACGTAACCAGTGTTCCCTGTTAGCTGTGTGCTTGTATAGACACTTAGGAGAGATTCAGATGCTGCCCAGTTGATTAGCAGAGAGTGCCTGCAGCTAGGTTTTTTGTTTCTGCCTGTGGTGCACATATTTTATTCCACACATGGATGGAAAAGATTAGTGGGAACATTGTACATAACTGTTTCCTCTCACCTTTAGGTCACTCGTTCAAAGCAAGCCCAGCTTGGTAGTGACTGAAAGCTCTTAGTATTTAATGGTTGTTCGTTAATCTCTGTAAATCAGTTTCATCTCATTTAGGGATTGTGTATTCATTTCCCCAATTAACCGGTAAGCCTGGGTTTATTGGTTAATCCTAATAACTACACGTGCGCGCGCGCGCGCACACACACACACACACACACACACCTGTTGCTACCTCTGTAGTAGAGGCAGCAAAGGGGAGGAGAAGTGGGAACCGGTGCCTGTGAGCTGACTTCCCAAGTGTGCTGGATCCTGTGGAGGCAGAGGCAGCAGCAAAGGTGGGGGCAGGCAGGAGCCAATATGTGGGGGGAGCTGGCTTTTAAGCACCACAGAGGCAGCTGCAGCCAGTACACATGGGAAGTAACTTTCAAGCGGGCTCCCCACACATATTGGCTTTTAAGACGGCTCCTCATGAGTACCAGCACCCCCCTGCTTCCCCTGCATGTAAATGTGTAACCATTTAAAAAAAAATAAATCTAGTGGTTACATGTTTACAGAAATACACACAAGTTAACATCCCTAATCTCATTCTAGTTCCTAATACAGCTGGACCTCGCTGGTCCCAAATGAGGGGATTTGCCGGCCAATTAAAGGTCCCTTTCCTCATGGCCTGTGCTGCCACCAGGTTAGGGCTCCAGCCTGCCCCTGCTACTGCTCCAGTCCCCTGGGATTCTCTAGTTGCTGCTGGCCCCACTGCTGCTGGGGCCATAGCTAGGCAACCACGGCAGACCTCCGCAGCCACCTGGCTCCACAGCTGGGTCTGAAACGCCGCAATTGGAGGGCTTGAGCCGGAGCAATCTGGCTGCCGCTGGGGCTGGAGCTCTCCTGATGTTGGAGCCATAAAGGGGACAGAGCTCTATGACTAGGGCCAGAGCTTCCTAGCTGCGGCCGGAGCTCCACTTAAGTGTTTTATGCAGTCAGGATTGGAGGGCGTGCGGGCAGTTGTGCTGCCCTTCTGGTATTGGTTGAGGTACATTTATGGGGCAGTTTGGGAAAGCTGCACTATTGCTGTTTGTGTGATGGAGCACATCAGTCTCCGTGTGATTGTCGGCACCTTTCATAGACACTAAGCTCATGCATTTTCTTTTCAAATAAGCTTTTTTCCGCAAACCAGTTCATCTCAGTGTCAATCCACATATATCCATACCCACAATCTCTTTGTTTGCTTGCTTTTTCTCTTAATGTACTACCACTTCTCCTGTAAAACAGTATAGGTTTGGTGTAATTAAATCCAATAATTTAGCAGAATTAAATTTTATAAATAGATCATTAGTCTGAAATGCATATTGTAGATTGTGTAATTTGACACAGCAGAGAATCACCGATTCATACTGTTTACTGGGGGGGACTGTTGTGGATAATCTAATTTTGTGAATAAGCAGGTATTGAAGTTTCTGTATCTCTACTAATGTACATGATTTATCTAAATAATTTTAAATTTTTTTTACTAATACTGCTATTGAACTGTGATTTTTTTTTTTTTATAATGAAGTTTCAGTTTCAGTTTCACCACTATTCCATGTTTGCTGGGAAGTTAAATGATAAACTTATTTTTTATAAAATGTATACGTATGAGGAGAAAGATAGATATATATAGATATATAGATATATAGATATATATATATATATAATTACAATCTCAGCATCAAATCCATTGTTTTCTCTCTCTGCCAGATTGTATAAATTCACATAACATAGTACGGTGCTAAATATAGCATGTAAGGTAGTGTATTTTAATTGATAAAATGTGAATGCTTAGGTGGCATATTTTCTAGCCATGAAAAAATGAGTAAATCAGAATTATGTGCTTTAATCCTCAAAGATAACCTGTAGGAAGTAGGGATGTAAGTGAATAGTCAAGTGAAGTACTCAGCTACTCTCCTTCCCCACCCTGCCTCTGTATGAGAGGCAGCAAGTGGGGAGGAACAAGAGGCAATTCTGGGGGGAGCCATCTTAAAAGCCGGTTTCCCCAACACTGTCTCTGCAATGCCGCCTCTCCCCTGCTGCCTCCATCAGAGGCAGTGGGGGGAAGGAGAGATAGAGGAGGCTGCTGCGAAGCAGTATCTACTGATGGTGGGCTGAGGCTGCTCCAGCAGCAGCCCCTGTTTTCAGGGATCTCAGTGGGGAGCTGGACCTTCCTCCCCTACCCCCTGCACTGCTACGTACAGGGGCTGCTACCGCCAAGCTGCCCCTGTTCATGGCCACCGGGGCTACTTGGCCAGAGAAGCCCCTGCCTGCTGACAGCCTGGGCCACCATGAACAAGGGCTGCTGGACTCAGCACAAGCTGGGACTGAACAGTCCTGATTCGCACAACACCAGGACCACTGCAACTCTATTTTAAATGTAGTAAGAGCTGCCATGCTCTTACTACATTTAAAATGTAGAGCCACAGTGGTTCAGAGCTAGCATGTCTTGAGCCAGCTTTGGGAGCTACCCGCACTGAGGCTCTGCAGAGTGGCCCCCTTATCCACTAATTGTGTAGTCGATACAAACTGTGTCGACTACACAATTAGCCAGATAACTACTCTTTAAGATACTTAGTAGGAAGCAGCAAGAATATTTAGAAGTTTACTTCCTGTTTTCCTTTGTAAATTTATCTGCAATGGATCTCAGCAAATTCCATTGAATGAGAGATCTCAGCATGCGCTTTCTGTGTGATGCTCCTCCATGAAATGCTTCTGAGACTAATTGACAACCGTAAAGCACCCTTTTTTTTTTTTAGTGATAATGTGCAGTTTTCTTTAAATACATATCCCAAAACAGGAAGGAATTTTTAAAGTAAATCTGTACCTCATATTTTAAAGTTAAATTAATTTTATAGGACAGCTCACATACTCAGCTCTACTCTATGGAGGAGTGATGATCAATGATGTATTTGCAGAGTGTATGTTGGGATATGTCTCTGAACTGATATGGATACCACTGACATAAAGGGAGGAAGGTGGTGCATTTTAACTTGTCCATCTGTTGGATGTTTTATATACTGCTAAATTGAGCAAATAATTTAAAAACTGTTCAGTTTTGTTTTTCCCCTTACATAATATATGAAAATTCTTAATTTAAGATTCCTTGACAGAATTTATAAGAAAATATCAGCAGAGAATGTCTGCTGCCTTAACCACTAAATTTCAGCATTGCCTTCTTTTTCCTCAATGCTACAGACATTTTATTTGCCAATACTTTTAAGTGGATGTGAGTATAAAGTGGTGAAAGAAAACATGGTTAATTTTACGTTATGCCCATTCATTAACATTTTTAACCTCAAGACTAATGTATGAAAGAATATGAGGTTATGTAAAAGTGAACTTGTAGTTAATTTCATTTAATAACATTGGCATATTATACTCACTATGCAACTTTTGTCTAGGAAGTTGTGGTATTGTGTAATTTAGGAGACTTGATACTGGTAACTGAATGTCTTTCAATACTCTTATTGTTAATATGTTTCTTTAACAGGTTTATAGCCCCTTTGCTCATATAGGCATGTAAAACACCTCATACATTATATACGTGCAGGAATCACTTGATAGCATCCTAAAACATACTTTCCTTCTGGGCTATATATAGCACAGCTGTTTTAACAGAGTATGGCAGTATTAGACATGCCTAGGACAGGAAGTGAAGAATATGGTCTTGAATTGAAAACAGAGGGTTTAAGGAGTCAGAAAAACTGTAACCTGATTAGAATTTGGTCAGGATATCTGGCAAAAACTAAAGATTCTACTTCCCCTATGGAAGACTTATACTGAGACATTGATGCTCTTCAAGACAGTCTGAAGAGGTGATTCATATACTTTCTGGTTTTATCATCATTTTCCTGTTCAAATAGTGATCATTGCAGATTTGATGGAATCAAAGGCCTGAGTGGTACAGCTGCAAACATAGTAGTAAGCTTCTCTGAACATACCCTGCACATAACTGATAGCTAAACACAAACTGAATGCCATCAGTATAATAAAGATTTTTTAATAGATTACTAACTTCTAAATTAACTTATATTCATGTTGTCTCAGCAGAGCCAATATTCCAGTGAGCACTTTGACTTGCATTTTGTACTGTATTGACATCACTTTATTTTGTTTAATTCAACAGGGATATAAAGCCAGATAACGTTCTTTTGGACATGAATGGCCATATACGCCTGGCAGACTTTGGATCATGCTTGAAAATGAGTGAAGATGGCACTGTATGTATGAAGTTAAAACTTTAGTCAGGGCCTTCATATTAGGGCTTTTTAGATGCCATGAAGATGCAGTGTCTGCTTGCAAGCCTGCAGCCTGGCCATAAGGGTATATCTGCGTTGCAATGAGGACTATTAATGGCAGCTTGTGTGGAAATTACTGTGCTAGCTGTACTTTCTAGCTAGCTTGCTAAAAATAGAAGTGAGGATGCTGTGCTGCAGGTTTGAGTACCAGTTACACAACCCCATGTGACACTTCTACTGCCCTTCCATGTTTTCCCCCAGGAACATACTCACTTGTGCAGCTGGTGCAGAAGCTGTGGTGTCCTCACTTCAGTTCTTAGTGAGGAGGGGAAAGAGTCAAAATCAAAATATGTACATTTGTACCTGCATTTTGTATAGATAGAATTTTTACAGACTACACATATACACTTATATGTATTAGTTATACACATCTGCTCCTCAACCATTCCATTGCTAGCTGTTGAATATCTCGTTGATGTTATAGAATATCTAAAGGTAAAAAATGTTGCTAATGATTATATATTGATTTAATGAATTAGTCACAGGCTACAACCTTGATATCATGGGAAAAGCTAATCAGATGAAGGATGTATGTGTTTAGTCGAGTAGTCAACTACCCAATAAGCCTTTTCACTTCCTTTCCCCCTTCTGCCTCTGTATCAGAGGCAGCAGGGGGTAGAGAGAGAAGCAGGAGCCAGTGCTGGGGGGAGCCAACATAAAAGCCAGTTCCCCTGAGTACTGTCCCCGTGGGGTAGGGGTCAGGGGGCAAGGGGCAAGGGAGGCAGAAGTGTGAGCTGGGACAGAGCTCCTCCCCTTATCAACTAATCATGTAGTCAATACAAATTCACTTAACATCCTTAAATCATATATCATCTCTGTGTTTTGTACTTTGCTGGTGGTGTGATGGGTACCCAGGTGGGACAAGTAATGGCAAAATAATGATTGTAGCATCACCCACTACTGAGCATAAGAACATACTGGGTCAGACCAAAGGTCCATCTAGCTCAGTATTTTGTCTTCCAACCATGACCAATGTCAGGTGCCCCAGAGGGAATGAACAGAATAAGTAATCAAGTGATCCATCTCCTGGTTTCACATTCCCAGCTCTGGCAAAAAGTGCCTGTCTTGGCCTTATCCCAAATAATATGCAGAAGGAATTTGATTGAGCCATAGCAACTTGGTTTCATGATATCTCAATGGAATTTGCCAAAAGAGCATACAACTTAAGCATCAATCACCACCCCCGAGATTTTCCTTTATATTGAAGCTTAGTAGCTTATCTCCTTATCCTATCCAGTACACCTATCCTGTACAGCACCACAATAAGCTGTTTTCCATCCACGCCAACATGTGACAACTACAAAAACAAGCTCTACACTCAGAGTGGACACTCCCTTTAGTATCTCCAAATCAAATCACAGAAATGGGCATGGGAAACATAGTGGGAACTTGGTAGCTCCCTGCTCCCCATCTCCCTCCCTCAACCTTTGACAGCCATTTGCATCTCTAAACATGAACACATACTGAGGCAAAATATTTTCTCTTCATGCCGTAATGGTGTTTATACCAGTCTTCTCCTGCCCTTCCATCCCCTCCACCTTCAATCAGGCTTGGTTGTTCTGCATTTCCTATTGCACATACAGTATATATTTCACCTTAAGAGCACTGGGAAATCAAAGTTTGCCTTTGATAACTTTTATCTTTTGCCAAATGTATTCAATGAAGTTGCACTGGAGTCCATTTGAATTTATCCTATTTTTCTTTTGAATTTTCTGTATATATTCATTAGTTAATTTTAGTGTTATGATTAGATAATTCTTTTCCCTTTTCTAAAACAAGGATTTCCTATGTCTTCATTTGCCAGAAATACTAAGATATGATTAAGAACGCTATCTTAAGGAAGCCTGGAAGCCTTCCAGAATGATGCTTGTTTATTTTTAAGGTACAATCTTCTGTGGCAGTGGGTACGCCTGACTACATCTCGCCTGAGATATTGCAAGCAATGGAGGATGGGATGGGAAAATATGGACCTGAATGTGACTGGTGGTCTTTGGGTGTCTGTATGTACGAAATGCTGTATGGTGAAACACCCTTTTATGCTGAATCATTAGTGGAAACCTATGGGAAGATTATGAATCATGAAGTAAGAAATATAATCAAACATATATGTATTTATTAAAATATCTATCAATGCAGAAGTTGATGCCTTTTAAAGAAAACTTGATTTTATTACTATAATTCTGTACTTATAATGCAATTTTGTAGGCTTATCACTCATTTTAAGGAATCTGTTGGCTTTCTTGAGTTTGCAAGAATAGAAAAACCCATCTGCTACTGCTGTAATTTGAAGATTACCTTCAAATTACTATTTTTATTTTTAAATGTTTGTTAATCTTTGCAAAATAAAAAGAGAACTAAACCAGCCACCATGTTTATGGACTCCACTGTAAAATGTTTACACTAGACTCTGCAGTAGCAGTTATTTGTTATTTACACAGCTGTCACATTTTCTGTTACACTAGTAATCAGTATAAATAAGGAAATCAGAAAATTAAGCAACTTGAGCTTGAGTTTCTATATAAACACAAGGGATTGATTTTTGCCCAATGTTGGTTGCAAAACTGGTAGGGACATTTTCATTTGTAAGCTTTTGAATGAATTTTAAATAGTGCAAAGCAATACAGTAAACAGTTTGTGGTTGGTGTTTTTGGAGAAAAGTTAGAGAGAGGGTGATGCATTTTGGGTGCCTAAATAATAGGAAAGCTTTTTCCAATATAGGTATAGCTGCAGTTATTACAATGGAACTTCCTCAGAAGAATTAAAATGATATAAGGACACTTGTGCTCTACCTATACTAGAGCTTACAGTGTTGATAGTACTGATGCAAAGCAGCTACCAATTTACCTAGTGCTGCTTCAGCCAGTGAGTGTTATTTCATTTCTGTTTTTAAAATGTTGCTATATTGCGTATATCTGAATTGGAGGATGGTCCTATCTTAACTATTTTTGGCAAATTGTCTAATTTGTCAGTTTTGTGATATTTTGTGGAATTTATACCTATATGCTTTTTGTAATTTCTGTTGGCTTGCTGTCTTAATAATGCAGTTTCTATTTGGTTTTGTTCATAGATGTGATTATACTGCATTTTCATTTAAAATTTTGAATTTCATTTAGGTTAAGTCTTGCTCTCTTAGAACACTTCGCAAATTTATGGTTTGACAATCCCACTTAAATTTCTTTTCTTTAAAAAAAAAAAAATTCTCATTGTTTCAATAAAAGACCACAGAAACTAAAAGGGAAACTAACAGACTGAACAGGGTAAACAGTGAAACTTTACTGTTCATAGACAGTGTCAAATATATAAAGTAAATAATCTGAAAATAGAAAAACAATTTCATGTTACCTTTCATTTATAAACTTAAAAAACAACAAATAGTCTGGTAGCACTTTAAAGACTAACAAAACATGTAGATGGTATCATGAGCTTTCATGGACACAGCCCCACTTCTTCAGATGGGCTGTGCCTACAAAAGCTCATGCTCCCATCTACATATTTTGTTAGTCTATACAGGATAAACTTAAAAAACAACAAATAGTCTTTAAAGTGATTCCAGACTAACTCGGCTACCCCTGAAGCTTTCATTTATAGTAATTCAAATATGAATTTGTTAAGAATAGGTACATTTTAGGTGTAATTTTTAAGTTGACTTTATATTTGGCAAAAATGAAACTATAGTCATAAATTTATAATGTAAAATATTTCATAAAGATTAAAATGCAGTTAGTACAGATGCTAAAAATACTGAATTGACATTTTTTCCTTACATTCATACTACTGATTGATATGGCCTAGTATTACTTGAATTTTTAGTAGAGAATCTCAGATATGAGAACAGGATTGATTTTTTTTTTTTGGTCAATAAGAACACAATACAAATAAACAAAAACTATTTTTAAAAGGATTGATGTTGCTGATAATTTAAAAGCTTGATAGTTTATTATTATACAGCTTTACTTTTCGTAGCCATTTCAGTAGCAAAATTTACTAAAGGGAAAACAGTTTAAATATAAAGTTTCCAAAACACTACAAAATGAAAATAGCTAACACAAAATTTAATATTTTGGGAACTAATTTTTTATTAGCTTATCAAATTCCAAGGCAAATATCACTTACTTTCAGAGAGGCTATTGGTGCTGTGAAGTCAACTTTTTCTGTGTAAGATTTCTTAATTTTTAAAAACAGAATTTTAATCATGCCAACAGTTTTAGGCTAATTTTTATCATTATATATAGTTTTAAAAATTAGAAGAGGATGGAGAGCAATAGCTAAAAATATCAAAAATACATTTTAAAATGGGTGGAGCCAACTGAAGAACCACAATTCTATAATAAGGAAGTTAAGGACTAATCAACTATCTGATAAGCAAATCCATTTCAAAGCATACAGAGCCCAGGTGACCCAGGTCCCAGAGAAATGTCACCTAGCTGATCCTGGGTTCCACAGAAATGCTGCACAGGGCCTGAGATCAATCCCCAGCTGACCCTGGGCTCCATGCGGCATTTCCACAGAACCCCAGGATCAGCTGGGGACTCCCCCAGCTGACCCAGGGCTCTGCACACTTTGAAATGCCATGCTGGAGCCTGGGGTCAGCTGGTGAGTCCCCAGCTGGTTATGGGGAAATGCTGCATGTAGCCCGGGGTCAGCTGGGGAGTCCCCAGCTGATTCCAGGTTCCACAGAAATGCTGTGCGGAGCTCGGGATCAGTGCCCAGCTGAGCCCGGGCTCCGTGAGACGTTTCCACGCAACCCGGGATCAGCTGGGGACTCCCCAGCTGATCCTGGGCTTTAGTGCAGCATTTCAAAGCATGCAGAGTCTGGGGTCAGCTGGGGAGTTCCAAGCTGATCCTGGGTTCAGGGAAATGCTGTGTGGAGCCTGAGGACCGTGTGGCATTTCAAAGGGGCAGTGCAGTATGGAGCCCTGGGTCAGCGGGGGACTCCCTGGGGCATTTCCGCGGAACCCGGAGTCAGTTGGGGAGTCCCCCACTGGCCCCAGGCTTTATGAGGGCGCTTCAGCTCTAAATTGCACAAGAGCCCCCACTGGGGACTCTTGTACATTTCAAAGCTGGCATGCTGTTTGCAGCCTGGGACCAGCGAGAAGTTCTGCTGACTCCGGGCTCCATGCAGGTGCTTCTGCTTTGAAATACACAACGGAGCGGAGCTGGGGCTCTTGTACATTTCAAAGGAGGAATGTGGAAGTGCCTATCGAGTAGTCAATGGAAATTCCATCGATTAATCAACTAGTAAATTACTTATTTAACATCCTTATTCTATAACCCTATTCATGTTTCTGGCAAACAATGGAAAGATTCTTAGTAGTTAACCTGTGACAATGTGTACCAGTGAAGATCTGCTCCTAGTGCCTCATACTCTACTACAGTGTGCCATACAGAATCAAAATTAAATTAAAAGTTCAAAGCTTCAGTTTCACTATTAATGTGTGTACAATCAGTGTATTAAAACTAATTGATAATGTATTAAAGCAGATAGGAATGGATAAAAATGGATTTGGAAAAAATACTAGTGAAGTTCCATTGTGAAATGAGTTACACCTTAACAAGGGACATAAGAGGTTGTTTAAATACATTAGGAGCAAGAAAAGGATGAAGGTAAGTTGACACCAAGAAGGGCAAAGATTTTGCTTCAGGCTTGACTAAAAAAGCTAAAGGTGACCAGATGCTTATCGCAATTACATTAACAACAAAGGAGAAGGAATTTAAGTAGAATAGGGAAAGAACAGATTAAAGAGTAGATAAATTAGATTTTTCATATCAGCAGAGACTGATGAAATTCATCCTTAAGTACTTAAGGAACTAACTGAGGCAATCTTTAACAACTGTTCTTGAGAATTCACGGAGTATAGGTGAGATTTCAGATGATTGGAGAAGGACAAATTTAATACCTATCTTTAAACACGGGAACAAAGAGGATCTGAGGAATCCTAAACCAAACAACCTAACGTTGATAACTGGAAGGTACAAGAAAAACTGTTAATCATGTAATTTATAAACACCTAAGAGACAATAATGTAATAAATAGTAGCCACCATGAAATTACTGAGAACAAATCATGCCAAGACAGCCTAATTTCCTTCTTTCACTTGGTTCTGGTCTTGTGGGTTGGGAATGGACGCTTTAGATGTGTTTATATCTTCATGTTAGTAAGGGATTCTCTTGAGCAAACCAGGGAAATGTGATTACTGTAAGGTTAGTTGCACAACTGTTTGAAAGACTAGTGGTTTGCTTTCATTCTGGGAGGTCTTACTAGGAGTCCTGCACAGGTCTGTCTTGTGTTCAGAATTCTGTAGTTTTATTAATGACTTGGCTAACGAAGTGGGGAGAATGCTTATACAATTTGTGGATGACACCAACCTGCGAAGAGTTTCTAGCACTTTGGAGGACAGGTTTAGAATTAAAACTGACCTGAATGTATTGGAGAACTGATCTGAAATAAAAAAGATGAAATTCAATAATGAATTGTCCCACCCTACTGGAGAGGCCTCGGCTGTTGTAATCTGTTCAGTTTTGGATACCACACTTTAAGAAAGATGTGAACAAAGTAGAGCAACAAAAATTATAAAAGATTTAGTAAGTCTTACCTGTGAGGAAAGGTTGAAAAATTGAGCATGTTTTAGTGTGGAAAAAAGAAGGCTAAGGAGGGTCCTGATACGGCTTCAAATACGTTGAGAACTGTTATAAAGAAGTCAGTGATTGATTGTTCACCATGTCTGCAGAAGGCAGGAGTAGAAGTAACTATCTTAATCTATAGCAAGTGAGATTAAGATTAGATATTAGGAGAAATGTTCTAACTATAAAGATAGTTAAGCAATGCAACTGGCTTCCAAGAGAGGTTGTGGATTTTAAGAACAGCTTAGACCAAGGGTGGGCAAAAGGGCCTCCTTGGGCTGGATCTGGCCTGCCAAGTGAGTTGATCCAGCCCATGTAGGTCCTGCCACTCCCCTGCCCCCAGGCCCTGATTGACATGGGGATGGAAGGGGGGTGCATGTAGTCTCCTCCCCCTGCCTAGAGGGAACTGCCAGCTATTCAGAACCGATGGCAGTTCTCTCTGGCAGGGGGGAGTGAGTGCAAAAACTTCACATGCTCCCCCACTCAGACCAATCAGGATCTGTGGGCGGGGAAGCATGGAAGTGTCCTGGCTCTGCCCCTTCCACCTGAGGTCACACTTCAAAAATTTCTGAAGTGGCCCCTGGTCAACAATTATTGCCCACTCCTGGCTTAGACAAATACCTTCTCAGGTATACTTTGTCTTGCTTCAGTGCAGAGAGCTGGACTTGATGGTTTTGAAGTTCTTTCCAGCCTTACTTTTTTTTATTCTGTTCATCATGCCGAAGACTTCCATTACTCATAATAGATTTGAAAATGGTAGCTTTAATTATTCGTTTCCATTGCCATTTCTGTAATCAAGTAAACTTCTTTACTTGATTGTGTGTGCTCTTTCATGGGACTTTTCCAATATAAAATTCACAAATGAGATTTTTTTCCCCCTCCCCCAGGAACGCTTTCAGTTTCCATCCCATGTGACAGATGTATCTGAAGAAGCAAAAGACCTTATTCAGCGACTTATCTGTAGCAGGGAACGTCGACTGGGACAGAATGGAATAGAGGATTTCAAATCACATCCATTTTTTGAAGGACTTAATTGGGATAATATTCGTAACCTAGAAGCACCTTATATTCCAGATGTTAGCAGTCCTTCTGACACATCAAACTTTGATGTAGATGATGATGTATTGAGGAATCCTGTGAGTCTTTCATTTGAACATTGTATTATGGCCTTCCTGTATGTATAGTAATAGTAAAAGCTATTAGTTCAGAAGTGAACAACTTGTTTCTTCTTACATAGTTTAACCTTTCAAACACACAAAAGCCATGACATTGTTACATTTTTTCCCACAACTTTTAAGTCCAATGTGATGACACATTGCTCATCAAAGCCTCACCCAAGGCTCTGAGTTTATGATCACAGGTATCTAGTTCACATGAGATCGTGTTACTCATTCCTGCCTGTTGGACCATCCTTAGGTTGCAGTCAACAAGATTCCTGCTTTTTGAATACTTGAAAATAAGATTTCCCTCCCCCTTTTCCCCTGTCTCAGCCTCCTAATAGCTTACAAGAATGAATTTAGCAAGAAGAGCAGAGGGGAAAGTATTCTATGTGCACATGAGCTTATCTTATGGAAAAATGAAGTTATAGTACACAGGAGCACTGGGTTTGATTTTGATAGGTTATCCGGTGCAAGAGCAAGAATATTATCTCTGTAAATGTATTACATTTTGGATTTGTCAAACAGAATTGTTCTCTAAATGGAGCATAGCTAAGAGGGTTTTCAGTATATGTGTTGTATTGTGAATGACCATATTTGAGAGAAGATTTTTGGTACAGTAGGAGATTTTTGTTGTATGAATAAATACATGGTGTGCACTGATACATTCTATGAAAAGGTCACTCCAAAGACTATATTCATATATTCTAAGGCCAGGTGGGACCAATATGATCATCAGGAGGTCTGACCTCCTGAGCGTTAAGGAACAAAAAAGCACATAAGATTTTTAAACGTTATTTGTCTTGTTTTCATTCATGTTCTTTTTATGCAGGAAATCGTGCCACCAAGTTCTCATACTGGCTTTTCTGGATTACATTTACCTTTTGTTGGGTTTACATATACAACTGACAGGTAGGCAAAAGAAGCAGTTGCTTGTTACGTAGATAGCTCAAATAGGGCTAATCCTAGAAGGTTTACATTCACAAGCACACTGAAGAATGTATGTAGATAAAATACACTTTTTTTGGCTATACGTGAACATTTTTGCTTTGACTTCACAGGAATTAATTTTTTTTATTTATACATAGTCTTTCTTCATTAATTTTAAATATAGCTTATGATGCATGTGTCTCTCATTTTTGGTATTTGTGTGGTTTCTGTAGTTATATATGTTAAAATAGCATTTATCTACTGCAGCACTAACTCTGGGAGAAACAGAATATAAATATAGCTTTTTGGAGGACCAAAATGATGATGATCTGGATTTTTTTAATATGACATCACATGGAATAGTTACAGTTGATATAATCACCATTGAACTTTTCTTTAAAAAGTTCCTCTTTCTGATGTAACTTCCCATATATCTTAGCCATAGGATTGAACTTTGTTGTTTGGTAAATTCTATTTTAGTTTTCAGCTAGACTTAGGATATTTTTCAGGGATATTTTTGACTTGTCATCACACTTAAAAATATCTAATTTCAAAGAGAAGCTATAGCAATATCAAAATTTCAGTACACCTGATTTTTATTAATGGATTAAAAGCACCAATTTTTATGTGCAGAAAGTATCCAAATCCTGCTAATATTTATTTTGATGCTTCTAATGTAGATGTTTGCTGCGCAGTTATAAATTGGCCATCTTTTCTGGTACTGACTGAGGCAAGTGTGGCTGTGCAGCATCAGAAAGTTGGTTGTTCGGATTGTTTCTTCCTTAGCAATGGCTGTTTTGGAGTTTCCTCATTCTAAGAATATAATGAGCCAAGATTCACTTAGACTCCTAAGACCCATTTCGAGCAAATTAGAATTAGTCTAAGTGCCTGGGTGCTGCTTTTTTGGGGGGGGAGGGTATGCCACACCAAAGTCAAATAAGGAAATCTATTGCATGACAGAGAAGAAACCTGACTAAAAGTTGGGAATGAACTAATAAGCTGTTTCTGTGTTTTAAAAAAAGTGCTAATGAAAATCTGCACATGCTAGTAAATTTCAACAGTCATTCCAACTCATCTCAGGTCAGATAGACCTAGAAGAGAGATGTGACCAAATCTCATAACAAAGTACTATGCTGATTACATTTGATTTCTTCTAAATCCCTCGCCAAAATTGGTACAAAGAATGGACCAACAGCACATGAGCCTGGTAAAATGATCCAAGAAACAAAAGAAATGTACAGATATAAATTAAATATATTAGTCCCAAGAGGAATAAGATGGGTCACATTACGACAAATAACTTTTTCAGTTATCATCTAGCTTGGTTCTGGGCTGCTGAGTGCCAATGATATATACTGAGATGGCTTGGGTTTGATACAATAGTCTTGAGTTTCAGAAAGTATTGACAGTACAACTTACGTCAAGATTCCAGAAAAGTCTATTATTGAGTGTTCTATTCCAACAGATCAGATTAGCTGAAGGGGGAAAAGAATTTTTGTGAGCACAGATAGAACTTAATAGACAAGGTCCTGAAAAGATACGCCCTCCTCATAATTGGAGATATGACTGTAAAAGTAGGGAGCCAAAGACACTGGAAGGGAAGTAATTATAAGGAAACAAGGCCTCAGTAAAATGAAAGAATGATAAAATGTTTGCTGATTTTTTTTTTCGAATGACCAGAAAGTCGAAAGAACACAGAGGTTTTTCCGACAGCAGTAAACCTCTTTGTACGAGGAAGAAACCTTTTTCCCAAGGAGCTCCTTGGGAAAAAGGCGTATGCAGATGAGAAGGGGGGGGAGGGGGGACAGGTTTCGAAAGAAGAGACCTCCAGGAAAAAGCACAGGTGCCCTGGTGGCCACTCTATCCACAGCAATCAGAACTTAAATGCGAGATAATGTCCACATTCATTTGACGCTATCTTTTGAAAAAGCACATTGCTTTTTTGTTGTGCTTTTGCTGTGTAGTTGCTCTCTTTCGAAAGACGTTTTTCCAGAAGATCTCTTCTGGAAAAGCTTCTTCCGAAAGAAGCCTGCAGTCTAGGCATAGCCCAAGTCACTAAGGATCTCTTTTCTAATGTGTACTGGGTAATGAGAGATCACAGAGTAACCAAGAGGCGTACAGTGGTCTTTCATGCACAAGTTAGAGGATCTAGAGTTTGTAGATTATATCAACTCACATCTAGAGATACAAATCCGAACAACTAATCTCTAGGCATTTGCATAATTAGTACAGTTGAAAATCAACACTGAGGAAAACTGAATCTATGGAATCAACAAACAAGAAACAACCAATGCTATCTGGTATAGAAAGAGAAGAGGTCTGATACTTCGTGTATTTTGGCAGCATTGTAAGTAACACGGATGGAACAGACCAAGACATTAAAATTAGAATAGCAAAAGCTAGATACAGTAAAACTCCAATAGTCCGGCATCTAATAGTCGGGGACTCCTGATAGTCCGGCATCAAAATGGCAAGAGCCTAGTGAGTGAGCTTCGTCAAAAAATGAGTCACATGGTAGCAGCAGCAGCAGCTGAACTGAGCAAAAAGGGTAAAAAAGGTTTAAAAAAACTAAAACATTACAGTATACTGCATACAGTATGTACAATAAAAAGGGTTAAGAACACTTTATATACAGTATATAATGTATACAGTATATATATATAACCTGCTTATAGTACCTTCTGATAGTCTGGCATATTTAATAATCTGGCACCACCTAAATCCCATAGGTTCTGGATTATCGGAAGTCTACTGTAGCATGCTTTTGTAACTCTGAAGCTGATTCGGAAAAACAGAATCTTGCCCTCCAAACTAAACTTTGAATATTTCAAGCCCTTGTAAAGTTAGTCTTCTTAGTGCTGAAACTAGGAAACTTATTGAAACCGTATCTAAACGTCAGGGTTTTTGTAAAAAGCTGCCTCAGACAGAATCCCCATATCAGATGGCCAGGAAAGAAAAATCACAAATGAAGTGCTCTGGAGGAGGATGAAACAGAAACAAATAGGACAGGAAATTACAGAATGAAAATGGAGATGGCTAGTAGGGATGTTAAATATTGGTTAACTGAATAGTCGAGTAACCTCATGAAATTTTATTGGGTGGGGCCAGCAGCCACTGTATCAGAGGCAGCAGCATGGGGTGCTAGGTGGGAGCTGGTCTGTGAGGGAAGCCAGTTTAAAAAATAGCTCCCCTTCTGGAATGGCTGTCTGTCGCCTTGTGCTGCTACTTCTGAGAGAGAGGCAGCAGTGCAGGGTGGCAGCAGTGCCTGTCTGGGGGGAGTCTGAGTGCCTGGACTCAGCGCAAGCCAGAACTGAACTAGGCTACCTGCCTGCCTAGCTCTTAATACACTTGAAATGCAGAGCTGAAATGGGGATAGGTCCCAGACCCCAACATGAGTCAGGACTGAGTGGGGCTGCCTGCCTGCTTGGCTCCTATACACTTTAAATAGGGAGCCACAGCACGGGTGGGTCCTGGACCCATTGGAAGCCAGGGCTGAGCTAAGCTGCTGGCCAGCCTGCTAAAAATTTACTGGCAGGGAGAGGGAAATGTGTGTAGTCTATAGCATTAACCTATAAGCCAGTGGTCCCCAACCTTTTGGGGCTGCCGGGCGCCCAGGGCTTGAGCCGCTCACAGGCCAGGCACCCGGGGGTGGAGCCACACATGCAGCCAGATCGGGGCTGCGCATGTGCCTGGGGGCGGGACCACCCATATGCTGAGTGCCCAGAGCTGGCACTACCCATGCGCTGCACTCCTGGGGCTGGCGCCACAACTGTGCTGCATGCCCAGGGGTGGGACCGCCCATATGCCGCATGCCTGGGACCGGAACAGCCCGTGCTCCCGGGGACGGGGCCGCTACTGCCCATGCGCTGTGTGTCTGGAGAGGGCACCTGGGCCACGCACCCAGGAGCTGGCAGCGCCCATGCGCTGTGCGCCCGGTGGCAGGGCCACCCATGTGATGCGCGCCTGGGGCCGGCGCCGCCCCTGTGCCACGCGCCTGGGTCGGCGCCGCCCATACGCTGCAAGCCGGGGTCCGGCACAGACCTCGCGCCGTGCACCCGGGGGTGGGGCCGCCTAACCGCTGTGCGCCCGGGGCCAGCACCGACCATGTGCTGCGCACCTGGGGCCGGCGCCGCTCATGTGTCGCGTGCCCAGGGGCGGGGCCGGCCCCAATCACTCAGCGGGCGCACAGAAATGGCCTGGTGGGCGCCATGGCGCCTCCGGACACTGCGTTGGGGACCACTGCTATAAGCTTTTGCTTATCGGTTAATCAACTGTATTATTACATCTCTAAAGGCTAGTGTATGTATGGAGGAACAACCTAAATAACATAAGAAGACAGGCATTGGACTGGAATGCCTGGAACAAGAGGTGACAAAATAGACCAAGGATAGCATGGAAATGCATAATAGAAGCAGAATTGAAAACTATCAAAATGACATGGCTGACCTCAGCAGGAGACTGGCAAAGATGGAAGACAGTGATAGTGAAGGAGTGAAGGTGTATTTCTGAATGGAATAGAAAGGCTTGAGAGAGAGAAACTGCAAAACCTTTGCACAAGTGTATATAGTAGCACCACGTTGAGTGTTGTGCTAAGAAATGTATTTGTAACTGTTGTTGAATTCCACCATGAAATTGCTACAGATTATGGTAAATATTCACCCATGTATTGTTTTGGTTGCAGTTTATTTTCTGATAGAGGCTCTTTAAGAAGTTTAATGCAGTCTGGTGCTGGAAGAGATATGGATGTGCAACATGACTTAGAGAATAGCTTGCAAATAGAGGCTTATGAAAGGAGAATACAAAAACTGGAGGAAGAAAAACGAGATTTGAATGGAAAACTGCAAGGTTAGTTGTGTACATTTACTGGGATTTTCCGTTCAAATTATGAAAAGCAGTAGAATGTTTTTAGTTTGGCTGACATTTTTTTCTTCTTCAATTTAAGAATCTACACAGATTGTGTTGTCCCTGCAAGGTTCAGCTTGTGTTAAGGGAAACACAAACCGTGATAAAGAAATCAAGAAGTTAAATGAAGAAATTGAACGTTTGAAGAACAAAATAGTAGGTAAGTGTCTCATGACTGGCAGATATTCTGATTAGTATGTCAAGTACTGTAATAGCTTAATTCTAGTATCAATTAGTAGCATGAATTCTTGGCTCTATAGATTTGAATTTGGTTCAGAGTAAGTACAAGTAAAATTCCTGATGAATGCTAATGGAAAGAAAGGATACTTACTGGAATACTTATATTAAGCACCAGTTCAGTATTTTCAAATAAACTGTTAACTTTACCTCATCCTCCTATATGAGCCTGATAGCACATATTCCACTGGGAGCCAAGAGGAGAAGGAATTGGTTAGATTCAGTTTGATAGGTTCTGAATGTAATCTTTCCTGTACTTTTAATCTTTTTTTTTTCCCATGGGCTGAAGGGGCATTTGTCTAGTCTTAGGTATAGAAAGCAGTAAAAATAAATTGTCTGATTGTTTTGAGCCCACTCAATACATCATCATCTAGTGATGTCTAAAATGGGCAAGTTGAAAAAGGCAAGTACTCAGGTTTTAACTGAGAGAAGGAAGACAACTGTTGGATCCAAATAGATTAATTGAAACTGCTCTTTGACCACTCTGTTCTGTTCATTCATGTAAATATGAGATCAGTTTTAGAAAACGTTAAAAAGAGGGAGTTAGAGTTACTTTTCACTTAGTGCTAGCTAAACTCTCTCAGGCTTTTAGCCTTAATGAAGCTATACAGTAGAGAGACTCACAATTGTCTTTACTATAAAGAAAAAAAGAGTAGAGATTTAAATTTGTGAGCATATCATCCTTAAATTTCTGCAGCCCTTAATCTGTCATTTTCCACTTCATAAACGCCTTCATTCTGCCTTCCTTCCAGATTTCTTAGCTCAAATTGTATTTTTTCCTCTTCAGGCATCTTCTCACTGAAGATATGAGCATTCCATGTTAATGTAGCACATAATTTCCTCATCTCCAGTTTTTAATGTCATCTTTACTCATTGACTTCACCCCACACACATTCATGGGGAAGTCCTTTTCCTAGCCATGACTAATTTTCTTTCCTTCCTTCCTTCTTAGTAGTCATTCCCTTAAAGGTCTTTGTCTAGTTTTAGCCATCCTAAAACCTACCCTAATCTGAATATAGTGCCCTACTAAAAAACCCATTCTTGTATTTTGTAGGATGGCATTGACCCCCCCCCCTCCTCCTCCCCCCAAAAGAAAAAACACTGTTCAGAATTTTTTTGTATCTGGACAAATGTCTTTCTCTGTGACATTGGGGCTCTTAGTAGATATTATACAAGTGAAAAAGTAAAAATGAGGATGAATCCTTGTGCACAGAGATTGACTAGAACTAGAAGGCTCTCCGGAGTGGAGAAGAATAAGAAAAAACATTTAAACTCTGTAACAAGTTCCTAGCAAAAGTTAGTGGTTTCTTCATGTATCATTGTTGCTTATGCTTTTGATGTAAATCTGGGGCAAGTATGCTTATTTTGAATTTCTGTACAGATTCAAATAGGTTAGAACGACAGCTTGCAGATGCGGTTTCACTTCGCCAAGAACATGAAGATTCCACACACAGGCTGAAAGGACTTGAAAAGCAATACAGGACACTAAGGCAAGAGAAGGAGGACCTTCATAAGGTAATGTTCTTAAGTGTATACCTTTAAAAACACTCACATCCGGTAGCTCAAGAATAAATGTGACCCATTCCCTGAATATTTGAAATGGTACTTTTCCGTTATGTCCAATATATCAGCATATTATTGCACCCATTCATTTAATCAGTAATAGAATGTCAAGATGAGTAATAGCTGTTCAAAGAGACATGTATTCTACATCACGTGTTGGTAGATATTCAAGTAGTTTTAAAAGCCCTGCTTTCTATTAGTACTTAAGGCATTAGTTTATTCTTCCTTTTTTAGTATGTTCATGATATCCCTGATGAAATAGTAGAAAGTTGAAAAGCCAGGGAAAATAACCTAGTTTGTCTTGGCCAAAACACATAATTTATAAAGTCTTGAGTATCAAGGAGTGTGGAGATTAATGTTCTAATTGTTTAAAGAAGGGTGAGTTTGGCTGTTTCTTTACTCTCAATATGTTGAAATATTCACAGAAGTTTTAAAATTGAAAATATATGACTAATAAGAAATTCCAGACTTATTGACATGTATTTTATACAAATATTTCAGTAAGTTTAGCTGGATAACTTACTTCCTCATTGAGCCCACTGCCACTCTTTATAGTAAATGAAATTTTAACTTCCATTTTATAAAGGAACAATATGCCAAAGCTATAGCATCTATAGGATTTTTAAGATTGTTGTTCTCCTCTAGTGGGTAATACTACATATATCTAGCACAATTCAACTCTTTCATGCTGTCCTTTTTCAAATATAATAGAGTATATTATCTCTGTGTTGCACTGCAGTAGTTTAACTATTACAAAGTAACTGTTAATATGTGTAAAGGTCACAGAAGGGTACCTGTGTTAGTCTGTAACTGAAAAACCTTAAAAACAACTAGTGGTCCTGCAGCACCTTAGAGACTAACAAAAAATGTAGATAATAGAATGAGCTTTCGTGGGCACAACACACTTCTTCAAAGGAATGGCGCAAGGGATCCAGAGGTACAAATAAATAACAGAAAAAGAGGAGATGGAGAGGGAAAGAGAAGGGAAAAAATCTTGTCAATTAGAGTGTCTGTTCTAAATGAGGCTAATAGATGGGCTGTAAGTGCCCGATACTCAGCTTTTGATAACATTAGGGTGTTGAATATAATAGCCCATCCAGTTCATGTCTTTGTTCAAACCTTAAATAAAAGTGTCTGACTTGCAAATGGAGGCAAGTTCTGCAGATTCTCTCTCCAGCTGGTTTTTTAAATTGCTTTGTAAAAGTATAATCATTTTTAGATCTATTTAATGAGTGCCCGGGTAAGTTGAAATGTGCCCCAAAAGATTTCTGCATGTTACCATTTCAGATATCTGATTTGTGTCCATTAATCCTTTGTTGTAGAGCAGTGGTCTCCAACCTTATTAACCACAAGATCACTTTTTCACTTTAAGTGCAATGTAAGATCTACCTCAAATCCAAATAATCTTGTCCCACTTTCTTTCCACCCCTTCTCTGAGGCCTCATCCGGCTCACTCCATCCCCATTCTTCCCCCATCCTCACTCACTTTCATCAGGCTGGGGTAGGGTGTTGGGGTGCAGGCTCTAGTCTTGGGCCAAAGGGTTCAGTGTGTGGGAGGGGCTCTGGGTTTAGCCCAGGGTGGGAGCTTGGAGTCCAGGAGAGGTTTCAGGGTCTAAGCTCTGTGAAGGCGTTTGAGTGCAGAGGCACCCACTTCTGGTGCAGGAGTTGTTTCAGGGCTTGGACTAGGGTTCAAGATGCAGGATCTGGCTGGGCACCGTTTAACTGAGACTGCTTCCGGGTGGTGGAGCAGTGGGATTAAAGCAGGTTTACTCCTGCTCTGGCCCTGCACCGCTCCTGAAAGCAGCTGGCATGTACAGCAGTGGCTCCATGATGGCTCCATCGCCTTCTCTCTGTGTTATGCCATATGCAAATACATGGCACTAAGATAAGAATTGTTTTGGGCTGATGGTACACTTCATGTCTTCTCTTCAACCAGAGACTATTATGGAGTTGGAATATCAGGAGTTGCATGAAGTGACTAACTTGTGTGTACAAATCATGAGAGTTAGGTGGAGTAATAAAGCTTACACAGAGAAGAATGCCAGTTTAGAAGTAGCACAATACTTAAACTCGGCATGAACCTGGAATTTTTTAAATTTGAAAATACATAAAATGGTTAACTTTAAAGGAAAGCCTGTTTGACTTATTCAGTGTCCTTTTTCCTTGGAGAGATGTGGATTTTTTTAATGTTGTCTTTTTTTATTTTATCAGCAACTTGTGGAAGCTTCAGAAAGATTAAAGGCACAGTCCAAAGAACTGAAAGATGCCCATCAGCAAAGAAAGCTAGCCATGCAGGAGTTCTCAGAGCTCAATGAGAGAATGGTAGACTTGCGCTCTCAGAAACAGAAGTTCTCCCGACAGCTTCGTGACAAAGAAGAAGAGATGGAAGTGATCATGCAGAAAATTGATTCTATGAGACAGGAAATTCGTAAATCTGAGAGAGCCAGAAAGGAGGTAACTTGGCAAAATATTTAAGGTTAAGCATTTTCAGCTGTTTCTTATATTTCAGTTAAGTCATACTTCATAAAAGTAAAAACAACCCCCAAGGTAACCATAATTTATATGGGGTCTATAAGTTGCCCTGGCATTTCTGACACATTTTACTTTGTTTGTGGAGTACATCTTAAAGATTTAGGAGTTATTGTAGTGTTTTGCTCATGTATTCTAATTGCTTGTAATTCAGTGAAAATATATTCTCATTAAAAATGTCAAGAAATAGTGTCAGCTTGAGATCTAGTAAATACCAAAGGCTAACGCAGTTTATTCTGAGTACCTCTGTCAGTTTCCTCATTAAAATGTTTTTTTCTTTTCCATGTCTGTGCGAGGTGGGAGAAACAGTAAAACAGACTAAGCAATGTGCTCTAAAATTTAGGAAGTATCCAAACTTGAAGTCTTAGTTTCCTCATCATTTTTAATTAGCTATTTTAGTAGGTGTATGTGCAACTGTAGGTTAAAAAATCCACTTAGTCCATTTTAAAGTTCTCTATGTAACCGCCATCATTTTGTTATTAATATTACCAGATGACATAAGAACACTAATCGTGTACCAGAATCCTGTTGTGCTAGGTGCAATACAAATATGGAACAAAAAGACAGTTCCTGCTCCAAAGAGCTTATAATATAAGACAAGAGACAACAGGTAGATTCAGACAGAAAGAAAAGTACAAGGAAACAGTGGGGAAGTTTTGGTCAGGATAATAGTCAACATTGGTGTCCCTTTTTTGTAGGCATAATAAAGAAGTTGCAAGGAGGGATTTCAAGGAAAGACTATATGATAGCTTTGTGGATGTTCACAAGGAATTCCTCCTATACTGGGAGTGCGAATGAGGTGGGGTAGAAGGTGCTCTCAAAGATAGAGGTGCTTGTTTGAAAATTTAAAAGGTTGAGCAATGAACGCTGTATGGAGCATTGTAGGCCATTTGGGCATGGGAGTTAATATTTCAGCAGTGAATGAAAGATTAGGTGGTGATAAGTCAAAGGACATTGCTATTCTCATTGACCCTACCTTCCCTTTTGTTCCAAACATCTTGGTTGTGTCCAAATGCTGCTGCTTTTTCATTTGCATCCAGGTCCTCAGAATGTTCTCTGTAGGTGCTTGTAAAACTCCTCCACTCTGGCTTCCTCACCATCAAGGCCATCCAAAACATGGCAGCTAAAATGATCACCATAATTGTGAACATGTTATTCCTTTCAAAGTTTCTTTATTAGCTCCCTTGCAATTAAAGCTTATCCAATGTTGGCTATTTACAACTCTGCCCCTCTAATTATAGACTCTCAGACTCTAAGCCAGAAGAGATCATCATGATCATCTAATCTGATGGCTTGCACATTGCAAGCCACAGAACCTCACCCGCTCCCGTTCCTGTAATAGATTTATCAGTGTTTGTAACTTATTTCTCTCCACTGCCTTTGCCATGGTTGATTGCCCATTTATCTCCTTCTGCAATAGGTCTCTTCCACCTTACCTTTACATAGTCCGTGCTCTTCCTTAACAGGCTGTAAAGTCTTTGACGCCTTCTCTTTCTAATCTCTCTCTTCAAAACCCACTTCTACTGTCATTTCAAAGTGGCCATATCTTCATAAGAGATAATTAATGGAAATAGCATAATCGCTTCCTACTGTGCAATTTTGAGACAGAATAGTATTGCTATAAAAATACTTTCAAATTGACAGGCATAAAGGGTGACCATTTTAAGGAGAGCTGATTAGATGTTATGTGTTTTTTAAGATGCAACTGAACTATAAACTTAAGTGGCTTATCCTGTGCCATTGTCTTTGCCACAAGGACGGACTTACCTCACTCCCTTCTGCTAGCATTAATGAGGACTACATGCTTTTCCCATACAAATCTTGTTTGTTCTTAATTTATATTTGACTTTAATATTGGGTTTTTATTACTGATTGCTAAAATCACAGAGTGGTAGGGTATGGCTTACAAAGGGATTGAGTCTTGCCTGAAAGACTTGTCTAAAAAGACAGTGATCATGGTGTGGACTGCAAGAGTTGTAAGGATGGGGAGTAAAAGAAAGAATCATGATGGTTCCGAAGACCCAAAGTAGCAAAAAGGAGCAAGATCGCTAGAACGGTCTTTTTGCTTTGATGCAATATAAGATTTTCGTTTTCACAGCTGGAAGCTCAACTGGAGGATGCCACAGCAGAAGCATCAAAGGAACGCAAGCTTCGTGAACACAGTGAGATTTTCTCCAAGCAACTGGAAAGTGAACTTGAAGCACTAAAGGTAACCATTATTTTTCAAATAAAAGATATGGGGAAACAGATGCCTTTTTTACTACAGATACAAGACTGAGCCTCCAATAAGTTGGCTTATCTAAATGTGTATATTTCTAGCCCTTCGTGTATCCATCAGCTAAATTTGGCTTTCATAGAAACATGACAAAGCCTATTAGATATACCTCTTATCAGAATGTTTCCCTCAGCTGTGTTATTGATGTCAGTCTCTTGACTTTTACTCGTTTACATTGAATCCTAACTTTTTAAGCAAACTAGAAAAATCGTGGGTCATCTTTCCCTGATAATGTACATACTCTTGTTTCTGCAGCTAAAGCAAGGAGGGCGTGCAGCAGGTGCCACATTAGAACATCAACAAGAGCTTTCCAAAATGAAATCTGAGCTAGAAAAGAAAATCTTGTTCTATGAAGAAGAGTTAGTCAGGCGAGAGGCATCCCACGTATTGGAAGTAAAAAATATTAAAAAAGAGGTGCATGATTCAGAAAGCCATCAGCTAGCACTACAGAAAGAAATTATGATGCTAAAAGATAAATTGGAAAAAGCAAAACGAGAGAGGTAAGGGTCTGTATTAAACCATTCTGCTGGAGAAAGTCTTGTTCCCTCCATTTTCCCACCTCTTCTCTTTTGGGTACCTATCTCCCCCAGCGTCTTTTGAAAATCCCAACCACCCCCAGTGATCTGTAAAGTTATAAGTTCTCTATTTTTCCTCAGACACAATGAGATGGAGGAGGCTGTCGGAACAATAAAAGAAAAATATGAGCGAGAGAGAACCATATTCTCTGAAGATAACAAAAAGTTAACAACGGAAAATGAAAGGGTAATTAATATAGCCAGTGCTTAGAAATGAAGTACATTTACTCTTCTTGAAAACTAGGGTTCTGGTCTTCACTTAAATCTTGTTACCTTTTAAGTCACTCTAAAATTGTGATAGTTCTCTCTAAAACTCACTGACCATAGGAAAAAATAATAAACATGCTTTAAAAATGGTATCTTTTTCATTCTTGTGGATTGGAGTAAATCCAGCTGTCACATGTATGCTGAGGATCTGGACAAATCAGTTTCTTCTTTGAGTGGCCTCTGCATACTCGTACTTGTGGGATTAGTGCTTCCGGTGTTGAGCAGTGGACTTTTAGGAATAACTGTCTACTGGGGTTAATTAACCCTCACTTATGGATAATTCAAAGAGTATTAAGAAGGGAGTGATAATAACCGTCCCCCAAGGTTGAATTGCATGGTGTCCTTGACACCCATTGATTTTTCTATTCATATCTTCAATTCTCATTTCCCTTTGTTGAAGTGGCATGTAGACCTCATTTCCCCAGAGCTACATTGATTTTGCAGAGCCTTACAATAATATTCTCAAGTAGTCTTGTTTGTGTGTATTCTATGTGCATAATATCTGAAAGTGACATAAATTGCACATGAAAACAACTGATCATTTTTCGTTTCAGCTTTGTTCCTTTGTGGATAAACTAACAGCACAAAACAGGCAGCTAGAAGATGAGCTTCAAGATCTGGCAGCAAAAAAGGAATCAGTTGCTCATTGGGAAGCTCAGATTGCAGAAATCATTCAGTGGTAGGTACTATTCCCTCCTCTCCCACATCTTTGACTTTTGAAAGTTTAGATAGAGCGTTTTTAACATAATTAAGTATTCTGTGGATTTTCATACATGGATGTGGTTGTTGATGATCTGTTTTGTATTTTGTTTATCACTGGATTAAGTAATAGGATTTTTTTTCGTCTTGCTGCAAATTACTGCCATGGAATAATAAGTGCACAGGAAAACGATTTCAGTGTCAGTTCAAGTCAAACTTTAAAATAATTATTAAAATGCAAAATCATTAACCTTGGTTTCCTCTACAAACTGACTAATTCATACGGGGCAACTACCAGAACTTATATAGGGTTCGGGACAAGATATCAAAACAGGAAGCTCCCTTGTAGTAGTTTCTCTCTAGTGCCATCCTCTGCAGCTCCTAGAAAGCCTAGGGCCTCTTGAATTTCCTCCTTGTATGTTTAGTGTTCCCATCCTTATGCAGGAAGCAATTACTATCTGTCAGCTTCCCCCTCTCACAAAATTTCTTTTTATTCTTACCTTACTGGTTTGACAGCTCTGTGCAAGTGTTTCAGTGTAAGAACAAAAGCAGGCATGTGTACACACATTCATCTAGGTGTGCTCACATTCTTCCTCCATCTGAGGCTCAATGGTGATGAGGCCTAAAGAACAATACTTCTCAGCAAGAAGAGGGGGTTTTTTTGTCCCTGGAGTGACCTTTAGCCTTGAAAAGGAGGCTCTCAGGGCATATGTATATGCTTTTCTGGGCACTGAAAGAAAGGAGCTGGAGGAGGCCAACAGAGATCAGTCCCTGGCTGTCCATGGAACCAGCACATCAGGCTACATGCAGTAGTAATGAAACTCTGTGTGGTTCCTGTTCACTTCTAGAGGAAAATATATCATGCCACAACTTCCAGGGGAATGAGAACCACCTGGAGGGAAGTCCTAAAGGAAGCACAATTAGGCTCCATCCTGGGCCTGGCAATTTCCCCAGTGCTCGATCCCTTTTTGTGACCCTCAATTCAGTACAAATACTCTGTTGTTATTCAGCAGGAATATGACTTTTCATGATCCGTTCACCTGAGTATCAGTTTTATATCTTCTACTATTTCTATACAACGTCATGCTTAAGTAACTGCTTTGTAACTGCTCTCTAGGGTAAGTGATGAGAAGGACGCACGTGGATATCTTCAAGCTTTAGCTTCCAAGATGACAGAAGAACTAGAGTCATTGAGAATCTCTAGTCTGGGCTCAAGAACATTGGTAGGTCAACAGCAAACATTCAGAAGGCTTTTCTAATTCTAGAAAATTAATGCATAATTTCTTAATGCTTTTAGAAATCCTCTAATTCACCAAGAAAGAGGATAATATGCAAACAGTCAAAGGTATTTTCTAACAAAGACTATGCGCTTTGCTTATCCTGTCTAATTTTCCCACTTGTGTGGGAATCTGCTACACAGTTCTCAGAATGCTCAGGCCTGAGAGTCTCCTTATTAACCCACTCTAGACAGAGAGCAAGTCCTTCTTCTAGTTATTGCTCAATCATAGTTTTGTGAGACCTTTTTGAAGTTCTTCACAATCTGCTTTGGACTTAACTAACTTAACTTTTCCTCTCCCTTAGATTCATTTTTCATGGGATCTTACTTACCAGCTTCCTGAGTTTGATGAAGTCTGCATTCTTGAAAATTCATTATATTTCTACTCCATAAAGCATACATTCAGTATTAACTCATTGTTCCTTTAATAATATCCATCCATACATCTCTCAGTGATTGACTCATGACAAATTACAAGCTTTCTGAAGATATCTTACATGTTGTTCTTTATGGATAAATATGCTATAAAATAAGTTCAGTGTAGTGACTTTGTTAGGTCTGAGGGGACAGCTGTTTGCAAAGAACAGGGAGCCTTTTCCCAGTGGTCTCTGTTTCTCACAATGCAAATTTAATGATAATTCAGTATTTTGCTCATTGCTAATATCTGCCATTGATTATAAACTATGACTTAAAATAAGATTAAAGGGAAGAGTCAATAAAATAAATGCTTCTAAAAAAATAAAAGGAAATACATTTAATGCACCATACCCCTAAAAGTTTAGAAGCATAAATAAATAAATAACCATTTGCCTTAGTAGTAGTAATACAAGGGGTTTCATTCCTCATGCTGCATGGTAGAAGATGATGAACATCTGGGATTAAGAAGAAAATTTTCCTTATGGGATAATGTTATGTAGCTAGCTACACTAATTTATATTTCAAAGTAAATTGCTTGACCCTCTTAAAGGAGTCCCTGTTAAGGAAAACATTTTCTCTGGTCTTTAGCACCTGGTAAATCCAAGAATGGTTCAGGAGAGCTTCTTCATGGGGCCTTTACTTGCCCAACATATTGGCTAGTACACAAAGGGAAAGTATTTATGCTGGTGACCATAGGCATAGTTTGACTCCCTTTTCTTCCTCCCCCCCCCCTTTTTTTTTGTAATGCAGTGCTCCCATGCTTCCCCTGTCTCTGCCCCTGCTAGTAACAGATTACATTTCCTCTCCCTCCCCACTTCAGTGTAAGTGGGGATACAAGAGATCAAATTATGGCTTGTAGCTTTCTTCCTGATCTACTCCAGTGGCAGTGCATCTGTGCACCACTACTTCTTGCTTGGGATTGAGAGTGAAGTAAAGTCTAGCCTTAATGAAGACAGGCGCAAGAGGACGAAGTGGCAAATTTAAGGCAGACAGTGAAAATTTGCTTTTTTTGCCTACTGTTAAAATATAAAAAGCAGATGACGTACTATAGAGCAGGTTTAATAGATTTTAGTAGATTTGTTCTAAATTAATAATCATGTATTTGGATCAGACTTCAGGTATATATGGAAATAAGCCTTTCCAAATTGTGGTTCTGGTCTACTGAGGTTCTTGGAGCACTTGCAGCTCTTCCCAGGTCATCAATATGTACAATAATTTTGCTTTCCTTGATCTCAGCTGATAAACGTCATTAGAGAACAAAATATATATATTTTTAATATTCTGTTTCTGTGTAAGAAATTGCTGCAGTTGCCATGGGAATGTTACATGGTTTTATGATCATGAGTGGGTGGATAGGTGTCTGAGACACACTCTATTAACATACAGTCCCCACACTGAAGATGTTTGAGAACCTCTGTAATAAAAAAGCTTTGAAAAATTATCTATCTTAAAAAATCAAAAATACAATTTTTTTGGTAATAAAATGCAGAAGTAGTAACCCATAGCTTTAATATAATGTACAAGATTAAAAAATATATGTAATGTCATTAGGTTTCTCAAAGAGATGCTGACCACTTAAAAGCCTTTCACTGTAAACGAGCAGAAGTTTGTGCCTATGTCAGTAGTCAGGCCCATCAATGGGGCAATTGTCCCGGGGCCAGGCAATTCTAGCCCCTTTGAACTCCCAGCCACTTTTACTGCAACATCAGCAGTAGCTGGAGCCTTGGGCCCCTTTGAATTGCCTTGAGAGCCTTCAGAGCGCCTCTCTGCACAGCTCGGAGAGCTGTGGAGGGAGTAGACAGTGTTGCCGGAGGGAGGGAGGGTGGTTGTCCCACAGTCTGGGTGGTGCTAAAGGCTGACTGCCCTCAGCCATGCCTCTGGGGGGTGTAGAGCCAGGCCCACCCTTATCTTGCACTGTCGGCCCCAGTGTCAGTAATAACACACCTTGTACATTCTAAAACTCCAAGTTCACTGTACTCCGCCCCCCTCCCCATTCCTCCTTGGACAATGAAAATCAGTGAAGTCACTTTCACTTATGTTCAGTCATTTTCATTTTCAAGTTTAATGTTGCAGGGTTTGGGTTTTGACCATTAATTGGCTTAAAACTATTGACTGAACACTCTCATTGGTCACAGCATTTTATAAAAACCTGTTTTATAAAAATTAAATATTAGGCCAATTTTTACATGTTTGTTTAAACTGTTTCCTCATAACAGTGAAAGTGTTAATTTGTAATTTAAATTAAAATCTCTGGGGGGTAATATGGGGGGGAATCAAAGGTTCTGTGTTCTCTTTGTATTTGTGAACAAAGGAGGAAAATTATTTTTGAGAGTTGGTGTTAATGTACAATAATTTACTTCAATAGGATCCACTTTGGAAACTGCGACGCAGTCAGAAGTTGGATATGTCAGCAAGGCTAGAACTGCAGTCTGCACTGGATGCAGAAATACGTGCCAAACAACTAATACAAGAAGAGTTACGAAAGGTTAAAGATGCAAATGTATCCTTTGAGAGGTAATAAATTACTGAAGCCTGCAATCTTGTTCATCTGAATAGTCTAACGTGCCGTGTTATTCTTAATGTTCCAAACCTAGCTACCTGTTCAAATAATAAACACTTTTTAATGTAGGCCATTTTATGCGAAGAAATCTTACACCTTGGGAGAAAATAATGTGGTCTATGGATCCTTTCACAACTTTTTTTAAACAAAATCTAAAGATTTCTTAAAATTTTAAAAATAAAGTATCATACCCTAAAGAATGGATTGATTGTAGTGTGTGCCATGCAAGAGAAATGCATTCTAGGAATAGTATCAGAAAACCCCTTTCTTAGAGCATTTGGAGATGATAGCATCACAGGGGATGGAAGATCATCCTTCCCAGAAAATATCGTCAGTTAGCTACCATCTTCGACATCACTGAGTTCTTTAGGTTATATGCATGTCTGCCTGTTTAGCATGGTGATAAGATTGTAATTTACAGGAATGGTGGGTCAGGGGAAATGCTCAGCCTTAAAAAGAGAAGGGTAGATGTTGCCAAAGCTGAGAATCAAGAGGGATTACTGCCAGTGAAAAGAAGAAAATAAAATTATTCAGTACATTTCTTGCCTTTCAAGTATTTCATGATTTTCATATTGTTGTTCTAGTAAACTGAAGGAGACTGAAGCACAAAATCAGGAACTGCTGCGAGAAATAGAGGGGTTGACGAAAAAGCTGGAAGAAAAATACAGAACTGATACAGGTAAAGTTGGTATTAAATTAATTTTGAGCTACTAATCTTTAGTATTTTCTTTGAGTTAAACCAGTTAATTTATTTTCTTTCAGGTCTCAAACTTCCAGACTTTCAAGATTCAATCTTTGAATATTTCAACACCTCACCTCTTGCTCGTGATCTGACTTTTAGAGTGAGTTCTTACATCAAGTGATTACAAAAATGTGTCTTGAGGATTTTGAATTAACTAAAGTTTATACATGTGTAATATGCAGTAAATTAGGTTCTGACAAATGAGTATAAAATATGCAAGATGAATTAAAAATATGTAGTCTGTATACTAGATGTCTTATGACAAGGCCTTAGAGAAAGCAGCAACTTTTTAAAATAGCTGCACAACCCCACTTTAAGGTAACTAAAAAAATTAGGATATGAAGATGTCTGAGAACATATACTGGATAAATAATGTATTCACTTTTTCTGAATAAGCTACACATAGTTAAACAGCACATACAAGGGAAGCATATACAGCTGCTGGTTGTATGCTTGCATGTACTGACAAACTGGTTGATTAAAGGAAGAAATAAGCTCCCAAAGGTAATCTATCTATTATGTGAAATTGTTACCTCCAAGCTTGGGCTTCAATGTGGAGGTTATAGTAGATGGAACTGGAAAGAGCTTCAGAGATGCAGAAGGTTTAGTATGTCGGTATAGGCCAAATTAGACCTTTTCAAAGTTTTTGTTGGCCTGTAGCTCAGTTCTATCCTGACACACCCACTCATTTTCTTTAACTAGTTAATCATACAACATGTGTCTTTGGTGCGTAATGTTTGCACATCCCTTGAGGGAAACAGCCCTTACTTACTGCAGTGAATCACACATTTCCTTGCTTTTTGAACTCTTGAACCTTGACGGGTTTCTGGACATGTTTTCTATAACATTTAAAACAGTTAAGACTAAAAATCATAGAAATCTGATAGCATACAATAGAGGGATGCAGTTATACTTGTTGGGATTAAATCCTGATCTACTTAGATAGATATTTGTATCTAGATGGTGTTATCTTGTGACTATTGTTCTTTCTTTATTGCTTTTGCCAAGAAGAGAGAGAGAGAGACTGTGAGATGTGCAATACATAAACTTTTAATATGTGCTATTTCCTTTATAGCTTCTGCGTGCTAGGGTTGGTGTGTTTTTTTTTTTTTTTTACTGTCAACACAGCAGGCATTCTGTATACCATTCCACTTGCACTCCCCAGCCATCTCTTTTAAAAGGTGTAAAGGAAAAACATGTGAAACGTGCTGCTTCCAGGGTGTGAGTTCTTAGGTCTACTGACCTTAATAGACTCTCATTTAAAATAATTGACATTACTTAAAACATGAGATTTTTAAAGTACTTTATATGAAGATGGATTGAATAACTGTTTTGAATTGAAATCAAATGTTGCAAAGTTCAGAGCATAAAAAATTAAATGTGTAATAAACCAAAAAGCCACATCACATATCCTGCCATAAATAAATAAATGGTAGAGAAGATTGTGTTATTTTCTAATGAATTACTGTTAGGAGTCTGAATATTTTTGTCATTAACTTTTTGAAGGTGCACTTAAACATACCCTTCTCTGGTCTTTCTGGTTATTTTGGTTTGTGTAAATATCACAGTTTGCTGCATAAACATTTCTTTAATTAGCCTAATAATAAACCCTCTGAAGTTTCTTATGGGTGATAAGTGATCATTTTTATCCCTCATATCTGTTACCACAAAGGATTCTCTTTCTTCCTCATCTACGTCTTCTCTGCTAGCCTTTTGGGAAGAAGTAAGTTCTTGTTGATACATTTGCCTCCTTAATTTATTGCCTCTGTAAGACTGGCATCCTAAAACTAGTGGATTTTTTTCTTAACTTTTTACTACAAATTAACCCACTAAATAGAAATAGTTTATTTTTAAAAACTTCCTTACAGGCTGACACATTGATACTTTGACAATAGTCATGTCTAAAGATGCATCTTGTTTATCATGGCAACATACTTTGTTTTACACACAGATACTATTTCATGTTTATTTTATATTTGTGAATCTAGCGTTATCAATCAGCATATAACAAATATGTTGATACACAACTCAATACGGTTACACTGGATATTTTCCAATCTAAAGTAGCTGAGGAGTGAATATGACTTTTACTCAACAGCCTTCACTACTAATTACATTATATTTTATAAAGTTTAATCTGGTGTTTGCTAATCATCTTCCCTATGTCCACAGAGTACAATAATATAATATCCTAATTCCCTACCCAGCTGTTTTAACTCTAGAATTATAGCATACTACCCCCTCATCCTGTCAGTTAGTAGTATTTATTGTAACTATGTATTGAATTAATAGAGGATGTGTAATTATACTCGTTTCTAGTATTAGTTAAATGTTATAATTATCCTTAGAATTCCAAATGGTAACACAATTTTCTTGAATATTTTTAAATACTAAAAATAAATTGGATGAAGTCACTTGAAGAACCTTATACTTGAATCAGTGGCTGTTCTGCAAATTTAAAAATCCTACTGCAGTAAATATTTCAGTTTGTTTTCCAGGAAGCCTAGCTTCCTTTCATACCAGCGTGCAAGAATGTAGGAGCAATATTCAAAGATGTGATTAGTGGAGTCCAAGCATGTTATGAAGGATCCTTGGATTTCAGGGTGAAGGAGATTGATGTTTATGGCGGTTTTGCCATCTACCATTTGGGAATCTTTAAATTTATTTTCATTTCTATAGTTTTGCTTTGATTTAGTGGGTCTGATTGTTTTAGAAACAGACTTACATAGAATTGTAGGCATTAGCGGTGCTCATAAAGTTGTGCTTCACAAACTGTTGTTTTTGTTCTGAATTGATAATTATAACTATTCTAGGATTTATCACATGTTGATTCAAGAACACTACTTCAGATTTATGGTATTAATCTAATTTGTTTGCTAACATTTTTTGCAGACGAGTTCTATTAGTGAGCAGGAAACGCAAGGTCCCAAACCAGAAGTCTCACCATCCACTTCCGTTATGACTACAGAACAGCTGCAAGAAGTAAGGCAACTGGTATTTTATTATCCAGAGTAATTTACTTAAGTCTTTAAGTACATTTGGTTTGTTATAAATGTATAGCACAGACATTACTCACCACGAAGCGGTTCACTCCAGCATTGAGTGTTTGCTTAATTACACGTGTCATTGTTATAAGCACACATGCTTTGAGAACAGTTGCAGGTGGAATCTCTCCCCAGTCTCTACGTATGTTGATGTACTCCATTTTCATACCCATTTTTATATTGCTGCTTGTTTGTTATTACGCAGGCTTTCCTATGAGTGCTGTAAGCTATAATTCAGTCACAGTAAATCAGGAATGGCAATACATTCTACAATTCAAATTCTTACTAATCCTTGCAAATTCTTAATAAACATCCCAATTGTAAAATAAATTATTGAAGCCTCATTTTGCTCAACTGCAGTTTTTTGTGATTCAGGAACCAATACGGCTTCAGAGGATGCCTGCTGTTTCCTCCCCTACCATTGCTCTAGCTGTACCAAAGGTAGGGGAAACCTTGTTCACCTTATTTGTAAGAAATTAAGAAAAGACATGCTTTATATAAATTAGTCATCTGAATGCTTGGGTTCATCTTGTCTGAGTTTGTCATTTGGTATTTATTTGTAAGCTTGTTTATGTTGTTAGTTTGTTGGATATGAGAATTATTTCAGACTAGTTTGTAGATTTGGTTTTTTTATTTGTAATAGAAATACCTGTCGAGTTCTGCTGGAAATATGGGTGTGTCTAGTTCTATCTTGCAGGACTTCTAACAAATTGCAATTAGTTACAAGAAAGCTGTATTTTATAATTCACTCCTGCTAATTACATATAAAGAAAAGATAAACATATTGCATGGACATAGGATTGATTTATCCCATTTATGATATTGCTTTGTTTTATCCTGAATTTATCTTTCAGCCTAAAGCTCACCAATTCAATATCAAGTCCTTTTCAAGCCCTACTCAGTGCAGTCATTGCACATCTCTCATGGTGGGATTAGTTCGACAAGGCTATGCCTGTGATGGTGAGTTAAATCATTCTGAATCTTCAGTCATCTCACCTAAAAATAATTCATTTTAAAGTAATAGGTGACTTAGTGGACAATAAAACTAGTCTTGTCTTTCCTCTTACCTTTTTACATTCTCAGACTTATAACAATGAAACAATACAATTCTCAAGTTACTTAAGCTCAGACGTTTTTCTCCCTACAATATTTGTTCCTACTAGTACTATTAATACTTTAGTAACATTCTTTTAGGAACATAGAGAGGCTAAGGAGAATAATTTTTCTCCCTCCTTCTTGTAACAACCATTTAGGTACTTGAAAACACATCCCCAGACTAAACAGACCCAGTTCTTTCAATCTTCCCTCATAGGTCATGTTTTCTAGACCTTTAATTGTGTTGCTCTTCTTTGAACATTTTCCAATTCGTCTACATCTTTCCTAAAATTTGGTACTCAACTGGGCACAGTATTCCAGTGGAGGCCTAATCAGCACAGAGGAAAATGGAAGAATTACTTCCCAACTCTTCTTACACCACTGCTACTATTATTACATTCTAGAACTGTGGTGTCCAACACACTAGCAACATGTAGCTGGTTGGACATCACAGTTCCAGAATGATGACTTTTTTTTTTTTAATTTCAGCAGTGTTACATTGTTGACTCATATATAGCTTCTGATCCACTAGGACTCCCCAAATCCCTTTCTGCAGTACTCCTTCCTAGGCAGTCGTTTCCCATTTTGTATGTGTGCAACAGATTCTTCCTTTCTAAGTGGAGTACTTTGCATTTATCTTCATTGATTTTCATCGTATTTATTTCAGACCATTTCTCCAGTTTGTATAGATCATTTTGAAGTATGACTCTATCCTCCAAAGAACTTGTTCCCCTTCCTAGCTTGGTATCATCTGCACGTTTTATAAGTGTGCTTTCTATGCCATTATCTAACTCACCGATGAAGAGAACCAGACCCAGAACTGATCTCTGCAGAATCCCATTAATTATGCCCTTCCAGTATGACTGTTGAACCATTGATAACACCTGCGTGGGAATGGTTATCCAACCTGTTATGCACCCAGCCTATAGCAGTTCC
Organism: Apalone spinifera; assembly: GCA_030068395.1. Lineage (NCBI taxonomy): Eukaryota > Metazoa > Chordata > Testudines > Trionychidae > Apalone > Apalone spinifera. Next base: position 19,059,198 of record CM057848.1, read on the forward strand.
TCCTAGGTTGTATCTATTTCTAATCTAATCTCACTCCTCTTCCTTTCTGTCACAAGCACCTGTTAATCTAACTGCATTCACCCTTAGTTATATCTATCTGCTCCTTCTTGCAACGCTACACTTTGTTTCTTCCCTTCTTTTTCCTCAATATCAGAATAGTCTGTCTCCAGTCAGAGATCTGACAACCTCATTTTCCTATTACCTCACATGTCTTTCAGCACTAATCTCACTGTTGTCAGGCCCAAACCAGCTCATAGTATTCACATAAGAAACCAGAAATAAGCCAAAGTCAGACAAGAATTGAGAAGATCGCAGTATAAAATGTGTATATAAAACAAGTTGCTTTAACAATAGCTGCTCCAGTAATCTTGTTGTCTCTACTTCCCAACACCTTCAATGTACTGATGGCTTTGCAATATTACACACTGAGTAAGTTTCTTAGTGCACAGGCATTGTCCTCCTGT
>CM057848.1:19075407-19095746 GCA_030068395.1 Apalone spinifera
CCCAAAACATTTTCCAAGGCTCATCCTGTAATCAGTCGTCTTTCGGGGGTGCCCGCTTGCGTCTAGGCTCGTCAATCTGCCAATATCCAATCATCTTATGAGTAGGGGTACACATTGATGGTTATAGATGGCTTTTCTGCCGCCAGGTCGTCTAGTCTTCACCCATGCTTGCTCACCCTCTTTCTTTGGCAGTCTGGTTCTGAGCAATATAACTTTTGCACCCTATCTCGATACATTCGTTCCCTTTCACACACACATAAGCAAAGTTACAAGGATTCTTAAGGTTACACAGCTACACGGGTCTGCATCGGGCAGAGGAAAGAGGCATTGTAAATCAAGTAATTAAGGCTTCTCAGCCATCCCTATCCCACTTGCTTGCAGCCATGTCCCACACACTGAAACCCTTGTTTTTGTCCCAACCCCAGAGCCTGTGAGGGTCCACAAAATCCATTAACTCTGGAACCCCAGAAAAGTAAATCTAGTGTATGGGAAGCTCTGAACCTAAGTGGGGCTAGAGTACCAGAGGAGTGAGGTGTCTCAGTTGGGGGCCACATCAGTGAGGGCTGGAGGTTTTGGGAGGAGTTTTTTTGCTGCTTTCTTGTGTGGTCCCCGACTGATTTTTCTGTGGGTCAGTGGCCCCCAGCTCAAAAAAGGTTCCCCACCCCTGCCATAAATAAAGAAAATAATGAAACATTTTGTTGGACATAAATTACATATTTTACTTTCTTGTGTTAGTTTACCAAACTTCATTTTAAATAAAGTTAAAACGCTTAATCTGTTTAATAATTCAAATTAAGCCATTCTCCCTAGCTGCAGCACTAGCAAAATGACTTGGGCTTAATTATGTAATTAAGGGTGAGTTGCCATTAGCAACTGGTGGTCCATGGAAAGGTTTGCATTGATCCAAGTGGTCCACCAGCCAAAAAGTTTGAGAACAATTGTCTTATATCTAATGCCTCTAGCCAGGATCTATGTAAACAGCTTACATGTACATTAAAATTAAAATATGTAGATGAGGGCTTGGACAACACGCAGAAGTTTTTATTTCGTATGTGGCAAGGTAGGATTAGAATACTCAAGGAGCTGATAGAGCAGGTATCTGAGCCTTTAGCATCATTTTTGAAAAATCATGGAAGACAGGAGAGATTCCAGAAGATTGGAAAAGGGCAAATATAGTGCCCATCTATAAACAGGGAAATAAGAACAATCCAGGAAACTACAGACCAGTCAGTTCAATATCTTTTCTGGCAAAGAAGTTAGAGCAGGTAATTAAGGAATTAATCTGCAAATATCTGGAACATAATAACGTGATAGATAACAGCCAGCATGGATTTGTAAAGAACAAATCATGTGAAACCAATCTGATAGCTTTCTTTGATAGGATATCAAGCCTTGTGGATAAGGGAGAAGTGGTGGATGTGGTATACCTACACTTTAGTAAGGCATTTGATATAGTCTTGCATGATCTTATCAATAAACTAGGCAAATACAACTTAGATGGGAATACTATAAGGTGAGTGCATAACTGGCTGGATAACGGTTCTTAGAGAGTAGTTATTAACAGTTCACAATCCTGCTGGAAAGGAATAACAACTGGGATTCTGCAGGAGTGTTTTGGGATCGTTTCTGTTCAATATCTTCATCAATGATTTTTTTTAATTTTAACCAGTATTTACTATTTCTAAATATTATTTAGCTAAATGTCTCATGAGTAATAAAGTAAAAGTCCATTAAAGTTTTATAAAATAACACATACATGAAATATTAATATATTAATGCTTCATATTTCATAATTGCTTGATCTTGACTATTTAAAACTTGAAATACTACTGTTTTTCTAAAGCCAGTCACTATTATGTAGGGGCTTATTTTTCACTCTTATATTCTTTAGTTTTCTCCATCATTCCACTTCTGCACTTTGGTCAAAGAACTACTGTCTAACATCACATACTCTGATTTTTCCCGTCTTTGGCATTTTTTTAAAAGTTTTTCTTTCCTCCAGCTCCCCTCCCCCTTTCCTATCTCTCTCGGTTATTAATGGTGCCATTTTTCTCCCTCTGGAGATAGAGTTGTTAATGAGTCCACATGGTCACACACAAGGCATGTTTGTTTTTTCCCTAGCTTTGAGGGAGTGTGAAAGCTCTGAAGGGAGATCATAAAGAGTTTATGTATGTGTTTTGCTGTTCAGTGTTGCTGGAGTAATGTGACTTCATGGTTGAAAAGTGGGGAGCACTACTCAAGTAAATTGTTTCTTGACTGTGTATTTAAGAATTGGCCAGTAGAGTCTGGAGCCAGGGCCATATGTCTCTTTCTGCTCTGTGTGCATAATTCTCTGTGTGCCATGTAATATTTCCAGGTCTATATATACTACTATAATTTACACATTTTGTTCTCATTGCAGTGATAGTCCGAGTTGCTGACTATAAGAAAGTGTACCAGATTGAGCTTGCTCCCAAAGAGAAAATTATTATCCTCATCTGTGGCAGGAACCATCATGTTCACCTGTACCCCTGGGCCTCCCTGGATGGATCAGAAAGCAACTTTGATGTGAAACTTCCAGAAACTAAAGGCTGCCAGTTGATTATAACAGGAACACTGAAGAAAAGCTCTTTGACTTGTTTGTTTGTGGCAGTCAAAAGACAGGTTCTTTGTTATGAAGTTCATAGAACTAAGCCTTTTCATAAAAAATTCACTGAAATTCAGGCTCCAGGAAATGTACAGTGGATGGCAGTTTTCAAGGACAAGCTCTGTGTTGGCTACCAATCTGGGTTCTCTCTGTTGAACATCCAGGGAGATGGACAATCTATAAACCTGGTAAATCCTAATGACCCCTCGCTTATGTTCCTCTCACAGCAGTCTTTTGATGCCCTTTGTGCTGTGGAGCTCAGTAATGAGGAATACCTGCTTTGCTTCAGCCATATGGGAGTGTACGTCGATTCACAAGGTCGAAGGTCACGCATGCAGGAACTAATGTGGCCTGCAACTCCTGTTGCCTGTAGTATGTATATGTTTTTCTATGTTGCCATATCCCTGTTTCCGCTTTTCTTGTCTAAAAATAATCAGCAAAATCTATTTTGCTTTGGTTTGTCTTTCAATTTCTACAGCTTTCAGTTTTGATGGGTTAGCAGAATAATAATTCTTCTACATATAGCATTAAGAACCATTGTATGGAAAACTCCTGGATACTATAGAGGGAAGCAGCTTTTACTTGTTACAGGAGACAAAAAAAAAATTAACAAAAATATATAAAGCAAGTTGATGATTTTCTTTTAAATAAGTTCATGTCTTATGGTGCATCTACACAGCAGGGCTTAAACTCGAAATAAGCTACACAAATTGAGTTACGTCAGTTGCATAGCTTATTTAGAAATCAGGAGTGCCTACACAGCAGTTATTTCTTCCTCCAATTTCCCTTACTTCTCATACAGTGAAGGTTACAGGAGTCAGAGTAAGAAATCCTCCAGCTTGACTGTATTTCAAAATAACTGCCTGCTGTGTAGACGCAGACTGTTATTTCAAAATAATGTTGCTGTGTAGATGAACCCTTAGAGAGTAACCTGGATAAAAGAGGGTTAAAGACAACATAAACTATACAATTATTTATTAAATTATTTTGTTCTGCCAGCGGGTTTCAAAGAACTTTTGTCTTCAGGCCACTTTCTATAATATTTCAAATCCAGGGACTCAAAAGCTGTAAGTCAAAGTTTTTCATCTACTACTCAGAAGATGCCATGGTTCAAAAAAAACCACTGCTTTTCGGCAGAGTTGGTAATAAAACTTGTATCAGTTGTTTTTTAAACCAAAGGAAATTTATGAAAATATGCAAAATTGTATCCTGTTTTCCAGCCAGCTGTAATTTTGAGGTGTGTTGATTTGAAAGAGACACAAATGATTGGTGAATTACCATAGTGGCTTAGAACTCTTTCTTTAAGCACTATTCCACTGATTGTTTATTATAAGCCCTAAAATTATTTGGCACTTCAATAGCAATGACTGTATGTTCCAAAGGATTGAAAACCAAGAAAAAACTTTTGTTTAAATAATGAATTAAACAACTTAGTCAACAAGCTGCTACAGCTGATAGTAAAATTCCACAAATGGCAAGACCTTAGCAGTTTGTTTATTTAAATTGTTCTGAATAGAAATTATTTGCTTGCCTTGATTTAGTAATTAAGGTCTTGGAGCAGAGCGCAGGGATAGGATGTAATCAGCAAATTTACTTTAAAATTCTGTTTCACAGACAGATACACTGGTTTTGTTGGAGTCCTTTTGTTTATTTTTAGTATTCCACACATTTTTAGAATAACTTTTGCATGTTAGATTCTGTTTAGCATTGGCTCAGATTGTTGTGGGGAAAAGACCTCAAGCTCAACTACCTAAGGAAATCTGGTTACTTTTACTAGCCTACTCCCCCTGCCTTGGTGTGTTACTAGTGAAGCCTTTCTATTCCTTCCTGATAGTTACCCCATCATGAGATGATAAAACTAGAAAAGATTCTTTCTCCCTTAACAATGTGCTCAATCCTAAGGGATTGCTGACTGAAGAAGATAAGTCTTGTGTTGGAGTATCTTTATCATCCAAAGTTCATTGACTGGGACATGGACACTAACTTTGCGTGGAGTGGATGTTTATCTAAATAAGTCATTTTTGGATGAGGTTTTCTTTTGAAAACATGATTCACAATAGCCAGCTACACCAGGCTTCCTCTGAGAAATCATGTTTTTAGCTACATTAGCATACATTGCTTCCTTGCAGGAATGTACTCGTGTGTTGAAATCTATGTCCCTATTAGGATTGTTACCATTTGATTTATTGAGGCAGTCCTGACAGCTGAGTGTGTCTTTTTCCTCTCCTTAATACCGTATGAACTATAATGGTTGTTCCTTCTGAGGAACTTCTGTCAGGAGCAGGCACATGCTTGTTAAGATGTCCTGATCATCCCTTTTCTCTTTTCTGAGCTCAGTTAAAGTTCTATGACACACTTAAAAGAGAAAGCAAGTGGTGAAGTTTGAAGCTCTTGAAGTATGTTCCATTTACTTGGGTAGAGCAACATGCACATGTAAGCTGTTTGTTTGGATGGAGGAAGGAAATGAACATTAGATGTGAAGCATAACGTGATGACTTATTTCACAGATGGGGGACTCTACTGCATGTGCTTGCTGTATAGTTATAGATCATGCATCACTTTCAAAATGCACTAAGCTGCATCCTCAGACATGGTAGCCTTAAACAGGATGTTAAATGCAGTTCATTTCCTATATAACAACTCATTTACATTCTTGACACTTGCTGTCCAGACTGTAGACAACATCTTGAGAATATTAAACCAAGACTTGAAGTCAAAATTAGTAAATGTATCCAAAATTAATAAAAAAAAGATTTGCAGGTTCATGGCTATGTGCCATAACACACCTCTATTTTTCACAAAAGTAACTTCAATTTGATTTTGTGTGTGTGTGTGTGTGTGTGTGTGTGTGTGTGTGTGTGTGTGTGTGTGGTTTTTCTTTTAAGAGGTGGCTTAAAAAACTGGATATTTTAATCTCCTCTTAAACATACATACTTGGGGGAAACAAACAACCGGTAAAGCAATGCTCAAATATATGTCAACTCCAGATTTGTTGAACACTCCTTGACTTTTGTTTGTTCTGTACCAGGTTGCAATTCTTCCTATGTTACAGTGTACAGTGAATATGGGGTTGATGTCTTTGATGTTAACACTATGGAATGGGTTCAGACAATTGGCCTACGAAGGGTGAGTAATTTACTTCTGTTGCACAGTTAATTTAATTATGATTTGGACTAGAGGCTCCTTTACAGTGTGCACTACAGCTAGGTTAATTTTCTCCCTCTTTATCTCCAAAACAGATCAGACCATTAAATATGGAGGGCACACTGAATCTCCTTAATTGTGAACCTCCACGACTTATATATTTCAAGAACAAATTTTCAGGTTAGTCTTCATGAAGGAGGGTAGGAATGGTATAATGACATTGGGATGGGATGACCAATCAGCTTTAAATAGTAACTAAGTCATGAGCAAGATAAAATTTTAGATTCTAAGAATCCATTTTGTTTAAAAAAATGTAGTACATGTTTTACAAAGTCAACACACTTTGGAAAATAAATTTTACTATTTGAAGGTGTGTACAAGTATAATTGCTTTGTGTTACAGTAGGAGCTGTTCTCAGTGTGCCAGAAACATCTGATAACAGCAAAAAGCAAATGCTTCGAACCAGAAGTAAAAGAAGATTTGTCTTCAAGGTTCCTGAAGAAGAGAGATTGCAACAAAGGCGGTAAGGGTTTTAATATTGCTACCTAGCGATTTGTACATATTGAAATGGAGACGCAATGAATGTGAAACAGTGCTAATCATGAAGTGTTCCTCTTTCAGAGAGATGCTGAGAGACCCTGAACTACGATCAAAAATGATTTCTAACCCAACAAATTTCAACCATGTGGCTCATATGGGACCAGGAGATGGAATGCAAGTTCTCATGGATCTCCCACTGGTAAAATAAATATAATAAGGAGGGATACATGTGTGTTCAGTTTAGCAATGAAAAGCTATGCAGCTGGACTGTGTAAGATTTTAGCATTACATTTAAAATCTTTCAGAGCTGTTAGTCACTTTCAAGCTCCTGAAATGCATAGTGCTTTGAATCTTTTACGAGGAAGTGTAAACTGTCTTTAAAATGGGAAGCTGAAAGAAAGAAAGAAAATGTCAGTGCCAGGAGTTTGATAGTATTTTGTAAATAATCAGTCTCCCCCCTTCCTCTTTCTTGTTTGTTTTGTTAAAATAACAGAATGAATTTCCTTCCCCCTCATCCTCTCGTCACTCTGCTCTGATATCACCTCCAACAAGTTTTGAGCACGTCTATCACATGAGCCCTATCTCTGCAGAAACCTTTCTTCAGAATGGCCATTCCTCACTGCAAGGCTCTCCTCTGCTTTCTTCCTCTTCCTGTCCCTCCTCTGCCTCCTTAGCAAGGGTAGGAGTAGCTATCAAATAAACCTTTAGGAACTGGAATGGTGTGCTGTGGTGCTTTATCAATACTAGAGCAAAAACTAACACCATTGGAAGATAATTGCTAACATGGGTATTTTTGTTAGTCTCTAAGGTGCCACAGGACTACTCATTGTTTTTCAAGTGACAGACTAATAGGGCTACCCCTGTGAGACTTTCTAACATGTTTGTCAGTCAGTGTTCATGGCTTTATTTTTGTACTAAGGCAAGCAAATATACTGTGATGTCAACTTCTTAAAAAAACAAAGGTAAGAGAGTGAGATGTAAAGATGCATCTTTCTTTCATACCTTCTGTTTTGAAATTCCCAGCTTTCCTCTCTCGTCCTTCTCTGCTAGCCCAGACAAGGATAATGGACCCTTTCTTCCAGCAGGAGGAGACAGGAAACAGAAATTGGTGATGTCACTACCTTGGTAAAAGGGTTTGCTGCCTGCCAACTTCCACTGGCTCCTGGCTCCAGCAGGTGGAAGGAATTTCTGCTGGCTGCTTTGGGGCTCAGTCCTTTCCTTCTGTTTTATTGAGGTTGTTTGAAAGGAGTATATTTCTGATACTTTATGGATTTAATCAAGTAGGGGCAGTGAGTTTGTCAACAAACCGTGCTGTATACTGCTTCCAAACACATGGGTGCTGAATTATACTAGAATTTACATGCGACAGGAGCTTTAATTGGAAAGAACTTGTTACTGAATAAGGGTATGTTTGGTTTGTGCTGCAGAGTGTCTTGCCTTCCACCCAAGATGAAAAAGCATGTCCCCCCACAGCTTCACGGCAGCAGCAGAGAAGCAAAACTTACATTTCATGGCCCTCATCAGGTAGGACTGAAAATAAGCAGATCTGTTCTAACTTAAAGCTTAGATTGCTTTAACATGAGGTGTAAAATGCCTTTGTTCTGCAGGTGGTGGTGATTTGGGAGTAGCCATGCCTCTGAGAAGTATGTCTGACACTGACCAGGAGTTAGACAAGGAGGTAAAGTAGTTGTTAAATGATGCTGGCACTGTTCTGTTGCTATAGAGTCTCTTTCCTCTCCACACAAGTTTAGGTACTTGTGAGGAAACATTCTAATGAAGATTGAATTCTGCAAGGATTCTACCTAGCACACCAGGCCTCGAATAACAGATTGGTGAAGCTAGCATCAGCTATGAAGATTGAAGGGATGTTTCTGACAGAGAGATTCAAGGATGTGCTAGTGCTTATGGTTAAGTCTCATCTATAGTCGAAAGCTGACCTATCATTGAAGTGTTCCTGAAGCCACTCAATCACACTAACAGTGTTGAACACAATTGGGTCTCACCCTCACTGAAGTTTTCTACACTGATCAAGGAGAATGTTGCCAACAGCCTTTTAAATGAGTGATAAATTGGCTCACTGAAATATGCAATGCCGTCTTTTGCAGGTTTTGCAGTCTGTGACCATTTTCATCTACAGGTGAAAGAGATTTTAAGTGGATATCATCACAGTCAGTTACTTCAGAAAAGAGAATGTAAATTTAGCTCATTGTCTGAAAGGTGACAACAGCTATGAAGACTGAGTATAAACAGCATAAAATTCAAGTGTCTTTCTCCAGGCTAGTGAAATAGGATTTTTCACCTGTATTGTCATCAGTGCTGGCTTTTATAAGCTTTGTACAGATACTTTCATGTTCCCTATGCAAGTGAAATAGAAAATGTGATTGTAAAATAAACTCCAGAACCAAAGTGACTTGTGATTTTGGGTGTCTGATTTAAGAAATCTTTAAAGACTTGATTTTTAGAGTGCAGGTGCTCATGTCTGTCTGAAATCAGCATACTCTAAGACATGTTTCAGAGTATGCACTCAAAATCCCCAGTCACTTTTAAAGTTCTTGACTCTGAGTTCCAACCCAAATCTCCCTGACTTGTGTTGCCTTGGGAGAGCTACTCTAAAACAAGTTTTATTTGGGTGGCTCAACTTTATGCATCCTAATAAGTGGCTTGATTTTTCAATGGTGCTGACCACCTACAGTTCTTGACTTCATTATAATATTGCAGTATTCTTTGTAGAGCTCCCTCACATTCCATATTCTAGTTGTTTGCTGTTACATGTAGCTGCATATACTAAATATATTCAGCTTTTAAAAGTGTTTAATTTTCACTTTTTAGTTAAATCTTACATTGGTTACTAACTTGGAATTTAAATTTACAATGTATTAGGTTGTTATACATGCAAAATCAGGATATTAACACTACCCTTCATTTTTATATCCTTGTTTACCCATAGCTTGCTGACTTATATGATTGAGTTAACACTGTCGTATGTTGTTAGAATAATCTCATTATTGGTGGTTGTGAATGGCAATCTTCATGGATGTCACCTTTCAGACAATGAGCTAAATTTAAATTCCTTTTTCTGCAGTAACTGACTGTGATGGTAGCAGTTTTCTATGAAACTTTTCATGAGCCATGAGATTTGTATACCGTTAAAGGTTACAACTCACTAAAATAGTGGGAAACTAGCCAGCCAGCCAGCTGAGGGAGAGCCAAGATTTGTAGGTGGAGTTCCAACAATCAGTAGGATGTCTGGAAAATGACCATGGATGAGAGCTGTCTTAACTGAGTTATTGACTGGATGGAGTCTCCTGTAAATGCTTGTTATTTCTTCAGTGCTTTTCCAGCCTGATATTTGGCAACTCTCTGATTATTTTGTCACACAGTCAAAACACTTCCCACAGGTTTCCTTATGCTGCCAGGGCTGTTGCATGAGCTGTTGGCAGACAGTGTATATACTATTTATAATTTCTATTCTTCAGTGTGTTGATAAAGTATTTGAATGAAATTATTTATTTATCATCTGTGCAAATAAATCCTATTTTGTTCCCTATTATTAAATCTCTTGGGAGAAATTTGCTGAAAATCCTAAATTACATTGACTAGATATAAACTTTACTTTCCAACAGGAAAAGCTTTGTAATGGCTAGAGGAGAGGAAAGTAGTTGTAGGAACACCTGAGTTCTTTTCCTGACTTGACCACTACTTGTGTGGTATTGGTAAGTCACTTAGAAGACTGAGCCAAAACCTATTAGCACTAAAGGAAATATTCACATTAACTTCAGTCAACTTTTGCTCTACACTTCTACCTTTGCCTCATTTTATGAATGTAAAAGTGAATATAGCACTTTAATTGTATTTGTAAAGTGCTTTGAAAGCTTCTGAGTGCAAAGTATTTTAAATAAGAAGTTGAATCCTTTTTGTTTCTCTTTAACAGCCTGATTCAGATTCAACCAAACACTCTACTCCCTCTAACAGCTCAAATCCAAGTGGTCCCCCAAGTCCCAATTCTCCACATAGGAATCAGCTTACACTAGATGGACTGGATCAGTCAACCTGTGATGCGTAACACTACAGCTCCCACCATTCCAGCTTTGATTATTCACTACTCCATGGAGTATTCGAGAGCAAAGCAATGCTGTCTCAGATGCTCGTGCCAAGACTGCTAAATCTCTAGTGTTGCACAAAAATAATTATATATCCAGACTGTAGATACAAAATATTGAAATGAAAAAAAAAATCCTTTACTACAATAGTGATCAAGCTTTTTATGCAAAAATGTTTACTGTTAAGTTACAGTTGATTCATTTGTTTTATTTCTGCACAGCTATGACAGTTTCATTGTACAGAAGGATAAAAGGCCACCAATAAAAGTCTTATTCTTATGCTGAAAAAGAAATAGAGAAGTGGTACTGATAGTGTGACAACTAAACAGTATCAGAAATATTTTTCTACAGAATGATGTAATGTCTCATTAGCAGGAAATCCTTTTAGACAGAATTTGGACCTCTGAATAGGAAATACAAGCAGGTTGAGTTACATCCTCAGATAAATATTCTTTTCCTTTTTTCCTGTAACTGTTTCCTAAGTCTTTAGGAGAATGATAGGAAGCTATAGGTTGTTCCCAGCATCAACAGAATAATCAGGAAGTCAAATGAAAGTTGATGATAGTTTTGTGGCCTTTTAACTCATTTAGCCATTACAGTTCAGCTGCATAACTATCTTTCTACCAACTTTTTAGTCTTGTACGTAGGACTATTACCAGTAAGGTTTTACTTTTACCCTGCTTTTTAGTCCTTATCATTCCTGATCATTAGTCAGGGCTTTTAAGACATTAGTAAATAATGCTGTGAAAACAAATTTTACTCTTTGTTCCTGCTATCCTCTTCTGAGATGTAGTTTCTCTTGATTTTTCAGTGTAAAAATACACTACATTTTTTAGCTAGCAAGCATTCTTGCAAGAACACTACCCTTGAAGACTGCTTGAACTAAGGGACTGTATCCTATTAAAACATCAGTGTATTTTATTGGTAACCAAAGTGGAACATGAAGGATGTGTAAGCGAGGGTGCTGCTTTTTCATTACTTGTATCCTCACATGCATGGACACCCCATGATTCTTAATCAAGTATTGGTCATGGAGAATGATGCACAACACACTCCTGTATATTTTGCTATGGCCCACGTGCAGTGGTGATGTTTTACGTGTATATTTAATCTCATGCTTCCATGTATTACATTTAGTAATCAAAGATTTGTGACCATGTTTCATGAAAAGCTTGTAATTAATTTAGTGGCTGGCATATCCAGTTTGTCATTGTCACACTAGTGTGCCTTCTGTGCCAATTTTATGACAGTTGGATGTCACTTATTTAAAATTTGGTTTCGATGGGCTAATGATGATTTACCAATGGCTAATGTTCTTTTCTGAAACACTGTATAGGACGTGCACTTATCTTTAGTTTAAATTGAGTGTTCTAGTCAACATTTAATCCAGTTACATTAAGTGTTTGACAGTACTTGCTCTTTTTCTCAGATTATTGATAAAGGGGGCTCTGTTAGAGCTGGACACTACTGCTTTTGGGGTTTTCTGGTTTTTACTTTTTTAATGTAAGTCTAAGTCTTTGTAATTATTGAATTGTGAGAACATTTTTGAACAATTTACCTGTCAATAAAGCAGAAGAGGGAGGTTTTAAAGTTCATTGTGGTCTGTCTTGATGTGTGAAAATATTTACTGTAGGTGCTTAATTTAGTTCCATAATAAATTCACTATGTTCAGATAAAATTTAAAATATAAAATGAATGAGAAATATTTTGAAATGCCATTCATGAGCATTACAAAAGAGAAGTGTATTTCTGTGCACTTGTTTAATGACAAAGAAAAAACCTCTTAGTTGTGGTATTGGAATTGCAGTGCCTTTTCTTCCTTTGAGAAAAGATTGTGATTTTCATGGAGTCCCTGATTCATGTTAGCTTATTTAAAATAACTGAGAATCATCATTTCTTGGGGATTGAGGTGTAGGTGAAGAGACCTCAGTATTTAATCAGGCATCCTCTAAATCAAGGGCAGGGAACCTTTTTTGGGTAGGGGACCGCTGGCCTATGGAAAAATCAGTCAGGGGTCGCGCACATGTGAGAAGCAAACCAACCAACCCTCACTGACATGGCACCTGACAGAGAAGGAGAAAGACACTCCTCTAGCACAGCAGAGCATTGGAGGGCGAAGGCTAGTAGATTTTGTGCGCTCCAGCCCCTCGGTGAGTAGGGAGGGGGGAAGGCGCTAGAGCATTAGTGCAGGCTCCTGAGCCTTGGGGCCCAGATCCAGGCAAGCCGGGCACCACATCTGGCCCCCAGCCCTGCTCTAAATGGTGCAGCAGATGCATTAAAGTCAGGAAGAAGCAGTGGTTCCAAAGACATTGAAACACACTTTTATAAAAATGTTAAAGGACGGGAATTTGAATGCCTGGATTGAAATTCCATTGTTTTAGTCCATCCTACTGTGCCTAGTGTACTGAGGAATTTTGAACAGTGCTTTGGTTTAGAATTGAACATGTATTGCAGTACTTGGCCACAATGGGACAGGTTACAACTAAAGTTTTAGAAGAGACCTAGTTTCTACTTTATCCCTTCTAGATGGAAATTCTCCCAGGCAGTATATTAACTATCTTTCTATCCATACAGGCCTGGATGGACTCTTAAGCCACGTCTTTGCTCAGCGGAAGATTGACACTGCTGTGATTGATCTTCCAGAGTTTGATTTAGCGGGGTCTAATTAACAGGGCTCGCTGAGCAGCAGCGAGCCCCACTCGGCAGCCGCGCGGTTCTGCGCATGCGCAGATCGCTCTGCGCCGGCTCTTCGGGGTTGTAATCTACTCGCCATGGGCGAGTAGATTACATTATTTGTCAAGCCCTGCTAATTAAGACTCACTAAATTGAACTTGAGGGCAACCCTGTCGGTGGCCAGTACTCCTGCTCCTGTGAAGAATAAGGGAAGCCGATGGGAGCATTTACTCCTGTCGGCCTCCCACTGTGGGGACAGCAGGGAAACTCAAATCAAAGTATGTCGACTCTAGCTACGTAACTAACGTATCTTGAATTGACCTTCCCCTTTAGTTTAACCTAGCCTTAGTAGAGTTCAGAATGCTGCTCCCTAATCAGCCAGAAGGATTCCATAGGTCTCTTATGTGATAATGGAAAGCCGTGTGAGCTGGCTCTCCAGTTTGGGGAGGATGTACCAGGGATCTCTCTAAAGGGGCAGCAGGTAGGATTGCTGGCAAGAAGGAGTACAATAAACTCTAAATTCAGTAAAGTATTCAGCCACTAACCCATCCTCTAAAAAAGTTAAATGCGTCTACTGCTCTTGGGCTGATTGTACTTTGCATTCCAAGGACTTAGCATAGAAACAGTGGCTCTGTTCATTATAACATTGCTAAATTGCAGCACTCAAACTCAGTAATGGGAATTTGGATATAATGTTAGTACATGGGTAAGCAGAGATGACTGGTAACTGCCAATATTGAGAGTGCACAACGTGAAGGTTCTGGTGGTAGGCAGTGGTGTTCAGGGTAAGTACTCAAAGGATTTTTGATTTCCTAAACTACGTTTGATGTCATGTCTTACAATACTCTAGTAGTAGCAGATGGAGACTCTTCTAGGAGAGAGCCATGCACAGGAAACTCTGGGTTGCATTGGTGTATTATATCAATGTGAAGATGACAGATTTGCAAACCAATCTTTTAATATGATCTTTTTGAGCTCTTGTGATATCAGTACCCAATCATTATGGCAGGAATCAATTTTATTAAGGATTAATTAGAACTATTTGCCCCCTCCATTTGAATTCCCTCTCCCGGCTGGATTTACGGGGAGACATTGGCTGTCTTGGACATCACAAATATGAGAGATCTCATGCTAACCTTACTGGTGGCTATGAGGTCTCCTCTGCAGTCTCATGAAAGGTTAGCTTGATAACACCCCAAACTGCGTGTGTTTAATGGTGAGGAAAAGGTACAGGCTGGGTGGACACTTTGACCCTCCAAGGAATGAGAATTCTCTGTGCACTGTTCTATTAGTTTAGATTGAGTATATGGGCCCAGAGAATTAACGTGACCATGTCATTGTCCAACACTAAGCAGTATTAAACAAGAAGAGGAGGTGGGCATGTAGAGACTTCAGCCTGCTTAGTACCATGGCAAACACATTAACATTAATGCCAAAGCTTAGAATTGTATTAATTGAAACACAGACAAGGGGAAAAAATCAAAAGCAAGGCAAAAGGAATTAGACTGAAAGTTTTTGAATAATTGTCCATCTTTAAAGCATGTGAATTTTGGTTAGTCTCTTATTCTGTCTAACAGTCCTTGGTAGGGAAGAAAGGGTTAGGTTTGTGCAATTCTGAGTCAGAACTGATAGTCATTTTCCTGCTTCAGTTTGTTTTGTCTGAAGAGCGAGAGTAGTACGTATGGGGGGAGAGATACAGTTTCTGTTCCTGTACTCAGGATACAGGACAACTGGTTAGTCACAGACAGATGGCAGGCTAGGCACAACAGATGTAGTTCTGGACTTTGGTTTGTCTTCCCTGGTCAGAGAGATCATCTGGTTGGTCTGATTACAGCCCTCTTTCCTGGTCCTTCTCTGGCAGAGGTGGATGGGCTGTCTCCTCTTGCTCGGCATGCTGGTGACTTGCAGTGCAAGTCAGCAATCAGGTAAAAAGCACGACTGAAGGAAGAGAAGTGGGGAAGGGAAGACAGAGCAGAATCTAACGTATCAGGCTGGTCCTCACTGGTGTAGCAATAGTGGTCAAGCATCCATAGTGGAATGTCAAAGCCTGTTGTCATGGCAACAGTCCTTGCACCTCAGCTGCAGACGTTTTTAAAGTTCGATTTCTCTCCCTCCAAAGGGCGATGGATGAAAAGGTCCCGCTTCTCATTAGTTTGCCAGTTAAGCTTCATTTCCAAAGCACTGGTGCTTGTCCATTACTTCCGGTTTTCTGTGCCTCTTACCTTCTAGTTATCTTAACACTCTCATTGAGTGGCATCAGTAAAACCCTTTGGCTGTGTCTAGACTGGCAAGTTTTTCTGGAAAATCAGCCACTTTTCCAGAAAAACTTGCCAGCTGTCTACACTGGCTGCTTGAATTTCTGCAAGAACACTGACGATCTCGTAAGATTGTCAGTGTTCTTGCGGAAATACTATGCTGCTCCCGTTCAGGCAAAAGTCCTTTTGTGCAAAGCTTTTGCGCAAAAGGGCCAGTATAGACAGCTCAGATTTGTTTTGCGCAAAAAAGCCCCGATCGCGAAAACAGCAATCGGGGCTTTTTTGCACAAAAGCGCATCTAGATTGGCACGGATGCTTTTCCGCAAATCTAGACGTGCTTTTGCGCAAATGCCAGTCTAGACGTAGCCTTGTGTATAAATTAATTCAGTCCTGTCTCCGAACATCTTTTCTTAAATAGTTTTATATACCAGGTCATTATGACAGCTCCTGGTTCATCTTGACTCACTTTTCATCAGTTAGGCTATAAACTACAATAAGCCTGCAAGAACTGTGCATAAGGATCTTGCGCAAAACAAAAGCGGCTACATTGCGTCTTTTTGTGCAAAAACCCTTTGCGCAAAAGAAACAGCAGAAAATATGCTAATGATGTCATGACTTATTATCATATTTTCTGCTGAAAAAACGTGTTGTGTAGACATAGCCTATGTGATGTTTAAATGTATGCTCTCAGCATTACCAGTCACTTTTGAAGTTCCCAGGAGCTGCACATCATGGAGGCTAGCAGAGAGCCAGGCAACAGCCCAATCAGCGATGCTGACTGGAGCATCCAGGATCCCTTTATGAATGGGTGTTTGGGTAAAAAAACAGACACCTGGTCACCCTGAGCCATGGCCCTGTGCTCCTCAGAGGCTCCACTCTGCCTAGAGACGCTGCAACAATTTGTATGGGGAGATGCTGAGAGTCATTGAACCAAACTAACCCTTGTACCTGATGGCAACTATGCCAGGGCATGCAGCAGCACCCCTAGTTCCAGCCCCTTTGCCTCCATTGCTTGCCCTTATGGCTGGGAGAACTGTGTCCCCCACCTCACTTATTCCAGCACCCCTGTGCTTAAGCCTCCAGCCTTCTCTTGTGCAGATGCTGTGCTGCCCTTCCATCTGTCGGTCTATTTCAGGCCCTTCTGCTGACAGATACCAGCCACCTCTGCTGAGATAAGCATTTCTCCTGCCTCGTTTGAGACTTTTGGTCCTGGTTTGGGCCTATAGGGCTCTGAGCATCAGCAGCAAATTTAGGTACCTGGCACAGGAGGAGTTGAGGTGGTGTCTGAGCTATGCCACTGAACATGTCATTGACACTACATGGACTTAGGTGCCTATTGGCATTTCTAGGCCATTCCTTTGAAAATGAGTCTTAGGGACAGGAGGAGTTTTGATGCATTAGGCCAGAAAAATGCTAAATACCATTTTAAGGGGACAAGGTGGGTGAGGTAATACCTTTTATTGGCCCAATTTCTGCAGGGGTGTGTGTGGCAGGCAGCGAGCTTGGGTTACGGGGGGAGGGGTTGTCCAGGGTCCTGCACTTCCCTAGGGATAGCACTGCCGGGTGCCTGTAGGCTTTGCAATTCATAGCTCTGCATTAAAAAAATTGCTTGAGCCTCGTTACCCTAGCTGGGCTGTGAATATATTTTCTGAGGGGCAATAATAATAGGAAGTCACAGCTGCAGTTCACCAGTTCAGCCAGAGGAGGACTACAGACTCAGAAATCAGACTGCAGACACCATTTCTTCTCCCCTGCCAGATTCAACTTATTATTGAACTGTAACAAGACAGGCTGAGAGTGGAGCTGAGCTCTCTCCCCTTCTAGCAGATCACGCCGTCCTCCTTTTCAATTAGTGCAAATTTGTTCCCTGGGGCATGTGACTCCAGTTCAGCTCTGACCATGTTCCAAGGCAGCTGGAAAAACCAGACAAACTGATTTGTAGAAAGGGAAGTCAGATGCCACAGAGATGAGTGGTGAATTCTTATGGGATTAGCCATCCACTATTATGCTGACCACTTTGAAACAGCCTGGCCATCTGTTTCATCTCCGTGATGCTGTTCCGTGTTGAAGCAAACCTTTTCAGCTACTGCCATCTCCTGCTAGAGCTGCAAATAAAACCAGAACCCCAGTGCTGCAATGCTAGAAGAGCTGCTGCATGCAAGTTGACCTAGCAGCTGAATTTAAATGATTTTAATCTGAATTATGTGAAGCTTCTAGGAGCCATTGCAGCCCTGCTCATGCTAGATGATGATGTGCCAGTGGATGTCCATTAATATTGTGACTGCTGTGTTAACCCCTGGGAACCAATGACTGCAGCATGTCTACTGTTTAACAGTAATGTATTTTGCATTAGTCTAGCACAGTGGGAAATCCCAGCTCCTAGCCCCAGAGTTTAGCAAAGCCTCCGATCCTCCAATGTTGCCTGAGCAAACCTAGCAAACCCTGTCCAAGAACCTAATTAATGAATTGATTATCAAAGCAACTCTGCAAATCCAATTACATCACTTTTTGTGCTGCTTCTGCAGAATCTCACTCGCTTAATGAGCCCCACCCTTTCCATTACCCTTGCTGTGCCATGGGCCAGGAGTGTACAGTGGGGAGTAGGATACGGAAGCATGGCAGCATTCTAGTACTAACGCAACAGCCTGTGCCTGGCAAGGCACCCGGAGACTGTTTGTTCCCCTCAGGTCATTGCTGTGAAAATGAGTCCCTGCAACTTTTCTCCCTGGCCAAGAGCATGGCTCCCGCAGGAAGAGTACAGCCTGTGCTCAGTTAGCATGCTGACAGAATTGATCTCTGCTTTAATTAAACCCTCTCCTGCAAGTGACCTAGAGCTTCTAATGCATTTTTATTAATCCTCCCCAGCAGAAAAGGCGGGCAGCTGAATACGGAGCGGTTAACCAGTGCAGAACTGTGGCAAGAGGAAAAGCCTTCCCCTCTTCCCTGCTTTGCATTCTGCTGCGTGTGTCGTGCAGCCATAATGCCTTGGAGACCAATATCCTTCCCAGCACACAGTAAAATCACACTGGCACGTGGCAGGATGTACAAGATGCTTTCAGCCAAGTGCAGCTGAGCAGTGTCAGTCTGCTGGCCGGTTCGGCAGTGATCCCTCTGGTGACTGATTGCCTGTCTTGGCACGTGGTCACAGGGTGCACTGTTTCTCGCTTTGGAGCCAGACAGTTGGCAGCCACAGAGCTTGTTACGGATGACAGAGCAAGCCCCCAAAAAAGAGAGCAAAGGGCAGCACCTTTAAAGGGGAGGAGGCACAAAGCAATAGTTGGACTCATGAAAGTGTAACCCACGCTTAGTATGGTTCACCTTCCCATGCAGTGGCAGCTAGACCACACCACCAGATAAGACAAGAAACCTCTACAGCATGGGTTGTGAGCCAGCTGGCTTTTAGCTCAAAGGATAGAGGCTCCTATACTAAGCTCCAGAGATCCTAGGTTCAAATCCAGGTGGTTACAGAAGCAGAGTCTGCCTGGCTCTTCCTCCACCCTCCCACAGCTCCCCTCCAAAATGTCTGGTCAAAGTGGAAATAGGGTGGCTGTGGTAGGAAGGAGACTGAAGTGCTTCCCTTACATGCAGGCTGACTGGAGCAATCTGCAGTGCTTCTAACCCCCACACCTCTCCTGTGGCAGTCTGATCCCCCTAGAGCTAATTCTGGGCCTCTGGGCTGTCTTCCCAGCCCCTGACTGCCACCCTCCCTGTGTTAGGTGTCTGCCAGGCTACAAAAAAAATCACTGACTGGCCTACTTCTCTTGGTCAACCCATGCCTAGTCCCAAGCCCACTCACTCAGTAGTGGGAAAGATGTTGTGTATCCTGCCTCAGAATTGGCTACGGGTTCATACCGAATGAGGCCAGTTATCCACACTGAGGGATTGGGCACCAAAGTACCTGTTCAGGCAAGGCCTGCCAACAGGACTGGGCAGGGGCAAGAGTGGGAGGAGGCAAAGGGGCCATGGCAGCTGGGTCCTTTAACTCACCATCAAAGCACTTCATGACTGCGGCAATGCGGCAGGGGTTGAGGGGACAGCATTGGGGGGAGGGGCCTCTGGGAGGCACTGGGGGCTGGTTGTCCCCAGCTTGCCCCTTCTGCCCAAGACCCTGCCCTTTTTGAGCAGCCCCCACACACACCTGGAGCTCAATGCCCCTGCTCAGATATAGGGAGACCATATCGCCTGCTTTCACAGGCCCATTGTCTCAGTTGGCCCCACTGTTTTTGTCAAAAGACTGCATTTCTCTCGTTTGCACTTGCCAAACTCCATCGCTTGGGAAGAGCCAACAGGACAAAGGCTCACGTGCCAAGAAAGTGGGGAGCTATGCAGAGGGAGGAGGGATGCCAGCCCCCACGGGAGGAAGAGCTGGGCTGAGGTGACAGTGTGCCAACATGGGGGTAGGGAGGGCAGCAAGGGTCTAGCCAAGAGCAACAGCCTCCTGAGGAGGCCTCACCAGGGTCCAGCAACAGGCACCAGCCTCACATGCGGGTGTGGGTGCAGGGTTCCAGCTACAGGCAACAGACTTGTGCCATAGGAAGCAGGGGCTTTGGGCAATGGCTGGGGAGTGTCCGCCTCTTGTTTTGGAAGACATGGAACCGCAACTCAGGCAGGGCTGGCGCAAGCACGAGGTCCAGCAGGCCTGATATGAGACCTGCCCATGGCCACAGGTGGTGGTAGCCACACACTTAACAGCCACGTGTCCCTGGGGGGAGCACTACAGGTATCGCCTGGCCACGCGAGCTGACATGGGGTAAGCTGGCTGTGCAGTATAAAGCCTGCTCATCCCATGTCTGGCACATAAGCCAGTACAGCTGCAGACAACACCAAGCCTGCCTAGCAGCAATGGAAAAACCACGCCTCCTCCCCCCCCCGCCCCATGGACCCATGGTAGTGCTGTCTCTAGTGGGGAGCTGCTGGCCTACAGCACAGGAATGTGTGCTGTACCCCACAGTGCACTTTGCCGCCCTCAACCCAGGCTCTGTACAAGTGGGCACCATGCTC
>CM057848.1:19106239-19125421 GCA_030068395.1 Apalone spinifera
GTCTTGAAGTAGATGGTTTCTAGGTATTCGTCTGGCTCTTTCAATTTGTTTTTTCAATCTCTGGGTGGGTAGTTGAGGTTTATAAATGCTTGGTAGAGATCTTGAAGTTTCTGGTCTCTGTCAGTGGGATTAGAGCAGATGCGGTTGTATCGAAGGGCTTGGCTAAACACGATGGATTGTATGGTGTGTTCTGGATGGGAGCTGGAAGCATGTAGGTAACTGTATGAGTCGGTGGGTTTTCTATAGAGAGTGGTGTCTAATTTTCCATTGGTGATTTGTACTGTTGTGTCCAGGAAATGGATCCCTCATGTAGAATGGTCCAGGCTGAGATTGATGGTGGGGTGTAGGTTGTTAAAATCTCTGTGGAATGTCTCCAGTGTTTCTTGGACATGCATCCAGATCATAAAGATGTCATCAATGTAGCGACAGACATTTACCTCCCCCGCTCATTCCCCTTCTGTTCTGAAATTTGATTTGTCCTTTTCATATGTGTTCATGTTTTTGATTGTATCCTTTGGTATATATGGTTGTACCAATTTTCTTCCACTATTAGATCTGAGGAAGTGGGTCTGGCCCACGAAAGCTCATCACCTAATAAACAATCTTGTTAGTCTTTAAAGTGCTACATAGTCCTGTTTTTTGTTTCAGCTACATTAGACTAACACGGCTACATTTCTATCAAGATCCAATGGGCTGCTATGGGGTAATTCCACTGTGCAATTCACTCAGGAACATATGAAGTTGTTAAACAAATGTTTAGAATTGTCTTGATTGTAGCTGTCAAGCCATTAAAATTAGTTGCAATTAATTGCACTGTTAAACAAGAATTGAATACTATTTAAATTAAATATTTTGGATGTTTTCTACATTTTCAAATATATTGATTTTTATTACAACACAGAATACAAAGTGTGTAGTACTCACTTTGTTTTTATTACGAATATTTGTACTATGGAAAACAAAATAAATGTTATTTTTCAATTCACCCAATACAGGTACGTAGAGCCAGTTCTTACTCATAAAAGTTGAACTTGCAAATGTAGAATTAAATGTAGTTATCAAAAATAACTGCATTCAAAAATAAAACAATGGAAAACTTTAGACCCTGTGAGTCTCTTAGTCCTACTTCATGCTCCGCCAGCAACTCAGACAAACTCATTTGTTTACATTTGCAGGAGATATGTTGCCTGCTACTTGTTTACAACAACGTCACCTGAAAGTGAGACTGGGCATTCATGTGGCAATGCTGTAGCTGGTGTCCAAAGCAACATGGGCTGATACAAGTTCATTTTCATTATCTGCATCAGATGCCGCCATCAGAAGGTTGATTTTCTTTTTTGGTGCTTTGGGTTCTGTAGTTTCCACATTGGAGTGTTGCTCTTTTACGACTTTTGAAAGCAAGCTCCACACCTCGTCCCTCTCAGATTTTGGCAGGCACTTCAGATTCTTAAATCTTGGGCTGAGTGCTGTAGCTATCTTTGGAAATCTCACATTGGAACCTTCTTTGTGTTCTGTCAAATCTGCTGTGAAAGTGTTCTTAAAATGAATACATGCTGGTCATCATCCAAAAACTGGTATTACATAAAATAGATGACAGAATGCGGATAAAACAAAGCAGGAGACTTACAAGTCCCACACAAGGAGTTCATTCACAAATTTAACTAACACTTTTTAAAAAAAACAAGCATCATCAGCATGTACTCTGGAATGGAGGCCGAAGCATGAAATGGCATAGGAGTGTTTAACATATCTGGCACATAAATATCTTGCAATGTGGCCTACAAAAGTGCCATGTGAACACCTGTTTTCACTTTCAGGTGACCACGTAAACAAGATGCAGGCAGCAGTATCTCCTTTAAATGTAAACAACCTTGTTTGTCTGAGCAACTGGCTGAATCAGAAGTAGGACTGAGTGAACTCGTAGGGTCTAAAATGTTACACTGTTTTGTTTTGGAGTGCAGTTTTGTAACAAAAATCTACATTTGTAAATTGCACTTTCACAATAAAGAGATGCACTACCAAACTTATATGAGGTGAACTGAAAAAGACTTTCTTTTATTTTTGTTTACAGTTCAAATATTTGTAATAAAATAATATGAAGTGAGCACTGTACACTTTGTATTCTGTTGTAACTGAAATCAACATATTTGAAAATACAGAAAAACATCCAACAATTTTAATATATTTCAACTAATATTCTATTGTTTAACAGTGTAATTAAAATGGCAATTAATCGAGCTTCATTTCTTGAGTTAATCACATGCATTAAATGCGATTAATTGACAACCCTAGTTTTGCTGTATTAATCTTTCCCAATGGGCTCCAGCAAGCAATGTCAGTTCTGTATGCAGATGAGGGGCTGCAAAATGACAGGAGCAACAGGGAAATTCCATTAAGCCACAAAATTAAATCACACTGAACCCAAACTGGAGAACAGCACAGCAGCTGAGGGCTTGTGAGCTGCATCTGGAGGAAGCACTAACATGCCTATAAAGCCACCAAAGAACTTCCTTGACTTTGGGGCCACTGTGCACCTACCAGTCCCTGGTGCAAGTTAGAGCAAACCTGAGGCTGCCTTCATTTACTCTAGTGTCCAACAACACACACAGCTATGGATTGGTGAAATGCCAGGACGCCTAGCCATGACCTTTCCTTGGCTGCAGGGATAGGGCATGGCATACAAGCTGCTCTGGCAGTTCTTTGTCACCTGAGGACCTCCCCATGCTGTGATGATATTTGGGGGGCTGGCTCTGCCAGTGTTAGCGCAGCATAACAATGATGGAGCAGCATGAAATTGCTTTAATGGTGGGTCAAGCCTGGGCCAATCCCTAGATTCTTTATTTCACGCATCTGTGAATGACAGAAGACCTCAGAGTTCATTTTTTCAGTCCCAGCTGTCAAATGGGACACTTCAATGGTTATCAATATAATGAATGTGAACACCCCTGTCCCTACCTTATCATCCCCTTCCTATAGAGAAACAGCATTATGCCAAGCAGCAGCAGACCGAGAAGTAGACCAATAAGCAGCCCAGCAATGGTGCTGCCAGCAGCAGTGCCTCTTTGTCCAATAGAATTACTGCCAGTGGCGACTTGCATTGTGCCTGTCACAATGCCAAAGGCATCACCTGCAAAGTAGGTAAGAAGGTTTTTTCAAGACAGGATCAGATACAATACAAACCCACCTACCTGCAGTCCTTGTACCGAACTGGAATGAACATAGAAAGTAGGGTGTCTAGTCAAACAGGCTCTGCAGTTCATCCTGGCATTAACATTTCCCCAAACACAGGTCGGGCTAACTAGCAGGGGTGGAGCAGTGTGCAGTCAGTGGTTTCAGTGACCAGGGGTTTGTGAGAAGCAGCTCTTGCGTTCTGATGAGCACAGTTCTCGTGCACACAAGATTCACTCAGCAATTCAGTTTTAAAAAAATAAATCCAAATAAAACTTGGTCAACACCTCCACCTTTCACAGAGGCCAAGACCCTCCAAGGTGCTGCTGAGCCCTTTTGCAGATCAGGTCATTTATTTATGTGCTAGAGCAGGGGTGGCAAGAGGTGGCTAGTGGGCCAGACCTGCCCCACCAAGCTGCCGGACCCAGCCTGCGGCTGCCTCGCCAACACCGACACTACACAGAAGGGGCAGCTACCTTAAACAGCAGGCTGCTAATTGCTGTGCAGTCTGGGCAGGGAGGAGACAGCTTTCCGTGCTGTTCCCACTCCCTAGCAAAATCCCCTAGCTCCCATTGGCCAGTTTCCGGCCAATAGGAGCTGAGAAATTTTGCTGAAGGCAAGGACTGCAAATGAAGCATCCTTTCTCCCTGTGCTGGAGCGGAGCCACATGGAGCAGCCCACTGAGCACACAAGCAAGGAATCTGCAGAGCTGCTGACTGGAAGCCGTCTAGGTAAGCACCTCCCAGCCAGAGCTTGCCTCTGTCCCCCCACTCCCTCTGTCCCCCCAAATACCTGCCCCAGGCCACCACCCAAACCTTCTATAGCCCCTCTCCCCACCTCCTTCAGGTCACAACTCCCTCACAGACCCTGCACCCCATCCTGAACTCCTCTCCCAGGCCAGAATCCTCTCTTGCACCCATACCGCTCCCTGATCCTGCACCCCATTCCCCTGATCCACCACATCACTACCCAAACCCTCTGCACCCCCTTTCCTCCCTTCTCCCAGATTCTGCACCTCCTCCTATATACCCACCCCAGGCCAGAATCCTCTCCTGCACCCATAACCCCTCCTGGACCCTGCACTCCAAGCCCCTGTCACACACTCATAACCCCTTCCTTCACTCAGACTCCCTCTCAAACCCCACACTCCCTCCTGCACCCCAGTCCTCAATCCCAAGCTCCCTTCTTCACCCCACCTGCTATCCCAGACCCCAGGCTCCATCTACAGAAGTGCGGCCCTTGACCACTTGCAAAATCTTGGAGTGGCCCCCCATTAAAAATTATTGTGCTAGAGACTTAGTCTTCACTACTAAAGTTTTGCCAGCTATGATATAACTATGGAAAAAACCCACCTCAGACCCCCAGACAACATAACTGTGCCAGGAAGAAATCCGGGTGTAGACACAACTATTCCAATAGAAGAGTTAGGGCTCCTGTTCCCTCACGCTTAGCCCATGTCAGCCAGAAAGGTGGTTTAGCTGTGCTGATAGAGTTCCTTCTGTTTGCTTACACTGCACTTTTGCCAGGAAGCTCTGCTGGGTTAGCTATAAACATTTGCAGAGCAGACACACCTAAATGTGGATGTTAGAGTCTAACTTTAATCTCCTAATTCAAAAATGTTGATCAGGGTTCTCACTAGTGAAGGGCTTGAGCCAAAATACTTGACTCGGGCCCTACATCAATAATGTGACACATTTCAGAGGGAACACGGATGGGGATATGTGAGCTGTTCTATCATAAATCAAATGAAGTTCACTCAAGCATCCTATCCAAGTTCCGGGCTCATGAACGTTGCTGAGATTCCAGGTTTCTTAAAGAATATTCTGCACAGCTCTAGCCTGTATCTCCTGTTCTATGCAGGAACATTTGGATCAGAGCTACCCTCCAGAAAAAGTGAACAGGCCAACACAACTGCTGAGCCCCTGGAACAGGGGAAGAGGGCCTGGCTCTGTTCTCCTGGAAGGGGTGGGGCTTTGGGTAGAAGAGGCGGGGTTAGGGACAGCCTCTCCCCTGCTAGCCCTTCAGCATCACCTGGAGCACACCACGCATGGCTCTAGAGCATATTTCATGGGGCTCCAGGGGCTATTTAAAGGACTTGGGGCTCCCGTGGGTGTCAAGGAGCCCCAGGCCCTTTTGAATCACTGGCCCTGGGGCACTGGCCCTGGGGCACTTGCCCCCTTCTCCTCTCATTGGCAGGCCTGGAAGCAGGTGGATAATAGGATAGCTTTTATGGGACCAGTAAAAAGGTTCCGTTAATTCACTACTTTGGCAAACCAAAGATGCTGTTCTTGAGGGAACAGGAGCCCACCTATAGAAAATGCATTTTGCAAGAGGGAAATACTTCATATGAAAACTTTTCTGTGGTGGAGACAAGAGTGGACAGGTTGCATGGAGAATGGCCTAGTCCCTAAGTTCAGGCACCTAATTCCCTTCCTTTCCATGCCAGGAGGGAAAAATGAGGCATCCTATAGACACAAGTGACAATTTCTTTCTTCCTGCAAATGTAACCCTAGTCTGTACTGAAAGGCTGGTCCACAGAGAGCCCAGGTACTGGCATAACTATTTGGATTAGGGAAGGGATTTTTTTTACCAAAATAATTATACCTTTACAGCCCCTAGGATAAAACAGAGTTATACTGGTGTAAAGCTGCCATGTACCAACATAGTCCTCTTTCTATATTGGAATAAGCTGTTCAAGTATGAGCACCAATATAGTTGCATCCACACTGGGGTTAGTATCACTGGACCATATTCTGGCACAACTTTTGTGTGTAGACAAGATGAAAAACTAAAGGTGTGATTTTAAAAGTCAGTTGGTTAAACTGGTACCACCCTGTAGCTGAACACTGATGTAAATTCACAAACACAAAGTAAATGGATATAACCAGCTTTAAATGTCCACGTACAAAGTTGCACCAGTGAATATTGAACCTGCATGCGGAAAAGCCCTTAGGGATTGGCAAGAGTTGTGCTGTCCTAGCATTGATTCATTCAGGGAGACTGTGAAACACTTAGGCTATGTCTACACTGCTGGATTTTTTTGGAAAAAGATACGTAAATTGCGTCTACACACAGTCAAATGTTGGAAAAACCTGCTCTTTCGGAACATCCCTTATTCCTCAAAAAATGAGGAATACAGGGATGCTAAAAGAACACGCCCACTTTTTCAGAAACTGTTCCGAAAAAGCGGATAAGTTCCCTGGATGCAGCAGAGTTTTTCTGGAATACCTAAAACTCTGCAGTCTAGACATATCCTTAGAGGCTGAAGTGTGCTAATCTACATTTAAAATGTGCATTGGCATAGCTATGCTGCTCTGGAGTGCGAAAAATCCAGCTCCCAGAGCATGATAGCTATTCAGACCAGCTAGGCTGAAAGAAGAGTGGACAGGGTTTATGGAGAATGGCCCAGTCCCTAAGTTCAGGCACCTAATTCCCTTCCTTGTAGGTACCATTGGTTGGGGAGGTGAAATTCCTACAATGACAGAAACCTCCTTCCATTGCTCTAGGCTGCGTCTACCCTACAAGGTTGTGCCGGCATAGCTACCCCACCAAAGATATGCTGCTGTGTGGTCCTTGTGGGGAGGACATGGCCAAAGTGCTATGTTCAAGCAAACAAGGGTTTTCAATAAATTGTTCATCAAATAAACTGGCACTTGATTTTCTGTGACTCCTATTAACCTCCTGGTGAACGAGAAAGAAGCGTTAATAGGTGAATTGGAACAGTTACCATGCTCTGCTATGTCATGCATGATGTCCTCGGCCAACTGTCCTGCATGAGTCCCTGTCTGTGACCCAGTCTTATCATCAAGTAGCACGATCTGGATGACAGGAACTGAGGCCCGCGGTACAATTCCCAGGAAAGTCTGAGGTTTATGCACCTTGGATATAGCCATCTGAACCCCTGCATATTTTGGCTTTTCAAAGAAAGCAAGACACACAAAACACACTAGGTCAGCAGGCAGAGAATATAGGGCATGTCTTTATCTGGAGCTGTGATGCACAGCAACATAAAAGTGTGCTGGCTATAACTCGCCATGCAGAGATCACCAGAGAGCTAGGGTTGCTGTGAATCCCCTCACCCCGGCGTTTTCACAATGACACATTTATGTCTTCTTTCCATGCAGGGCTGTGAACAACAGGCACTGGTGCCCAGTGTTACTTCAAAATACTCAGCGCAGGTTTGGCCTGTAGGAATCCTGCTCCCTTTGGGGCTGGATCAGGACTTCAATGCTTTGCTGACCATGGCAGTCAGTTTTCTCCATGTGACCCTTGTATAATGAAGCAGTGAATGTAACACACCCATTGAACAGGTTTGTAAGGAGGGAAAAACCAGATTCACTTCTCTTGCTATATGGGGCTATATTCTGATCTTGACTATAGCAGGGCAGATCCAGAATAACTCCTGAGAAGTTTCTCTGGAAGCACAACCTGCCCCAGAGCAGAATTTGGCCCAAGGGATCCATGGTGGGGAATCTTTGAAACCACCTCCTTCAGGGGGCAGCGCAGGGCACAGAGCTCTCAAGCACCAGCCCGAGATGCGGCTGTGGCCCTGGCATCCTGGACTGGCCAGTTGGGTGAGAGAACACAGCACAGAGGAGTAGAGCCAGGTGTTTGGCATGGCAACTGTGAGGAGTGCCGTGACACCAGAGACAGTCTGCCTGTCCTGCAGGGAGGGACCCTGAGCTCTGCTTTCTCCTGCAGCATTGCTAGGGAAAACTTTGAGTCAGGTTCTCTGGTCCAGCCACCTTTGTGCCCCTAGATCCTAAAGCTCAAGGACCAAGGTTTCAGCTGGCCCCTGGGGGATTCAGGAAGGGGTCATTATCATTAGCACCCTTTGTAAAATAGGGAAACTGAAGCACTGGTGAGGAAAGAGACTTACTTAAGATCACCATGCAGCAGAAATAGAACCCAGGTCTCCTGGGTCCCATTCCAGTGTACTATTCACTAGGTCATGCTGCCTTTAGGAAAGATTGTGCACTGCCTGGATACTGTTGTGAGAGGTGCCATTGGCAGTGAATACACCTTAGAAGCTCTGACTGTTTGTAATGACTTAGTTCATATCCTTCCCTGAGAGGGGGAGGTCAGATGTGGGTGGGAATAAGGGAAACCCTAATGGGTCCAATGTTAAATGGAGACTTCCTACTAGCTGAACTTTGAAAACGTGTCTGTGCACTCCAGCAGCTGAGTTCCTGTTTGAGGTCAGATGCCAGGGCTACAAACAGCTATTCCCCACCCTGATTTCCAAGTTACAAGCTATCAGATAGAGCTCTGCAAACAGCCATTACCCAGCATGACATCACTGGAAAAAAGTACATACCAGTCTATTATAAAATATGTATATTGTACAATAATGCTGAGTGTCTTATTGGTGGGGTTCTTGGCTTCTATCTGAGTGATGTCTTAAATAAGTCTTTCCAAACAGACTAGCATACCAGGCTCAGGAAAGTGTGCCGAAGTCTGTTCTGATACTGTCTAATGTCGAAACCAGAAGTGTATTCCAGTGAAATCGTAGCTCCTGTAGTGCAGAAAGACATGAAAGAACACAAACAGGTTCATTGATTTTGCATTTGCAAGCACACCTCTCATTGCAAGTGGGCTATTGTGGGGCTGGCAATGTGGATCAATTTGGTTTTCAGAGTCTATCAAGATCTGAATCAGTACATGATTCACAAACAATTCTCCAGTCCCACTGTGTAATCGGGTCTCATTCTAGAGCTCACAAAGGAGAATAATTCTATCAGCTAGTGCTTTCTGAACAAAGCTTTTGGAAGGAAACACCTCCTCTATTGCTGGTCTTTTTACAGGTTTAAAACCCAGGGAAACTTTTTTCAGAACACTCCTGGGAAAGCCACATCCACTATTGACACTTACCTAGTTTTTAAAGAGGAAATGATGAGCATTCATCAATGCCCATAAAGCTCAATGAGCTCATTTGATAGAAAGCACCAGAGAAAGGCACAATTACATTCACTGAAGCAATTGGCTCCACATTAGCTGAGCTAAATATTTTTCTTGAAAAGCAGGAGTCAACGTTTCTGGAAATATGAAGTTCCATTAATTGTTTTGTTGGTATGAACAGGTTTGAAAACCATATGCTACAGCCCCAATGAGTTTGGCAGGGTAGTAATTATGTCTGTGTATGGAAAATTCCTGTTCACCTTCCAGGTAGATAAGCAGACAAGCACCCATATACAGGGAATTCCGCCAATCTGTTGGGTATATTTCATTTTTAATGAAATTTACCGTAGCTGATAGAGACATTTATTGGAAGAAGAAAGCTCTTTTCCTTGGATATTTTTCATTAGTGGCATTTCTGATGCCAGCATTGCATGCATCCTAGTGGCCTGTGCTAACAGTAATGGATTGAACTAGCTGGATGACCACACTGAGAGGCTAACCCAGGGGTAGGGTTCATAAAAATCAGGGACAAATGGCTGCAATCCAAGAATAACCCCAGAAAGCAATAATAACAATGCAGAAAGGAATTAATATAACTCAGTGCTCTGCATAACTCAGGCTCTGGAGGCATAGTACGGGGGTAGGAAGCGGCAGTGAGATTGATTTGAACCAGTTTTAGAGGTTTCTAACACTGACTTACTTGAACAAATCCCTAATACAAATGTTTAAGTATCTAAGCAAAAGCAGCCTAATTTTCAGAGGCACTGAACCCCCTCCCTGAAGCTCGCTCTGAAGTCAGCCTCTGAATCTCAGTTTTCCCATCTGTAAAATGGGGGTACTAGCTGCCAACTGCAGAGGGGATGTTTGACAAATTGTTAATATTGGTGTCATGATGGTAGTAAAGGAAGCATTGAGCACCGTTTCCTATAATCACTCTGTGAGCTTGGGTCCCCATCCTGCAAGATGAACCCCACATGAAGCTCCACTGAGGAGCTCAGTCTGGATGGGGTCAGAACTTTAACGCTAAAATCTTTTCCCTGTGTCTTTTAATCTCTTTTCATAAGGACGTAGAGGCGTCCCCTAGAGCAGGAAAAAGTTGCAGAACCAGGGACAATCCAGGGTTTGTTCAATCAATGAATCCTTTGTATTTGTTCATCATACATTGCCACTTGAGCCCATCCAGTGCTGGTGAAACTAGAACCATGCAAAAAACATATATGGCTTAATTCTGGCAGGAATTTGAATTGTCTAAGCCTCAAAAGAACCAAATTCTACCCCTGTTGGAAGGTGTCGTGTTTGAACAGTATCACTATAAAACACTTGTAGTACTGGGGGAGGAGCAGGGCGGAAGTACAGACTAGCATGTAGATGCCCTTTCCCTAGATGCCATCATGTTGATATGGTGATTATTAAGTCCATGGCTCAATTCTTGCAGTTACCAGCATTTATACAAACTCAAGCCTCCAATGTTGCATCCAAAAGTTCTGACTTTCCCATCACCCCGTAAAACAGCAGCCAGCCAGTTCTTGGCATTCCTGAAGTATAGATGGCAACCACAAGATTCAACTCCAGAAGTGCATTCAAGGCCCCGTGCCAAGGAGATAGCTACAATGTCAGAAGGCCAGGCATGCTGTCCATGCCTGCTTACCGGAATTAATCCCCATTCTGCACTCACCACATATTTCACAGCAGTGTCCGACTGGCTGGAAGGGGTCCTTGCACACAAGTGCTGGGCACTGAGTCCCAGTATCCCCAAACAAGGCAGCGCAGATCAGTCCATGTTCCTTAAATGAAAACAGAGGGTAAATTCTTCTGACCCACTGCTGGCTACAGAGCTGCTCCTGCTTTGCTTTTCTGTTCTGTTTTGCACACACCCCTGAGATTGCACTGCTCTGTTGGAGCACAGTGCTGGGATGTTCCCTGACTTCCTGTCCACACCCCGAAGCCCTAGACAGCCCAACCAGGAGTTGTGATATATCAGCACTAAAACATCCCGGAGAACGGTTTGTTAAATTTCAACGGAAGGACTCACCCCAGCATTTCCACACTCACAGCCTGATTTGTCCGGACACCTGGCATTTGTCAGCTGGAAGGTACTGTTGCCGTGGAATTGCCGCTGGGCTGAGCTGCTCTGCATGTAATCAGCTAAGGCCATGTCACTGGTGAACTTCTAGCTCCCAGCCCAGGAAGAGTAAAAAATGGATCAACATTTCTTGGCAGCGTAAGATGGAGTGTAAGATCTGTCAGCTCAGCAGGCAAGCAGCAAAGCTGCTCCAGCCACATGGACAGAGTGGTCATTTCACCTACCTGCTCTCAAAGGTGGAAGCATTAGGACTTGGGACCCCTTCCCCCCTTGATGGGAGCTGGCAAGGGAAAATAATGGGGTCATGCCTATCTTCCCTTTTCTCTGGAGCCTACAGAAGGCCTGAAAGACTTTTCCAAATTTAAAACAAACAAAAAAACCTACAACCCCAACTTATATGGGCTATGGGTTTTATTTGTTGCTTTCTTTTTAGACTTAAGCTTAGAATTTCTTTACGTTTAGAATTACCAGGGTTCTGGGCTTCTCTTCCCTCTTGCTGCTTTGAGGAACAGAAAACCAGATTGAAGCTCTGTCAGTCTGCAACAGTACAGCTAGGGAGGTGGAATCTTCAACCAAAACTTGTCAGTCAGGCCTTTCAGTTCACTCACAGTTAGCAGTGAACAAGTGTGTAAACAGGCTGACTGACAAAAATCCATGCCCCACGGAGCTCCTCCGCTTTTACTCCTGTTAGTTTCCCATGCCTTCACTCAGGCCTCCAAGGAAAGATTTGTGATGCCCTGACACTCCCTGGAAAAACAGGACAGACAAACCCTAAGGTAAAAGCAAGAGGGAAATAATCAGGCCTTCTTAAGACACCATATCTAAATGGGGTTTGGGAGTGGGTGCACAGAGTAACCTTTGCATGCCACCTTTCAAAAGCAGAGCCCACTGCTCCAGAGAGCGCGGTTAACTCCTCCGATGCTTCGGGCTAGGATCAGGGGTGGCGAGTTCTATGGGCCTGTGGTGTCCAGACTCCAGGAATATTCCTTGCCCAGAGGCCCAGCTTCACCAATATTTGGGGCCAGGTCTCTCCCCCATCCCCACCTACTGCCCCACGCCTCCCCCAACTCATCCCTGCCTGCCTGGGCAGCAGGCAGCTGCCCTCTAGGAGTGCTGCCTGGCCCTGGAACAGCCATAAGATTAGTTCCTGCCTGGGCAGAGGCACAGGACAGGCTTCGATTGTCTCAGCAATTCCCCTCAAACTGACACAAGAGGGGCACTGAGCCAGTGCTGGAAGGTGACAGCCATGACATAGGCTATCAAGCTCAGGGCTGAGGAGGGTTCTGAAGAGGAAAAAGGAACTGCATGGCTGTTTCTTTACTGCACGGAGCCTCCATAGGGTCCCTCTGGCAGCACCATTATCCTCTAAGGGTCTCATTAAAATCCTCATTTCCAGCCAAGCTAGAGGTCCTGCCTGCCTGAGCCACAATACACAGCACAACCACAGAGCCCAGCGAGGACAGGACATGAGGCTCGGAATGGAGCAGCCAGGGACGTAGGGCTGGGCACTATTTATTCATGGCTTTCCCTGGGCTCCTACAAATCACAAAAAATGGCCTCCTGTGCTCCACAGCCCCGAGGAGCTAATTGAAAACTACCCAATAGAAAAAGAGCAGCAAGAACACAATAGGCGGCAGCAGCCAAGAGGCAATGAGTATGAATGCCCCTCTAGCTACATCTCTCCCTACCCCCAATAGCCTGGCCCTCATGGTCACATTAGTCAGGCTCCTGCAGGCCAGGGCCAACTTATCCATTAGGCACAGTAGGCACAGTGCCTAGGGCCCATGATACTTTTAGGGGCCCACGAAAATGTTTTAATTTCTTTTAAAATCAGAAGAAAAAAATGAACTTTTAGGGTCGAAGAAAATGTTTTAATTTTTTTCTCACATCAGAAAAAAATGGAACTTTTGGGGCCCACGAAAATCTATTTAATTTTGCCTAAAACAGAAAAAAAATAAAATGTTGAAGTATTTAAAGTTATATCAAAAATAATTTTTAATATATTTTTTTATGGAGGAAGGCAAAAGTGCCTAGGACCCACGAAAGTGATAATGCGGCCCTGCTGTAGGCCATGACAACACAGATCATATTTCCCAGGCTAGTTCATCCATGTGCAATGCAAATTCCATCCATTTAAGTCATACACAGAGGAAGGATGGGTAGTGATTAGGGCGCGAACCTGGAGACCCAGGTTCAATTCCCTGCTCTACCACAGGCTTCCTGTGTGACCCTGGACATGTCATTTGGGGACCTGAGGCACAGGAGGCTGTCTGCTAAGACACATTCCCAGGCTGTTGTGACACACTTGCTTACTGTGGAGCCAGACACGTAGATTAGCTGCAGTAGAGTGGGCCAAGAGGTGCAAAGTCTGGCTCCCAATACAAGCATTCCCAATGATCAGAACCACCTGGATTTCAGAACCTCCCCCCCCCACTGTCAAGTTAGAAGCCAGGTGCAAATTTCAGGCCCCTGACCCAAAAAAGATTCCCTATGTCTGATTTAGACACTCAGGTGCTATGTTACCAGAGCGGCCTCAAAATTGGATGTGAAGTTTTACATGTCTACATTTGAATCACATAAGAGCTCTGACATAAGCAGGAGACAGTAGGGGGTGATAGCAATTTGTCACAAGACAAATGGACAGAGGTGCTCAAACCCCCTAAATAGTCTGAAGCCCCCCCTTCCGTTCCCTGGATGACCATTTACTTTCCTTTGAGAGACTCCTGAGAGGGCTTGTCTCTTATTTACACCTCAACCACGCTTGAGTGGCTTGTCAAGTCAAGAAAGTCTCCCTGAATTCAGTAGGCTCAGAGGGGTTGCTGTGTTTCTCTGTAACTTTAAAAACAACAAGTAGTCCTGTGACACCTTAGAAACAAACTATATATATATATATTCATATTCTTGAGTGGAGAAAAAAGGAGAACCCTCAGAATAAGAAGGAAGAGGGAGAAAAACATTACCTGTCAATGGTAGTCCTGGTATTAATGAGGCTAACTGAGGCTATGTCTACACTACAGAGCTATTTTGGGATACCATTGGTATCCCAAAATAGCTATTCCACATCTTAAGAGCAAGCCCGTTATATTGAAATATAACAGGCTTGCTATTCCAACGTCCTTGTAAACCTCATTGCTCACGGGTTAAGGGACGTTTCGGAATAACGCTTTATTTCAAAATAAGCTATTTTGAAATTACCTTGAAATAAGCTATGCAATTTGCATAGTGCAAATTGCATAACTTATTTTGAGGTAAGGGTGCTGTGTAGACATACCCTGAGTGGGCTGGACATGTCCTATACTTAGCTTTTGATGTCAATAATCATATTCAGCATGGTATCAACATCAAAAGCTAAGTGCGGGGCTCTTCCAGCCTACTCAATTAGCCTCATTAGTACCCGGACTACAATTGACAAGTAATGTTTTTTCTCCCCCTCTCCCTTCTTATTGTGAGGGTCCCCCTTTTTTTCTCCACTCAAGATCATCTCATCTGAAGAAGTAGGTTGTACCCACAAAAGCTCATGATTATATGTTAGTCTCTAAGGTGCCCCACATGACTAGGACTACTCATTGTCATTAAACTCGCTATGGTTGAAAATGGCTTTTGCATGCCTCAGATGGGGGCAGTCAGTGCTGGGCTCCCTTGGCTCTGGGTTCCTATGCAGTTTTCATGTGCAATTCAGATTGTTTGCACATGCACAAGCCACTTATGACTGGGGTACCCACGGTTGAAGGCCTTCTGGAAATCTGGCTCCATGGTGCAAACTAAAGTCAAGCTCGTGCCTAGTGTTGAGCAAACGGCTGTAACTGAACCGTACTAACACACACAGCCAGTGTCGCTTCACTTTCTGTTCTCATGACCTATTTTGTGAGCGCTGTGAGGGGTGGGGAGAAGTGTGATAGCATTTTGAATTGTTTCTCAAATGTTCCACTTTACCTGTCCCATGATCGAGATGCTTCGGAGATGAATCATTCGCTCAGATGAATCAACGTTTACTCGGAAGGAGGTTTCAGGCTGAAAGATAACATCATCGTACTGGCATGGCACACGTTCTTCATCCACTGCAAAGATGTAGTTGCCCTGTTCTAGGTCCTCCAAGGAGGTTGCAGCATGCCATACTGAGGGGTCATACCACTTATACCTCTCAGCATCTGTGAAGGAGACAGCTGAACCTGTGAAGAAAGACAAAGGGTAAGGAAGGGTAAGGCGAGAGCTGGACTTGGAGCCAGTCTCCCTGCCCTGAGACATTTCTTTCAGTTCTCTCAAAGATCGAAAGAGAGTGAATGTCCAGAGTGAAAGCATTAACTGCATGTAGCAGGAGCTAAGAACTACTCTCTGTTCACCCCCACCAGGATAACAGCAGCAGTCATTACCTGAACACTGGCCAATGCTTTGCAGAGCCAGACAGGTGGCTTCTGTAGTCAGGATGCTTGTATGCCAGTATGCTAAGGAAGCATGGAATCCCCCTCTGGCATCAGAAAGATGCTTCTGAATCTCACCTTTCTTTTTAAGTTGTGTTTCCAGCTTTCGTGGTTATGACAAAAACCTTGACAAGATTAATTGATTGCAACGAGTGCAATAATGTCTGTCTGAGTCTGCAGACAGCTGGAAACAAGAGCTCTGAGAGGTGCACCCTGCTCCATAAAGTTCAGTGTGTTAATTCTGAAACCTAAAAATGGTAATAGAAATTAAATGAAATTTCGCATGGTGGATCATTTTAGTGGGACCATCAGGCAAGTGTGTTTAATCATACAATCCCAAACTTCCTCACACATTTCCCTAGCTGAATTTAATAGCCAAGCCAATTCCCTAGCTGAATTTAATAGCCAAGCAAATTGTCTTGTTTTGATATTGGTATTTATTTTTTATTAAAATCAAATTTTACTTTAAGTGAAGCTGCCACAGAATTGCCAGATGGCTTCAATGGTATGCCACAGCATCCAAAGACCATGCTGCAAATTTTAGGGTGAGCTCAAAATGGAAGTGGTATTGGATATAATCCATAATACCTGTTAGGCAGCAAGAAGCTGAAAAACTGCAGCTGCACTTGCCCTGTTAAGATTACCCTTGATACCACTGGTATTGAATCTGTATGGACCAGAAGCTGAAATCCCTCCTTCATTTTTCCATAGAAAAAAATCTCAATGAAGTTAATGAGCATAATCTGTTTGCCTTTGTTCTCTGTGCACTGCACCTGTAAGTCATTAGAAACTTTCCCAGTGTGCAGAGACCCTGTCTATTTTGGTCTCAGGGCGGCTACAGCCAATCACAGTGGAGACACACACTGAGCTGTCTCATGATGGCCCACTGATTCTTTTCTTGTTTTCCTGATTCTAAATTAAAAGTCACTTTATTCTGAAAGTGTTTTTTGACTGTTAAGTATGAAAAAAAACTCACATGGGACTTGGCTTCAGTGCAAACTGAAAGACTCTTAGGATCC
Source organism: Apalone spinifera (assembly GCA_030068395.1). NCBI lineage: Eukaryota > Metazoa > Chordata > Testudines > Trionychidae > Apalone > Apalone spinifera. The sequence goes on from CM057848.1 coordinate 19,122,826, forward strand.
TGTCACATATTAATAGCCACTCCTAAAACAAAACCTGCTCAACAGCCTACAGACACTTGAAATGTAAATTTAGATTAACAGGAGGTAGATGATACTTTATTATTGAAATGCACTGCATAAATACTAGATGGGCTGGATAGCTATCTCCTCCTAGTGTGTGTGGTACAGCTCAATATAACAAGGAGGATCAGGTGTAAATTCACAACCAAGCTCCCCTTTCTCCCCCAATAGTCTGAGCGTGTTGAGATTGGGGACTTTGAAAGAAAAGCTTTAAATAAGGGAAAAGGGGATGTTGTACTTTTCTCCTATTCATTCAACCTGGGACCCAAATCAAAGTCTTTTCTGGGCCTTTGATGGAAGGCAGGTGATCTAATGAAAAAGGTTTGATGTGGCCCTTGGCTACCCTACCACTTACTTTGGTATAACTTAGGTCACTCGTGGGTGTGAATAAGCCACACTCCTAAGTGCCAGTGTAGACAGCAGAGCTATGTTAGCAGGACAGCTTCTTCGCCAACACAGCTACCACTTCTCACGGCAGCGGCATTATTATGCCAACTGGAGAGTCTCCCATCCACACAGAGCATTTGCACTAGGAGTACTACAGTGGGTCAGCTGCACCTGATAGCACTTCTAATGCAGACGACTAGCACATGGAGAAGGGCACCAGGGGAAAGGCAGATGCAACACAAGAATTCTTTATTCCATTGTATGTCCCATAATTAAAGCCCACACTGGCATCTTTGTATTGAATTTACATGGCTAATCAACAACAGATTGGGAACATGGTACCTGTGTCACAGCCTGGATCCCAGCTGCCATCAAAAGCTGCAAATCCTGCACCGGGTGCCATAATGAACTCTCCGGTCAATGGAAGGTACTAAACAAAGGGATTCAAAGGGTTACAGTTTGGACCTACACTCAGCCAGACATGCTTATGACCAATTCATGACACCAATCCTTCCAAGCTCTATGCCACCTGCCCTTGCCAATGTGTGATACAAACACAAAGCCATTGCAGTCCACATCTGAGCACCCCGGGTAGCAGGGAAGTCCCAGCATCGCCATTGTACCAGTGGAGACGCTACCATATGGAAAGGTGCTTTATTTTAGCTTGCTATTCTTAAGAAGCAGGTAAAGTGAGCGCAGAAGTAAAGCAAGCAAAAAAGCCCTCCTAACTGAATACATTGCCTCTACCTGGTGCCATTACCTTCCCCACTTTGTCTCTAAGTATGGAGAATGCTGGGTTAGCTACTTCACAGGAACAGTCCTTGGCTGTATGTCCACTCCACAACTGAGCCCTTCATGAGGAGAGGGGCTGGCCTACCAGCATTCCTAGCCAATAACTGTCCCGCCCTGGGCGTGATCTTCCAAAGGCCTAGGCAGCCTCATCTCTCACTGGACACCACAGAGCTTGAGGGGGCTTGGTTGGGCCATTGTTTGCTTATTATTCTGGCTTTTGCATTAGCCCATACAGTGCCTCCCCATTTGGCACTGGGGTATATAATTCCTTCCCTTCCTCAGCTCACGCTTTGCCTATCCCCAGAAGGAGCCCTAGCACAGACCTCTCTGGCTAGTCATTAGAATAGCAGCATTTGCACTGTCTGAGCTGTGCAAGGCTTACCCCTCCTTGCACTGGCTGCACCTGGCTGCTCTCAGGAACGTGCAAACATATCTGCATCCTGACACGGCCTCCTTGATGCTCTGCGCATGCCTATGCTCCACAAAAGGTAGCCAGGATTGAAGAGGAATTAGAAAGCCGGGGTAGGAGGGGGTGCTTACAGAGGATGTGGAGACATGTTTGCATCTCTGTTTGCCTCATACAGAGCAGAGACTAGACCCCATGACTCTCATGTAAGTGATCTAACACCAAACTCTGGGACTGGGGCTCTTTCAATCACTTCTATTGAGCCTGTTCCCCTTTGTAGCAATAACTAAAAGTTCCTTAGTGCAGCAACTTGACCCTAACTCTCCCCCATGCCAGCTGAGTGTCTTGAGCACTGGGTGAGAGAGTCAGGCTCTCTCTGTGGGTGTGTTTCTCTTCACTCCTGACTATTTTACTCTTTATGCAGAGTGAAATAGCTCTGAGAGAAGAGACCCAGAGACACCAAGCAGAGGTACGAGGCACCTTCCTCCAGCTTGTCAGTCCCATGACTGAGGTCCATATCAGTGGGAGTCAGGCATTAACTCCTTTACAAATCAAAGCCCTAAACCCCACCCCTCTCCAGGGACGTCCTTAGGATTTATGTACGCAGTACTATTAAACCGGTGTCCCTGTGCCTCATGGCAGCTGGGAGGGATGATTTTTTAAAATATGTGATTGCATAACCTTCAGCAACACAGTAATGAAATATTTTAAAAGCAAATTTTATACTAAGATCCCATTGAAGAACACAGAGAATTCTAACACTAACACTAAATTCAGAAAGTGACAGTACATACCTGGGGTTGGCTAATGCCTGTTAAATGGCTTCATTATCACTCGCATGGCTCTTTCACAGGCTGAGTGTTCTGCTAACAGCTCTGGCAGGCTTTTTCATTTTTAAGTTAACTGGGTCCTCTCTGTCTGGAGGCAGCAGAGCCACAGAGCAGGGATAGG
>CM057848.1:19143384-19178104 GCA_030068395.1 Apalone spinifera
ACTCGATGACCTCTCGAGGTCCCTTCCAGTCCTAGTATTCTATGATTCTAAATCCCATTGACATTCAGTGAGATATAGGTGCCCAAGGGCCACATTTTCAATGGTATTTAGGCCCTTACTGGTGCAATAGGTAGCTAGTGAGAGATGCAGAAATATGTGGGTGCCTAATTCCCATTGATTCCCATAGAAGCTGGACACCTTGGCACTGCTGGAAAATGCCCCAAGTACTTACTCCAGGTATAGATGCCTTAAGAATTTTGAAAATCTGCTCTAAGTGCTCACATTCTTTTTTAAGATGGCTCCTAAATCACTTGGGTACTTTTGAAAATGTTACCCTTAGGCTATGTCTATACTGCACCCGTTTTGCGCAAGAAATATGCAAATGGGGCTAACCATGGAATATCACTGAGCCTCATTTGCATAATTAATGAGTGTCCGCTTTTTGTGCAAGAGGCTTTTTAGCAAAAAGGAGCCATCTACATGACTCCTTTTTGCGCAGAAACCCCCTCTTGCAGAAGAGCCGTTCTGTGGGAAAAAAATGCGGAAGAACACTCTTGTGCAAGAGGGGGTTTTTGTGCAAAAAGGTGCCGTGTAGATGGCTCCTTTTTGCTCAAAAGCCTCTTGCGCATTAATTATGCAAATGAAGCTCGGCAATATTCCATGCTTAGCCTCATTTGCATATTTCTTGCGCAAAACGGATGCAGTATAGACAGAGCCTTAGTCTGTATTTGAAGTGGTGACCTAGAGCCAGGTTTTGATCCACTAATAACCCAAATCTGGGGTTTTGTTCAAATTATTGAACTGTCAAAGAAAGGACCCTGTTCCGCCAGGTGCAGAGAGGGCTTTCAACTCCCAGCAGTGCCAGATTTATGCACAAGCTAAATTTAGGGCCTGAGATTATGAGGGGTCTCTAAATACAAAGAAATTACTAGTTTTTATTTGCATGCTTGCCTATATATATACACCCATATATATATGCAAATATAAAACTTTTGTGTTTCTATTTTCATTGTCCTTTCTGTTAGAATAATATAGATTTTTTAGTAATGACATGGGGCCTCTTAAACTTGACATAGTTTAAGGCTTCAGCCTGTCTTAATCCCACCCTGATCCCTGGGGAGCCAGGGCAGCTGGCTATTGGAAGCTGAAGGTAAGAACAGCCCATAGGAGCTCACGCTTTGCATATATTGATGTACTGGCTGCCAACTCAGAGAGAATGAACCCTGTATTCTCTGAAACAAATTGCAACAGCCAGTTCCTGCTTACCTCCTGTTAGATTGCCACCCACAGCCCGTTGATGGGGTTTGTTAAACCTGGGCTAGATCCAGGGCAGATTAAAGTGTGGAGGAGATTTTGACAGGTGGCTTCTCTGAGTGACAGCACTGAGGACACTTCCAAAGAGATGCAGCGAGCTTTTGTACATTGACTTTTTTAACCCCCCAAGAGCATAAAATAAGTTCCTGTTTTTTAAAGATTCTTGCTGAATATGGGGAGAATATTCCTCTCCCTGCATCACAGCTAAATGTCATTGCAGAGCTGGCTAAAATATTGAGTTACATCAATTCCTTACTAAATCCAGAATTGTCTATCAAAACAAAAAATGCCATCGCCTTATCCCATTTATACCTTCATCACGACCCTACGCACACGCACACGCACACGCACACGCACAGCACCTAAGGTCTGCCGCGCTGTGAATAGGCAGTACGTAGTCAATAGCCACAGCACATCTGCAACACTGCAGTCAGTTCAGAGTGCCCCAATGTCAAATGATGTAGAGAAACTGAAGGGAATTCAGAGAAGAACAGCAAAAATGAACGGAGGGTGAAGAGGCTAATTTATGAGGAGGGAGAAACAGAGTTAAATATCACGAATTAGCTTGCCCTGTATGCAACTCTGGACATATCAGGATAACTGTATTCAAAACATCTAAAAAGGGGGTAGGGCCAAGGAGAAAGGGAGATTATTTGAGGTGGGTGCAAGTAGAATTGATAGGATGGAAGTAAGAAAAGGAAAGTGAAGATGTAGAAAACTTGCAGAAAGGAGATCTATAAGATCCAGATTTTTAGAGCCTGGTATTTAGATGCCTTGCTGCCACTGAAATCTCTCAAGTCAATAGAAGCTGAAGTCCCTTATCTGAATTTTGCCCTTTGATTGAATGAGTTGTGATGGCCCTTTCTTTGGCCAAAGGCTGGGTAGCATCTCATGAAGACTCAGAAGCTTAACATAGTCCTATTGATTTATGTGATTAATTTCACTGAAATATTGAGGCTGCAGACGAAAAAGGCGCATTTCTGCTTTTCTCTCCAATCCTGAAAATCCATTTTCCTGATGAGCCAGTCATCAAATTTCATGCCATCCTCTGTAGGGAGGGGCAGATCAATTCTTCGATTTTTAAAAAAATCCTGAACTTTGGCGTCATCTTTATCATCTGGTGACAAAGACCAAAGAACAGATCCCCACCCTGTACATAGAGAGAGCTGAGCTGAATCAGAACCCTAGAGACCTCAGTCAGGTCAATACAGTATAAATCCTTATGTCGGTAATACTTTGACAAAATGAATGCTCTGCACTATAGATGGTGGCTGCTTGGGGGCTTGGTGCCAGTCTCAGTGCTTAGAGACACCCTATTTTACAGCAGCGGCAGTTGGGTCAGTATGCAAAGGGAACTGAACTGAACCGTTAGCTGTTATAAATTGTTGAAATCAAAGGCATGGAGACAATTTACACTTGCTCAGGATCTGACCCCATATGTTTTGTAGTGGTGTTTGACTGTAAATTTTTCTGGCCAAGGTTGGTGCCTTGTTCCTCATCTCGTAAAGTACCACGTACATTTGTGATGCCACGTTAATGTTAAAAAGTAATAATTTGGCACTCCTATTCTCCATGACTTACTTTAAGTCTTGATGGGGCTTGAGCTGAAGCATGTCTGACCCATTTTATTGACATCAGGTCCAAATGGGTAAAATTCAGAGCCAGCTGTTCCAATTTTGATCCATTTCACAGAAAGGACCCTAAACAGAGGACTTTGGATTTAGCTGAGGAGCCCAAAGATTGAGGGTACTTCTTTTGGGTTCATATCTCACAAAAAGCCTATAAAACATAAATTCTGAGGCTAACTGACTTTAGCACATTCCCATTCATTAGAAGCCTGTATAATATGCTGCAAAATAATTGTCTAAATCTGAGGCAGCTCAGCACAATAATTAGACACAAAATCCCTTGGAGCATGGCAAGAATGAAATCTTCAGCTGAGAATCTAATATCAGCGCGCCCGTCAGCTGACAGAAGGCATATCCTCTGGTGTGCAACTGAGGGGAAGGGGCAGCTTTGAGAGTCAGGCTGGGACTCTGACATCACAGCAGCAAAGCTAACAGCTAGTAAAGGGCCTGAGGGTGCAGTATGCTAAGCTCCCATTAGCTTCCATGGACAGATGAGAGCGCTCAGCATTTTGCAGGATCAAACCCTCTATCATTTATATTGATAAAGATGTAATAGACATGAGGGATAAGCTGCTCTGCTGGTGAGATGAGTTGTATTTACCACTCTAAATCCTCACCACCTACATATGGCACGGCACAAACCTGTCTCTTTGACATGAACTAGTTCCTGAGGACCACACCAGCCTATTTATTTTTAATCACAACTACAGCATTGATTTCAAATGGCAAGTTCTGCTTAAAAACCACAGCACAATGTGTTGCTTAGATCAGTACCCAAGCAAAGTAACAGTTTCTTCAGCCTGCTTTCTACCCCTTTCTTCATGGCTGTAGAATCCCTATACGTCAATGAACCCCATAAGTCCTTCAGATAAGATCAGAATTTCGTGTTCTTTTGCAGATGAAGTTCTTATTTGTATTAAGCTTTTATGAGGTCTATTTTTTCTTCAGAAGATATGGTCTTAGCTTTTTTTTTTTAATCTCAGCTGTTTAGCTTGTTTTTGAAAGGCTAATCCCATAATGAATAATAATAAATACTTTGCAGTTATGAGCTTTCAACAATAGACTGCAAAGTACATTAATTGGTAAACAAAATAAAATCTACTGAACTATTTTGCACTTACTTTTTCTTTAGTAAATGTCACATCATTTGACAATTATATTTGTAACATATTTCATAGACACATTTCTTCCTGCTAACATTCACTTTATTCAAAAATTCCATATTTTATAGTTTAGATAAAAAGTAATAATTTCTCCAAGCACACGTAGAAGAATTACATGTGGCACTCTGTTATTAAAGCACCAAAGCTATCAGTAGTTTAGGCAGCTTGTACAAATTATAGTCCATACATTTAAATGCCAGGTCCATTTGGATATAGTGACAAAAAGCAAACAAACAAACAAACTTATAGCAGCTAAAAATGACCAGGACAATTCTGTCACAAATAGATCACACCTGGATGAAAATCCTAGGGTCTGGATTTTCAGATGATGGGTACATTAGAATTGCCAAAACCAGATCCCGTTATAATAGATATAAGGATAGCTAGAAAAATCAGGTCGCCATGGAAACCTCAGCTGCCATTTCCATGAGCAAATGTTCTTTGCACAGAAATCAAGACGGGCTGACTTTGGTGTGACATGATTGAGGTTAACAGGAACAGCTGGCTGCCTGCCAGGGTGGTGCACACATCACACAATTTGTTTTAAACTGCCCCTCCCCCAAAGATTAATGTTCAAAACTCTCTAGAACTGGCCACTCTTCAACAAGAGCTTAGTGAAGTAAGAGAAGGTGGTTTGGGACATGAATGAAGTGGAATGTTTTTGAATGACGAAATTGCCAACTGAGAGCTCCACACCCTGCCTTGTGTGGGGAGCACCTCTGACATCCTGATGAGCCTCTCATTGACAAGAAATAAGAAATGAAAAAGACCCATTTGGCTACCTATTCCTTGCTTCTGTCTATACTAGATTGCTCCCTGCAGCTTCTGTCCCATCTCCCTCTCTTCTGTCAGTTTTTAAATGGTGCTCAGAGATGATGGGGAAACCTTGAACTACCATAGATTGGGCAGAGAGCCAGGACAGGAAAGATACACTGGTGATACAGTTGCCATACCACACTCCAGTCCTCACTATGGCCCTGATCCAGTCAAGCACTACAGGACCTGTTTCGCACTATGCACACAGGTAGACCCATGGAACTCAGTGACCAGACAGACAGAGAGACCACTGACTGAAGTGACAATAGGGCTTCCTTCATGGAGGCTATTCAACAGGCTAATTGATACTTTTGGCACCATATAGCAACACTCCGATCAGTTTGAGGACTTTATGCTGTTTTCAGTTGGTGGCTTTTGTTATGAGCTAGAATACTATAGCATATGGGGCCTTATGAACAAAAATTTATTATTGGTAATATTATTTGGCAATAGGATTTTTTCTTTTGTGGGCATCTTAACTTTCCCTTTGTTTCACTTGGTCCTGTGACAATCAGTTACAATCCCTTACCCTTCAAATATCCTCCTATCAGACTTAATCCAGCATGGTGCTGAGCAGTGAGTGGAAGATGAAGGCACTCAGCACCTCCTAACCCTGTATTTTATGTATTCACTTACTAACTGCTGCACAGATATCTAGTTCTGGGCTGGTTCCTCCCTTCACCCCCCTGAGCCATTTTTGATGCTTTTTTTCTGCACTTCCTCCAAATTAGTTTTTTCTCTCTCTGGGATGTGGATGTCTAGAACTTCAAGGTGCAACCTCACCCCAAAGGAGCTCTTGGCCCCAGAACCTTGGCTTGATCTCTCCTACATATGCCACCACAGTCTTGCTCTGGAGGGATTTCTTTCCAAATCCCTCCCCTCCCGCCAGCCCCGATTCCGCCCGCCTCCCGTGACCTACACTAATTTGCCTGATTATCCTGCAGTAACACTCCTTTCTGTGGGACAGACCAGAGCCACCATTTTGCTCCCCCTAGAAACAAGACTGCCTTTTGCTCAGCCTGGACAACAAATGGCTTCTTAAGAGGAGAGCTCCAATGGAGTTCCACAAAACCATCATCACAGGACTGTTCTTCAATGTTCTGCACACCCCTGCCTTCACAGCAAAACTCTGACTGCCTGTGCAAGCACACCTGCACTACCCAGGATATCGAATGAGACACCAGAAGTGGCTCAGGAACCCAAGTGCCTGCGTTGCAGCGGTCTTTGTGTCACTTGGCTGGCTCTGCCCCATATTCTTGACAGTGTTTGTCCCCACCATATTTGGTTCTGCCGTAGGTGTCCTTACCATGTCCATCAGAGAGTGAGTTGTCTGGACAAAGACAGAGATCACCTGCAAAAAATGACAAAAAAAGGGGGGGGGGAGGCTAAGTGCATTTCCCTTGAGCAGGTAGAGACCAGCCAAAATGAATGCTAATTTGAAAATCAAATACCTCATTACTCTTGAATAGCACCACCTCATTAGCACATGGGATTCTGCCTTTATCCCAGTTGGAAGCATTTTCAAAATTGGTGTTTGGGATCCATTGTTTGTACACAGCAGCTGAAGCAGCTAGGAGAAGCAAAGAAAGAAATGGAATTCAATACACTTCTATTTCTACACAGGCATTTCCAAACACTCTGGGGCCAAATGGTGAGTCAATAGAGCTACAAGACACCAATTGAGGATCTGGCCCTGTATAGCCCCCCAAATCCTCCCAGAATTAGTTAATACAGCAACACAATGACAAACAACAACTGCAGAGAAATGAACTGCCAGTGTCTCAGATTGGAACTAGTGGGCCCAATTGTATCAGCTGTTCCTCAGATCTTATCCAGGCAAAATGCCCAATAACTTACTGATTTTGCCATTGATTTGAAACCTGCTCACAGCTGGTATGAGAGCCTTCATCTGGGCAGTGCCTCAGGACTGCCAACCCAAAGCATCTAAAACACCATGCTTCCAGCCTTTCCCTGTCTCAAACCCCCAAGAGTTTGGCTTTAAAATAATCAGATTTGAATAATACCACATGTTGGATTCTTTTTATATCCTCCTAGTTTCTGAGCCTCTGCAGTCCATTTTTTCCAAGATTGCGTTCACAGCCAGGAGGACTGGGCACTTTTTTAAAAAAAATTAACAAAAGCAGAGATCCTCAAGAAATGACATGACTCCAGGAGCTTAAGAGAAACATCTCAGAATTTCCTGCTCATGATGAAATCATGGAAGTTGACCACACTGGCACCTGCCATGTTGAACACTTTCCTTTCACCTCACTGGTCAACCAGGCCTATTCCTCTCCACTTTCCTCTTCTTTATCTCTGTAGTTGTGTTATTACCATTCACTGAAGGAGACAGGAGTTTAATTGGATCAGGGCTAAGTGACGGTTGAGCAGGCTGCAACTGGGTGTAGAGTAAGTGCAAGAGAACATGAAAAAAAATGCAGATGCCCTTAAACGAGAAGGAGGGCCTTGGGCTATGAAAAATCCACACCCCTGAATAGAGTTTTTTAAGCCAACCTAAGTTCCTGTGTAGATGGTGTTAGGTCAACAGAAGACTTCTTCTGTCAACCAAGCCACCACTTCTCAGGAGATGGAGTGCCTATGCCAACTGAGATCCTTCCTGTCAGCATAGCTAATATCTACACTGAAGTGGTGCAGCAGCGGAGCTGCATCAATGCCACTGCAGTGTATAGACAAGCCATTTGCCTCATACAGAAAAAGCTATTGTGTTACAATAAGAACACCTTTATATCTGTATTTTTTATTTATAAGGTTGGAGACAACAGAGGGATGCAGACAGACTGGAGAATACAAACCAGCGGGAGGGGCAGTAGCATAGCTAATACAGTACAATCTTTCTTTGTAGTCAAAGCCTAATTTAGCAACTGGATCTCATGGTGACTCAAGGACTTGTGAACAATCAATACCATCCAGAGTGGCTGTCAAAATGCCATCATAAAAAATGAGGAAGTTGGCCCAATTATTCACTATGGATAAACTACCTGACAAATGTAGCTCTTTCCTTTCTTTTATGAACTGACTCTTCTGCAGACGCTTTTGTGAATCCGATGCAGTGTTGTAGCTGGTTGGTCCCAAGATATTAGTGAGACAAGGCTCATGAAGTAATAGCTTTTATTGTACTGACTTCTGTTTGCTGAGAGGGGCCTGAAGTGGTGATTTCTAAGTATTTGTCAAGTAATGCCACCAAACCAGCCTCAGTTTATGGTTTGTTTGCAAACTGCTCATTTGGACTCTACACTCCTGTTCATTACTCAAGACATGTAGTCAGTTAAGTCACATGATATTGTTTTTACTCCTTGACTGGATAAATGAAACTTCTAATACACAAGAAAAACAAACAGGCTTGCTTCTCCACAAGTCCCCAGACTTGCAAATCATTATGGGAATTGTAGGAAGAATAGCCAGTCCCTAACCACACGTACAAACACAATCCTTTTTGCATTACTGATAGTGCATAACAAATTCAAAAGAGCATCACTATGGTTGTACCGGGCAGCTGTTGGGAATTTGAGCCAATGTTTATAAACCCCAGTTCTGCAGTATTCAACCAGCCTTCCTGAGCTCTGACTGATCTACACTCAGCTGCTTCATTCTGTGTGGGTAGATTTAGAGAGACTTCTCTGAGACTGAGATCATTCTGCCTCTCTATGCCAGAGATGGAATTTTCTGCATCGGAGAAAAAAAAAAAAAAAAGAGAGAGCAAGCAGCGCATCATAGCCTGTGTGTGTATCTTAAATTAAGCAATGTCAAAACCCTCCCCTCCCTGTGTGCAGTTAGCACAGGGGACATTTTCAATGCTGCGTTTAACACGTAGCTGCGGAACACCGATGGCTGAGAGAGAAGCACTGTCTGTGCATGTACAAGATCTCCAAGTGGAAAACCAGAATGTTGCATTACCAGATACCAGTATTAAAATTACTTATTTCTTTCTTTTGGGATTAGGGCCTCATTGTAGTAAGCACTGTACAAACACAAGGACAGTCCCTGTCCCATCAGGTGTGATTTAAACAACAGAGAAGGGGTGAGTGAATAAATAGACAAGCAAAGTGGGTGGGGAGGGGTTTGATGCCAAGGGAAACAGAAGAGGGAGATGGCAGTTGACTCTAAGCATTGCATGCCCCTTGCAGGGCAGGGGCAAGGTCAGAGGAGACTTTGCGGGCTTCCCCCCACAGCCAGGCCCTGATTGGCCTGGGGCGGGGAGAGCACGCAAAGTCTCTCTTTTGTCTGGAAATGGGTGACAGGGGATCACGTGAGGATTACCCGTTGTGTTCCCTCCTTCTGGGGCATTTGGTATTGGCCACTGTTGGCAGACAGGATAATGTCCTAGATGGACCATTGGTCTGACCCAGTATGGCCATTCTTATGTTCTTTTGCTTCCTCCCCTGCCCTGCAAGGGGCATTGGGCGTTTAGTGTCAACTACCAAGGTGGTTGACTAAATACCGCACGCCCCTGGTGGGGAAGGATACTTTGCCCAATTCTCTGAACCCAGACCCTGATTGGCGGGTTAGATCCAGCCTACAGAAGCCCTTTTGCCCACCCCTGCACCAGGCACACCAGTTGAAAATGAAGTTTATCTTGTCAGATGTGTATGTAAATGGGGTTCACATAATCAGATAGGCCCGCTCTTTGGTATCTCTACTGTCAGATTCTATCTGACCCACCGTACAGCCTTTGTGACACAGAGTACAGATCAGATTTCATCCTTTGTGGGGGGTGAGTTGTCTCACATTGTCTGATCCTCCAAGAATTTTGTGAATTCTAGAGATGTAAAAGATTAACCAGTTAGCTGGTAAACCTCACCCATTAAGGGTGAGGCTTACCAGTTCTGGTTAACCAGTAAGGGCTGCAGCAGTTCTTTGCCCACTCCGGGCAGGGGATTGCTCCAGACTAGGGTTGCCAGATGGTTTAACCAAAAATACTGGACACCCTCCCCCCACCTCCCCCCCCAAAAAAAACTGTTGAGGAAAAAAAAAAGGGGGAGACCAAAGTTGTTGAGGGGGAAAAAAAAGGACCCCAACAGTTATTAAGCAAAACAAAAACAAACACCCGCCCCCCCCCCCCCCCCCCCCCCCCAAAAGCCTAGCATGGCTCCTTTAAGACCTTTCGGGCTTTTTTTGCTGGTGGCCATCTTGTTTTCTTACTCTGTGCTGGAAGAGAGCTCCCCTGCGGAACCAGGTAAGTGGGGTGGAGGGAGGTCCGGTGGGGCTGGGCGAAAGGGGGATTCACAGGAGGGGCCCAGGGGATGGGCCCAGTTGCTGAGTGTGGTAGGGTTGCCAAATGTCTGGTATTTTTGCCTCCTGGCAGGGGGGGAAAAAAAAAATCAGAAAATAACGGACATTTTAGGTGTCCAGTATTTTCTGATTTTTTTTTAACCTGACAGGAGGCGAAAATACCAGGCTGTCCGGGTCAATACCAGACACCTGGCAACCCTACTCCAGACCCGTGGAGCCTGCTGGAGCAGCCCCGGTCCATGGTGGGTCCAGCTGCTCCCCTACCCCCCACAGGTTATACACTGGCTCCCCAGGAGCGGGGCCAGCAGGGGTTACCGGCCCCGCTCCGAGGGAAGCAACTGCAGAGCTTGCAGCGAATGCTCCTAGGAAGGTGGCTTTGCTGCTGCGGTGAAGCCACCTCCCTGGGAGCAGGGCCAGCAGCAACTTCTGCTGGCCCTGTTCCCAGGGAGGCTTCACAGTGGTCTCTGCAGTAGAAAGCTTATCTAAGCTTTATACTGCAGAGCCTGCAGCATGGGTAACCGCTATGGCTTTTAGCAGTTACACGATTACATGTTTAAACGCGTCTTTACATCCCTAGTATATTCCTGACATTTGCACTACCCTTTTCTCAACCCTCCCCACGCCCTATTTTTAAACACATCGTCTCTGCTATAGACACAGGCACAAACATTTGCTCTGATGAACCCTTCAGTCAGCCAGCAAAAGTCACTAGTGCAACAATATGGGTGTTGCAATGTGAACACTCTTGGGGTTTTGACACCAAAACCTTTTTTTGGCAACAACACTTGCCAGTGTAGACAAGGCCTGAGTGCAACACAACAAAAATCGTGACAAATGCCCAATTTCGACAACAAAAAACTTCTACCTTTACAAGGGACTTTTGTCTCTCCCCTTCCTTTTACTGTTGACAGTCATGTAGTGTGTACTACAGAAGGTTTTTTGTTGAGTTTATTGATCTCCAGCATGTTTCCCACAATGCCCAATTAGCCACTCTGGCCAGGACAAGTAGGAATGGTGTCCTTAGCCTCTGTTTGTCAGAGGCTGGAAATGGATGACAAGATAGGGATCTCTGGAGCATCTGGCATTGGCCGCTGTCAGAAGACAGGATACTAGGCTAGATGGACCTTTGGTCTGACTCAGTATGGCCAGTCTTATGTGATGATGGAGGGGTGTTAAAATGAAAGTTCTGAATGATGGAGAAGAGACTCTATGCATGATAGTGGGGATCTGCTGATATTTTAGTAGCTCGTACTGATTCCTTTGTAATTGTAAATTCTATTGTGTGGTCTGACTGAGCTGCTATGCATACGCTATGCATATCACTGCATATGGACAGACGCAAACTCGAGGTGGAAGGGGAGGGCATTTTTAAATGTGCACATAAAAATAGCAGCATAGTGTAGACAGGGCATTTGTAGTTTTAACACTGTTTAACTGGTGGAGTTTGAAATCTTAGTGGGGAACCTCAAAAGGCAAACTTGAGGAGGAGGAGGTCCTAGACTGTGCCTTCAATACCTACATATGTTTAGACAATCTGTTGACTAATGAAGACAAGACCTTCCAATGAGGTTGTGCTGGTCTTACTGAAACAGACAGCAAAAGAGAACAAGCAACACATTTCTCTTTTAACATTATGCCTGAAGACCATAGAAAGCTCTTTCAAAAATGTCTACTACATTCTGCACATTCTTACCCTTTGGTGATCCAGAGGTCCACTAGTACCAACTGGCAAAAAGTTCACTTGTTCTTTACAAGCTACTGCTATCTCAGTCCTGAGAAACTCACTACACCTAATATTTTACTCTCATAGTTTCTATCCAGCAAGAGTAGCATGTAAGACATCTGCTGACAACTTGTAACTTCCAATTCTCATAATCATTGTGAGGTGCATGCGCATGGGTAACTTTAAAGGAATTACACAACTATATTGCAAATTATGTTTTCCCTATTGTTCTGGAATACAAATGAGTCACCAGGCAATCCTGTGTCTTGGTGATGGGCCATTCAAGTGGAAGGGAGTTGTCATCCCTCTCTGATCAGCCAGTGATATAATGCAAAGTTCAGGTGTCTACCCTTGCTCCAGTCCACAACAGCCACTGGAAAGCCAATTGCTCAAAGACAGGGGCCGATAATCAAAAGAATTTGGAGATTAAAAAGGAATGTAAGAGCCTGTGAATAGAGACAACAGACTGATTCAGCCTATCAGAAGCTATATCTACACTGCCTCTCTCGTGGTAAAACATATGCAACTGAGTTAAGCGTGGAATAGCGCTGTGCCTCATTTGCATAATAAATGAGGCTCCATTTTTGCACAAGAGGCTTTTGCGCAAAAAGGAGCTGTCTACACGGCTCCTTTTTGTGCAAAAATCCCCTCCTGTGCAAGAGCCATTCTTCCACATACAGATGGCTCTTGCGCAAGAGGGGGTTTTTACGCAAAAGCCTCTTGTGCAAAAATGGAGCTTCATTAATTATGCAAATGAGGCATGGCGATATTCCACGCTTAGCCTCATTTGCATGTGTTTTTCTGCAAGAGAAGGGTAGTGTAGACATAGCCACAGAGCGAGGGGAAGAAACGTTGTCCATTCACTGAGGAGACATCTTTCTGAGCAGGAATGTTTCATGAATGTTTGGCTTCTGGTCCCCAGGAAGCCAGCCAGCTGCATGACAGACTAATCTTCTGGAGGAACCTGCTTTATTAGACAGGAAAAATAACTGGTAACAAATGGAGGCCCTACTTCACATTTTATGTTTTATTTTGTAACTATTAGGATACAGTTATTCAGGACTGCCTGTAAAGGCCTACACTTAAGAACTGTATTCTTACCATTTTGCTAATTACAGGGGTATAAAAGCAAAGAATCAAAATCACAGTCTGTCTGTACATGACACTGAGGCCTTGTTCTTAAGCTAAGACACTTGGCTAAGCAGCAAGGGCCTCCATTAGCTGGGAAACGTACAGTTAGGTCCTGACATATTCCAAACCAGTGACACTGAAACAAGGCAATTTGGGGCTATTAGAAAGGCAATCCAATCTATCACCTCCAGATAAAGGGAAGCGTCTGGAAGATTTAAAGAAAATGTAGGTTGATAACTCTCAGTCTGGCAAGGACCCACTTATCAATACTTGGGATTGTGAAATCCTCATTTCTTTATTTTTTGTCATTATAGGCCCCACCTCTTTATTGTTTATCTGTATGGCTTCTGTTTGGTTCTTTGATTGTTTCTGTCTGTTTTATAATAAATTGCTGGGTGTGAACCAATGAAGGTGGTGGGATATAAGTGGTTAGATAATCATGTTACAATATGTTAGGAGTGGTTAGCTAAATTTCAGTAGAATGATTGGTTAAAGTATAGCTGAAAATGTTATTATATACATGGAGACAAACAGGAAGGAAGGGGGAACAAGGAAAAAAGGAAAGGAAACTGGATTCATGATTGCTGAAAGCTAACTCCAATAAACATCTAATTGTTTACATCTCTGAACTTTGGGTATTGCTATTCTCTGTTCGTGCAAGAAGGACCAGAGAAGGGGGAGGATGAAGGGATAAACCCTCTAAGAGTAACCGTTTTTTTCCATCTTTCTCTCTCTCTCTCTCTGTTATTCCTAGTGAAACCTCTATTCTTTCTGAAATAATCTTTAATTTTTTCATGAGTGAGTGCAGAGACTCTGGGATTTGTGAGTAGCCAGTGTCAAGGACTGAATATCACTGGGCAATGCTTCACAGGGACTCAGGCACTGGGTGTACCTCTTGTTAACCTGTAAAACAAAGACAAGGCTGGCACATTCCCAAGGAGTGAGCTTTCATGGCTGGCATGCTAGGTGTGTTGAGGAACTTGCACAAACATGACTCCCTCATGCTAGGGAGAAAGGGTAACAAGGTGGCTCATAGTCCCAGGTACTCCTAGAACTGTCTCACCTTCATTAAAATGAAAATGTTTCTGTTCTTTATATGTTGAGGCTGCATCACAAACAGATATGTTGCTGCCCTGCAAACCCAGCCTTCCAGTGAAGTGTTTGTTGGCAGCTGTAAGGCCAACAGGCAGAACCAAACCTAGGACCTCCGGAGTTTAGATCATGAGCCTCTATTGCTTGAACTAAAAGCCAGAAGGTTCTCATCCAAGGCGGTAGAGAAAACTCATTCTTTGTGAGTGGTGTAAGTGACATTACGTAGGACAGTGAACTACACCTGGTAGGTGTGGGGGTTACCCAGCCACACCACAGTGGCAGTAATGCAGAAAATTCACTCTCTTCAATGTAGTATAATTTCCAAAGCCAACCTGGGATATCCAGGGCTATCGTTATGAAGGCCCAGGTTCAGCAAGGGGCATACACACATTCCTAACTTAGAGCAAGCGAGTAATCTAACTGAAGTCAATAAGCCTGAGTCTGATTTAAGGCCATGAAGGTGCCTTAAATTAGGCAAAAATGTATATCCAATGTACGGCCTCTTCACATTGCCAGAGCAGGTTAATGAGAATCAGACCCAATAGAACAAACCCACAAGTTTCAATGATATCCTGAGGTCTCTTCCCACCCTATGATTCTAAGTTTCAAAGTGGACACATGCACGAGAACCTTTCTGAACTGAAACCTAAATGTAGGCAACTTTTGGTTTTACCTTTCCTTTATGAGAAGATATTTAAAAAAAAACTAATGGGGCCAACAGCCTCACTGAGCCTTTAGTGTTGGGAGCTGGCTTTGTGCTCCTCAAAGAGCTGAGGATGGGACTCGCTTCCCCCCGGCAGCCCTCAGGGCTGCCTGGAGCGCACTGTGCAGGGGCTCCAGTGGTGATTTGAAGGGCCCAGGTTCTGGCCACTTGCAGCAGTGGTGACTGAGATCCCTGGCCCTTTTGAATCACCAAGCCCTGAGGCAGTTGCCTCCTCCTCCTTGTCAGCAGGCCTGCAAAAAACCTGTTATATCAATGTAGCAACAACATAATTATGATCCCCAGAGTCAGGAAAGGTTACCGTTCCAATTGAATGTATAAATTGATTCCATTGCACATATGTAGTAAGTTCTATCCCGATTTGGCTGGAAATAGGTAGCTTACCTTATAAAATGTACAATACCCTGCACCATCAGCTGAGGTAAATTAACATTGTTTCCTTGCTTTCAATAAAGTAAGGCTGGATTACACCATTTGAGGATCTGGCCTCAAGTGGTGCAATGCAGCCAAGTTAATCCAACTATTGCAGCCTCAGCTGATACAATTCCTAATTTTAACTGTGCACCGCAGCATTGCATTAATGCACCTTTTTCCTCTATATCAACATTCCTTGACTGTTTAATCAGTCCTTTCGCTGAGGAATCATGGTTCCTGAATGTTAAATACATATGCATATTCAACAGAAGATGGCTCTTCAGAGCATAGCTACAGGCTTAAAAAATAAAAGAGTGGAGAAACCCCAAGCAGCAGAGGTATAGTGAACAGGAGATGCAAATCACAGCCCACTCGCTTTCTCTTTGTCCATTTGGAAATGAATTTTTCCACTTGCATTAGAAATACATCACCAAGTACAGAATCCATGGCACATTATTACCTAAAGCCTGAAAGAGAAAAAGCCTTTGTGCCCTCATTCTCCATTCTCAGACTGTTCCTGTCACATTACTCACCAAGGAGCTGCACAAAATAGAGGAGGAAAAACAGACCCTTCATTTCGCAGTCCACTACTAGCACATTCCTTCCCAGCCCTCGAATGAACTTTGGACTAGCCAGGGTCACATGATGCTTCATACACTTGGGAGTCCGGAGGGGAGCACAAGCATTGGGAGAAGACTGGTGAACTATTAAGCTGTAGGATGTACCTCATTTACATGGAGATTTGTCCAGTCTCAGAGACCAGGCTATTGCTAACACCTCCTCAGAGGCCCACGAAAGCTCATCACCTATTAAACCATCTTGTTAGTCTTTAAAGTGCTACACAGTCCTGTTTTTTGTTTCAATTTTTTAAGAGCACTGCTTGGTCTTGCCTGGAGTGTGATGTAATAATGAAAGCAGGGGTTGGAGAGTCAGAGCTCTGGTCTCAGTTATGCAATGCTCATTGTAGGATCTTTGGCAAGTTGTCTCTCCATGCCTCAGTTCCCCACCTGTACTTGCCCACCGTACTGTGGTTGAAGATTCTTAGATTTACTGTCTGTACAGTGCTTTGAAGAGGTAAAGCACAGTACAAGTACTAAGTGCTATTATTGTATGTCATTCTCCACTCCAAAATGCCTCTTATCTTATAATTCCTAATAGTAGTGTCAATGTGTTTTCAATTAGCGTTCTGGGAAGAAAGCAGCTCACAGACATGGCTTGTAATTGTACTTTGGACCCCAACTGATTTTCTCATTATCTGAACAGTTATGGCTCCTTTTCTATCCCAGCACAGTCTTGGCCAGGCAATTAGGGGTCAAAGGGAGTAACAGGCAGTAATATGAGCAAATGCAGGAAGACAAACCTGTTACCTCACAACAATTTGTCACTCTCCGAATGTTGTTAGAGCACACACAGTCCCAGAGAGGCAGAAGGAGAATTCTGGGCACATTGCCTGCTTCACCTATTCGCCACCTACTCTCCCAGGTTTCCACTCACCAGTTACTTCCCAACAGACCTCCATGCACACGGCCTCTGGCTTGAGGACACTCTGCTGCTTAGGGTCAGTGGGTTTGCATCAAGAGAGAGGTTAGTGGGGAGTTCCAGGAGGGTCTATATATCTAAGTGCCTGTGTTAAGGGGGTGCACAAGGAGGCTGGCTGTGTATTGGTTGCTCTGTGCCTCTTCATTGAACTGTTGATATGCATATGGCTGTGGGACTGTAGTAGATTATGGATAGAGGGGTCAGAGGAATGCCTGTCTTAAGAGGAAAAACTATATATCACTTTAAAGACTAACAAGATGGTTTAATAGGTGGATGAGCTTAAGAGGTGTATTGTTTCTAAGATTTTAGCGCTGACTCTCTCTCACACACACACACACACACACACACACTTCCCCTGCCCCACCTCATCTCTGCAGAGCTGGGGAGAGGAGAGAGACAAAGGGCAGGACAGCGTTCCCTGTCTTAAAGAGACACGGTGTGGCTTCTTTCAGAAACTTACCCAGCAGCAGAGAGCACATGTAATCTACACACCTGGTGTGGTTACTGAGCAATGCAAGTGGTACCTAGACCACAGCAACAGTTAAGATCAAGAGACCTCTACAGCATCGGCTGGGAGCCAGCTGGCTTTTAGCTCAGAGGGTAGAACCTCCTATGCTCCGCTTAAGAGGTCCCAAGTTAAAATCTGCCTGGTGGTGGTTACACACGCACAAGCACCCGCTCTGGCAGCCCCGGGGATGTGGGCCTGCAGCTTTGACATCTAACAGCAGCTAATTAGAGACACATTCCTGCTCCACTATGTTTGGGGAGCAAATCCATGGGACCCACTTCCTAGTAGTTCTGGACAGCGTTCCCCTAATCCTTGGCAAACCCTTTCCTAGCCACTCAAAAGGGACACATGACACGTGACTCTTTCCTAGTAAAAACATATAGGAAATTGGGGAGCAGTGACTGAAAAAATACCCACCAGGATTCATAGCAGATGTAAAGGAGAGGCCTCCTCCCTGGTGCCCCCTTATGGCCTTGGGGCAGCCCTGCACGTGGCCTGTCACCTCAGTTTCCTTCGTGGGGCCCTGGTAACTAAGGATGTTAAGGAGTGGTTATTCGGCTAATCATGTAGTCGAGCAGTCCCAGTTTGTGGCAGCTGGGACCGGCTGCAGGCCGCTGTGGACAGAGATTGCTTCGCAGCAGCTGCCCTTGTCTGAAGCAGCAGCCCGTTTGAAAGGGGACACAGATCCCTGCTGGGACCCCCCGCGCGGCTAGGGCGGCGGCGGCGGCGGCTGCTGCTGCTGCTGGAGCAGCCTCTGACCGCAGTGAGCTTCACCCTGCCGTAGGCAGAGGCTGCTTCATGGTAATCTCCCCTACCCCTCCCACCTCTGATAGAGGCAGCAGAGGGCGGAGGAGGTAGCACTATGGATACACTGATGGGGGGAACCAGCTTTTAAAATGGCTCCACCCAACACCAGCTCCTGTCCCCCCCTTGGGGGTGGGAAGCAAGTAGTCAAGTACTTGACTCAACTACCTGATAAGCTTAGCCTTTTGGGTAGTCAAATACTTGACTACTCGCTTACATCCCTACTGGTAACTCCATGCAAGCTTGTACTACATTGCAAGAGCAGAGGACAAGTCATCCATAACAAAAGTGCAAAAATATAGCCCAGTAGCCCACAGTGCATAAACATCCTTGTTCTCACCATATTTTAGTGCAGGGGTGGGAAGATTTTTAGCTTGAGGGCCACATCTTGGTATGGAAATTGTATGTAAGGTCAGGAATATTCACAAAATTGGGATTTGGGGTTGAGACTGGGATTGAGGGAATGGGGGCTCAGGCTGGGTGTGTAGGCTCTGGGATGGGGCCAGATATGAGGAGTTCAGGGTGAGACCGAGGGATTCAGAGGGCAGAAGGGGGCTCAGGATTCAGGCAGGGGGTTAGGGCACCGGGGAAGATGAGGATCTGGCTGGGACAAGGGTGCAGGAAGGTGCTCTGGACTGGGATCAAATTGTTTAGAGGGCAGGAGGGACGCAGGATTCAGGCAGCACTTACCTGAAGCGTATCTTGGAAGCAGTGGCCTGTTCCCACTCTGGCTCCTATGCAGAGGTGTGGCCACGTGGCTCAGTGTGGTTTCCTTCGCAGGCACCACCCTCGTGGCTTCCACTGGCTGTAGGGCTTCGCGGCTTCCACTGGCTGTAGTGCCTGATCAATGGGAGCTGCAGAGCTGGGACTTGGGCAGTATGTGGAGCCCCCTGGGAGCCCTCAATACTGGAAGCCATGCAGAGTGAGGCAAGGCAGCTGCCAATCCCACTACCCGTGGGAGACCGAGCATCAGATGCAGCCCATGGGCCACAGTTTGGCCACCCCTGCCTTAGTGTCTTCCATCACAGACAGGTTCCTTGTCTGTCCTATTCTGCCCTCTGTTGGACACCCATTTCAGCCTACCTTTCTCCGGTGCATCCCTGCCTTTGCAGCGGGAATACCCACAGCTTCTGCACTGGGACTCAGGACTCGCAGCAGCTTTGCCAAAGGGAATACTCACTTCCCCTGGCCCTCTCACTAGCTCTCCAGCAAGTAGAAGTCAACGGGTAAGCCTCCCGCTGCCACCAGTCCTTTCGGTCTCTCAGTTTTAGCTTTTGACTTAGAACCTGCTGACATCTCCCTTTGCTGCCCCTCCTGTCTTCAGCCCTCTCCAGCTCTGGCTCAGGAATTCCAGCCAGCAAACCTTTCCCACCTTAGCCCTCTCCCAGGAGCTGCCTTCTGCATGCAGCAGTTCTCATCTCTTGATTCAGGCCACTTTGACTCCTGATTGAGGTTCTACAGCCCTCTGATGCTGCCCTGCCCAGGTCTCTTATTTGGCCCAGTTGGGAGCACCTAGACTGGAACAGAAATGTGTTAACAGAGTTCTCTTCATTCTAGCAGAGAAAGGTGTAATGGGATCCAAAGAAGGTGAAGCTAGACAAAGTCAGACCAGAAACTAGGTGCTAATTTCTAACTGTCTAACTAGGTGCTAATTTCTAACTGGTCTCTTCTGACCTTGAACTCAATGGATCTAAGGAAGGCAAACAAACCATTTCATCCATTTGTTTCCTGGCCCCTCCCAGTGCTGGAGTGGGAAAAAGAGCTGGCCCAGGAACTTCAGAGCTTACATGTCTGTATGATACTCAAGGTTTCTACTTACTTTATCCACACAAGATGACTCCAGACAGAAGGCTTTCTGAGAAGGAATTACAGGCCTGTAGCTCTAATTTCAGTACCCAGTAAATTGGTTGAAATTGTAATAAAGTCCAGAATTATCAGACAGATTAACATGATTTGCTGGGGGAAGAGTTAACATGGCTTCTGTAAAGGGAAATCATGCCTACCTATCTACTAGAATTTTCTGAGTACATCAACATGCATGTGGACAAGGGGAATCCAGTGGATACAATGTACTTAGATTTTCAGAAAGCCTTTGACAATGTCCCTCACCAAAGGCTCTTAAGCAAAATAACCTGTAATGGGCTAGGAGGGAAAGTACTCACATGGATCAGTAACTGGTTGCAAGATAGGAACCAAGGGGTAGAAATAAATGGTCAGTTTTCAGAATGGCGAGAGAGGCAACTAGTGTTGCTCCCTGTCTCCCCCCAGGAGTCTGTATTGGACCAGTTCTGTTCAACATATTCATAATGATCTGTAAAAAGGATTCAAGATAAATCCAAAGCAGTCTGGGAAGAGTTCCAAAGGGATCTCACAAACCTGGATAACTGGGCAACCAAATGGCAGATGAAATTCAATGCTGATAAATGCAAAGTAATGTAAATTGAAAAACATAATCCCAACTATACAAATAAAATTATGGAGTCTAAATTAACTGTTACCACTCAAGAAAGACATCTTGATGTCATTACGGTTAATTCTCTGAAAAAAAATCTGTTCAGTGTGCAGCAATAGTCAAAAAGAAAAAAGAAAAAAAGCCAACAATGTTGGGAATCATTAGGAAAGGGATAGATAATTAGATAGAAAATATATCGTCTCTGTATAAATCCATGGTATACCCACATCATGAATACTGTGTGCAGATGTAGTCACCTCATCTCAAAAAAAATAAATTGGGATTGGAAAAGGTTCAGAAAAGGGCAACAAAAGTGATTGGGGGTATGAAACAGCTTTTATATGAAGAGCGATTAATAAACTGGGACTTTTCAGCTAGGAAAAGAAATGACCAAGAGCGGATATGATAGAGGTCTATCAAATCATGACTAGTATAGAGAAAGTAAATAAGGAAGTGTTATTTACTCTCTCATAACACAAGAACTGGGGTCACTAAATGAAATTAATTGGTAGTTGGTTTAAAAGAAACAAAAGGAAGTATTTCTTCATATAACACGCCATCAGCCCTGTGAAACTTTTTTCCAGAGGCTAACAGGGTTCAAGAAAGAACGTGCTAAGTTCATGGAGGATAGATCCATCAATGGCTATTAGCCAGGATGGGCAGGGATGCAAAACCATGTGCTAAAGTGTCCCCAGCCTCTCTTTGCCAGAAGCTGGAATGAGTAACAGGGGCCCAATCACTTGATGATTATCTGGTCTATTAATTCTTTCTGAAACACCTGGCACTGGCCACAGCTGGAAGACAGGACAGTGGGCTAAATGGGCTATTGCTCTGACTCGGTATGGCTGCGTTTTTTTGTTCTCTCTACTCTGTGGCCAACATTTTCAAACAGATGTCCCATGTTAGGCTTTAAATCAATGTTTTGGCATCTGCATCACTGGTGGGATATCTGCCACGGATTTCACAAGGTGTCGCCTGCTCAGTACCATGGTCATTCAAACCACTTTCATCCATTACAACAGGTATGGCAAAGGGGAGGGGGTGATTACGTTGCATGTGTCCCTGGTGCTCATGGTCTCAGGGAGTCTCTGCAGCAGAACAGACAAGGCAGGAGATCTCAAATGTAAAAACCAGCCCAGTGCTCACTAATCCACACTGCAGCTCAGGATGGCCTCTTCCCTCCTGGTTCAGAGACAATGACAAGTCTGAGCACGCAACACAAGCAGGTGGTGTTTTATCAGCCCTATCTGATCAACACAGAAGGCCTGGTGTGTGATGCGGTGACAGGGTTGGGGGAAACCCCATCCAGTGCAGAGCTAGAGCACCTGTCTCTCTTGGAGAATAGGAGTGAGCATATGTATTGTACATCTATGTGTATGTGTGTGAGAGTGTCCCATCTGTAAAAGGGGGATTACTCCCCTTTGCTGCCTTCCTGGGATATTGTGAAAATTAGTTAGTCACAATTCATACTGTGTGTTGAAGATATGAAAGGCGCCATACTAGTGACTGGCTTTTATTTCTGTGCATCGATTTTCATTTCCTTAATCTCTTTTTCTGTGCTGTGTTCTAGCCTGACCCATGTATCTGTCTATCCAATTCACTTTTCTCATGTTTCAGACAGAGCTTTTCCCTGCTGATTCAGTGACCCAAGTTATGGCCATTAAGGCTACATCTACACTGCAATGCTATTTCAGGATACTGGAGTGTCCCGAAATAGCTATCCTGCATCTTCACAGAAAGTCCTTTTTTTGGGGGGGCTCACTATTCTGACATCTTTGTAAACCTCATTCTACAAGAAGTACGGGACATTTCAGAAGAGTGCTTTATTTCAAAATTTGGCACTGTGTAGACTATTTTGAAATAGCATCAAAATAAAATACACAATTTCCATAGCTTAAATTGCATATCTGATTTTGAGTTGTGGTGCAGTGTAGGCGCTCCCAAACAAGACCCTGGGCTGGGGTCCAGTGGAGTGGGAGGGCCTGAACCCCTGCTGAGGTACAACTCCCACTCCCATCCCATTTCTTGACTCTGGCCATTGGGCATTACAGCCTTGCAAGAAGGGGCAGATTTCCTGACTCTGGCCATTGAGCCTTGCAGCCTGGCTGACCCGGTCAAACAAAAGGATTCTGTCCTCTAGGCAATACTGCCCTGTGGCTAAGAGCAGGCATATAGACTTGGGCTGGGAGGAACATAGACATGACATGCCAAAGGGCATGTTAAAAATCAGTGGCAGAACCAAAAATACCGTTGTCTTTCAGCTATTAGATGCAGCTGTCTCTCAGAAAGGTCAGCAAGGGAATCCGATGTCTGACTGGTCTTCTGTCCATACGTGTGTCTATTCTATCTATTTAAAACAATCACACACGACACACCCAGAAATTACTTGCTGACCTGGCATTGGTCATCAGAGGGTATAGCATGAATTTAAATGCCACATATAATGGTGAGAGATTTGTTAGCTTGATGCTACCAGATGGAGGCGCTTCTGTCTCTGGTGAGTGTAAGTTCTACCTGCGGGAGAGACGGCCATCTCTGCAGAGGGAATGTTCAACATGGAAATGTAGCAACTGCAAGGATTGTCCTGGAAGGTGGCATTAAAGTGACCGAATCGAAGTATTTGCCGTAGGATGACTAGAGCTGGAAATCATCTCAAAACTGCCAAAAAGGTTTCCTCAGTTTCCCTCCCAGAGACCCTACAGTATCAAAACTGTCGTTCTCTCAGCGAATGCCTGGAGCTCCCATCAGAGCTCATCCCAAGAATCACTGTTGATCAGCACAAAAGGTCCCTTTTTCCATATCATGCCCTCAGGTTGGAAGCTGCTTCCACAGCCCTCGCAGCACCTTGGCATCACCTGAGTGGGAATGACCCCAGGTCTCCTGGCCCACGGCACAGAGTGCTTCCGACTAGTGCACGGTCAGTTCCGAAAACAAGGCTGTGACTATCGGTTACCACCTCAAATTCATTTCAGAAATGTTCATGCCATTTTCTGGTGAGGGAACATTCAAGCAAATGAGTTTCCCTACAAAGGATATTGGAGGAAAGCGGCTAAGGGCACAGAAAAATTTGTAAATAGCGAGCTGATCCGAAGATTGGGGCAGCTTACCCAAGAGCAGAGACAAATCAGAGGGGGTCACAGTAAAGGCACACACAAGATTGCTTGTCTCAGAAATACAAAAAAGTCAGCAACATTCATATATAGCAAGTCCAAAGTTAGTAAAACTATTCTCTCCCTGCCAATGCACAATTAACCTGTGGAACGCATACCCCAAGACCTAATTGATAAAGCTTTGGGGCATATATCTAGTAAATGCCTCCCCCCCAGAGTCAGCAGGGTTGGCAGGCACTGGGGAAAGGTGGGGGGGGGAGGGGACCAGCTCCACACCCCAGAAGGGGCAGGACCGGGGACAGCTAGCCCTTAGCACTTCCTGGGCTACAGCACTGGATTTCCCCCTGGCTTCAGAGCCACACAGAACAGTTCTTCGGTGGCAATTCAAAGGAGTATGGAATTCTAGCTACTGCTGCTGTTACTGCAGCAGCAACAGTGGCTGGTGCCCTGAGCCTTTTTGAATCATTAGGCCTTAGGGCAATTGCCCACTTTGCTTCCCTCCCACCCCTGTTGCAGGCCTGCCCAGTGTTTCTTGCACCTTCTTCTGAAACAGCTGATACTGGCCACTAGCACAATGGTAGAATTCTGGACTAGATAATCCCTTGATGTGATCCATCAGGGAAATTCTATGCTTAAGTCAATTTTGAAACCCTGGGTATAATAGCGAATTTTAATTTGCATGTTCAAGCCTTGATGATGGAAACTTCTATGCTCTCATGCAGTTAGGGACAATACCATGGAACTCCTCTGGCCAATCATAGCTAAGAAACACAGCATGCACTTCAAGCATTTGCCATCGATCTGTGGCATAAAAGATTCTAAGAGACTCATCTAACAATGAGTCCATTTGAAAGACTCGGCCTTCTGCTCACTGAGGTTCCATATGTGAAAAATGCAGCTAAGCTCATTGAGTAAACTATTCCCTGGGAAGTATTTGTTTAGCTCAGGCTGCTGCGAAGCCCCTGGCTTGCCCCAAAGTTGTGTTTTGAAAGCTTTATATTCTTCTTGGAAGCAAACACCAGTCTGACCTGCACTTTCAGGGATTTCAGATTCTGCTTTTTCCCTGGTTAGCAATGATAGATAACAGGTATTATTGGGGAGTTCCAGTCCTGATCTCTCAAACGCAACCAAAACTGAAAAAAGTATAGGGGCTACAGCAGAGTTAATCTACCTCTCTAAGAAGCAGTAGCTATGTCAGTGGGAGATGCTGTCCGTCCACACAGTGCTGTTTACATGGAGGGTGGGGAGTGGTTGCTCAGGGTGTGGATTGTTAATACTCCTGATGATGAAGCTATCCGATTATAGGTCTGCAGCATAGAGCTGGCTTACGTCTCTGCCTCATTTGGAGAGGGTCAAAACTGAAAATGTTCTAGACAATCTGGAGAAATGGAATGAGGTAAATAGGATAATGTTCAACAAGGACAAATGCAAAGTACTCCATACACTCATACAGAATGGGAAATGACGGTCTAGGAAGGTGTATTGCAGAGAGGGATCTAGGAGTCATAGCGGACCACAAGCTAAATATGAGTCAACAGTATGACACTGTTGCAAAAAAAAGAAAGAAAAAAAAAAAAGAAAAAAGCAAACATGATTCTGGGCTGCATTAACAGGAGTGTTGTAAGCAAGACAAGAGAAGTCATTCTTCTGCTCTACTCTGTGCTGATTAGGCCTCAACTGGAATATTGTATCCAGTTCTGGGCACTACATTCAAGAAAGATGTGGAGAAATTGGAGAAAGTCTAGAGAAGAATAACAAAAATGATTAAAGGTCTGGAAAACACAAGCTATGAGGGAAGGCTGAAGGAATTGGGCTTGTTTAGTTTGGAAAAGAGAAGACTGAGAGGGGACATGATAGTGGTTTTCAGGTATCTAAAAGGGTGTCACAGGAAAGAGGGGGAAAACTGTTCTCCTTGGCCCCTGATGATAGGACAAGCAGCAATGGGCTTAAACAGCAGAAAGGGAGGTTTAAGTTGGACATTAGGGAAAACTTCCTGTCAGGGTGGTTAAAACACTGGAATAAATTTCCTAGGGAGGTTGTGGAATCTCCATCACTGGAGATATTGCAGAGCAGGTTAGATAGACAGATATCTATCAGGGATGATATAAATGGTGCTTGGTCCTGCTGTGAGGGCCGGGGACTGGACTTGATCTCTCGAAGTCCCTTTCAGTTCTAGTATTCTATGATTCACATCCCACATTTTCCATAACCAACCTAATGGAGAGACGAGGAGGGGAGGTTTCCCGGTCTCTGGTGAAGATCTTCTCCTCCAGCTCCTACTAAAGGGACCCCTGTGTGGCAGTGCTTAAAGTGACCTGAAAAATAGCCTATGTGCATGAGGGCTTTGTACCTTCTGTATCTGACCATTTTACACGCCATCCTGTGCTTTATGAAAATTGGCTTATCAGTATGAATATGCATAATTTGAAGAGGCTTTGGGCAAAAAGCATCATGGGGCATTTTAAAAGTTATCTGCTGAATGTGTCTTCTGAACTTTCTCAGTGTAAAACTTTTATACAGAGTAAGATGGATTTGGGTCCCTTTATGGGGTTGTGTTCCTAGGCGCTGTCAATGGTTTGATAGCTGAGCCCTCCCAGAGCTACAGTGGTTCAGTGTCTGTGTTGCTCTGTTGGGGGAGGGGGCACTTACCCCAATTCTGTGCATTGGCTGGTGGAGACCAGAGTTTTTAGAATAGCAGGACAAGAGGATGGGGAGTCTCAAAGGGAAGGTAGATGGGCTGAGATATGATCAGCACACTGGCTAGCAGCCCCACGGGGACTGCTGTGATCCAAGCAGTCACAGTCACTCCCCAGCAGCCAATTTTTACCTCCATCCCTACACTACAGCCCCATCTCTGCTTCTTTGCAGCTCCAGAGGCTCTTCACCCTTTCCCAGGCTGGTGGGGGCCTGCAGTGGGGTCCTCTTTCCCAATGTGGAGTTGCAGGAAGGGAGGGAAGAGAAGCTGCCCCCTTCCTCACAGGAGAGGAGAAGGAGCAGAGATGCCTTGAGCTGCTGGGCACTTTCTGCTCTTTCCCATGAGGATGGTACCAGCTCCCAGGGAGAGCTCTGCCTGCTTCCTGCTCTATGCCAGGTGGCAGGTAAGGGGGGAAAGCAGCCAAGCAGAAGGGGTTTTCCTCCAGGCTCTTCTAAAAACCTGCTTCCTCAGAAACTGTATTAAAAAAGGTGCCTATGGCAACTCAGCAGTCACGTACTTGGGGGAATAATGTCAAGGAAGGGTTTGTGTGTTCACAACTTCCTTTAATAACATTTAGCAGCTGGGTAGGGGCATAAAGAGGCACCTTACGCTGCTGCTTGGGCACTTGCTCACCACCTCTCTATCAACCACTCTGCTGGCTGCTTGTTCCTGCCGGCCATATCTGCTCACTGCTCCTGCCAGCTGCCTGTTCACTGCTCTTGCCGTACTTCACCACCAGCAGCCCTGCTGGCCCCTCGTTAAGTGTCACTGCTGTTGCCCTGCTGTCTGCCTGCTCACCATTCTTGCCACGCCTCTTCACCAACAGCCCTGCTGGCCACTCACTCTGGGGCACAGTTCTGTAAAAGATGTCTACTACTCACAGACAGACAGGTGTTCCCTGTAAGCTGAGCGTTTGGGTGACCACCCAGGAGAGATTTAAATAGTGCCCATCTGATTAGCAGAGCACCCACAGTTGGCAGTGTGTTTCCACTGGAGGTGCACATCCACAAATGCCTCACTGCACATACAATTTATTCTGCATGTGGATGGAAAAAATTAGAGGGAACATTGCCCCCACCCCGAGCTCTCAATTGCAACAGCGCCTGAGTGTGATATGTGATGAATTTAGAAGATGGGAGTAGCACAGCCTTTGTGGCAGAAAGTTTGTTTATAAACAGAGGCAGGGTGATTAAGATAACAAAAGACTTGTCCTTAAAGTAAACTAAAGACCATTAGATGATCCTGAAAGCACTGTCAGGTACTCCAGTAAAAAGATAGGAATAAAAGGGTAGGAATAACAGGCAACACTGGAGAGAGGTAAATATCGGTGGTATCCCCCAGCAGTCTGTACTAGGACCAGTGCTGTTCAGCATATTTATAAATGATCTGGAAAAAAAGATGGGCACAACCCACTTCTTCACAAAAGCTCATGATACTATATATCTATATATATTTAGTTAGTCCCCAAGGTGCTACAGGACCACTTATTTAAGTTTTTTTTTTAAAGTTACAGACTAAACATGGCTACCCCTCAGACTGGAAAAAAGGATGAACAATAAGATTGGCAAAATTTGCAGATGATAAATATCTTGAATCAATTTTGTATGTCCAAAGCTGACTGCAAAGAGCAACAAAGAGATTTCACAAAACTAGGTGTCTGGGCAACATGAAATTTCATGTTGATAAACCCAAAGTAATGCACACGGCAAAATGTAATTCCAAGTATACATACAAAATGATGGGGTTTAAATTAGCTGAACCCATCAATAAAGAAATCTCGCAGTCATCATGGATAGCTGTCTGAAAACATCTGCTCCATGCCTAGTGGCAATCAAAACAGCTAACAGAATATTGAGACTCATGAGGAGTGGGATAGATAATGATACAGAAAATATCATTGACTCTTTATAAATCCATTGTCCACCCACACACTGAACAGCATGTGCAGATTTATTCTGATTTTTTTCCTTGCACAATTTTAAAAAGGTAACTGACAGGGTATCATGGAAAACAGAAAATTGTACAAAAGGAGTCAATACATTTCTGATCTTGCAATCACAGCACACTTTTCAAAGAGCGGAAGTTAGGAAAAGGGAAAAAGTTGAGGATGTGGGGGAGCCTGTTGGTTGCCTAGGTTTAGTCTGTCAAACAGACAAAGTTTCACATAGCAAGAATGAACTGGACACCGCTATTTTCAACGACAACCTTCAGAGCACCACCCAGTGGGGTAGAAATGAAATGCACCATTGAGTCAAGTTGAAAATGAACTTTATGAAGAAGCATTGGTGTATTGCTTCTCGCTTTCTTTTGACCACCAGAGATTACCTATGATGAAGTCTCAGTACAGTTATAAAGGTAAGCAAGGGGTAAAGGGGAAAGGTCTTGAATTTTTCAAAAAGACTTTAGTGACGTGAGAGCTAAAGGTATGTTTACATGGGGGGCAGGAAGGGGGCATCTGAAGCTGTTTGAAGCATGTCAGGAATCTTGCATGAGGCACCTCACACCAATATCATGCATAGGTTACATCTGTTCCATTTTCATATTGCATTGTGTGAACACATGGCACCAGTTTGCTGCGATATGCTAGAGAAGTCTTCTTGGGGGTATTCCATGGTCTTTTGCTTTGCTATTGATTATCATCATCATCCTGGGATTATTTTCACTGTGAGGATGAGAAGCCAAGTTGGTTCGATTTTTTTTTTTTTAAATCCTATGTTTCCACTGCATTCTTCTTTCTGAGTGGAACTATGCCATGTTCAAACTGCTGTCAGACAACATAGACCCAACATTACTCTGCACTACTATTGTGACATGTTGCTTGGGTTGTATGATCAGGGGGTCATAATGATCACAAGCTAAATATTAGACAACAGTGTAACACCGTTGCAAACAAAAAAAGCATAATTCTGGGATGTATTAACAGGAATGTTATAAGACAGATGTGAAGTAATTCTTCACTCCTACTCTGCACTTATTAGGTCTCAACTGGAGTATTGTGTCCAGTTCTGGGTGCCAAAAAAAGAGCAGCAATAATGATTAAAGGTCTAGGAAACATGACTTATGAAGAGTAAAAAAAATGGGTTTGTTTAGTCTAGAGAAGAGAAGCCTGAGGGGCAGCACAACCGTTTTCAAGTATCGGAATGGTCTGTTACAAGAAGGAGAAAAAATATTTGCTTTAACCTCTGATGATATGACAAGAAGCAATGGGCTTAAATTGCAGCAAGGGAGGTGTAGGTTGGACATTAGGGAAAGCTTCGTGTCAGGTGGTTAAGCACTAGAATAAATTGCCTATGGAAGTTGTGGCATCTCCGTCATTGGAGATTTTTAAGAGCAGGTTAGACAAACATCTATCGAGGATGGTCTAGATAATACTTACTCCTGCCATGAGTGCAGGAGTCTGGACTAGAAGACCTCTGAAGGGCTCTTCTAGTCCTACAATTCTATGATTCTAGCACAATCAAAGCTGGACGAATTTAGCATTGGACTTTGCCCACTGAACTACCAAACAGATAAGGTGAGAACAGAAGAATAGTCTACAGCAGCAGCTCTCACTTCAGCAACAGGAGAACACTTGGAAGAAGTGGCAGTAAGAGGCAGAGGATGACGACGAGCTGTTGGAACTAGAAAACCAGTTCCTGGATCAGTTTCGTAGCATCCAGGGCCATTTCTAGGCCTGGGAAACTAGCATGGATTGGTGGAAGAGGATTGTTCTGAAGATATAGGATGACTGCTGTAGAAAGAAGGACTTCAGGATGGCGAAGCTTATCTTTTTTGAGATCTGTGCAGAAGAGGCCCCAGAGAATCGGCCACAATAGACCAACATGCAGTGTCTTATATCCATGGAGAAAAGGGTCACCATTGCCATCTGGAACCTGGCCATCCTGGCACATTACCAGTCTGTGGCCAACCAGATAGATACTGCCGCTGTGGAATGCTCAGGAGGTAATTGATGGTTTTGCACGCCATGTGTTCCCAAACAGTAGACACACAACTTGTGGAATACATATGCCTATCATTGGTGCCCCCTTATCAAGGTGTAGAATTTATGAACAGAAAAGGGATATTTCTTCTTGGTGCTTCTAAGACTGGTTGTCCACTGCAGCAGGTTTACCATTATAAGTGCAGGGAAGTCTGGATGTGTCCAGTATGCTAGGATCTTTTAGAACTCAGCTTTATTTAAATTAATGGAGAAAGGACTTTTTGCCTCAGGATCACAGTGGATATTAATGTTGTGGAAGCTGGTCCATCTGTTCTGGGAGACCCATCTTATCGTCTGATGTGCTGGTTAATGAAGCCATATACAGGCTACTTGGACAGATGGAAGGAACATTTTAACTACTAGTAGTAATAGTATTAGTAGTCAAGCTTGTGTTTGGTTGTTTGGAAGATAGATGGCACTGCTTATGGATCAGGTCGGAAATAGCAGGAAAAACCCTGCACATTGGAGAAGAAGAGCATTCTGGTTCAGGATAGCATCCATGGGTTACCTCTGCATCTTTCTTTTTCCATGCTCTCCTTGACCACAGCAATGCTGCTCTTGGCCACTTCCACAAGCTCCTGGGTGAGCTGTATTTCTTTCTCCCTCTGGGCTGTCTGGTTCTGCCTCCACCTCTCAGCCATTCTGTCTTTCCTCTGGGACCATGCTATGAACTCTGCAAACATTTTGTCCCAAGTCTTTCTTTTTTTACCCCCTTTGGTTGGCTGGCCTCTCCATGGTAGAAACCCTTTCCTTGGTTGTCTGATCATCGCAGGTGCTGTGGCTATGGGGGGGAGGGGAGGGAGGAGAGGGCAAGTCACTTCTTATTCATACTCCAGACTGGTCATCGTAGCGGGTTTTTTAAAATTATGGATGTAGAACTTTACCTCTTTGAGATTCTTCCCGTTCTTGGTGGCATCTGAGAGTCGTCTGCATGTGAGAAGCATGCCAGTGGCATTGGGATGTCTGTCTGCTGATTATGCTGTTAAGAAGGTTGGGGAGATGGGTTAGAATTATGGTCCATGTGTGGTTTTGCCATTTTGTTAGCATATTGGAGATATTTCTGGGGTGTCAGAGAGGTGAAGGCGGGAGGCAAGCTGGACAACAATCATCTTTAGGCTGTCCTGATTCTCAATAACATTATAGTGAGACAGGTGACTAGAAGGCAGAGAACAGGCAAAGAAAAAGAGAAAGAGCAATCCAACAAGTCAATTATTCATCAGGATGGTCCCCCAGAAATGCCTCTGAAGTAGAAAGAGCCTGCATGCTATAACCAAGGGGTGGAGAGGCATGTTGCTACTCTGTGACAACAGAAACAAAATTTAGTGATTTCTCAGTCTTCAGTTCTGTTCTAGCTCCTCTGCAGACATTTAGAGGAAAATACATAGGGTCTTGTAGTGATTGTGACCTACCATGTGTATTACAGGGTGTTTGTACCTCGGCAGATGAGTACTGTCTGTGACTTAATAGGGCAGGCAGTATACATTTATAGCAAGACTATCAATTAATTAAAAACTAATTGTGATTAATTGCACTGTTAAAATAACAGAATATCATTTATTCAAATATCTTGGATGTTTTCTACATTTTCAAGTATATTATTTCAATACAACACAGAATATAAAGTGTGCAGTGCTCACTTTTTTTTAGACAGTTGCACTCTAAAAAAAAGAAGGGTTTTTGATTCATTTAATGCAACTATTGTAGTGCAATCTTTTTATCATGAAAGCTGAACTTACAAATATATAATTATGTAAAAAAATAACTGCATTCTAATATAAAACAACGTAAAAACTTTAGAGCCTACAAGTCCACTTAGTCCTACTTTTTGTTCAGCCAATCACTTAAACATGTAGCTATCTTTGGACATTTTCCATCGGTACCTTCTTTATGGTATTTCAAATCTGAGTAAAAGTGTTCTTAAAAAAAAACCTGCTGGATCATCATCAGAGACTGCTATAACATGAAATATATGGGTAAAAAAGCAGGCCAGGAAAAAATACAATTCTCTGAGGAGTTCAGTCACAAATGTAATTAACACTTTTTTTAAAAAAGTAGAAAGCAGGAATAATTTGGAATAATTTGAAAATGTAGAAAAACATCCAAAATGTTTAATAAATGTCAATTAGCATTCTATTAACTGTGCATTTAAAACAGCAATTAATCACAATTAATTTTTTTAACCATGAGTTAACTGATTAATCCGTTGCCCTAATTTATACCATACACACTGTGAACACTAACCATACTTTTCCTGTATCCCAGTGCAATAAACTGTTGAATTTTGCATCAGTGACTGCTTTTGTTATTTGGATCTTCTGGGTGAGGTAGCAGGTCAGGCAGCAAAGAGATTGCAGCTCTGCCATGTTGGTGGTTGCCATTTTGAGACAGCAAAAGAGGGCCAGATGGAGTTGCCACCAGTCAGAAGAGATAAGAGAATGGTGTACGTGCTGGAACTAGGGGTGCTACCACATCCCCTGGCTTGAAGTAGTTTTCATTATACAGGGTTTACTGTTTGGCTCAATGGTGTTCAGCAGCCCCACTACACAGTTCCAGAGAAGGGGAAAGGAAAAGTAGCAGATAGGCAAGGCCCCTACACGCCATGGCCCTGAAAGCAGTTGAGTGTTGTCGGTTTAGCACATCAGAGCTTCTTACACAGATGTTTCTCCCTAGTGTGGTTGAGATCCAGGCTCTTGGCCCAGCACCACGTGAATGTGCAAAGCATGTTGTGTGGCTTCCATAGTGCTATTGTGCTTGTATTACAAAAGTGATGCACTGTGATCCAGCAGCAAATGGGCAAAATCTGGCCCTGCACCAGCTTTTAAAAGGGTCATCTTGGGAACTTGATACTAAAGCATGGGAGAGCACACATGTACACAGATAGGTCGAAATGGCAAAGCACTGTGGGATAGCCCTTGAGAGCATGCAAGTAGTGGGCAGCAATTGTGTCTTCACAATTAGACCAGACTCTAATTAGAAGACACAACTAGACCAGACTCTAGGGTGTGTCTAGACTACGGGATTTTTTGAAAAAAAGTGGCCTTTTTTTTTAAAAAACTTCCCGAGTCTAGACTGCTGCTGAGTTCTTTCAAAAGTAAATTGAAAGAATGCAGCGATTTTTTTGACCGCGGAAAACCTTGTTTTACAAGGAATAACGCCTTTTTTTGAAAGTACTCTTTCGAAAAAAGGCGCTATGTAATACAAACTGTGCTTTTTTGAAGGAGAGCATCCAGACTGCCTGGGCACTCTTTCGAAAAAGCAGCTTGCTTTTTCGAAAGTACTGGTTATAGTCTAGACGCTCTTTTTTAAAAGAGGCTTTTTCGAAAGTATCTTTCACAAAAGCCTTTCTAAAGAAGCTTGCAGTCTAGACATAGCCTTAGAAGCAAAAATACTCCACTTTGCAAGAGGACTCCAGAGTTCGCGATAGATGAGGAGTTAATGTGCAGCAATGAATCTGTGACATTGGTATACTTTCAAATTGGATTAACTTGATGTGATCAGGTTTAAACCCCCAGATAGTCAAGCCCCAAGTTCCACTGAAAGTCAATGAGACTTAGGAGTGAAGTGCTTTTGAAACTGTTGCCCAAAATCTTTTAGACAAGACCACAGACCAGGTTATTAACAACTTCCCAACAACTCTTACAGGAAGAGGGAATGATTCCCTGGCCCAATTCCAGAGGAACAATAGTGTGCACCCTGTGTGTAAAAATGAAGATACTCTTAGTTTCCTGTTCTAAACTATAGTGTTTAACATTTATTAAAGAAGTTCAGAGTATCCAAAGGGGCATTATCGAAGTGCACTGGATGCCCGTAATCTAGCCCTCACAGCAAGGGAAACCCTTTATAGCTAAGCACATTGCAAGTGTTCAAAAAGGTTAATACTTTCACCCACCTCCTCAGACCCGTTCATCCATCCCAACGTGTCCTTTAAAAAAATGAGCTTTGTTTAAGAGATCTTTAATAAAGGACTCTACCCCCCAGATGGAGCACTTAGTCATACCTGTCATACTGATGATGCATCTGACCAGCCTGTTAAACTCCAGGATGTTTAAAAGGCTGATCTGTTAAAAGTCTCCTGGATTTGACATGGGTCACTCAATTTCAGGTGCCACCTACTTGGATCCTGAGCATCCACTTCATACTCCTGGGCTATGTCTACACTGGCGCGATCTTGCGGCAGAAGTATGCAAATGAGGCTAAGCGTGGAATATCACCAAGCCTCATTTGCATATCTAATGAGCTGCCATTTTTGCGGAAGAGGCTCTTACGCCAGAAGGAGCTGTCTACACTGCCCTCTCTTGCGCAATTCCGTTATTCCTGAAAATAAATCAGCATAACGGCATTAATCATAGAATACTAGGACTGGAAGTATCAGAGGGGTAGC
>CM057848.1:19178204-19193893 GCA_030068395.1 Apalone spinifera
AAGATTGTGCCAGTGTAGACATAGCCCTGGATTGGGAGAGCTAGAGTCATGGGGGAAGCTCTCTAGTCACCATATAGGACAGGAGGAGCAAGAGAGATGGATGCAGCCTAGAGCAATAGCCCTACCACCAGAGATGTAACTAGAGACACATTGGATAGTGTAACAGAGTATCATTCTACCCATATTTCTACAAGCAGAGGCAAACCTGAGGACTAGGCCAACAAAAGTGAAAAGGAAATTGGAAGATGGAGAAAGAAGAGAGTGGAGAAAACTGGAGGCCAGGAGACAGAAGAGCTAATTGCCGTTTAAGAAGTTTGCATGGTTGACAAAAATCACATGCTATACCCCTCACTGTTGGTAATCATGATAATTCCCCCCCTCATTCAATTGAAACCCATATGTGAATAAGCAACACCATAATTTACATGATTTTGAGAGAGCATGATACTTTGTGTGGACTATCTAAATGAGTTACAATATTTACATGTCTATAGGGTACATCTCTGCTTTTCTTTTGGTTACATGTTTAGAACTCAAAAATTTTGTTGGGATAGGAAATAATTTTCTAGAAACTCAAGCCATGCACTCTACCTTCAGTAACCTTCTGGGGAGGCACATTCATATAAAACGTATGAAAACTCATCTTAATTGCTCCTACCCTAGGAAACTATGCTATTGTTTTGATGTCAGACTGAATACTAATTTCCTATTTAATTATTGTTATGGCATCACATGGAAGCTGGGATTCTATTAAATCAAAGCAACACATCTTGTGGATGAACAAGGTAAATGTTGTAATAATAATGTGATACAGGTCTATCAACTGTATTCATGGAGCCCTAACTAATCATATACATGGATACAAAGGAGGTGAAAGGTTACATTTTTACTCTGTAAATAAGCTCCAGCCATTCAAACTCCAATACACCAACTTGTTTTTAAAAATATGGTTTCCTACTTATTTATTTTTCCTTTAATAACAGACAGTTTAGCATTTCATAGTTTCGCATTCTACACTCTTATACACACTGTCCTTGTATTAGCATTAAAACACAAAAGACATAGCAAGACCTCCAAACACAAATAAATACCAAAACACACAGTATACAACAAACTGAAGTACAACATATAATAATGCTATTGGAAAATTAAGACATGTTGCTTCATTATTATTATTATTAACAACAACAACATGGTTATTGCTGAGCAATAAATTATACATTTTTAAAGTCTGTCTCCCCACCCTTAAAAAAATACGAATACCACTGGTTACCAGATCACTTGCACTTTATCCTTACAGCTATTTATAATTAAGACAGGCAGAATATACACAATCAAATGAGGTTGGCCTTCTTTGGTCTTTGTTTTTGGATCATAGAACTGAACATAACAGGTGTACCATTCACTGAAGAGTATGAGAAAATGTAAGTTACAAAAGTTTTGTAAACATTAATTTGTACACTATTCTTGAATACTCATGTATTTTCTACAGATATTTCTTAAGAGAATTTCTTGGAAATGTCAGCTTTTAGTTTTTCCAATTTGCAGAATGTTGTGTGTGTGTTTCAAAGGTTATCCTACTTGTCTGAGAGGAATGGACCTACCTACAGCCCATTGTTTCTGAATAGGATATTAACATCCATTAGTCACTAAAAAGTTATTTGGGAGTTTTATATCTCCTAAGAAATCCTGAATTTCCCCCTTTATTCCGCTATGAAACTGAAAAGTTATATTAATCCCTAAACACAACAGCTACAAGAAAAATAAATGTGTGAATCACATGGTGCATCAGCAATGATGGAAGCTTGAACTTTTCCATTCCACAAGTGCAGATTATACAACTCTCTGCCAGTGAGACAGGTCATAGTTGGAAAATGTGTCCTTTCAAAAAAGAGCTACAACTGAATTCAAAGCTCAGAACACTATATGCAGGAGAATGACCTTTACGTGTGGCACTGCTGGTTTATCTCAGTAACCCTTACACAGAGTCAAAATTTCTCACTACGCATCCCACTGCTAGCAATGGTGCGAGTGGACACTGGCATTGCTAAGAAGTTAAAAAGTCCTCGTGGAACTGGCTACCAAATTAACAATTTAGTTCCAAAGGACCAAAAGGTAAAAAAAACCACCACGAACAACAAGCCATTGCTTAAGAGAGATGA
Organism: Apalone spinifera; assembly: GCA_030068395.1. Classification (NCBI taxonomy): domain Eukaryota; kingdom Metazoa; phylum Chordata; order Testudines; family Trionychidae; genus Apalone; species Apalone spinifera. Next base: position 19,180,367 of record CM057848.1, read on the forward strand.
TGAACTAAAACCACAGAGTTAGGGATCCTGATCTGGAGGTTGGATCAGGTGTATCTCTGTGAAATTTAGATATGAACCTTAGGAACTAATACTAACTTGGAGAAATTGTGGCCTAATATAGACACTAAGATCATGAAATGGAAGACAATAAGCTACAGTCTTGCCAATAAATTAGAAGAGAAATAGGATTAAACAGATCCCTTGTGTGCTGTCTCTCTCAACTCTTCCAAAATTTAAGAATGCCTTTGAATGTGCACCCAAAGTTTCTCCTTGACCTTCTTCCATTTGGCACTGTCTTGAAGGCTCAGATTAAAAGGCAGGAAGTAACACAGTTAAGCCCTCAATTTTGCTGTTCAGCTAAACTGATTAAGAAAGGGTCACAGTAAAGGCTGCCAAAAACGCAAATCAATCCACTTCTGTTTTTGGTCCCCCTGCCTAAACGAGCCCTTAAAATCTACCCCCCAAAACAAGGGCATCATAAAAAAAATCAACTGAAAAGTACTTTGATTGGTGACCTGTGGGCGGTCGTATGCATGCCCCCAAATCATGAAAGCTCATATTTTTAATTCTAACCCTTACAGGCTTGACTGTGGGTTTTAAAAATTTCATTTCTTTTGTTTTTCAGTTTCTTCAAGGGATAAGCACATGAAAAGTTGAGGTCCGGTGGTTTGAACATAGGACTAAGAGATAGGAACCTCTTTTCTAACCCTGGTTCCAGCACAGGCTCCTTTTGTTGCTCTGGGCAAAGTCATTTAACCTCTCTACCTCCGTTCTCTACCTCCGTTTTCTTGTCTATAAAATGTGAACACTTCTTGTGAGGATTAGTTCTTGTTTGTAAAATGCTTTATAAATGAAAAGCACCGGGTCTATAAAGCACCAGACCCACCGTTGGCAGGGGGGAGGAAAGGGGTAGTTGCCCCAGGGCCCGGTGATTCAAAGCAGTGGCAGCACTCAGAGCTCTGAGCCCTTTAAATTGCTGCACTACATGCTCCAGGCAGCTCGCAAGGCTGCCTGGAGAAGCAGGGGTGCAGTGCAGTGCACTCCAGGCAGCACTGGAGGGGGGGGGAGCATGCACTATAGTCCAAGTATGCCATGGTTTAAACACCCTCAGCTCTGCTTCTTCCACTTGAGGCTGAGGCATCCCCCCTCACCTTGTCCAGGGGCCTGGCATGGCTGTTGGCTCCCCTGGTAAGCACTAAGAATCACTATCAAATACACCACAGACCAGGGTAGATTTTTTTTTTGAAGTTACCATTTCGAGGTCAACAGAAGTTGAGAGGTATTGAAGAAGCTACAGGAACGGCAGGAAGAGGTGGGCAGAAGACTAGTTGTTTTTCCATTTTCTTACCTTAAAAAAAAACACCACCACCACCACAGTAATCTTTTGCCCCACCTCTTTGTTCTGAGCTGCCCAGCACCAACTGTTTTTTTTTTTTAAACCCTGAATCTCCTGATTAGCTGAGTGAAAGGAAGGATGTGTGATCTAGATGCCACTCCATGAAGCATCCATATAGTTTTTGAAGGATCCAGCAAGCTACCCACTTCCTATGAGACAAAGCAGTTTGTGTGTGCAGCATGCGGAGTCTTCATACCTGGAGTGTGGGAATTTAGGGCTTGCTACTATCCATGAATCTCCCTTAACAGTAGCAAAAAACCCATTTGCACTTGTCAACCAAGACTGATTTGGGGGCTGGGGTTATTTTGATAATTTCCATATGGTCAAACAATTCTTTGTCTGACGACAAACTCAGAATAAACATAGAACGTTGTAACAGTGAAAACTTAGATACTAGGTTTGTAACTAAAATTCATTAGCTAAGATTATTTTTCTCCCTCCACCTATTAATATATTTGCATAGTTAAACATCAAGGCATCAAGACTGCAGTAACATTTGATATAGTCAGGAGGTGCAGAATACTTCTCTTATCATTGCCTACAGGCGTTTCTGGCTTGCACCACAGAGCACCAATGTTATCAGAAACTGCATTGTTGGTGAAATGCCTATTCAGCATGATGGACTATAGTTTACAAATAGGTGGATTTTAAACTCAGTTGCAACATGCCATAATCAGGGCAAGTTGGTAGCAACTTGAGCAGTATAATCGTACCCTAACATTCATGGGTTCAATATTTTAGAACTACAACTAAAACAGATCTCCATTACCTTGTATTTGAGAGATTCATCAGGCACATTTCACATCTTAGGGCTTGTCTCCACTTACCAGGAGATCGATGCTGCAGAGATGGATCTTCTGAGGTTCGATATAGCAGGTCTAGTAAGGGCCTGCTAAATCGACTGCTGATGGCTTCCCCATCGACTCCAGTACTCCACTGGGTCACAAGGAGTAAGAGAAGTTGATGGGGGAGCTTCTCCTGTCGACCGCCCGCAATGGGGACCACAGAAATTTGACCTAAGGAATGTTGACTCCAGCTATGCTATTCTTGTAGCTGGAGTTGTGCATCTTAGGTCAGCTTTCTTCCCCAGTATAGACCAAGTATTAAGCTTTCCTTTTCCAAGTAGGAAAACCAATTTGGAAGAGGAATTAATCTGCATTTTAATCTTTTTTTAAAAAGATAACTAGCATGTTACCCATTAAATTTCATTATCATTTGAGCTACCCCCCTTTCTGTTTTCCTATTGCACATTCTCTTTGAGAAGAACAAATTTACAGTAAAAGGCTAAAATCAACATTGCATATAAAAAGTCAGCAGTTGACTTAAGTTGTGAAGATGTACATGTAGACAATAGCTGAACAAGATCCCTTTAAGATCAACAGAGAAGTAATACAGATGCGGTCATGCATAAGGATCACAGATTGGTCGTTAAATGTTGAAAAATAGTTTCATCCTGTTTGGAATTTGAGACTTTTTAAAACAAATAATACGCACCCCTACTGCATGTATTGTGTACAACAGACAAGAGCCACCTTCTGGTAGATTGGAATCTTTTTGCTAGATGTATCAACGGAGGAGGAGATACATATACATTCAGTTAGAGGGTCACTACTGTGAAACAAACTGCAAGAGCATATGGCTGTACAATGCCAATGAATACTAAACAGCAATGACAAGGTTTTAGTATGAAGAAATTATGTTTATGGTAATAATTAGCACTAACTCAAATAGCATTGGCCCGCTACTGCATTCATGCAACTCCGCTGAGATTCATGGGGTTTCATGGGTATGCCCTATGAGTTACTTTTATAGTCTCCAGAAAAGTTCTGAAATACCTGGGAAGAAAAAACCTCAATGTTTGAAAAAAGAATGTTTAATAACATTACCTAATCCATAAAACAGTAAAACACAAGGACCCTTTACCTTAAATTTGGATGACATTTCATAACCACATTTCTCTAAATGCTACATAGTTTCATTGCTGGGATGCTAAGGGAACCCAGTTACACATAGAGCAAAAATCTCAGAGTCTAGGGATATTTGGTGAGTTTGGCAGAGGGGAATATTATAATTCAGGCTTCATGTACTCCATTGCAGGATTTAGTTAAATTTCGCATAAGATTGTGGGATTCTGCAGAATTTAGAGGAGCAAACTGGAAATTGTGGTAGCTTCCCATTATTTTTAAAATGAAATTAAAGTCAATATCACCTTGCATGTTGATTTGCCATTAAAATCAATGTATATGCCAAAATATTTTTGTATTGACAATACATTCCTGTGTTCTAGAAGCTAATCAGAATAAAGCTAGAGGTTTGAGTAGGTAGGGCTTCTGGAGTCTAAGTACAGAAGGCAGTTTGGAGAATTATGGATTAAATACATTAGTTGATGTTTCTGGTTAACTAATCAAACTATTGTTGACATTTAAATTTTCATCAAGAGATTTCAGAGTTAATACCACATTGATATGAATTGGTGATTCAGGCACCCCAGACCTATTAACAACTCTGTGCAGACTCACGAGGACTACGCTGTAAATTTATACTTTTTCTTACTTCATTTTTTGTTTAAGAGCTTGGATTCAGAAGCACAATTCTGCTGCAAGACCTGGAGTCTGCAGCTATAGAACTGCAAAACACATACGGGCCTGATGATAATACAACTCTCACCTAAATTAGTCCCAGATTCAAACAGGATAAAAACTGTTCTTATGTGACCATACATTTTTCACAATACATATATTAGCAATGGGAGCAGAGCCCTTTGGACATTTCCACTTGGGAATCCTGTTTTCAGTAAAATTCTGTGATGCACATACACAAAAGCTCAGCTGCCTACATTCATGACTATTAGAATGGTATGCAAGTTGAGTGAACCTTTGCCCTAAAGCATAAGTGATGGGTTTACTTAGGCTACCTGCATAAAACTGCAAGTGCCATATAGATCTTCTGCAGGAAGTCCTCCTTCTGTGCTAGAAGTGAAACATTAGCACATGCCTCCTTACAAAAGTTGCACCTGTTGTCACTCATGTACCATAAAAGGAATATAGTACCTGGACAGTGGGAAGGCAAGAACAGGAAGACTGATTGCTATGGAATGGCTTGGATGCCAAGAAGCCAGCAGAATTCTAGCAGGTGCCTGGAAAACCCATGAGGACCACTTAGCATGCACTGTATATTTGTAACAGGAAAATACTTCTTGCAGGCACAGTTTGTGAAGGCACAGCCATAAAAGACAATGGCAACAGAGACAAGCTGAACTATAAAGGCATGAATTCAACTGAGCCCTAGGTAAATATTGTGGCTATGCCCCCAAAAGTGGGAAACTGAATGGGCACCACCTGACAATCAAGAAGAGGGATCCAATATCCTCTCAGGTGCACAAAGTTGTACTAATTAGCTTCTCTCATTAGTTCTAAGCAGCACTCAGATTTTAAGTAGCACCCAGATGGCTGGTATATAGTTAAGCTATGCCATTGGACTCAATATTTCCAGACTATCAAGCAGAAGTAGATAAACACAGTGGGTTGCAATCAGCATGTTTCAGGGCTGGGAAATGCTTTCTGCTGAAGCGCAGGCAGTTATAACAAAGAAACCTGTGCATTTCCATGTTAGGATGCTTGTCACTCAGCCTTGAACAGACACCCGTGACCATATACAGCAGAATTCTCAGATTAGTCAATTTAAAGCGCTGCCACCTTCCATACACAGGACTGGGAGGAAGCAGGACTCCTTCCTTCATTTTAGCCTAGAGGCACTGTCAAAGTCCATGCTCCATAGGAGCGGTGTGCATACAATTCTGGCACCTGAACATGATGGATTCCATGATAATCAAAGCATAGAAGCTCTTGCAGCCAAACCTGGACTTCAGATTCTATTCTGCATGTTGCTAACTATCTAAGGGCTCTGAAGACGAGGCTACACATTTTGCCTGAAGTCCAGTTAAAACTACCATTTTGGATATAATTAATCTAAATACAAAGCTATGGTTTATAAGCAGCACACCACATTTAAGGCACATGTATGCATGCAAGCCACCATCATCTTTCCATTGCTTTCTGATCATATCTCCTTAATAAGCTGCAATGATCGCTAGTACAGAATGAACTCAGAGGATCACGACTGGCTGTGTTTCAGCACTAATCCTCCTCCCCTATGCTGAAAATATTAGGTGTTGCACATTTATGCTGTCAGCAATATATATAGCTTGATTGGAAAGCATGAGGCAGAACTTTAAAAGCGTACAGGATTCCGTTTAGAACTCCAAAGTTCAACAAATGCCCTATTTTAGGGTGAAAACAATTATAAATCTGATAATGATGCACAGCATCCATGAGTGATTTTTCCTTAATTTTGAAATAGTGTCATTAACTACGACATATATTGTAGGTTTACATTTCTAAAGAGAAATAACATCAATAGTTGAATAATTTCTTTTTTATCACAAGTGATAACCAGTGTTTGATATCTTCTATTTTTCTTCCAAGAAATATCAGTCTATCAACGGCTTTAAAATAAAATGTTTTTTTTCTGTAACAATTATTAATAGAACTTTAAATAAAAATATGATTCTGATATAGATACTTTCAAGAAGACCTGGATATTTCAAGGTCTTCTGACAAAGTAATTATTAAAACAGAGACCAGATGAGGCCTTAAAAAGACAATATACTGTATTTCAGACACGATTGCACTTAGTTTTTCAAAGTAATTATATCATAGTTGCAACATTACTTCATCATTTCTTCTTTTACTTAACATGCTGACAGTTTCCAGCTAACCCACAGATGAACTTTTTTGTATTCTAGTCTAAATGAAGAAAAGTCAGGTAAAATTTATTCAGCACATACTTTACATGTCTTTTCATCTCCAAATGACTAGATCACTAATAAGTTAAAAAAACCTCTCTGACTGTAATCATTATCCACATGAGGGATAAATAACTCTTCAGAGTTTAAGTGTTACTAGTTTTATTAGAAAATATACCATGGTATGATTTCTTAAATGTGTTACTACTTTCACCATTGGACCCTATGAAGTTATGCCTTCAAACTCTTCCTTCTGTTCCACAAGATGGTCCTTTGTGCTTTAGGACCTCTGATTGAAGACAAACTGATAGAAAACCCCCAAATGGAGTTGTCTTCTGTTTAATCTGTCTCCCCATTTGTATGTCAGGGGTCCGGTAGATCCGATGTATCCACTATGACTTTAATAAAAATAGTATCATCTTTAATATACGTTCCATTTTCTAGAACTGTTTGAGCCACAAAGACTGGGCAGCCGGATGCAATGTTCATTTCTCCAGTAGGCTTCTTGAAACTACTGCTGTTTGGATCTGGTTTGAAAGCATCGCCTAAGTGACGCCGAGAAGGTCCCTGATCCATTAGCATCAGAGTCACTTTCTGTTTAAATGGCCAGGGAAGTAAGGCATCATATTCTCCACGCATTATGACAAAAAACAATGACAAGTGCGTCCCTTTTCCCATGCCATCTCCATTAAGGTAAACTCTGGCACACATCTTATAGCCAAAGTATCCAGTATAAAAGGGCTGGCTGTACAAGGACAGAGTTTTCCCCATGACGGCCTCTTGTTTCCGACGTTTATAATCTCGAATTTTCCAAATTAATACACCATTGTAACTGGCAGTTTCTAACACCTGGAATCGGAGGTCCATGTCAGCCAGCCGAATATCATGAACACTGAGCATTTGATCGTGTCTACTTAGCTGTGTCTCTAGTACGGCTAGTAGAAAATAGAGAGAGGTTTTGGGGGAAAAAAAGAATAATTTAACTTTTTAAGAATATAGACACAATAGATACTCAACAGCACAAAATAAATACATACCTCAAAATGCAATAAAGTTAAGAACCAAGTAACATGGAGCTATACACAATTTCTACTGCCAAAAAGTAGTTATATTCACTGGCTTTTGTATACAGCTGGTATTTTACTGTGTTTAGAGAAAATTGTGAATTGTACTACATTTGGTAGAAATTTCAAGCACTCAAAAAAAATCTAACAAATATTGTTCAAATCACAATGCGACACAGCCATAGTTAAACAAAATCTGCCTAATCAACTGTTTGCCAAGGGTCTAACAATATTAACTATTGTGGCAGGGTCAGTCCCACTCCTGGGCCCCTGACCCCTGTTCATCCCACTGTCCCACAGTCTAGAAGCCACAGTAATATGGCTTACTCGCCTTGGTTTGGGGTTTGCTGTCTCCCTGTAGTCTTTTAACAAGGTCGATGCTGTTCTCTTGACTCCTTCGGTGCCTTTCTCTCTCCAAACTCCTCCTCCACAGCTCTCCAAACTCTCTCAGTTCTTCCAACTCCTTCTCAATTCGTCCACACTCTCACAACTCTCCAAACTCCTTCACAACTCTCTCCCCCCTCACCCACAGGGAGGGTTCTTAAATAGGCCTCCAGGCAGCCTCAATTGGTTTCACCTGGTCTTTAATTGATTTTGCAGCTGCCCTGTCTCAGCTGCCCCTAATTAGCCAGGATTGCTGACTCTCTCTGCCTCTTTCCCCTTCCATTAAGCTCTTGAACCTGCTGCGTCACCCCTGCTCTGTCACACTATAGATTTCTCATTGTGGAAGCCTTTGAAAATGACGACTTAAGCCAGGAGATCCCATTTAAAGCATCTTGGGTTATTTCAGAATCTTCCTCTTTTGCTGCTGCTGCTCCCTTATCACGCAACGTATTATGAGTAAACGCTGAAAATTCAAGCTGCATCTTATTACAGAATGAAGTATTCCCTCCACCCCAAGGTTTTGTTGTTTATTTTTAATGGGTCCTTTCTTCCATGAGAGGGGAAGGTAATAGTCATCACTTTATTCCTTTGTATTTTGCACTCTGGCAACAATAACAAAAGTTAGGCGATTTGGAGTAGTAGAGGTACTAACAAACGGCTTTTTAGCTAAAATTATCTTTACATAGTAATTTGCCTTTGAACAAAACAATATTTTCTGAACCCTTAAGAATGGTCTATGCTGTACTGCGTGTGTTTTTTATCATTTTATTCAATGTGTGAACAAACATATCTCATTGTTTTCTTCATGTCAAACATTCTTCTCTACTAGACATAAAAGACAGTAAATTGACATCTTGGAAACACATTTTCAAGCAAGTAAAAATGACTGATCTGTTCTCGGAGACAATATTACCCTCAAAAGACTTGTCGATACACTGAAAATATTTTATAAAGAAGCTACTGGAATCGATTAGCTTTCTAAGACCATCTGAGAAAATATTTGTAATTAAATTTCAGTGTAATTAATACTATGTTCCTTGAGAACAAAGAAAGATAAGAATCAAGTCTAAGGGACAAGAAAGCATAGAAGTGTCATTCCATTAACAAAAAGATTCAACTCCTAATTTCCTTTTCAGGAAACTGAAGTATAACTTATGTTTTCAAAGGACAATCACAATGGGAGTTGCATTCAAAATAGCTCATTTGGCTTTTTTACCTAAAAAAGGTGGGAGGTATTTTACTCCATTGTGCTTACACTCACCTGTATTTCGAGCTCCTTGTCCTCCAGTTTTATCAACGCTTTCCAGCTCACTCACTCTATTCTGCAGGGACTCCACACTGCTCTTCATGATGTCTGCCTCCTCCCAATTCTGTCGGAAGGGGCGGATCTCTTTGTCCAGCTCTTTCAATTTCTCTGCTTGATTGTCTATCACTCGCTTTATAAAACAGCAAAATTTAGTTAAAAGAAAAGACAACCACCTGGAAGAGCTGGAAATATGAATGTTATACATGGATTGTGTCTGTGACAAAACCATTTAAAATAAACTCACATCAGTTAACTGAACCTAAGTGGTAGTGTAACCTAGAGGAACAAGGATGGGACTAAAACCAGAATGGCTTCATTACTGATTCTGTCTCACTGATCTCCTGGGTGGCTTTGGGTAGGACACAAACTCTCAATTTCCACCAAGCGTGAAACAGATAACTACTTAAGCAAGGGTGTTGTGACAAATGAACATCTGAACAGCATTTTGAAATCAGAAAGTCCTCTATATGTGCTAAATATTATGACTGAAGCACGATCAGGATCTCCAGTAAAAAAAAAGTTTAGAAAATTATATTTTGGCTGTTGATTACAACAATTTGCTTCAGTATAAGGTCTTATAATGAAAGTTGTATTCATTTGTTGAGTTTCATTTGGGTGGATTTTTGAAAGTGTCTAAGTGATTTAAGAGCCAAAACTCAGTAGAACACATGTTTCTGCTCACTCAAGCACCCTTTGCTTCTAAATTTAAACAGGTCATGTATCCTGAAGGTACTCCCAGGTTCAGCTTTATTTTTACAGCTATTCATCATTTTAAAAAGCCATCTCATCTCTCTGAAGCAGGCACAATCACTTCATTTCTCACTGCTCTATTTCAATAAAAAAAAATTATACTAGGAAAGAAAAGTGCACCCACCAGATTGCTTCAAATCTAATACAAAAAAATATGGAACGTTTTACACTGTCACAGTTAATTTAGAACAGCAGGAATTTTAGCCAGAACCATATATTCAATTATAGAGTTCAAATGATAGTGAAAGCATTTGAGACAAGAAACTACTTTGGCTACCAGCTACAGTTAAATTCCAGATCTCAACCAACTCTTTCATATAATTTGCCTCAGCAAATTTCAAAATGTTTTATTTATTTATATTTTGTATTTTAATACAAAAACAAGTTCAATTTATTCTGTGTCTGCTTGCGGGGCAGATGAGCCAATCAATCAATATTCTTTGTGGGGATGACCCAAATGTATCTCACTTTATTCACTTCCCTTCTGGTTGTGTATTTTAATCATTAGGTTTTATTACATACTAGAAATCTATAACAATTAAATGAAGACTTCAAATTTGACAGTCTGCTGGTACAATTATCGTATTCTATAGGTGTGTTTTATCTTGCGATAGCTAAGAAATTCTAAGCAAAGTGGTAAATTCCACAAATAATCATTCCTTTTTTTTACACTGATGCTTCAAAATAAGTATGCGTGGATCTTGAAATGTGAAACAAAGCTCTGCACTAAATCAAATATATGGATTTGTGCTATCAAATAGATTAATGTTACTCTGCATTGTGATGCTAATCACAAAATACTAATAAAAAACCCCCAAAAACCCCTATTTCACCCTCAGCTCTGGGGCAAAAGACAACAGAGGAGAATAAATCAAAGAACAGCCTTCAGTTGTATATGTAAAAGGAGCACACCAAGAGATGACCTAAACCAATTGTATAAGAGCATATCAGCTAACTGGAATCAGGAGTTCACAGATTCAGAAGCACACAAAATTTAACGTACTCCCATAAGGTGACACTTGACTTGTATTCATAACACTAGACTGCAAGCTCAGTGAGGCAGCAGCATCTTTTTGTCAAGTTTTGTATAGTGCCTCACACAATAGGGTCCTGATCTGTGACCAACACGAAGAAAAAAATTAATTTTTCAGATGAACCAGGAAGTGCCACTATGGAAAAATACGGAAAAAGTATGGGCCAGATTTTTCTTTGGAACAATGGTGGCGATATGGGAAAAATTATTAGACTATTTTTAAGACCAATTTTTCTCTACATCAAGCCATATTTAATACAATACATATTAATACTGTATTTGATGATAAAGCATACAAGTTTTACAAAGAGTTTTGTTTGTTGTCAAAGTATTATTTTATTCTCCATGGGTCGTAATCTATTAAAAAGTAGGCACTGGGACCTTATGCCTCTTCCCCTACAGGCAAGCAGAGGACATTCACACTGAGAACACTGACAAACTAACCCTGAATTTGATATAGCAGTGGAGAATTATATTTTTTCTAATTATGTCATTAGTCACCATGCAGATGTCTCACATTGTACTCATAAATTTTCAAACAGACATGAATTTTCTATTTATGACTTTCTATTTCAGCCACTGACTTCTCCAGATTATTAACACACACAGCTCTATGCCTGCATGAAGCCACACATGCCTTTTCTGGATACTGAAATGGGTGATTTTTAATTTTTCTGAAGGCAGATACTCATTTGTTATAGATATTTTATCCATTTATAAAAATTGTACACATTATTTCAGGACAAGTCCTGGCTAGTAAAACTAAGCCTTCTCCAGAACTTAGACAGTAGTACTCCAGAAAGGATCTCAGCAGCTTTTAGGAAGGAAAGAAGAGATAGACAATGTGGGCAAGGCAAAGTCTTTTATTGGACCAACTTTTATTGGTGAGACACACAAGCTTTAGGGCTGCACAGCGCTCTTCCTCTAGTTTGGGAGATATCGCGTGCCCCTGCTAACTACTAGATGCAACAAATAGTTTAGCATAGCACATATTTTAAGGAGAGAACTATACTTACCGTGATATTGGCCCTGTGGCAATCGAGCTGGGAGGGTTTGCAAGGGATTTAGAGAGTCATAATTCAAAATGATCTGGACAAACTGGAGAAACGGTCTGAGGTAACTAGGATAATGTTCAACAAGGACAAATGCAAAGTACTCCACTTAGGGAGGAATAATCAGTTCCACACATACAAAATGGGAAGTGACTACCTAGGAAGGAGTACTGTAGAAAGGGATCTAGGGGTTATAGTGGACCACAAGCTAAATATGAGTCAACAGTGTGAAACTGCTGCAAAAAAAGCAAACAACATTCTGGGATGCATTAATAGGAGTGTTGTGCGCAAGACATGAGAAGCCATTCTTCCGCTCTACTCTGCACTGATGAGGAGCAGTGTGTCCAGTTTGGGGCACCACATTTCTAGAAAGATGTGGAGAAACTGGCGAGAGTGTAGAGAAGAGCAACAAAAATTATGAAACTTCTAGAAAACATGACCTATGAAGGAAGATTGTATTTGTTTAGTTTAGAAAAGAGAAGACAGAGAGGACATGATAGCAGCTTTCAAATACCTAAAAAAGTCTTACTAGGAGAAGGGAGAAAAACTATTCTCCTTAACCTCCGATGATAGAACAAAAAGCAATGGGCTTAATTGCAGGAAGGGAGATTTAGGTTGGACATTAGGAAAAACTTCCTGTCAGGATGGTTAAGCAATGAAATAAATTATCTAGGGAAGTTAAATATCTCCAATGATGGAGATTCCACAAGAGCAAGTTAGATTAACATCTATCAGGGATGATCTAGATGGCACTTGTTCCTGCCGTGAGGACAGGGGACTGGACTTGCTGATCTCTTGGGGTCCCTTCCAGTTCTAGTATTTTATGATTCTATGAGAGTCCCTGCAAGTTGATTTAGCAAGTCCAGTAAAGACCTGCTAAATTGACTGCTGATCACTGGTCATCAAGTTTGGTACTCCACCAGAATGAGACTCATAAGGGAAGTTGACGGGACAGTTTCTCCCGTCGACCCCCTGGAGTGTAGACCCTGCAGCAACTTGACCTAAGGTACATCGACTCCAGTTACGCGGTTGGAGTTATGCACCCTACATAGACATTGTCCTGTAGCGTAGAGCTACACTCAGGGACCATTCAAGGGTGAAGTGGTCTGTTAACACCCTAGTAATTACAGGACGAAAAGAAGAGTTAGCAGGCTACAACTGTTGTAATAAGCCATATTAAGCTTTATTAAGACCATGATTTTTAGTGTTTAGCAAAGTTATGCATTTAAGATGCCAGTCAATCATATCAAGAAGCAATAAATGGTTCCTTCAGGATAACTCTTCATTTCCTTGGAGAATACTCTGGGTGCGGGTTAGAGGCTAAAAGGAACTCTGTACTGGTAATGATCCTGACCAAGGGAAAACCTGAGGAACTATCTATGGAGGAATTGTCTACAGGCTGGATCAATATATTCAAGTAAGAGCAACAAGGAGTCCTGTGGCACCTTGTAGACTAACAGATGTATTGGAGCATAAGCTTTCGTGGGCAAAGACCCACTTCGTCAGATGCATGTAGTGGAAATTCCAGAGGCAGGTATAAATATACAGGCATAAGAAAAGTGTACCAGTCAAAAGTAAGGCTAGAGATAATGAGGTCAATTCAGTCAGGGAGGATGAGACCCACTTCTAGCAGCTGATGTGGAGATGTGAACACCAAGAGAGGAAAAACTGCTTTTGTAGTTGCCTAGCCATTCAGTCTTTGTTTAATTCTAAACTGATGGTGTCAAATTTGCAGATG
>CM057848.1:19197645-19238888 GCA_030068395.1 Apalone spinifera
TACCTGTTGTGATCCTTCCCTCTGGGGCATCTGGTATTGACCACTGTTGGCAGACAGGATAATCGCCTAGATGGACCTTTGTTCTGACCCAGTATGACCATTCTCATGTTCTTAACACGGTCTGGAAAAAGAGCAGCTCACGATAGATAATTAATACTTTCTGTCATCCAACAGGTGTTGAGACTGGCCAAACAGTTCATAGGAAATCAAAATATATATTCACAGACTGCCCTTGCAAATCTGATAGAGACCGTGATTTCAGCACATGAGAGAAATCAGACTGAAGTAACATTAAGGGCACTATTTGGTTTGGAATAATGTATGTAGGAGACGAAGAGAAATAAACGGGGGAAAAACCTCTTCAATCCCCATCTGCCACCAAAGGGACATCTATTTCCTTCTGATTAAAATGTGTTTCTTTAAAACACAAATGCCTTCCAAATAGAAGCAGACCACCACCATGGCTTAAACAAGTTGAAGAATTATAGTAAGTTGCCAGTACCTCATTAAACATTGCTCTCTCTTTTCTTGTACTTCCTTTCCCACCATTACTGATTAAGAAAGAGAACTGGATGTAAAAAATTTTCCAGATAACTTACTTCAAGCTAGAGTCATTCAGCAATGAATACAGAGGCACACAAATTTAAAGAACACCCTTAAGTTTGTTATGTTTGGACAGCATTTCACGTAATGGGGCCCTGATCTTTGATTGGGGTCCAGAAAGAGAATGAAAGAAAAATAATAATCTTCAGATGAACCAGGACGTGCCAAGATAGGAAGAACACAGAAAAAAAAATATATGGCTACCCTGAACTACTTCTACAGTGTTGGAATGCAACATTGCAAGCATGCCACCATATCTTAGACCACCACCTATGCAGGGTTTGGCACCATCACAACTTGAATAGGAAAGGCCAAGAAACAGATGCTATGGAGTTAGTTCTGATGTTTCAAATACATGGGACTTCTAGATGGCACTAAAATAATAGCCCCAGCATCCTGGTTTTGGGACAGTTATGCTGAACATGCCAACTTTTAGGACAAAACTGAACCCCAGTCACACTTTTGTTTGGGTAGTGACATACTGCTTAAAATACCTGCATTTCTCCTGCAACACCAACTGAAGAGGACACTGTTACTTACATCCCTTTGAAAACTGATATATACTACTTCAGCATACTGTTAAAGCTGCTTATGTTCCACTCGAGAGATGGAGATGTCTAGATGTGTCAGAATGTTGTTTACAACAATACCTTTACAACTTAAAGAAATTTTTGAGGGTGAAAAGTGCTATATAAGCACAAGGTACTATTTTCTCTGAAAAAAATCAGGCATGAAGTCACTAAATATATGGGCGAAAAATATATACTCAAATGCAGTGCAGAGACTCATGCTGACTCTGTATAAGGATGAATTTCACCCATGATGAATACCTTCATTCGTAAGTACCAAAAAGGAGAAAGAAAATACAGAGTGAGCATAAGACAATTTAATGGGATTTAACTGGCCTTTGCTTCTAACTTGGCAGTGGTCTAGTTAAGCAGACTTTTTATTTATAAAGCAACAAAAAGGAATAACATTCTTAGGATTACACATACTTTTCTGACCAGGTACAATTTAGCTTTAAACTTTTTTTTTTAAATAGGCTTTTCGGGCAAGTCAGTTTTTTTTAAATAGTCCAATTAACATTTTAGTGAAAACTTTTAAAATCCATCAAAAGATTTACATATGAAAAACCAGCTGCTGAGCAAGAAAAAGGGTACATTTAAAATCTTTGTTTTATACACTTCTTTTTTAGTATAATGGTTTGTTGTTTTTTAACTAGAACACCTCACTTAGCAAGTGTAAAGGCACAGAACAGAAGCTACTGTCATTTTTTGTTTTAATGGGGAGAGTCTAAAATTCTTACCTGTAAATGATGTATTTTAGATTCATTATTCCGCAGCATTTCCTTCTGTCTTTCAATTTCTATTTCAAAGCTACAAATCTGATTATGTAAAGTTTGTATACTCTTGTTCTTTTCCAAACTTTCATTCTGGAGCATGGCCACCTGGAAAAAATTCTACAATTACTCCTGCCAAAACTGATGAAAATACCTATAACTTCATTTTTTAAAACTGTCCTAGAGATTTCCCCTTAAATTCAGAAGAAAGATCCTAGCAAAATCTCTTTCCATAACTAGAACACTACCAGTAAATTCTGAAACGTCTAATGGCTTTTTTTCCTTCCTCCCACATAATTGTATTGATACCTCTTGGCCTAATAAACAAGAAAAAGGTATGCAAGGCAGCTATAAATATTCTCTCTAAACACAACTATTTAATTGGATTCGTATTTAATAGGTCAGTGTCCAGGCTTTCAACTCACTCCCTAACATGGAGGAGGTTAGAAGTTCAGAGGAAGCAGCCTATTTAGTTCCAGACTGGGTTTGGTTTACTAATTTTACTTAAAGAGAAATGCCAAAGAAAAGTAGCATTAAAAAGGTCTATGTAGGAAGGATGAAGGTTAGTAAATACTATTCCCCTGCGCTAAATCCTAATCTAAACAAAGTAATCAAGTATGGTAATTCTGTGGAATTGGGATGGCTGGGCACTAAAGAAAGGTAGTCAAAGCAGCTGAAATCTGTGCAGTCCAGAGAAAATCCGAAAGGGTAGACTAGCACGCAAAGAGGATGCATGAGTGCTAATGAGGACATTCTTTGTCTGTAGGGACACACCTTTTTATACATACTATTCATTTGTGACTGGTTGTGATTTTCAAACCATCAGCCATGTCATTGGAATACTGTGTGGAACATCTTTCAGGAGCCACAAGAAGCTTTTACATAATTTCCTTCTGGCAAAAAGCATGCATTGTCCCTATGAGCGAGACACAGTGGGTGAAGTAATATCCTGGGACCAACATGGCTACAACTATTGGTATATTATTCAACAATAAAACTAAAAGTATTTGACATCTAGACAAGGTTTGACTCATTACATCTCAGCAGCGCTTCTGACAGACAATACAAAACACCATTTTTGATCCAATAAAACAAATGGGAAAGTCCCTCAGACTAATTAATTTATAACCAGGGGCAGCCCTAGACTAGCTGCTAGCAACTGGCGCCCTAGGCGAACTATGCAATTGGCGCCCCCACCTCCAAACCCCTCAATGATATTGTGCCACCATTTGGTGCCCCATTTAGCTTGACGCCCTAGGCGACCGCCTAGTTCACCTGTATGGACGGGCCACCCCTGTTTATAACACATTTAAACAATAGAACTAAGCAACCCCAAGACAAATTTTTGTGCAGTGGTCACCAACCAGGAAATCAGGATCAACTAGTTTCTTTGAGCCTCTGACAGGTGATCCTGACTGGTTTGGCTGGGAGGCTATCAAGTGCCAGCACTTCAGCTACCCCTCCCTCCACTGCTTTTCCTGCCCCTCTGCCTTAGAGCTGCTGCCAGGAGCCTCCTGCTTGCTGTGCAATATGGAGGAGGTAGAGAAGGGGGATACTGATGTCAGGGTGTCCCCAACCCCCCACCTCTATACCCCATCTCCACAGAGGGGGGGGAACACGACAGGGTTCGGGATGGAAGGAGCTTGATGGCAGCTGTGCCTATGTCTGAACATGCTCAGCATCCTCAAAGGAGAATCTCTCTCATTCTCCTGGAAGTAGCTGGCATGTCCCTGTAGCCCCTGGGGGAGGCAGGGCATGGGGTTACACATGCTGCCTTGGCCTGCCAGCGCCACCCCTGGAGCTCTCCTTGGCCAGGAATGGGTAACCATGGCTACTGGGAAGTGTAAGGGTGGTGCCTAAGGATGGGGGACAGCATGTGGAGCCACTTGCTCCTCTGCCCCAGGAGGGCTGCTGCACATGCTAGCCACTATCAGGAGTAGTGCAGGGCCAGAGTGGGGATGAGCCTACCTTACCCTAGTGCACCACCACCTGGGAGCCACCTGAGGTAAATGGTATCCAGCCGGAGCCCACATTATGAACCCCTGCTTCAGTCCTGAGCTACTCCGGCTTCCCTAATCCGAAGCCCCTCCCACACTCCGAACCCCTTGGCCGAAGACCAGAGCCTGCAAAGGCAGGGATTTGGCGTGCATAGTGAAAGTGAGTGAAGATGTGGAAGGGAGGGGGAAGAAGTGAGCAGGGCAGGGCTGCAGAGAAGAGGTGAGGTGGGACGGAGCCTTGGAGAAGGGGCAGGGAAGAAGGCAGGACAAGAGTATTTTGGGTTTGAGATAGATCCTGGATTGCACTTAAATTCAAGACATGATCTTGTGCTTTAAAAAAAAGCTGGAAACGACTGCTTTAGTGCTTATCCGATTAAGACAACTTTGACTTATAGCAAAATGGGCACGACTCTTGGTGCACCACCATTTTTGCTGTTTTAAAACCTTGGCTCAGTATTTTCTGTGTTGTTACTTCACTGCCAGGCTCAGAGTCAAGAACGAGATCTTTACAAGGCAAGGTAAAGAGAAATGATTTCCATCCCCACAAAATGCAATCGCTGAATACCCAGACAAATTAAGAGTGCTCAACAGCACTAAAATTTTAAGGGGACATGATCGCACCAAAAGCAGATCATATACCTCATTTCTACTATGACACAATAGAAAAGGGTCTAGTAGAAAAAAGGCATGAAGCTGATTTTTTTCTTGCATTACTGAGGGATAAAACTGCCACCACTGAAGAAAAGCATACCAAGTGTATTGGGGATATTTTTCAAGAGCAGTTAAACCATGTGAAAGTTTGCCTTCTGAATAAAATCAGACCTTCTGGTTGGCTGCTCTAATTTGTGCATCCAACTTTTCCTTAATGAATCAGAGTTTTTACTTGATTGTGAAATTTCCATTCTCTCTCTCATCATTTTCCTCTCCATGCCTCCTGATCACAAGCCAGCTGCATCTGTGCTGCAGATATTATATTTACATTTTTTGGTAATCTACCTTGTATGGCCTGCCTTGTATTGGGATTTTCTATGCAGGTATAGGGCCATATCCTATGATCCTTAGGTCAGACAAAATGCTACATTTGGGTGTGAGAACAATGAATCTAAAAGTAATTCATGCACGAATAGAGATAAATAGACAGGCAGGAATCAAATTTCATTTGTCTGAATTTGATTACATTAATTTTAAAATGAGGGAGCACAAAAGGAAACAAAACTATTATCAGCATTTTATGTACTGTACCTGAAATCAAATAAATAATTTCTTCACTTGCTTGCCATATTTCAGTGCTACTACGTTGCTGTGTTCCAAAAGCATTTAACGAATAAAGGCATTATTTTGCAATTTCAGAATTCTATTTTAGGAAACCAATTCATACTCCCAAATAAGAAATGAAAACATTTCTCATCCCCTATGAGATCGGATTAAATAGTCAATATCCACATTTAAATCATATGGCATGGCTTTGTTTGTATTTAAACATACATAGCAGGACTTAGAGAAGTTACACAATTTTGAGTGAGTCACAATTCCCAGCATCCCAAAATCCCAGAGTATTTTGATTCAGGCTTTTAGTTTGACCCACTACAAAGAATGACTTAAATCATGAAATTCAGATTCCCCACCATCCAAAGTTTTCATTGGCTATACATTTGTTTCATCTCCTTACTTTTTTGTCAACAGCAATATTCACTCACTGATGTTATCATTTAGCAAATACTTTGGAAGTGACAACAGACAGCAAGCCTGAAGGTTTTCAGTTAGTACTCCATTTAGGTCTTATGCGAGATCAAAAATTTATTCTGAATGGCAGCAGTTAACTTCTTTTATTTCCCTCCATACCAACCCAGTTAAGTACACAGGATGAACTTCTGGCCTCACTTAAGTCAGTGGCTAAACTCCTGTAGACTTCAGTGTGGCCAAGATTTCACTTGTATTCTTCAGAAGAAGTTCTCTCTTCACCCTAATGCATTCAGTGCCATGAATTACTTCAACTGGAAGAAGGTCCTTAGGGTTTGTTTACATGCCTAAAAGTAAAGCACAGCCGTGGCAGTGTTTTAAAGCGAAAGTCTGACCATGGAAGGAGTGCTGGGAGGGAGTTCTCCTACCACTCTATGTAAGCCACCCACGTGAGAGGAGTAATTAACAGAACTGGAAACTTGTTTACATTGGTGCTTTACAGAGCTGTAACTTGTGCTCAGGAGTGGAGTGTTTTTTCAGAACCCTGAGCCAGAAAGCTGAAAGGCAGTAAAATGGCAGTATAGACTTGGCCTAAGTCACAATCCAATTTGTAAGATCTCTTGACAATAAAATCACTGACATGTGATATGTGGTTAGCTATTCTGGTAACTTGGTACTGTCCTGGGATTTCCAGTGATTCAACTCATTCATTATGAATAGGAAGAAGTCTACAAAGCAGGAAGTGCAAAAAGACAACTGTGATAAACACGTATGCTCTACAACTTGGTGGAAAAAAAATCACACCAAGGCTTTAATTTTCTTACTACTAAAAACAATAAAGAGAGACAGAATTTCTCAACAGCTTTTGAATGATAACATGCATATCAGGGCAATTATTTTTAAGTGCAATATGTAAGAAAAATATACTGTAAATCAATGGAAGAGGTTTCTTTCAATTATGTAAAATAAATGTTATATCTTGACTTAAATTAGCAAGAGAGAAAATCAGAATATAAAACTGAATCTGTTAAAGCTGAAGCATTTTGGTATCTACATTACCACTAAAATTATGGGAGTTTCTTCTTAGATCTAAAAGGTGAGGGTAAACTGAGATGCTGTTCTTCTCTGCAGTGAAACTAAAATTTACACAAAGAAATACATCGGACTAAAACACAATAGAGTCCTCCTGAACAGGAAAAATTGTTTTCTGAACTTCTGGGGGGAAAAAATGCTAGCACAGCAGAGAAACTGCTCTTCACCTAGTTCAGTGAAATAAACTTCTGTAGACTGACTAAAATCATAGGATTATGTCTCTATTTGCCAATGGGCTCACATGTGAATTGCTTTATGTTGTGCTTTACTTTAATATATATATGCCTTCAATTGACACTGCCCACCCCCTCCAAGACAGGTTAATGATTCTGCAGACTTTTCTACTTTTAGATTTAGGAGAATTTATTAAGAAACATCAGATTAAAAGTAATTTGATATTTGGTTAAGCTATCAAAATATTGCTTTATTTAAAACACTGACCCTTTAAGACCTGTCACTTTAAAATATGTTGACTCATTGCGCTACTGATCAGGTGCAGCACTGAAACGTATCGTAAAGTTAAAGACTATGAAAGTCTGCTTTTTAAACACAACCTAAATGCCCTAAAGGACTTGAAGCTGTTAGTGAGGTGATCTGCAGTGTTTGGTCTCACAATAAATTCCCCCAATATCCCAAAACTCTTTAAAGACAAAAGTTCCAAGGGAGCATTGTATTATGTGAACTTCAAACAGATCCAGCATCAAAACAGAAACCAGCTGGCCTGAGAGCAACAGCATGCTGATTAATAAAAGTCTCTTCAGGCCAAGAAGCTCGGCGGGCTCTTGATAAATTTAAAATAAAAATGAAGCCGGTTCAGTATGTGCAGTTTTCCAGGATCTGATCTCCAGAAAAATACACAGGTAGATGCAGCTCCTAACACTGCAATACTTTCCCTAATGGCGCTTTCATAAGAAAAAAGATTGAAGGAAAAATTTAATGATTGCTGGTTTAATAAATTAAATATTAAATACTAAATTCATAGTAGCAGGTTAATAAAAATTTACATATTTACATGTGAAGCCAATTTTATTTTATTGTAATACAAATGTTACACTAATTTACAGGGTTTTGAACCTAGGGGTGCTTTAGCTGTATTTCCAAACAGCATCTGAACAAGTGTTTTTCTCTGTTTTTCTAGATTTAAAGAAATCCATGAAAATTAAAGTTAGTAGAAGATATACCTTATTCTCTAGAGAATTACTCCACTCTTTCAATAAGTTAACATGCTGCACTGCTGAGCTGGCTTCATGTGCTTTAATTTGCTGATTTGTTCCCTGTGACAACAAAGAATTTATACATTTTAGCCAATTTCACTTTAAAAAAAACCAAACCAATAATATAACACAAGAATATAAAACCAATACTACATATATTTTGGTACACGAATGTACTCTGCAAAAATATAGAGGGGAAATCTACTTGGGAACTTATGAAAAAGTGAGAAATACATTTAGTAGAGCTTTTTAATCCAATTGCTGTATGTGTCCAATGTGCTTATTTATCAGATGCAATAAAAATGGAGAAAAGACTTACAAAATGAATTTTCAGAACCATTTCTATAACTTTTATCATAAAAAATAATAAACCTTAAGTCACGTAACTCAAACATTGATTCCACAAATAATAGTTTAACCATTTTATAAATTACTGTAAATTACTGTATAATTTCCATTGATGTAAATATAAAAGAGAAATAGTAAATGTAAATTTATCATCACTGGAAACTGCCAACTGTGTAGAATCTGTTAACTAAAACAGTTTAGAGTGGCTAATTTATAGGAAGTTAGAAAGACATATCCATTGTTGCTTTATGATGTTCAGATTTCCTGTCCCTGTACAGTCTGCAAATGTTGGTACAAATAACCACTTTAAGTTTACAAAACACACATAGATAGTATACAGAGTACATAAGATGCAGATCATGTTATCTTTTACTTCACGCCATACTTCAGCAAATGTTTGCAGGGCAATTTATATTTATTTTGAATCTAGATATGTTGCCAGCAACTGGAAAAGTTTCAATGATCTTCAATGTATATACTCTATATAAAATATTCAAAAATATATATGTGGATATATGTACATATATACACACATATACATACATAAAAAGAATGAACAGTGATACATAAGACATAACAGTGGGCAATGCTATATCATTTGTTATTTTTACAGTTGAGAAAGCAACTATTTTTTGTATTTAAATTGCTGAATGTTTTATTTGTTCACTTGCAGAATATTAAAGGCCTGATCCAAAATCCTTTGGCATTAATGGGAAAAAGACTTCAGTGGGACTCAGAACAGGCTTTAAGATATCAGTGGAAAAGAAGGTTTATAGGAGAGTTGCTACACACAGATCTGATTTCATAGGTTACCATGAACTTCAAAATTATTGCATTTAATGTGATCAACTCCTTTTTTCCTGTCAGCAGCTTTGGAATTTTTATTGTAAATTGTCAGAATTCGCTGACATGCTCAAACACATAGTATGAAAAGTAAGATATTGCATATAGGGAAATAACAGTGTTAAAACTACATCAGGTTTTTTCTTGCTTTGTGGTGACTTCTAGGATTTAATCAGCAGTTTTTATTAATTCTATTCTGTGGTTCAACTATGCACGCACACACACACACACACACACACACACAAACACAAACACCCACCCCTATCTATATATTCTGAGTGGGCCAATCTATTTTTAATCATGTATATATTCATATTTGCCAACAGAAGAAACTAAATTTAAATCAGAAAAAAATAAATAGTCATAGAACAGCTGAAATTACTAGATAACTTGTGGTGAAAAAAATGACTCTATTTCAAAGAGGGGAAGTTAAAATTTTTAATATAATATCTTAAGATCTAAGACATCTGTAACTGGCTAAATGAATCCCAAGACATCGCCAGTGTGTGTATATGCTCTTTATAATTTACATAAAAAGTATACAAAAACGAACACCTGCTGCATATAGTCTTAACCACTCATGCAACTGGATCAATGTTTCTTAACCAAGATCAGAGAAGTTGCAACTTTCATGTCAAAATGTTAAATTTTCTTATTGCAGACTTTCATCATTTGGGAAGTATAATTGTTATATACTGACCTGAAAAGTGCAGCCATAACGCTTAAAACTACAGGTACTTGGGGCATTAATACATTCTGACAAATGTGCATTCAACTGCAATAGGAAAAAAATATGAGTTTTGGCAGAAACCGTTTGCATGATAATGCTCAGAACATATAAAGGGCACAGATTACCAGGTTTGTATTGTGTTCCATTTGTAAAACATACAGTACATGTGTGTATATTATCTCCACTCTGACTCAGAGTGCATATACACATGTAACCACACGCACATTCCAATACAATATACAGAGAGACACATTTATTTACAGTGAAACCTCCACTGAAGACCGTTCCTAGAGGCAACCTCATTAAAAACACTTTATAGAAATCCATACACTTTTGTTTGACTTAATTAAAGGCCAGTATTTACTTACAAATGACTTTTGCTGGTCTGTTGGGTAGTCACTTAAGACCAGTTTCACTGTAGTAACATACATATTTTCTAACTCTAGTTTCATTAGGAACAGACTGTCAAAACATGACATGCAATTCTCAATGCCAGAAAAAAAAACAACTAAACAATGAAGACTGTAAACAAATACAGCATGAAACAGACAATTACTTTATACCAAGTGCAGCTGAGTCACAGGTATAACATAGCACACAAGAGTGAATGTTCATAAGTAGGAAAAGGCCTGATTTTTACACAGGTTCTGAATGATGATAAACACAGAAAATAACTTGTGCTTTAAAATAAAATCACAGAAGTGTATACAAAGAGCCCTAATGAAATGCAGCCATTTTTAGGGGACAAAAAATGCAAACTGCCTAAGAGCTGGAATGAAAGGCCATTGAACACTATGAAAAAATCTCATCCCTTCTGACAAGTGTTTTAGAGCTTTATTTCTTTAGAGAGCAGAGAGGACCTATAGGCCAGATCCTCATCTAGTGTAAACAGTCATAGCTCTACTGAGTTCAAGAAACTTAAGATCTTACTTGAAAGACCTGCACAGTAAGCCCTATGGTACTCAACTCATCCACCTCCAAAAAAGGCATGAATTGATCCTGCCTGCATATGAAACTATGGCCCCTACAGGAATAAGGTTTTTCAAATCTAATTTGGAGAAGCTTAAATAATCCCTCTTTGGCATACACAATATTTACGTTGTTTTAATCACTTACTGTAGAAATTCACAAAAGAAACATTTCAGGAAAAAAAATTAAATCAAAGAAGAAAAAGTACATGTGCTATACAAGACTTCAGTGGGGCACTGCTTCTTCCATTTCCTCAAAACTAAGCACTGTGCCAACCTTTACACATATTAAGAGTAGTCCCTATCCTATAATGAAAACACTATGT
Organism: Apalone spinifera; assembly: GCA_030068395.1. NCBI lineage: Eukaryota > Metazoa > Chordata > Testudines > Trionychidae > Apalone > Apalone spinifera. The sequence goes on from CM057848.1 coordinate 19,208,786, forward strand.
TCATTTTTTGTGCACTCCCAAGAATGGCACAACACACAATTTTCTCTAACTGTTAAGCAGGCATTTGCCTACATCACCTTAGAATGGCTGTCCCTAATAATCCAACTTGGCTTCAGATTCATTTTCTTAATATTAGAAAAAAAATTAAACAGCAGTCAACAAAACGATGCTGGAAAAGATGGCAGATGGTTAAAGTCAAACTCTGCCAACCCGTATCATCAAACTTCACACTTACTGATGCAAGTTGACCTTTTGTTTTCAAATGGGACAACTTACAGTTGTAAGGACTAAGCACTCAATTCTTAACTCCATCACTACTCAGGAGAGCATTTAAGCATTTCTTATTGATGTCAGTGGGATTTAAGATCATGTATAGGCATTATTCTGAAGAGGAATACTTTCCTGAAACAGTAATCACTGGCAGAATTGAGCCCCAAGGTGGCCCTCCACTTATGTAATTAGATGCATAGATCATCATCTTGTAAGTATGTCTACTAATGTGCACAAGACCTAATACAGGGTGTTCCCGCTATAAGTTACCCCCATAAATCCATTCCGCACTAAAGTCATTGATGCTTGCAGGAACTGATGCATTATAAGACCTCCCATTCCCTGCTCTTATGTCGTGCCAAAAAAAATTTGTTTTAAATGAACAAATGGAAGTCAGCCACATGGGAAAAAAAATCCCCGCTTCAAGCTGTTTCACTATAAGTCCAAGTTTTTTGGACTTATAGCAAAAACTATATCTTGGACTTATAGCAAAGACGGGCCTGTATACATTTTAGATAGGGATGTTAAAATGTGGGTAATTGTGTAAACATGTAACCACTGAAAAACTTAACAGTTACAAGTCTCACTTGTATCAGAGGTAACAGCACAGCGTGCTCTCCAGGAGTTGGTGTTCGCGGGGAGCCAGCTTTTAAATCCACCTCCCTGCGCATACTGGCTCCCAGGGAGCTGGCTGATGCCCCCACAGTGCTGCCTCAGATACAGATGCAGCAACATAGGGAAGCAGCCAGCTCCCCAGGAGCCTGGGTGTAACCATGAATGTTAACTGATAAGCCCAAGCTAATCAGTTAATCTTTTACACAGTCATATGTTCACATCCCTAATTTTAGGTTGCACATTTCTTGGGCAGATCCAGTTGGAAAGTGCCTGACACACTTTGGGCACTAAATATGATTATTCACTTATTATAACCCTAAAACGATTTATTCCTATATCAAAAGAACACAGTCCAAAAAAAAAAAATCTAACCGAGTACCAGCGAAAAGTAATTCAAAATGATGAATTTAAAGTATGACAATATTTCAAGGCGTGCTGGAAACAAATATGTGCTCCCCATTCTAAATTATACAAAAGGATTAATGTTAGGAAAACATGCACATCAGCCTTTACAGACACTAGTAAAGTATGATTAAATTAAGGAATACATTTAAATATCGTAAGATACAAAAGGCAGTTATCGGCTCAAAATATTAACTGCATTTTCTACATATGTGAAAAGCTTTAGAAGCTCGTTGGACCTGATCACAAAGAATGTCATACTGGATTGGTCTGTCTACACCAGTATCCATTCTCAGACCATGACCAATGCTGAAGGACTTAGGGGAAGGTTCCAATCTTTCATGATGCAACTGACAAACATCAAGAAGTTTTTTCTTAATCTCAGCTGTTAATAAGTTTTACTTCAAAGCAGTAATGTTATCCCAATAGTGTGGGGAATACAGACATTAAATATTGAATCCTCTTGAGTAAGACTGAACTATTTACTTAACTTTTACCCTGTGGCAGTGAGTTTCACAGTGTTTCCTTTTCGACATTTAAACTTGGTGCCTATTAATTTAGCCAAAAGTGCCTTCTTATCCTTGTACTGAGTAAAAAGAAGCATCAGAATTTTGTATATGTAGCTAATTCTTTTTAACTTAAATATTTCTAAGGCATCTATATCACCATGATATCTAAGTGGCAGGCATTTTATTCTCCTACTTTCTAAATTTAAGAGTCCTAATAATATTTTTAATCTCTCGCATGGACCAACTCCAGAGCTATTCATTTATATACTTCTCTGAACATTTTCAATGCGCCTCCTATGTTCTTTTCTGATACGAAGAGATAAAATCAAAACAGCATTTAAAGGTCAGGCTACACCCCTGACATATACCACTAAGCAGATGAGACCGTCGTTGACCAGGCAAAGTAATTTTGCGTGGATTGCTCTTATAGGAAAGTTCAAGAAATTAAATAGATGTAAAAGAATGTTTTATTAAGATGCTTATAAAAGGGTAGTAAAAAACAGTTTTAAATTTGTAGGATTTCAACTTCAAACATTCGTTTTTATTGAATAATTACCATACAGAGTAAATTGGAATCAGAAACTCAGTTTCCATTACTCTTTCCGAACTAATTTAATTTTGTGATTTGTAACACTAAAAATTGTCTTTGCACTAAAATGGCAGTTGAATAGGTGACTCAATTTTAATTTTGTTAGCAAATATTTTTATGAACTTCAGTCATAATAGTTATGACTTTTTTCTGATGAAAAACAAAAATAATTATTTAAACCTTTCACCCAGGATATTCTGGTGTAAAAAGTAGTGCATTCAGCTAATTTAAGTGGCGGGACTGTTTATGTAAAATTTGGTATCTGTACATAATCACTAAGTATGACCTTATTTTGCACAAACAAATCCACAAACTCTTCAAAATATACAAAAGATTTAAGGCATCTCTAATGTCAGATTATAATGCTATATTTTAGATTTCTCATTCTATTTGAATACTGAAATGGAAGAACATGTATTGCCTAACACTATTCAAAAGTTCTGCTCTACTGACCTCATTAAGTGCTTCTAACACAGTTTCCATTGAGAAAGCAGGAAAGATATAAGCTCATCTTTTTGGTTGGGATTGGTCCTGCCTACAGCAGGGGGCTGGACTTGATGACCTTCTGAGGTCTCTTCCAGCTCTATAGTTCTATGATTTTGACAAGCCATGTATAATAAACACAGAAAATTAGGAAAGGAATTTCTGAAAGATATTTTATTAACAAACAACTTTAAAAAATCAAAAAATTATCACAGTTAACTGTAGTGGTAGATAAGCTTTTACTTTAGATCTCACATAGTAATAAGGAAATGGCTTCTGGCAAAATTCTTGCGAGATCTTAATAATCACAAAGTTCTATCCTGAACACTGTTGAATAGGGTTTTATTTTATTTTTCAGCACAACTCTGGGCATGACTTCTTACCTCACTCCTCAAGAGTGATGTAACACTGCATTTATGAGGACATGAAACCACGACACAGGGACAGTCTGTATCTTCATGTTTCTAAAAGGGGAAAAAAAGCAAAGCAAATTATAATTTATAAATTATATTTAAAATTACAAACCATTTTGGAACAGCAGTTATCTGGAAAAAGTAGTAACTCACAATGGTATAATTAAAAATACATATTCACATGGATACAGTGAGCAGAACAGTAAACATTACAAATTTGTTTGTACAAAGTTTAGAATGAACAAACACTGATGTTACACTTTCAATTTATGTATATTTATCAACTGTTTAGGATTCAGAAAAATACGGAATTTATCATATTTCCTGTGCAAAGAACAGTTCAAATAATCCTTTATCAAAAAAAATCTCAATAAAAACAAAGTTCTCAACCCCATTAATCATCTGCGAGGAATATATTATTGGAAGAGAGGAGAACAGCCAGGATGATAACTCCTCCAATACCACCATACACTGTACTGCAATATCTTCAGATATTTATGTTTCTGAATGCCAGAGAACACTGTAAATCCACATGCTGATGATATTCACTCTCTTGATATCCTTTAATTTTTAATTTCATTGCCATTTGATATTGAGTTCTTGCACTATACAGCAAAACACTTAAAACTCATTTAAAGCTCTTCATAATCAAACTACAGTGCACTTTTTGTGTTCATCTCCTAATTTACATCCATTTCTCACTATGTCAGACAGGTCTGAAAAAACAAAAAAAAACAACAGTCTGGCAGCACTTTAAAGACTAACAAAACATGTAAATGGTATTATAAGCTTTTGTGGGCACAGCCCACTGCTTGCTGGTCATCTGAAGAAGTAGGCTGTGCCCACAAAAGCTCATGATACCATCAACATGTTTTGTTAGTCTGGTAGCACTTTAAAGACTATTTGTTGTTTTTTAAGTTTATCCTGTACAGATTAACTCTGTTACCCTCTGAAGGTCTGAAAGATTAAGGGATATTCCTGACCTACAGTAAAAGAAAACTGCTGACCATTCTCTCTCTGGTTCCTTGAGTGCTTCAGGAAGTAAGTAATCCACTACTAGTTCAAGGCCCAAAAGCATTCTCCTTGAAAATTAAGGGGAGCCCTTCTAATGACTTTCAACACATTTGATTTTCATCCCTATTTTAGCAGCAGAACACTACTAACTTCCATTTTTGACCAGCAAAACTCATGTCTTGCTTCTGGGCACCCACTCTCTATAGAGGCTGCTTTTAATTCTTCCATATGATGTGAGATGCAGGTTACACATAATTTAGTTTTAAAATTAGGTTAGGGTAACACGGTTTTCAGAACAGAAAAAGCAGTATGCAAACCCATTTCACAGCAATTAAATATTTTTCTTCATAGTACTTTGATTCTTTAATAATAAAAACAAAACGTTCACTTCTGTTTTTGCTTTGAAGAATGAGCAATTTTGTCTGCCAGAAAGACACAGTGGAGTGTGGATAGTGGATTGTACCAAAAGCTTTATGTATGCTTCAAATAAAACAAAACTGTGTACAAAAACAATCTCACCTAGCGAGACAAAGCACCACATAGGACAAATGCTTGTGCTTTTTAAAATTTTAATTGCAAGTCCACATCACTATCTAAATAGTCTACCAGCCGCAAAGGGGATTTCCTAGGCTGTAGGGCAGGCAGATTCTAAGACGACATGAGCTGTACATGAAACAAGAACAATTATTTTTGTTTCCATTTGCATACCTTTGTTTTTTTCTTTGTACCATCTCAAAAAATCTTTGTACTGATTCTCATTTTCTGTTCAAGTCCCTGAAATGCGTGTCTGACGTATTAATGTACTTTAAAACCTGATGGTCTGCACAGGCCAACAGAGATGAACTGAAGCTTAGAGTGAGCAGACTGCACAAAGCAAATCTCTCTCATCTGACTGGGTGGTCTGGTTACAAGCAGACTGAGTCTTGGTACTCAAGCATAGTGAGGTAATATTCCAAAATAAACCCCAAATTAACAGCATTTGTATAATCTCCCAGATTGTATTTTCCCAGGCTTTTAAAACAGTGTAGAGGCACAAAAGCATTTACTGCTTGATCAGTGGCTGATCTCTGCTCGTCCTGGATTTAATGTTGTGGATATTGTCGCACCTCTGAAATACCAAAACCACCATGACCAGAAGCTGGTCCTACCAAGAGAACTACTAGTTTTGTTAATATTTTGAATAAAGGAACACGTCAGACTTTTCATCTGCTTAACTCCTACAACAAGATGGCATTGGTCTAACTCTATAAAGGTTCCTGCTCTTCCCCTTTTATGCTTCAGTGATTCATTTTAATTACATTTTTTAAACAGAATTCAGAAGTTTTTGCATTCGCCTAGTCACTGAACATTTGGTTGGCATCTATAACACCATTTGCTACATCCGGACACTCTTGTCGCTCTTCCTTAACCTTACAGAGCCCCTTTCAGTTCTGCAGGATATGTTCTTACAGTTTTAATTTGGGACCTATATGTTGATTAAATAAAAAGTTGGACGAAAAAGCAAGAGAAGGTTTTTCCCTATCTGTGCAATTAGCCTGCTCCAGCCATCTAGGATCAGACCAAACTGGAAAGTAATCGTTAGTGACCCTCATTCTCATGGGGACAAAACACTTCTTGGGGACATCCTAATGTCCAGGCCAGTAGCAGCTGGTACAGAGACAGGAAGATGGCACATACAAATTTGCTCTTGTTGAGATGCTTATAAAGATGCAAAATATGAAAAGCACTGGCTAATACTTCAGATTTTTACTACATATAAAATTACTGACCTCTTAGTATAACAACTCAGTTTAGTATGAAGTGCCCTCACCTTGCAGAGCCTGAAAAAATACTATTGTTGCTGATGAAGTTATGCTTTTTAGAATGCTCCCAGTTTACCCACTTTTCAGGAAAATCTTTTCTTAAACTTTTTTTCCCCTTCCAGAACTATAGAAAACAGCATGTGTAAATCAAAAATAACCATTGCTCTTTCTACAAATATGAATTAAGATATAAAAATACATCTTTTCAAAGATTAAACTCTAATAATTATAGGCAAAATGCACAACTAAGTTGTTTCAGGAAATGCAGCAAGAGAAGCGGAGAAACTTCCACTTCTGTTATTCAAATCTTACTTTCAGAAGACCAGATCTTTAAATTTTTCTCCTCCATGAGAAAAAAAAAAAGATACACACAGGCAGGAACCCAGTGTGAATTCAGTAAGAACATATTTAAAGGATTACTTAAGTCTACAGACACAATATTTAACATCTAAAAATTAAGTGCAAAATAGTTTTAGAAATCTCATTTTGACCGTATCCCCAACAACTTCAACTCACAGACTGTCAAGTTTTCCTTTAACATACAGTTTGGTGAGCTGAGTGAACAAAAGAAACGATCAGAGGTATAAAACTAAGTACACCAAAATTGTAATATTATTGTAACTAAGGAGAGAGGTTATAATGCACTTAAGGTAATAATCAACGTATATGCATAAAAAGAGTGATATTTAAAATAAGACAAAACCTTTCATACTTTTCTCCTTCCAGATTTGCAATTCAATCATTGCACTGCCACAGGTTACAGGACTCCCTTAAATGTACTGGACAGATATGCAAAGACAGCTGCACCAAAGATGAACCTAGTGCTCAGTCACTGTGAGATAGGCCCCTGAGTATTTTAGAAAGTCATCACTGGTTCGTATCACTTACGAAACCTGGACTAATATATAGGAGAAAAGGCAGATCTAGATACTAGAAGACTTACCCAGTATTGCCGAGGGGCAGGCCCAGGCTGGAGCAGAGGATATTGTGCAGGCTGCCCGCCCGGATTCTCCCCAGGAGAAGGGGGGAGGTTGGCAGTCTTCAGAGCCACCTGAGGCACGAGGGCACCCAGCTGCTCTGCATGTTTGGGTGCTCCTGCACAATCCTGTGTGCTTGTATGCCCAGAGCTGCTGCAGGGCTTCTCCCTGCCCCCTCCCACACATGCTGCTGTCAGCCAGCAGAAGGCTCCCTGCTGCCAGACTGACTACAAAGAAGTGCTCCCAGCCTCTGCAGCTCAGCTTCAGCCCCGGGAAGCCCTGGAGTCCAAGCAAGCTTCTGGGGAGGGGAGAGAGAGAGAACAGAGCGAGGAAGAGCCAGAATTGACCTCTTCTGGTCCAATAAACTCCTTCATTTGGAATCTGTCAAGCTCCGGAGGGTGCCAGACCAGGGAGGTACAACCTGTATACTACCCATGTGAGCTTTGTCCTTATCTAACAGTAATAGTGAAGAACATAATTACTAGAACGTTCTAGCCATTCTGCAAGAGGCCCAGGAAGTTGCAGTCATGGAAACTTTGCACAAGTATATTAAAAATGAATATGGTGAATATATTTCAGAGTGGGGTCAATATCATACGATGCAAAGTGGGATGACATACAACGTCAAGCCACCGAACCTCCACAAATTCTGCCACAAATGACTAGAATGGCAGCAAAACTCTCTCTCTTATACTTCTCTCCTGGGTCTGACAACACACTGCTTACCAGACACCATACTCTTGGGCTAAAAGTAACAGTGCTTTCATAATATGATTGCACGTGGCACATGATATGCAGAGATAGTAGGCATTACTGAATTTTATGTGATGTTCATTTTCTTCCTTGCCAGCTTATACAAGGGCATGTAATTCCCTGTCACAACTGTAAAAGTGATGTGAAGCTGTTTTGAATGACACAGGCACCCAAACAAAGGAAAATATATTAATATGCTATTCCTTAGAAACACATACCCCTGCGTGAAGGTACATTGTTAGGATGGTAGATGTGCACAATATACCAATTTAAATAGGATGGAATAGCCAAAAAAAGGTGCTAAAAATTTCCTTTGGATGCTATTCGTTGCATCATTTGAAAAACTATACTTTAAAAAACAACCAAACAAAATTACCCCGACCCACTGAAAACTAGTTCTTTGTGTTTCTGGCATTCAAATGTTTCATGTTCAATTTAATTTACAGTTGGGTCATGACAATTTCCTCAACAGCAAGTACGTCTCAACAACTAGAATATTTTCTTTTGGAATTTGAAAGCGCTAGAGAAAATGGTGTGTTACATAAGGCTAAAAGCCCTATACCACTGAAAGCTGCTAAAAAACGAGCATTTGAAAAGTGGTCATTCTACATTAATGTAAGATCTGACTCGAGTGATAGAAGAAAACACTGCACCTGTAACGTAATCATTGGGACTTGGTTTTTACAGTATTTACATGTAGTCTCCCGATAGTTACAGGTCTTTTCTATGTGGTCTGGCAAGTCTTTCCGCAGGATTTTTTCTTTGCAATCAGCACGAGGGCATGAAAGTTCTTCAAACTGACAGTCATTTCTCAAATGTATCTGTAAAATAAACAATCAAAGTAACGAAATTTTACATTTACCAACATCATGCCCATGAAACATAACTCTCTCAAAGTAAAGTCAAGACCAGAAACTAATCTTAGATGTATACCATGTTGTACCTCAGAACGTCTGCGGCTGCTGCTGCTGCGCATAACTACGCAGTAAAGACACGCCTACATAGCAGAGCTAAACATGAAATAAGCTACACAACTTAAGCTACACAATTGACATAGCTTATTTCAGCTTTTGGTGCTGTGTACACAGCTAGAAGTCCAAGAAAGAGTACTCTTCCTCCGACTTCCCTTATTTCTCATAAAATGAGGGTTACAGAAGTCGGAGTAAGAAGTTCTCCAGCTCAACATTTTGACATTATATCGAAATAACGGCTTGCTGTGTAGATGCAGACTATGTTATTTTGGAATAAGGTCAGTTATTCTGAAATAACAATGCCGTGTAGATATACCCTAACAGAGTTACTGTGTAGAAACTAACCCTTGGATGACTGCTATATTATGTCTTGAAAAGTCAAGATTTCAGATTATCTTAGATGTTTGGTGATATCAGAATATTACAATTACAAGTATAAGCAGAATAATCTTTATATTAGAATCCCAAAACTGGTACCAATGAAATACCAAAAGATATTCAATTCAAATTCAAAAAAGAAAATATGCAAATTAGAGCAAAAGAGAGTATCACGAAAAACCACATACCTAATAGCCTTCCAGATCTGCAAAGCAGCTGCATATTACAGGTTTTCCGAACAAGCATCTAAGGCTTGGTTTACTCTTATAATGTCTGAACATTATAGCTAAACTTTTTCAAGTGGAGAGCTTAAAAGTTAGGCACCTAAATAAATAGCCTGATGTCCATAGATGCTAAGAACACAGGACTCCTACTGAAGGACTTTTAGGTACCCTAAACCAAAAATTGTGACTATTGACTAAGATTCTTGCCAGCAAGTTAAGCGAATGTGGATTGGATAAATGGATGGTAAGATGGATAGCAAGATGGCTAGAAGGCCGGGCCCAGCGGGTAGTGATCAAAAGCTCGATGTCAGGATGGCGGTCGGTTTCTAGAGGAGTGCCCCAAAGTTTGGTTCTAGGACCGGTTTTGTTCAATATCTTTATTAATGACATGGATGAGGGGATGGATTGCACCCTCAGCAAGTTAGCAGATGACACTAAGCTAGGGGGAGAGGTAGATATGCTTGAGGGCAGAGATAGGGTCCAGAGTGACAAACAAATTGGAGGATTGGGCCACAAGAAATCTGATGAGGTTCAACAAGGACAAGTGCAGAGTCCTGCACTTGGGACGGAAGAATCCCAAGCATAGTTACAAGCTGGGGACCAACCAGTTAAGTAGTAATTCTGCAGAAAAGGACCCTGGCGGTTACAGTGGATGAGAAGCTGGATATGAGTCAACAGTGTGCCCTGGTAGCCAAGAAGGCTAATGGCATATTAAAGTGCATTAAGAGGAGCATTGGTAGCAGATCCAGAGATGTCATTATTCCCCTATATTCGGCTTTGGTGAGGACACATCTGGAGTATTGTGTCCAGTTCTGGGCCCCCCAATACAAAAAGGATGTGGACGCATTGGAGAGGGTTCAGCGGAGGGCAACCAAAATGATTAGGGGGCTGGAACATATGACTTACGAGGAGAGGCTGAGGGAGTTGGGTCTGTTTAGTCTGCAGAAGAAGAGTGAGGGGGGATTTGATAGCAGCCTTCAACTTCCTGAAGGGAGGTTCCAAAGAGGATGGAGAGAGGCTGTTCTCAGCAATGACAGATGGCAGAACAAGGAGCAATGGTCTCAAGTTGTGGTGGGAGAGGTCCAGGTTGGATATTAGGAAAAACTATTTCACTAGGAGGGTCGTGAAGCACTGGTATGGGTTACCTAGGGAAGTAGTGGAGTCTCCATCCATAAAGGTGTTTAAGTCTCGGCTTGACAAAGCCCTGGCTGGGTTGATTTAGTTGGGATTGGTCCTGCCTAGAGCAGGGAGCTGGACTTGATGACCTTCTGAGGTCTCTTCCAGCTCTATGGTTCTATGATTCTATGAAGATATTTTATGGATCAATTAAAAGTGGAGTTTCAAAAACACTATTTGTAATAACGTCTATAAACAGGCAGGACTAGCTCACATTGCTGATTAATCAGGAAGTAGGCAGATGAAAATTAAATTTTGTAGATTTTTTTCATTCTTTAGTTTGAAAGAAAGAATGTGATGGCATTACGGTACTTACCAGTAATTGTGCCAGTGTTAGCAGTTCATTGCAGCCTTTGCTTTCATTTCTGCAGTAAATCTGAAGGGCAAGAAGCTCTCTCCTACAGCAGTTATCCTTAAATACCTGAAATTTGAAGCCACTTTGTTTTAGATTTAAAAACAGTTTAAGAACATAAACACTTCAAATAAAGTAGAAATACTTTAAGACAATCCCACAATAGCAATATTAGTTCATTCAAGGTATGAGTACAGGGAGCTGACTGATACTGTAAACTAGGGGGAAAAAACCCACAGTTTTTCTTGATTGTGCATTCACAGCAAGGAGACTCTCATGGCAATCTAACAAAGAAAAAATAGGGCTCGCCTTTAAAAATCTTTCTGGTTTATAAAGAGGGCTGAAAGCCTCCTGCCAATCCCACTTTTTGAGTTTTAACTATTTTTCTGATTATTTCTTACACTGATCAATTTCTATGGATGAGAGAGATGACAGCTCTGTTTAGGCTTGAAAGAGTTTCTCTCACCTATAGAAGCTATCTTTTTAATGGGAAATTAAGTCACTCATGGCTTGGGGAAAGACTAGGAGTAAAACAAATTTTCGCAAATGAGGAAAGAATAAAGTGATTAACCAAGAATAAAGGAGAGCATCCTGTATGTCGTAACAAAGCGTGCATCAGAGCACAGCATGCCTAGCAATGATATATGCCAGGACAGTGATCAAATAGTGAGAACAGCACTAATCAGACATTGTGAAGCAATGTCTAAACATTTCAGCATTTCAGGTACTTATGTATTTAAAAACATCGTATCCAAATTAATCTTTTATTCTTCCATCCTAGTCTATTGAAGCTATAGCTTCTGTCGAGTGTCCATATATTTAACATACAAGTCCATGGACTTTGTTAAAGATGACGACTTTTGCATTTAGTTCTTAACACAGTGCTCTTTCCTATTTTTATAAGTATTAATTTCACAGTTTAGGTTGGCTCTTGTGTAAGGTCAATATTGTGCACCTGCAAACCTCTATTGGGCAACAATTTCATATTCCCAATGGAATATGGCTATTTTGTAGGGGTCATGCAAGCAGAGGTGACATCTCAGCTAGCAGGAACAATTCCATCAAGGGCTTTGATCATCAGTACAAAGACTGAAGTCTGTATTCACTGGGAATAAAAGGCAGATAGAAAGCAGCAGAGTAATATGATCTCATCAAGGCAGATTGCAGTGAAGTTGCCATTTATGCCATGGAAGCTTTTTTTAAAGAAAAAACCCCCCAATGTGTGGCTTAGTTCCTAGTTACAAATTGCAGTAAAGCAAGTCTAGATATCATAAATACATGGATAATTATGCCTTGTTCTGAGTTCAACAGAAAAGAGTGCAATTGTTTAGTCAGTTGTAGTTTGCCAACCCTCTTGCTTACTTCACTGGGAAAGCAAGCACATAATGCTGTCAGCACTGCGGAGTCAACATACAGTAGAACCTCAAAATTACAAAAACCCAGGCTTATGAAATAACTAGTGAACCACAACCCTCACCCCTCATTTGGAACGAGAAGTACGCAACCAGGCAATAACACAGATAAGAGGATGAAAAAAGCAAATAAAGCATAGTGCTGTGTTATACACAAACTACTAAAAAAGTAATGGGAAAGCTACATTTTTCTTCAGCATAGTGAAGTTTCAAAACTGTATTAAAAGTCAGCGTTCAGTTATAAAATTTTGAAAGAACCACCATAATGTTTTGTCCAAACTAGGGATGTAAAATCCTATTTAATTGGTTAACCAGTTAACTAATTAAACGGAACGGGGGAGGGAGGGAGGTGGGAGTGTTCTCCAGCAAGAAGCCCCCACTCTGCAGGCAGGGACTGCTTCAGCCTGGCTGCTGCTAACCCCGTACGGGCTGGGAGTCTGCAGCCTTGCACAGGGAAAGCAGCAGCAGTAGGGCAGGAAGGGCTGCCAACTCCCTGCCCACAAGCCCATGCGTGCTGGGAGCTGGCAGCCCTCTTGCCACGTCCCCACCCCCGTTTCTTCTGCCCCTCACCAGGCTTCTAAATCCCAATTACCCAGTAAGCATCATATGGTCACATCCCCATTCCAAACATTGCCGAGTTATGAACAATTTCCATTTCCACAGTGTTCATAATGCTGATGTTCTACTGTAGTTACATGAGAACTATTCAGCCTACTGCAACAGTAATAAAATTAAAGCAAAATTCTGATAACAGAATCTTCACTGCAGCTGTTAGTTGAAAAAGTATTTTGTATACTTTTCAGACACCAGATTAAGTTTAATGAGCTGGCACACACATAATCTATAGAACATGGACTCTATGAATTTTTTTGGGGGGAAAAAAGACCAAACAATTTAAAGAGACTACGGTTTTGCATATCACAGAAAAGATAATGAAATGAGAGTTTTAATATATATATATATATATATATATATATACACACACACACACACACACACACACACACACACACACACGATATTTTTAGAGTTCTGTAAGACTAATGGGATGCTCCATTTTGTGGGAAGCAGAAGTTAGTGTGGCTTGCACAGTAAGTCAGTAATTAATTCAGTAATCCACATTGTACTTAATTTCTTCCTCCCGTATTGGTAGAAAAAGTTGAAGGTATTTGAAGTTTCCCAGTATATACAGTCACGTGTCTTTTGGGGGTGTTTAGGCAGGAGAAGTAAGGGGGATATTATATTACAGCAATGTCCCAGATGGATATTTGTAATTAATTATTATTTGTCTGATAGCATCTAGGAACCCCAGCATGGCAAGCACATCAGGACTCTCCTGTGCTTGGCACTGCTCAGAGAAGTATAAAAAGATGACAATTCCCAGACAGCTCATAATCTGCATGGTACACTAAATAGAAAGACTGCAGGGATGAGGCAACAAGATCAACAGAATCTAGCACAAAAGCTATTTTTAAAATAAAAATAAAAAATCGGATTTAATTTATAAACACAGAGAACTGGCTATAGATGCCATTAAATGGGATGAAAGCCATTGCAGAAGACTTGAACCTAAGTGCAACAGATGTGTTTCTACTAAGAGATGGACGTGGTAAGATCATGTACAGGCAATGCAACTCAGTACTCTACAGGGCTCTCTGCATCCTGGAAGAGAACATTTTGCTTATGTTTAACAGGCACCACCACCAACCTCCCGCAATTCCCAGTGGCTGCTCTTTACCATTCCTGGCCAATGGGAGCTGTGGGAAGCAACAGCACATTTCTGCAGCCCCTTAACCTACAGTCGCTACCTCCACAGCTCCCATTGGCTGGGAACAGTGAACCACAACCACTGGAAGCTGCAGGGGGCAGTCCTTGCAGATGGTCAATGTCGGCAAAATGTCTCATAGCCCGCAATCAAATTACCCTGATGGGCCACATGCTGACTCCAGACAGCAGGTCGCCCAGCATGGCTGTAGGATATACTAGATTTAAGTTGTACAATAATATTGTTTTCCCCAATAAAGAGTATTACAACACTTTAAAAAAGATTCCTGCAAAAAAAGCACATTTTAAATATATCATAACTGAATATTAGAAATAAACTATTTTAACAATACCTTATCTTTAACTATGTGCTCTTGACACGCTGTACATTTTGGATTAGGTGAACTGGAGAAAGAAAATGATACATTATTTTCTCTCTCACTTTGAATTTTTTGTATTCATCAGATTTTAGATTGGTGCTAGTAAATCAAAGATGCCTTTTTATTTATAATTGCTCAAAGTATTTAAAAAGATGAATGATTAAGAAAGTATGGCTCAATGCAAGTCAGTATAGAATCAAACAGAACAAATGCTAACATTAAAGAAAACAAAATATAAAGTAATCTTACAAGAGAAGTTAAAAACTGAGTATATAGTTGAATTCAACTTCCACTTACTATGGAAAATTCATTTTAACTATTAAAAAAAAATTAATAGCAGCATAAAATGAAGTACAGGCTTCCTTGGCCAGGATTCTTCATCTTTAAAAAGTATTGCAATAATACTTTGTTGTGATGGTCTTGAATGCAGTCATTTTAAACATCTACTTATTTCTACACAAGATACATCAGACCAATATACACATGTATTTATACACCATATTATGGAAACACTAGGAACAGTCATAATGGATGAAACCATTGGTCCATTCAGCCTAGGGGACTGTGCCAGACATTCCGGAGGAAGAAAAAAACCACACCATCATGCTTCCAAAAAATTGTTCAATGCATTATATGAAAAAACAATAACTATTCCTAACTTGTTCAGCAGCTTTGGTTATCCCTCAGTATTCCAGCATGCATAGACAGAAAGATTATTAGGATCTATTACATATCTAACACTAAAGCACAAAATGTTTAAAGAAAAAAAAAATCTTCCCTTGATTATTAATTCCTATTTCCTCCTTATATGAACACTTGCCTTTACTTATGTTTGAACTATAATCTCTTGCACAGCAAGTAAATTATTCTATTTTTATAAAGTGATTTGTACAGTATAAATAAGTTATTGCTGTTAATATGATGAGTTACTGTAAAGGAACAACTGATCAACTGTCACTGTCATTCACCGTTTTAATATTCCAATCAAGTCCCACTCTGCCCAATTAATCAATCAACCCCATTCCTTGTAATTGCACATTTAAATCTCAACATGCGTCTCAATATCTTCATTGCCTCGCAGCTTCAGGATCTTCACATTTTTCTGAAGGAAAGGTGAGCAAAACTGGTGATGTTATTCCACATGAGGGTATAGACTGTGAGATACAAATTTCATTTTCTAGCTTTTATTGAATGCACTCAGGCATCCTATCTGCTCTTTTAAACTACTGCTGCATACTGAGCAGATAGCTTCACTGAGGCTTCTCCTCAAATGACCCTGAGAATGCACTGCTCACTAACATATAATCAGCATGTACTTAAACGTATGGTGCAGTGGCTGTGAAATATTTGTAACTAATATTTATCAAGCACAGAAGACTGCTTCTCAAAAATGTATATTCAGAAAACTTACTAGATTTCTTAGCACAAAGAGCACGTTATCAGAAAACAACAAGCATACCAGAACAACTCTATTTTTCCTATTATAAATCAGATGCACTGAATAGGAGACAGAAAAAGATTTAATATTAAATGTATCTAACTCCACTAGCCCTGCACACTCAAAATAATGCTATATTCCCACGATGAAATGCAGTTTGTTGCATATACTGAGCCAGATGGTGATGAGGAATAAGTAGAAGGAAGGAAATTCCCAAATTCTATCCCCGCTCTGTTCTTGAAGTAGGGTGTTGCCTTCTTTTTTCTCCTGCAGCTTTCCCATCAATAAAGAGAGGATATTACTAAATATCTCCCCCCAAGTGTGTGTTTAGATTAAAGTTTATGCAATATTTTGAACACGCTAATTTCTTTGCATTTAGTGTTATTTCAAAACTTGAGCTAATATGTTCTGAATGCCATCAGCAGTAATGTATTGGAGATGCAAATGAAAAATTATTTTAAATTGCCAAGTATTACTAAGCAGCTACAGGCCGTCCCCGCTATAAGTTGCCCCAGTATACGTTGGTTCCGCTTGTGGGCACTGTTCTAAGTCCTCCCAATTCCCCACTCTTCCTTCACTTAAAAAAAAAAAAAAAAAAAAAGACCAATTCACGCAAAATGGAAATTCCCTGCTTTACGTCTTTTTGCTATTCATCCACTTTTTTTGAACATATCTTGGAAGTTTAGTGAGGATGCCCTGTAGTGATTTCTTACCTTTTTAAAAATAAGTGTCTGCATTTTTATTCTCATCTGTGACCATGAACGGCTGCATAATAATTCGGTATTTTTGTGAAAAAATAAATTAATGAAAAACTAACGTTGTCTTGCAATCTCTCTCAAGCCCTATATTCTTCAAATTTTATTTTATTTTATTTATTTATTTATTTTTTGGTAACATGCAAGACAAGATGAAACAAATGTCTATTTTTCAACATGGTTCTGCAGGTCAGAATTTTTCAATCATATTAACATGTATAACGTAGTAAGAAACACACACCTTAACAATGCATTAATGCAGGTCTCACAGAATCTGTGTCCACATTCCGTCTGTTTAGGATTGCACAATATGAGATGACATTTTTCACATTTATACTTGTCCTCCACTGTGTTTACAAATTTCTCTGTGTAACCACCTTGTTTTGGAACATAAATTGATCCAGGAGCGTGATCAGGGTTTGCTCTTTGTTGCAGCATTTCCACAGACACAGGGGGTTCTGTCTTTTTACTGGGGTCCATATTGTAATAGGAAATTTCTGTAGAAGAAAAAAAAAAACCAAGACATATCTCTACTGCTGTAACTCGAGACATATGCACACACACACACACACACACACACACACACACACACACACACACACACACACACTTTCATCTTTCTACAAACACCATTTGTAATAGCTGTAAAAAAGGAAGTAGTTTCTCTATACACATTTACATACACAAATATAAAACTGCAGGTGCACATATGACCACTGATAGGCAAAGTTAGCATATTTGGATAACGTCTTAAAATGTGGTGGAATTATAAAAGTATTGTTCCTTTTTCAAGGGCTCTAGAACGCTGACACAAATACTTTTTTTTTGAGCAAAGCCTTAATTATTTGAGGAAAACACAATGGGGCTTGGGCAGAGGAAGAGGTGGAAGACACATTCCTCCTTTCATTCTGCAGAAAAGGTCTCTGGTATTACCCAGCTAAGCCCCAATAATCACAACAGGCTGGGGCAAGAATCAGCAAATAGTCTGCCTCTGTCCTCAATGTAGGAGTTTAGGGACAGCAGATCCACAACGTGCATAGAACCACTTGGCCCTACACCCTTGGTCCATCAACATTACTCTTCTGTGATGAGCATCACCAAATCTCAGCAGAAGGGATGCGGAGTCAGGTTGACTCCTCCACTGTTTCGGTTGCATTTTAGGGGTAAAGTACAAGCCAGAATTTGTTTGAATACAGGTGAAAACCCATATTTTTATCATCTCAAACTCCTTCCAAGCTTTTCAATGGGGAAAAGATCAGGTGATACAAGTCCACTCTTCAGGTGGAAACAGGTACACATTACATGACTGCTCTGTTAATGCAGCAGAACCCAGCACAACTGGCCTGTTCAGGAAAGAATTAACATAGCTGATGACTGAATTACAGCATCTATTATGGCAGAGATTCTGATATCTTAAGGTCAGTTTATAAAGAATTGGAAGGACCACAGAAAGGATAATTTATTAATTCAATTTAAAACGGCTTTAAATAGTTTTCCAACGTATCCTGTGCACCAAAAATCAAGAGTTCCTAATGGAGAACCTACACAAATACAGGAAACAGCGCAGCAGGGAGTTAGAATTAACTATGTACCCGAGAGTACCTGCTTATTTACAGGAATCAACATGGAACCTTTCTATCGTGCAGAATCAGAGGGTAGCAAATATCCAGAGGGGTAGCAAATACAATTCAGTTGCAAATTTGACACTATCATCTTAGGATTAAATAAAGACTGTGAATGGCTAGCCAGCTACAAATGCAGTTTCTCCTTTCTTGGTGTTCATACCTCCACATCAGCTGCTAAAAGTGGGCCTCACCCTCCCTGACCAAATTGACCTTGTTATCTCTAGCCTTAGTCTTGATAGGTACTCTTTTCATATGCCTGTATATTTATACCTGCCTCTGGAATTTCCACTACATGCATCTGACGAAGTGGGTCTTTGTCCACGAAAGCTTATGCTCCAATAAATCTGTTCATCTATAAAGTGCCACAAGACTTCTTGTTGTTTATTTAAATTCAAAGGGGTCCAATTCTCCTCTCTTATACATTAGTGTATCTCCATCAACTATGGCAATATTACTGTCAATTCCAAATATATCATACAGAAAACAACCCCATGAAAACAAATTTACTTTATAACTACACATGCTATTTATGATTTCCTGGTTCCTTTTGTAATTAAACAAAAGGTTCCTGTATTCACATGTCAACAGGGTAGCATCAGACACCTACATATAACTTTAGTGGAGAATTAAGCAGGAGATTGCATGTTAAGGGAGGAAGAGCTCTTATTGAAACACCAGTTTCTAGAATAACTGGAGTATAAATAAACCAGACCAAGTCTGCTGCACTGAAATATTCTTCAGAGATCAGAGGGCCCTGTGTCTTGGTAAACATGATTTGAAGAGATATCGAGGAGGGGAGTGTTGGATGAGAACAAGAAGACTTGCACCAGAACTCTATAGAGAGCAAATATGGATTTTCTAACACAGTGAACAGGGCAGCTGTAATCAAGCCAAGAGATCAACAAAGCCTGGACAAGAGTGTAAGCAGCAGATGTAACAAAGAGTAAGCAGACTGTGGTGATACTGAAAAGGAAAGTGTCAAGATTCCATAATGGTGGTTATGGGGAGGAGATTAAGAAGCAAGTCAGGTAACTGAGGTTAAAAGACACAAGAAGAACTGAAGATTCCTCAATGGTGAGAAAGTCGTTCACTGTTGGAGACGGTTTCTGAATTTGTGAGCAGTACAGCTGAAGGCGCACAACTGGACAGTGGGGACAATATCAGTATGAATTTAGGACCCATCTGTCTGGAGGTGGTTGCTGAAATCAGAGGAGAAGATGAGACCACCAAGAAATAAGAAGAGGAGAGGGCTGAACTCTGGCTGAAGTACGGATGTCTAAAGGAAAGCATCTAAAGTAGGGATGTTAAAAAGTATTTAAGTAATAATGTAACTGCTGAAAAATTTCAGTTGTTACATTGTTACACACAGGGCAAAGCAGTTAGCTCCATGGGAGCTGGCCATGTGCACCGGGGAGCCTGCACTAACCACGAACATTAACTGATAAGCCCGAACTCATGAGTTAACTGTGTACAGGGTTACACTTTCACATCTGTAGTCTAAAGAAGGACCTGAATGAGGTAAAGAGTTGTGAAAAAGAGCCACTTCAAGCCACTGCTGAAGGAGCAATCTGCCAGTTAGAAGGCTCAGGAGAACACACCACTCCACAAACTGGAGCAATAGAATGGTAAAGAAGAACAATGGAAAATAGCAATTCCAGATTTACTAGACAAAGAAAGTCAGCAAATGAAGGGAAGAAAAACTAAATGAAGATGTTCTAAAACCTCAATGATAATTTTGCTTCACCAAGAGCTGAGCAATTAGCTGTAACAAGGGCTCAGACTCAAGATTCAACCAGAAACACATATTGAACATAGAACAAGCAGCAGGTGACAGTTTCATAGAGATATGTATCTACTTAAAGACTGGATTGTCAGCTGGCAAATAAGACTTCATACTGATGTATCTATACAATGCCTCACAGGAGTCCACTTTGTGAAATGACATATATTGGACATCTCATCAAAGAAAATCATCAATTAACATACGAGTAAATAGTATCTTCCTAGATAACTCTCCCGACAACTATCTTTTTTCTTCAAGAAAGTGTGCCAGACATGAAAAGTGAAAAAAAAATGTGCAGGATCTGGTATTCAAATGGGTGAAGAACTCTCTTCTGTAACATGCTAGAAAATTCTTACAAAGTAAAACAATTGAAACCAACCACAAAGCAATACAGTAATAAACACAGAACAGTTTTAAAGGTATATAGACGTGCACTTTATTTACTATGAAGGCTGTATTACAAAAGGGCAGGGAATTTCATGTACATGAATACTTTATATTATGTGTTCAAACTGACTAATTTGCATGTATGGGGGTACCAGCACATGCACCTAATTAATGCAAGTGAAACTAAAGGTAAAACACAAATTTAAGAGCCTAGGGAGGTTGTGGAATCTCCATCACCGGAGATATTTAAGAGCAGGTTGGACAGACATCTATCAGGGATGATCTGGGATGATGCTTGGTCCTGCTGTGAGAGCAGGGGCTTGGACTTGATGGCCTCTCGAGGTCCCTTCCAGTTCTAGTATTCTATGATTCTATGAAATCTGGGTTATGCACACACCTCAGCTTTTGAAAATTTGGCACCACATTTTCACGTGCCTTTTTTTTCATTTGGGTGAACTTTAACAGAAGAACTAAAGTAATACCCCCTCTAAGCACACTTCAAAATCCCAAAGAGATGTAGCTTTAAGACACAAGGTTCCACCTAGGTAAGTTTCTAAGGCACCCATAGTACAAAGAGGCTGATTTTCAGAAAACAGAATCCCTGAAGCTCAGAACAATAATAGATCAATGGATCTCTCAGTGTTCAAGTGCACCTTGTCACTCAATTAAAGTGACAGCTCTTTCAGGAACAAACTCTTAAGGATTCAATAGTAGATCTCCATTAGAAAACACAAACTGGAATCCTGGAGCATGCCTGTGAACAAACAGAACAGTATTTTTCAGAAATTAACACAAAGCCGCTAGTTACTCTATGGCTTAATCTTATTTTGCTCGCTAGAGTTCTGGTGCAAGTTCCATACTATAATGATTTTCATTTTTGTCCCCATCACAGATTTTACATTTTGTATATACTTGCAGCTACTATGATAGTATCAGCTAAAATTAACATGAAAAGGTGATGTACAAATAAAACCTTTAGGAGTGGGAGGTGCTTGACTCAAAGACAAATATAATTTTAAGTCAGCAGTAAAGATCTGGACAGACATGACGCCATCTTTTGAGCAACAGTGCTCAATCAATAATATAAATACTAAGTGTTAAACTAGATTTTCGAATTTATAAGCATATGTTACTTGTAGACTGTTGGTTAGTGAGCAGGACCTCATCAGAGAATAAACCTGGAACTTCAACTCATGCTACTCACTGTGAGATCAAACCATTCATAAAAACACCACCATGTGTGATGAAGTATTCAGTCTGGCATGTATAGCTGAGCTCAGTTGGATGACTCAGATGGCTCAGTTTTGGAGGAGATCATTAGGGTCTTCAAAAGGGAGGGCAGACTGCCCACACAACCACAAAGATCCAATGGTATGGTTCTTGTTCAATAAACCATTTCTTAACACAAGTGTAATCATTATCTATTATCCAGCCTATAACTTCCCTTTTCTGGGAAAAATAATTAAGATACAGCGTGGAAAAACTTTCAATTCTTTTAACATCACGAAATCAGGTTTCAAACCAGCACAAGTATGGAAACAGGTATTATCTCAATGACCAGATATGTCTGCTAGCTCCAGGACATTTTTCAGTAATGTTTGATACCATCAAACTACAAGGTGCTATTTACATCTCTACTGGATTTGGCAGTGGTGGAAGTAATTGCCCTAGAGTAGTTCTGCTTTTCCCTCTCATAGAAATATTCTTCCTCTTTGAAGCTCTCCTTTGTGGTGTTCCACAGGGTTCTCTCTTGTCACTCCTCTTACTCAACATGTAGATGAAGCCTTTGGAGGAAAATAACGAAACATGGGCTACAGCATCTTCAATGTGCTGAAATACTAGACTGTTCTCACTTGAACTTATGGTTAAACAACACTAAATGCCTTAACTTTTGAAAAGTATGTAAATCATCTATAAAGGCTCACTTTGTATACTAAAGTTAGAAATGTTCTATACTGGACTTTGACTCCTACTGTATAAGTCCATGGGAACGGACCACCATGCCAGGACCTTGGCTGAGGGGGGGAGGGGGGTAATCAGGGCAACTCCCTGCCTCTGGAAGGGGCGGGGTGTTAGGTGGAAGGGGCGGGGCTGAGGGCAACCGGCTCTCAGTGCCACCAGGACAGTAGCACACTCCTCCCACGCCACACAGCATGCTGCATGGAGTGCAGCGCACAGTGCCGCTGTCTCTCCAGGCAGCTAGAATAGCCCAGAGTGCACTGTGCAGAGCTCTGGCAACAATTTAAAGGACTTGAAACTTTGGGAACCACTGCCTCAGCAGCAGCAATGGTGGCCGGAGCCCCAGGCTCTTCTGAATCACTGAGCCCCATGGCAGTTACCTCTTTTACCCTTCTGCCCGCTCCCTGTCGGCAGGCCTGTACAAATCCATAACTAAAAAAAAATTGAGAATACAGTTTTTGAACAGTAACGTAATCATTTTAAAACTCTAATTTGGGAGATTCTAACTCTAAGCTAATTGCTCAGCAATATAATTTTATTGCTCAGAACTATGGTGCACATTATAGGGCCAGCTTCAGAGTCCTTAGTTTGAACCTGTCCTAGCAATCATCTAGCTCAGACTTTATTGCTTATCTGTGTAAGGGTTGAGTTGCAGAATGTTAAAACAAATAATATGAGTGGGGAGAGCAAATTGGACTCTCTTACTGAACATACAAGAGAAATATACTTTTATAATTTAATTCAAGCCTGTATTAGCACCAATGGTTAGAAACTGGAAGCAAAAGTAAATCTGCTGACACAAGAGTGTTCCAAGAGCTAGAAAGCACGGGGATTCCCAAGCAAGGAACAAATGGGTGAAATAAGGAAAGTAGTTCTCACGCGTAAAATGAAAGCTCTATTAACAGTAAAATAAAAAAAATAAAAAAAGATTACACAAGGAATATTTGTTTAAAAGATCAGACGAGATGATCAACATGGAGGCAGAGTTATTTAAGTGACACAAACAACTCTCAATCTTTGAGTAAACAAACATCTATGGGCAAATTCTGTAATACTCATTTGAGACAAGACACCCATATTGGGAATTATGAGCAAGACTAAAACTACAGGATTCCCCATGCCCCCAGTGGTCTGTATGAAGATCAAGCATACAATAGGGTACTTTGGTTGCAGAGTATATTGGTGGATTTTAAAACAGAAATTTTTCTATGCAGCAATAGTCTATACAAAATGTTTTTGTGCAACATTCTAGCAATACTAAAAAAAGTTTCAGTGTAAAAATATCCATTCTGCATTTACATCAATACTAAGCTTTAATCACATTCTTTATTCTTCATACACACAGCCTCTTAGCCATGAAATATTAAAGAAACATAGTGTATACCTATGATAATAGCTCTCAGAAATATTACCCTATTATAGTACTTCCTGAAAACTCAAAGATTTGGGCACCACTGTTTTAGGCAATGTATAAGAAAAAATTATTTGCAGAATGCAGTAATAAACAGAAATACTGCAGATACATGTAGCTCTAAAAGTCCCAGTCTTACTACTCATGTCCCTTTAAAGTGTAAAAGGAGGTAAATGTAACACCCAAACATCTTATTAAACAGCGTAAGGAAACCATAATTAGTTGCACTAAATGTGACTAGTTAGATTTCCAATATTTAAAGGAAATGTTAACTTTTTCGTAACTAAGCAGCTATCAGTTATAAATAAATGGTTACAAAAGTAGATTAAATTATTTTTTAGGCAGGAAAAAAAAATCTATCTTCACATTCATGCTCTTCCTTAGTAGTTTAACATAATCGCATCTAATTTTTTTAGTCCATCAAAATCTTAAGATTTGTTGTTGGACCAGAATAAATTTCTTTGATGGTTTTCAAACTTTTCAGGTTGCATAGCCCCTTTCCTAATACTGCAGTCTATTGTGTATCACCATCTGAGATAAGGTCTTAATATATCTATGGGGAAAAAAGGGGGGGGAGAGAGTTATGTAAGGGATAACACAATGTTGTGTTGTCCCGGATATTATAATTACTATAATGAATAATGTTACTATATCTTTATATCTACTTTCATTTTGGATAAGGTTAGTGCCTCATACAAGTTTCTATTTGTTGATCAGATGCTATGTCGTAATATATAAAATGTGTTGTCACCATTACAGAATTTTTCTTGCTTACTTGGACAAGAGCACCCCAGTTTGAAAACTACAGAATACAGTAGCATACCTGTATATCCAAACAGGAAAAGGACATCTAAGCTTGGACAGGGAGCAAAAGACTATAACAGAAAAATGAGCAGTGAAGCAGTATTCTTCCAAACAATGATGGGGATCCCTTCATCTACAAAATAAGCAGAACACACACCAGCTTAACTTCACATCAAAATGGGTTGTTTACAGTGTTTTTTATTTTTTTAGAGTACTCTCAGATGATCAAACTGCTAGATGTTTCCTTAGCCTTTTAATTTTGTTGACAGATGTCAGTCATCTCAGTCTAAGAATTACTCCTAGTTTACTTCCATGTAAGGGAACCATGAACAAGCCAAGACATTTCCCATTTAAATTTCAGAATTCCTTATTTTAATCAGTTATTTTTGTTATTTCGTATTTCACTGTTATACAGTGCTTTAAGGGCACCTCATTCACACTTTTTATTAAACAGAACCACACATTTTCTTCCCTGTTAATTTCAGAAACATAATTAAATAGGGGACTACATATTTTACAGAGGTATTTCCAGGGCAGAATATGCTTTACAAACAACTAATTGCACTGAAAAAGTGACAGGAACATTTCACTCAGAGAGATGCTTCCACCAGTCTAATCAGTTCAGTACATACATCAGAATACATATTTTTGCATATTGTTATTCCTCTAGAATCCTAAAACATAGGCGAGGAATATTTTTGTTATAAAGATTTTAGTGTAGATGACCATTCCTATGATAGCTACCACCATTCCAACACACACACAATAAAAGATTCTGCCATGCCTCATTACTACCCACCACATGACATGCAATTGAAAATATCACAATTTAGTAGGAAAAAAACAGAGAAAAATGCAAGTAGCTTGCATTGTAGCATAAACATGTCTAGATGACGATAGACACATCAGAGGAAGATGGTCCCAAAGCTAAAAAAAGATCTTCCACTGAGGTTGCATATTCTTGTTTTAAAAATCTTTAAGAAAACACCACACACAAATTAGAATCAAGAATTAAATCCAAGGACAACAGTAAGTATATTCAATTGCCACAAACACCTGCCATATGACATGACATACAGTCTCCTAAACCAAGGGTGAGGAACCTAAGACCTGGCCTGGATCTGGTCCCTGATGCTCAGTACCACCCAGAACTGGAAAGCCTGTGCTGGGACTCCACCCCACCCCCCCATAGGGGTGGAGCGCACAGAATCTACTATCTTGCCCCCCTCCCCAGGCTTTGGTGTGCGAGGAGAATGTGGGGAGCGTCTTTCTCCTTAATTGAGGGTCATGTCAGTGAGGTTTTTTGTTTTGGTTTTGCTTCTCACTTGCGTGTGGGGGCCCCTGACAGACTTTCCTGTGGGTTGGCAGCCCCCAACCCCAGAACAGATTCCCCATCCCTGTCCTAGAACAATGACCTCATTGTTTTATCTTGCAATAATATTTACAGAAGCTCAAATATTTTCCAATGGATGGATTATAATCTTACACTAAACATACATTTTTGAAGTCCACGTTCTTTTCAAATCTATCGTCCTGACCTATCTAATGCAATTATGTTAATGTATTTACACATTAACTAATAATTAAATATAAATATATGTTAAGAAGCATTTTCTCTACACTTGTTTTCCAAGTATTAGTGGGAAAAAGACAGAAGTTCAGTTTTTAAGACAAAAAATACTGATTTTTAAAAATCCTCAGGCTTTTGGTGGGAGGGTTCCCTTAATACAACATTTTTTTTAAATCTTTCTTTTTAAATAAAGATGTCGGGAAACTACCATATTTGAAGCATCATTCCCTATTTTTATGATGTAGATAGTATAATGGAATCAAAAGTGAGAAATCTGCAGCAACTGATACAGTTACATTTTGGGGGAAAATAGTATTTTTCCTCTTACTTCGAACCATCAGCGCTGGCTATTAATTCATTTTATATTAAAAAGAGGGTGGATTATTTCTATCTTCCTCTGTTCAATACATGAACTCAAATTTCTTTAGACAGGTAAAACTACACCTGGATTTACTGCATCTTTTTTGTGGTGTTGAGAAATCCTTGTAATTTAATAATTTAGGGTGAGATTTTCAAATGTGCCTAAACTATTATAGGCATCCAATACCTATTCAAAACTTAGTGAGTGTTAGATAGTGACTATGAAATGCTCAAGGATGTTAGAGCACTGCAAAAAGTAACAAAAAGCCCTCAATAATAATGGGGGATTTCAATAATCCCCATACTGACTGGGCACGTTACCTCAGGATGGAATGCAGAGAACATTTCTGACACCATAAATGACTGATTCTTGGAGCAGATAGCCCTGGAAATCATAAGAGGAGAGGCAATTCTAGATTTATTCCTAAGTGAAGCACAGGATCTGGTCCAAGAGGTGCATACAGATGAACCACTTGTTAATAGTGACCATAATATAATTAAACTTACCATCCCTCTGGTGGGGAAAACACCACAGCATCATTTAATTTCAGAAATGGGAACTACTCAAAAATGAGGAAGTTAAACAGAAATTTAAAAGTCCAATGCCAAAAGTTAAATTCCTGAGAGTTGCATGCAAACTTTTTGAAGATACACCATAAAAGAGGACTGGATTTAATACATACCCCAAATTTAAAAACATAGTAATGGAACCAAAAAAGTGGCACTGTGGGTAAACAACAAAGTAAAAGCAGCAGTGAGAGGTAAAAATGGCATCGATTAAAAAAAAAGAAGTTAAATCCTAAAGAGGAAACCAGAAAGGAGCATAAACTCTGGCAAATGAAGTGTAAAAATATAATCAGGAATGCCAAAAAAGAATTTAAAGAATACCTAGCCAAAGACTCAAAAAGTAATATAAAAAAAATAAACATCAGAAGCAGGAAGCCTGCTAAACAACCAGTGGGGCCACTAGATAATTGAGAAGCTAAAAGAGCACTACAGGAAAATAAAGCAATTGCAGAGAAACTAAGGCTATGTCTACACTTCAGGCTTCTTGCGCAAGAATGACCATTCTTGTGCAAAAACTTGCAGAGTGTCTACACTGCACGCACGTTCTTGCGCAAGTAAATTTACAGTAAAGCATCAGAAGAGAGGGATTCTTGCACAAGAGTTATTCCTGTCCCCATGAGGAATAAGCACTCTTGCGCAAGAGCTCTTGTACAAGAAGGCAGTGTGGACGGGCAACAGGGGTTTCTTGGACAAGAAAGCCATATGACTAAAATGGCCATCAGAGCTTTCTTGTGCAAGACAAAGTCCACACTGCCATGGACGCTCTTGCGCAAAAGCACATCTCTTGTTCAAAAGCACATGGCAATGTGGATGTGCTCTTGCGCAAGACCTTTTGCCCAAGAACTCTTGTGCAAAACAGTTCTTGAGCAAGAAGCCTGCAGCGTAGACGTAGCCTAAATGTATTGTTTGGTGATCTCCCTCACATCTCCAGTCATGAAAATCAATGAAAACATGAGCCATTCTTTCTAAGTGACAAATCTAAGGGGAATGTCCCAGGTTGAGATGTCATTAAAAGAGAAATTTGAACAAACTGATCAACAATAATAAGTCACCAAGACCAGGTGGCATTCACCCAAGAGTTCTGAAGGGAACTCAAATGTAAAATTGCCAAATTACCAAATGTGGTATGTAGCCTATCATTTAAATCAGCTTCTGTACCAGATGACAGGAGGATAGATAATGTGATGCCATTTTTTAAAAAAGGCTCCACAGGTGATCGC
Organism: Apalone spinifera; assembly: GCA_030068395.1. Classification (NCBI taxonomy): domain Eukaryota; kingdom Metazoa; phylum Chordata; order Testudines; family Trionychidae; genus Apalone; species Apalone spinifera. The sequence continues at coordinate 19,237,149 of CM057848.1, forward strand.
AGAAATTACAAGCTAGTAAGCCGAGCTTCAATACTGAACAAACTGATTGAAACCATGGGCAGTTGGTGAAGTCACAACTGGGGGAGGCAAGCCCCCAGCCCTGCCCCCAGGGGGCAGCATGCTGTGCACGCACTCCCCCTCCCAACAACAGGGAGAGGAGGGAAGCAGATGGGTGCGCGCTCACCCCAACCTCCCCAGCCCCAAAGAGGGCAGAGGGTGCGCAGCATGGCCCCAACCTCGGAGGAGGTCGGAGGGTGCACAGCATGGCCCCAGCCTCCCCAGCCCCAGAGAAGGTTGAAGGGCGTGCATGCATGGCAAGGCCCTAGCCTTAAAGGAGGGCGCACTGCGTGGCCTGGCTCCATCCTGCCTTTCCAGCCCCAGAACACAGGGAGAGTGGGTACTGGGGACAGTAACATTCTACTGCAAGCATTCTGGGGGCAGAGTGTGGGAGGGGCTATGCCTGGGGATTTAGGAAGGCAGAGCCTTCTCCTGCCTTACAGGCCCAACACCCATGATTGAAACTACAGTATAGAACAGAATTCTCAGTATAGTTCTATACTAGAGTATAGAACTATAGTATAGATAAACATGATTTGTTGGGGAAGAGTCAACATGTTCTTTGTAAAATATATCATCCTTCATCCATCTACTAGAATTCTTTGGGGGGGGGGTCAACACACGTGAGGAAGAGGGGGACCAAATAGATAATGCATACTTAGGCCCCTCACCAAAGGCTCTTAAGCAAAATAAGCTGTCATGGGACAAGAGAAAACAATCCCCACAATACATATACAAAGTGATGGGGTCTAAATTAACTTGGCATCACTGTGAATAATTCTCTAAAAAGAGACAGTCAATGTGCAGTGGCAATAAAAAAAGTGAACAGAATGTTGGGGTTCATTACGAAAGGGACAGAAAATATGTTTTCTCTATAAAACCACAGTACGCCCACACCTCGAATACTGAAAGCAAATGTGGCCACCCTATCTCAAAAATATATATTGTAATTGGAAAAAGGTTTAGAAAATGGCAACAAAAATGATTAGGGGTATAGAACAGAGAGATTAATGATTCTAGGACTTTTCAGCTTGGAAAAGAGATGACTGAGGGGGTCAAGGATAGCAGTCTATAAAATCATGATTGTTGTGTAAAAAGTAAATAATGATGTTTTATTTATTCCTTCTCATAACACAAAGCTTAGGGGTCAGTAAATGAAATTAATAGTCAGTAGGGTTAAAAACAAACAAAAGGAATTAATTCTTCACATAATTCACAGTCAACCTGTGGAACTCCTTGTCAGAGGATGTTCTGAAGACCAAGACTATAAGAGGGTTCAAGAAAGAACTAGGTAAGTTCAGGGAGGATAGGTCCATTCATGGCTATTAGATAGGATAGGCAAGGATGTGGTGTCACTAACATCTATTTGCTAAAAGCTGGGAATGGGCAACAGGGGACAGGATGATTCCCTGTTCTGTTAATTCTCTCTCATGGACCTGAAATTGGCTTTGGTCTGACTCAGTATGGTGGTTATGTTTTATGTTACCTCCTCCTCCCCCTTCGCTCCCCCCCCCCCAAAAAAAAACCCCACAGAATTTTTCCTTTTCTGAAAAATAGAAAAATGATAAAGATCAACAGAAAACTTAGCTATAAAATATGCAAGAATTTTTAATATATAATGCCTTGTATACTAAAAATGAACACACTTGGAGTGAGGTAGAGATGGACATAGAAGACGGAAGT
>CM057848.1:19238988-19259674 GCA_030068395.1 Apalone spinifera
AGGAAGGAACAATCAGTTTCACACATACAGAATGGGAAGAGACTGTCTAGGAAGAAGTACGGCAGAAAGGAATCTAGGGGTTATAGTGGAACAGAAGTTGAATATAAGTTGAAAAGAAAGCAAACATGATTCTGGGATGCATTGACAGGTGTGTTGTGAGCAAGACATGAGAAGTCATTCTTCCGCTCTACTCTTCGCTAGTTAGGCCTCAGTTGGAGTAGTGTGTCCAGTTCTGGGCACCGCATTTCAAGAAAGATGTGGAGAAATTGGAGAGGGTCCAGAGAAGAGCAACAAGAATGATTAAAGGTCTAGAGAACATGACGTATGAAGGAAGGCTGAAAGAATTAGGTTTGTTTAGTTTAGAAAGAGAAGATTGAGGGGGAACATTGAGGGGTGTCATAAGGAGGAGGGAGAAAACTTGTTCATCTTGGCCTCTGAGAATAGAACAAGAAGCAATAGGCTTAAACTGCAGCAAGGGAAGTTTAGGTTGGACATTAGGAAAAAGTTCCTAACTGTCAGGGTAGTCAAACACTGGAATAAATTGCTCAGGGAGGTGGTGGAATCTCCATCTCTGGAGATATTTAAGAGCAGGTTAGATAAATGTCTATCAGGGATGGTGAAGACAGTATTTAGTCCTGCCATGAGGGCAGGGGACTGGACTCGATGACCTCTTGAGGTCCCTTCTAGTCCTAGTATTCTATGATTCTATGACAAATTATGGTACAAGAGAGAATTAACTAACAAAATTTTCTTAGACTATGGGCAGGTTATTTCATAATTATGTATTATAATGATTCTTGCATGATCTTCTGGTACTGGTCATTGTTTTAGAGTGGGTACTAGTCTAAATAGATCCAGATTTTCTGGGACAGTCTCAATTTCAAATATTCTGTCCTGTTGTCCCCATAAATATTGAAATGTCTTGGAAATTCCAATATTTGGCAAATATTTTGGTGGGGGGAGGGGGCAGAGAGAAAGCCACGAGGCTTCCCGCTGGATCCAGCTCTCCGGGAAGAAGCACAGCTATAAGCCGCTGCCACTCCTCCTTCCCCTGGCTGGGGGAACTGCAGCACAGAGACGAACTTCCTGGAAGCTTTTCCCACTGCTCTGGAATCTGGCCAATAGGAGCAATGGGAGGCAGTGCCTGGGGCTATGTTAGGAGCTGTGCAAAAGCAAGCGGCCTCCCTTCCCCTTATGCCCAGACCCCGCTCACTCAGTCCACTCATCGCCCTGCTGAGACCCTGCACCTCTGGCACCTTGCTCAGACCCCGCACCTCTGGCGCCTTGCTCCCCACCTCCATCAAACCCTGCACCCACCCACTCACTGCCCTGCCGAGACCCCACACCCCCAGCCCACTCATTCACCATCCTATGATTTAGTTTTTATACATATGTAAGGTTTTTCACACAACTAAATTCCCAAATCAGAAAAAAATCCTTTGTCAAGTCATGTGTCCTCATTTTTGGTTTGGAAAACAGTCACCATATGTATGGCACGTGCTACGTTCTTAAGTGGCCAGGTTATGTATCATCATGATGTTTCAGAGCCCAATTCTGCACCCATTTAAATCAACAGCTTAACTCCTATTCACTTGAATGGTGTAGGGTCAGGTCCCAAGAGGCTCTTCCATGACTTGAAAAATACAAGAACTAAGCAACTCATACACCCACTGTACAAAACAGAATCATTGACATGACAACATTGTAATAGGATTTCCATATTTCAGATTACAAGAGGACTGAAATGAGGAAAGTGACTAGGGAGATTTAAAGAAAAAAATTGGCAGAGAATTATTTTTTCATTTTCTTGCTTAAGTCATCTGCAGATGTATTAGCTGAATGATCTGAAATGATTAGTAACAATATTAAATAAAAGATCACCACATTGTGAAGAGCTGTTCTGGGCAAGCTTATTAAACTGGGTTTTCTCTTGACCAGGGAAGCTGTCATTTCCAATGTACTAAGAGGCATGTTAAACAAGACTGATCATTTTGATACTTCAGGGAGTAGCCGAGTTAGTCTGTACAGGATTAACTTAAACAACAAAAAGTCTGGTAGCACTTTATAGACTAACAAAACATGTAGATGGTATCATGAGCTTTCATGGGTCCTCTGAAGTATCAGAAGTGGTCTGTGCCCATGAAAACTCATGATACCATCTACATGTTTTGTTAGTCTATAAAGTGCTACCAGACCTTTTGCTGTTGTTTAAGTTTATCATTTTGATACTGTTTAGGAAAAGAAAGCTTGCCACTAACGTGTCCATTAATAACATTACAAAAAGGGATAGGAATATGAATAGTTATAAATATTTTATTCATTCTATGAGGTATCTAGTAATCCAGAAACTATATAAGGCTGGACAGTTCTCAAAAATATAAGTACAACCCTGGCCAGCTGAGATATTTCTCTTAATTTAAGGATTGAAAAAAAAGTGGTAGATGGACTAGAATTTAATGTGATTTAGGAAAACTCACTTTAAAATACTGTCTAAACATTAGTGTTTAAAAACAGTCTACTTTTCTTGTAAATGATGGCATTTGCAATGCAAGAATACATTACTATACTAAGATTTTGCCTAGGGCAATGGTTAAAAGAAATTTTTTTGTATTTCAAGTTATCTTTGCTAACTACAGACCTTTATTAATCATTATTTCATCACTACATAATCTCAACGGGCTAAATTTTTTGAAATGCAAGAAATAAAAAACATTGTTTAAAAAGAGACAAAGATCACTCGTAGTTTGCATATCTGAGTCATGGTACAAATACTCATGGATCAAACATCTGTCCTAGCCAACAGATATTGCCTTCCTCAGTGAGCTGAATTCCAATTTGCGTTCTTGTTCATAAAGGCAATAGAGACTGAGATACAGCTTCATTCCATTTAAGAGCTTAATCCAGAGTTGGAATTGAGAATACTGTAGAAGACATTTATCTGAAATGTTTAGCTAAAGAATTGGAGAAGTTAAATCTCATCAGATTATCACAAGACTAGATGCATTATAATCTCTACCCCTGCTCTCTTCTGGGGAAAGTCCATGATTGAGTCATGTCTGAGGAAGTGGATGAGTGCATTAAGCTGTTTAATCTGCTCCTTCACTCTAAAGGAAATACTTCACCATTGTGAAACAAAAGAAGAGTATTATCATTACATATATTTACAGAGGCATTCCTTAAGTATCTCACCATAATAGACTAATGACTATTTCAAATCAAAAAGTTTCCTGTGACTGAAGTAACAATCATCAATTTAGGGGAAATAATAGCAATTTCCTTGCGTTCTAAATAATCTATTACAGTTCATACTTCCTCAGTTATCTGTCAGATCCCATAAATTTATTCCTACTGCAAGCTAAAATTTTTTCACTGTCTTCACTGTGTAGCATACAAATCATTAACTAGTGTACCACAAAGGACAGACTTAAGTGATACACAATATCTAAGAGAGACTGGTAGCTATGATTTGTGTGTATTCATGCCTTCTGTGGCAGGCAGACGGTAGTAAAACTTGAACTATTCACAAAATGACTGACTGTCCTCAAAAGCATCAGCCTCTTTTGGGCTCAGCAAAGGAATTTTCTTTCTAGGTTATCCAGAAAGTAATTAACAGACTCAGACAAAAGTGATGGGGCACCTCAAGGGCGTGACTGTTTTAATGGTCTGAGGCAACAAAGCATCATTAAAGTGGCTGGAAGAAAGTCTGGGTCTCCTCCTTCTGAGGTGAACCTCCAAGATATTTTGGGCTTGAATTTATATAAAAGCCTTGTTGTCGAACCAGATTAAATCAATTACACCAAACTCCATGGAGTTACCAGCCTCATACTGCAATGAAATCTCACTGCAGCAGAGTGCTCCCAAAGTTCCTGCCCATTTTTTATATTCTTAGTCTGGTTATCTTTTTCACTGATACTCGGTGAATGAAATTATTTTTCTGTTCAGCAAATTGGCTTTTAAGTTTTCATTCTCTAAAACAAAATTTAATTATCTTCTCATTGTGCCTAGTGAAACGGTAATTTGAGATAATATATGATTAATTATTACTATTAATTCCTTGAACGTCTTGCTTTTTACATCGCCCGGTGGTATACATAGAGAACTACCTCTGCACTGAATCAATCCAGTCTTAGGGTACGTCTAGACTACATGCCTGTCGCCAGAGGCATGTAGATTAGGCTACCCGACATAGGAAAATGAAGCGGCGATTTAAATAATCGCCACTTTATTTAAATTTAAATGGCTGCTGCGTTGTGCCGATCAGCTGTTTGTCGGCACAGCGCGGTAGTCTGGACGCGCGGGGGTCAACATCGAAGGCATGTGTCGACCTCCCAGGTATGCCTCCTGGGATGAGTTACCTCCTGGGATTATTTAAATCGCCGCTTCATTTTCCTATGTCGGGTAGTCTAATCTACATGCTTTTGGCGACAGAGGCATGTAGTCTAGACGTACCCTTAAAGTACACCATATAGTATCTTGGTATTCTCGGAATTTTTTTGTCAATTTAGGGATATTTAAAAAATATATAAATACCAGATATAGTACCTGAAACAGGAAACTCAGCACTACCATAGATCACACAGCAAGACCACAGAAAAACAAAGAACAATACTGCAGAGATACACAGACTCATTCCTGAGATGAAATTGTCTCTAAAGTTCCCCAAAATATTATTAATTTTAAAATGCAGATGTTTAACAGAATTGTCTTCTTGTGGAATTTTAATATTGCACACTGTGGAGGAAGCCAAAAATCAGACAAATATTCTTCAACTACATATGTGCATTTCTTTAAATTTAAAGTTTACATGAAGTAACATGTATTCAAATACCCATATTAAACCTAAAGTGACATAGCCACTGACGTACACAAGGGGTCACTTCTTAACCAAACAATGGTACAAGTAAAGGCTTTTTAAACCTACCCTCCAGAGCTCAGAAAACAATGTACTGTATTATAGTTCCCATAAGAAAGACGGATTGATTTCCACTCTCCCCAGGAAACATGATGTAGGGCAGCTCATGTCCCTCATTTTAAAATAACTGGTTACTGAAAACCATGAGCAGAAGATCAGCAACAAGAAATATTAATTAAAATGAATAATTTTTTAAGCAAACACTGACAAGCACAGCAAGACAATTACTAAAATGTCTTCTTTACATTAAGGTGGCTGCAGAAAGTTCTTTCACACTCCATTTCCATTAAGACTTCCCACAGAATCTTTCAGGTAGGCTTTTGTATGATTTTCAAGAGGTCTTCAACTTGGCCTGCAATAACTATTTCCACTTTCTTTGGTGTCCTACAGATATAAATACATCCAACATGACACATTCTAAGTTCTGACAAAGAAAAGGATAGGTAAAACAATTTCCCATTCAACTGATTTTCTAAAAAATAGCAGTGAAAAAACTCTTATTCATTAATCTAGCCTGAAAAACCTCCAGTCTCATCTCCACTACCTTTAAGTTTAGCTTTCGCCTATGCTGCCTTCAAAACAATCAGTTTTGATTCAGTACTGCAAACTATCACTAGTTTTAGGATTAAGAGAATCTGTGACTTCTTTTGTGGGTATTCTAGCAGAATCCACCTGAAATATATTCTTGGTCTGTAGCCGTGGGGGGGGGGACTATTTTCCCAAGACTTGCTGAAATAAAAGTTTCAGACCCTCCTTTTTTTCCATCTTTTCTGGTTCAGCAATAACGTTTTGTTATTGAAGTTCAATTTTCAAGAGAAAAAACAAAGCCTTACAATTTATCCAAACATTCAATTGCATGTGGCTCTTTCAAGAACAGAAATCCCTAGGCCAGTTTCTTTCCTTAACAAACATTTTAAATTTTCTCTCTCAAATTGTTCACAGAACAACAAAACCTAGATTTAAAATAAGAAAACATGGCTACTATGGTGAAGATTCTAGACACTATCCCAGTGAGAAATGGGTTAGTTGCTCTCTTTGCTAGTATGTGACACACAGAAGAGAAGTCTTTGTTTTATTTGGTTTAGACATATGAAAAACATATACTGTTGGTTGTCAGGTCTTTATAAGTGATGGATACAAAATCTCCAGGAAAATAATTTATTTTTATGCTCTCAGTAGCAAAGCTTCAGTAAAAAGAATATTTGTCCCGAATTGTACATATAGACTGTGATCACTTTCTTGTGGAACCATTTTTTACGTGGAATCTTCCAGCCTGACAGTCCTGTGTTCATTGCCCAGGTTCATTGCCCAGGTTCATTGCATTTGGGTCTTGAAGCAGGCAAAGCTTTATTAATATTGCCTTACATATACAAAGACAGGGTAGCTTATTTAAGGCTTGGCAATTCCAGGATCATCTCGAGTGCCATCCTGTAGGTTTTAGATCAGTACATATGGTTTGCGTTCCCCAAGATGTATCTGGACTCATAGCATTAGGTTTGGACCAGAAAAGGACCAAAAGGGTTAGTATCTCTGAAGGTTCATATCCAACCAACATTCTCTCTAATCTTTTTCATCCATTTGCGGATTTTTCTTTCCATGTGTGGAATAATTTTTATATGCACCCAGGCATGTGCAAATGTGCCCACTATCAGAAACAAAAAAACTAGCTTTAGGCACTCTGCTTATTAGTAGGGTAGCATTTGAATCTCTTCTGAGTGACTGCACAAGTGCACAACTTACAAGGGAGCAGTCTACAACATTGCATTTTTGAGAGTTAAAGTAAGAACACTCATAGAATAAAAAAAAATAAATAAATCTAGAAGTGGAAGGGACTTTGATAAATCATCACGTCCAGTCCCCTGCACTGTGGCAGGACCAAATAAACATAAGCCATCTTAGAAGCTTCAGCGGGTAGCTGAGTTAGTCTTTACAGGATCAACTTAAACAACAAAAGGTTTGGTAGCACTTTATAGACTAACAAAACACATTGATGATATCATGAGCCACTTCTTCAGATGACAGGTATTGTCCAATTTTTTTTAATTTCCAATTGTGGGAATTCCAAATCTCTTTTGGAAGCCTAAACCCAAAGTTTAATTACCCTGACAGTTAGAACATTTTTCTAATATCTAACCTACATCTCCCTTGCTCCAGGTTAAGCTCATTACTTCTTGTCATACACTACATGGCCCTGAAGACAATCGCTGTCTTTTTTTTATACAAGTCCTTAACATATTTGAGGACTATAATCAGGACTTCCCTCATTCTTCTTTTCTCAAAAAGAAACATGCATAGTGTTTAAACCTTTCCTCTTACGCCTCTGCTGAAGTTTTTGAAAATCTCAAAAGTTCTTTTCAAACAGTAATTAATTAAATTTCACAACATCCCTCGGAGTTAAAAATTATCCCAACTTTATGGTAGGGAAACTAAAGCACCAAAAGGTGCTTTATAGATGACCATGCAGTCTCAGGCAAAGTCTTTCATTTCTGAATCCCAGTCCTTTGACAGACACAGGACCATTCCTATTCCACTCCCTTGTAACTGAACTTGATGAATTAAAAAAAGTCCCGTGCATCTATCAATGCACCGAGACAAGAGATTACAGGATTTTTCTTCTACAATTACCACAAGGAAAACACTGCTCTTATCCTGAGGAATTTCCTGAAGTGTTTTGATTATAATAATCCATCTTTCCATGTAAGGAATTAAACAAATACAAACATAATGGTCATGGCAGCAGTAGCCATAAAAAGGTAAGCATAAGTAAGCCATATCATCCAAAAGAAAAGATTATAAAAGTAAGAAAGAATAAGTGACCCAATGTAAATCTGAGAAATCTCTGATGACTTGCAATTACATGAATATACATATAAACATTATGCAAAGTCTACATAGGCCAAGTAGTCCATTCGGGTGAGGTCTGCTTGGGAAAAAATTCATCCATATGGAATAAATTTCTTCCATTTCAGGGCCCAGAACATATCAGTAATGGTGGATGTTAAGCATGATGGCTGGATTTCTGCCAAAAATGCTCATGAAAAATTGTTTCCAGTACATTTCACGGCCATTTCTGACGAACTGTACAGGGCAAGTCAGTCTGCAGAAGAGAAGAATGAGGGGGGATTTGCAGCCTTCAACTACCTGAAAGAGGATTCCAAAGAGAATGGAGCTAGGCTATTCTCAGTGGTGCCAAATGATAGAACAAAGAGCAATGGTCTCACGTTGCAGTGGGGGGAGGTCTAAGTTGGATATAAGGAAAAACTACTTCACTAGGAGGGTGGTGAAGCACTGGAATGGGTTACCTAGGAAGGTGATGGAATTTCCATCCTTAAGAGATTTTTAAAGCTCAGCTTGGATTGGTCCTGCTTCGAACAGAGGGTTGGTCTAGATGACCACCTGAAGTCTCTTCCAACCCTAGTCTTCTATGACAACAAGGCCCCAGACAAATCACTCATCCCTCACTAGACGACCATCCTCATAAGGCACAACATTTTATTTGTGTCTAAAGCCACAGGGCTCTTCTACTAAAACTAATGACACTGGTATTTTCTGCCAAATGAATACTGATCAGAGCAATTTTGTTTAATACACTAATGGCAATTTTGCATTTAATAATGCATTTTTATTTTTAAAGCTCTCAAACCTAAAGGTCATAGAGCAGCCTGACAAAATCATTACTGCGGGATTTGGAGATTCCTTGGGGATTTATGTTGACAGACATTTGTCCACTAGTACTACAGAGATCCATACAAGGATGCTTCAGATATGCAGGATGCATATAAACAATAGTTAGAGCAAATGCCAGCTTAAAAGGTATTCAGAGGATTCACACCATTTTATGACTTGTAAGTCCTTAAGGCAAGACATTAGAGTCTGTAGGAATGGAGAAGTATTTAATTCGTGCTGCCTCAGCTGTGTTTATTCTGACACAATTCCCGAGCTTTATCAAACAACCTGCATTATTAGTCTGGGCAGAAATGCTGTGTAGTGTTAGAGCAAGGAACTGGGGTTTTGTCGCAAATTCAGTTGATTGGCTTTGTGACCTTAGAACCTCTGTTCTTTTGCTTTCCCCATCTGTAAAACAGGAGTAGTAATATTAATCTTTCACAACATCCTCATATGAAATGTTCTAGACAAGTGTGAAATATCAATTATTTCTGGCATGTTTTCCTAGTGAGATTTCAGCATGAGGAGCTGCCCAGCCTAAATCCACAATCTTTTTTAACTGAAGTCTGGCTAAGGGGGGATTTGTTTCACTCAAGATAACAGGAAATGTTCTGTCATGAAAATTCTGTACATGATGCTGTATCCTGAGATTCCTCAACTTGAGGCCTCTGGCAACATTTGGTATGCTGATGCAGCAACTTTGAGCAAACCAAATGCTCTCTCCTGTTCTTGAACTGTCACTAGGTAAACAGATGCACCTTTTCTCTGCAATTTACAGGAGTTCTTCTCTAAGGCCTTGTCTGCCACAGTGGCATTCCCAAGTACAGCCATTACTGTCCAGTGTCCATAAGCATTGCTGCATTGTGAAAACCGGCAGGGCTGCAGTTTACACAAGTGAAGATTGTTCCTCTTTAGAAATAGCATAAACCCCAACAGTGTAAATAGTTCTCTTGTCTGTTCACAGCAGGGGTTCACAACAGTGCAGCAATATGTGGTAGATGGCCAACTATGGATCTCCTTAACCTTCTGGTGGCAGTATCCGCTGTCCCAGGCTCAGCAAATCTGGGTTCTGATCCTCAAAAGTGTTTATATTCAGCAACTGACTTCTTATACCTCCTCTCCATGAACAGGCAAGCTCAGGTCTGTCCTGGGTGAAGCAGTGTCCACTTCAGACACTTTTTTTTTTTTAAAGCAACATGTACTCACCCTATGAGCATGTAGGATGATGCACAATTCCCATGTATATCACATCCTATATACATGTCCAACTCAGCACCAAAGCTCCTTTACTCTGATGTAACCAAGAAGCCTCTCAAGTACTCAAGATATTAAGATTCAAAGACACAACATTGACAAAGAACTCCTCCCATTACAGCCTCACAAAGCAGAGAGCACCTATCATTTTCTTAAAACTGTGTTTTATTTCAGAACCCCATTGGCAAACTGTAAAGAAATCACTGACTTGAAAACACTAAATGCAGATTCATCCTACTAGGACTTATACAGCCTCCTATGACCATGTATTTTTTTTTTGGAGTAGTAAATTCTCTCTTCAACATGGGTTCCCTTGAACAGGGGGCCATAGGAATGTCTTTTTAACCATTTACACTTCAATCTCTCTTTAGAGGCAACTTCAAGCCTACCATCAAACCAAAGTGTCACTGATCTATACAGCATTGAAGTCTTTTACCTAACTTGTCCTTTTGCATCCTTCATGCACCTTCCAATTCTTCCATCTGGAGTCATCTTCTAGCTCCTCCTCCTCCCTTCCCTTTTCTCCCAGTTCTTTTCCCAGTCATCTCCTCCCTGTTAAATGACCACATACCCAGCTGGAATTGTCAAAGAATCATTTTTTTTAAATAAAGCAATCCCAAGATGAGGCGTTAAAGATCCTTTCCCAATAAACCCTGTCCTCTTATAAAGATAATAAAATAGTTAATTTTACTAAGATCTAATTCTAGGCTTAATGGATACTCATTGGTTATATGGAGTTACATGGTGGTAGCTGTACTAGTCTCAATGAAATTTCTCTCCCTCCAGCGCCTACCATCCCATTTCTGTTTGGAATAATTTTCTTTTTGACTGCTTACATTTTCCTAGCTTTAGTTTCATTCCAATAGATATAGGGGGTTTCCCCCATCTCTCTTTAACACTTCCTTTGATTTCCCAGAGGTTGCTCATTTAACACTGTAGAAAAAAAAAAAAAAAAAAAAAAAAAAAAAAACCCACCACCAGAAACTGATAACATTGTCTTGATTCAGATGCCTTTGAGTAAGCTTTTCAGTACCTTTAGGAAAGACTAATGGAACTAAGGAACTATCAGACAGACTGCTAAAAACCAGGCATGGTGAGCTGCCAACATACCACCTCAGATGATCCTTACTGCTAGGGATATCAGTCATTTAAATCCCAAAATTACTCTCAACCCACTAAAATTTGGTGTCTCCTCCCTTTTATTGTTGAAAATTATTAATATCAGAAATAATTATGAAACTGGGGTTATATAAAGAATTACTCTAAATGAGTTAGCACAGAATTTTATATGTCTTAAACAAATCACTTTTTGTGTCTTTTAATATCTTGAGTTATTATACATCACAACTTATACTTCGTTCTTACCAGATAGAGATGTATGGTTACCACAATTAACAGAGTATCAGTGATGAATTGGGTTGACCAGAACCACATTTAGAACATGTCATGCCAGTAACTGATTAGCTATTATATTTAACTGAGTTAGTAGACAGAGATATATTAATGCAAGCAATTACCAGTTTCATACTGGGATTGAGATCTATTTTAAAAGAGCCAGATAGACTAGCTTGTTGTTTAAGAATTAAAACAGGTTTATGTAAAATTAAGACGACATCTGTTTACAGAAAACTTTTTCTAGCCCATAGTAACCTCCCAGAAAAGCTTTATGAATGTCTCATCCAGAGTAGAATTTTCCTGAACTAAACACTAATGCAGGATTTTAGCATGAAATCTAAATTTCAAAGTGTTTAAACCCCAGGACCAGTTCTGAGTCATACATGTTCACTGTGGGATATAAAACTTTGAATTTCCCTACTGTTGTCCATTTAAACTCTACTATATCATTGGATTTAATGCAGTGTTTTGTTTGGGGTCCTTTCTTCCCCAATGAATCATAGAAAACTGGAACTGCCAACTTTTGATTTTGGCTATAATCATTGCTCTGTACTTGGACAGCTAGAAGTGTTATAGAATATACATATAACCACATTAACCTAAGCAAAAACACTAATTCGAAAACAAAAAATCAGTAAGATTATTAGCTATCTAGTTTAACAATAAGAAAACAATGTACTGTTTCCAAACCTATTCATAAATTCATTAATTAAGAATTCTTTAATAAAATGTTATTGAAATGACAAAACATGAACTTTATATATTCAAATGTGGAGTTCAGGTACACCTAGATAATTAAAGAAACTGATTCAAAGAAAATATATTTGGTGTATATTTGAGATAAATGGCTAGATTTGTGAAAGCTGAAATTCAATCTACTAAATTCTATTAAAAACATTTTAACTGGTTACTAGCAACAAAGGAGATTACATAAAAAACTTTAGCTAGTAATTACAAAACAACTGAAGATAAAGTACTATAGCAGGTTATTAAAAGTTGCTTCCATTACCATTATAAATTGTGTACAACAAAAAGGTACCTTACCTTATTCTCCACTGTCTGAGTACAGAGAATTAAAAATAAAATAGTTAGGCACAAATTGCAAGATTTTTTCATACAAAGCAGATATCTCAGCACCAACAGCTAGGCTGCATAACATACACATACACATGCTAGCAACAGTTTACAGAAAACAATTTAGGTTTTTTTTGGTAAGAAGCCAAACCTCGAAACTTTGAACCTGGAGGCATCACTTCATTATCTCCTTCTTTAAAATGCAGACCTTGGTCAACAATTGCATAAATGGTGGGGGAAGAATTACCACAGCTTGGTTTTCCCTACTAATAAAAGCCCTTGCCAATTAATGCATTGCAGTCTTTCTTATAGGCTATACAATGGATATAATAAGGGAAAGAATGCAAGAAAGAAACACAAAGTTACAGTAAGCTTTCTGTCCAAGACACATCTAAAGAGAAATGACTTAATGGAATGCTGCATATAGCGCAGTAGAATATTCATGATTCTGCCTCCTCCTCTTCCTCCCTGCTCTTGACATCTCCACCCCCATCTTTCAGATTGTTTTTTTGGAGGAGGAGGTGGGGAAGGGAAATATTGATTGAACTCAAAGTTGTTGGTTTTGCTTTTAACACAAAATGGTTATTTTAAATTAAAATAAATAAATGTGAGCTCACCACATTGATTAGTTTATAGAAATTTCTTTTGTTTTTACTAACATCCTTTTTTTGGCTAAAGGCATGATGAAATGTCACATATGCAATACGCACATGGCAAAATCTAGTTTACAATACTTTTCAATTACAATCAGCAGCAGTACGTGGCCTACTGATGAGTAACACCACCACAGGTAACATAGGAGACCAATTAAAAGATTAGTTACCTATCTTAAAAATGAACACGCAATAATCGGAACAAAAAACTTTAAACATTAGACACTGTCAAGTTAAGAGTCTTTAAAAACACATGTCCTTGTTGCTACTAATATTTAAACAAGGGTTTTAAAGTCAAATCTACTTTTCTTTAGTCATCCTTATTTATTTTGTCTGAATCAGGAGATACAAAAATGTAGACTAACTGGTTGTATATCTAGATCCTCATCTACACTAAAGGAATAATCATGCTTAAATGTGGGTGTGAAGCATGGCTGTGGGAAATTCATATTCTAATTCTACACTAAAATATATAACTTGACTGCGTACATTTCCCCCTCCCCCCCTTAACAACACATGTAAAAGCAATGTTAGAGAACTACAATTTGGCTTAGGGATCTACCAGTCATCACCTACACTTGCCTTGTTTCCTCAGATTCCTCAGTGGTGCACCAGTGGCAACAACAATGGAAGCATTAATGTAAAAAAGTCAATTGGCAGCTAGTCAATACTTTTGTAACTTCTTTCAGTCTCTACCCCTTAATTCATCAGCAGGGATTAAAACCAGGACTTCCAGCACTGCAGCATAGACCTTTACTCAACTAGGCAAAAAGAGTAACCCCTTTAGTTGGCAGAACCAGCAGGCTATCATCCTCCAATTAAACAGAAATGTGATCCAATCTTTGCCAGTGTTTTACACTGACATCAAGGAAGATTTTATTTTGTTTGAGAGAGAGAAGGCAGAGAAAGGCTAGCTTTGGCATAGACTCTGAGTTAAAAGAGCATTCTCTAACATTGTTATAACTTGTTTTTTGCTACCCACACAAGCAAGAAAAAAGTGGTAACAGATTACTCACAAACATGATATACAGCCATATGTGATGGGATGTCCACCCCACACAAGGCAGAGCAGGTTGAGTGAGGTCAATTAACCTAATAAGCTGTATCTGGGAGAATGCCAGGGATTAAAACACTGACTGATGATGGAATTCAGCTAAGAAGAAACAGGTAGGGCTCATATAAAGCCAGGAAGCTGGCAGCAGAAAGGGCCTGCAGGGCTATCAGTCTGAAGTCACTCGTGGCAGAAGTGAGATGTGTTTAAGGTTACAGAGTTAAGTCTTCTGCAGTTGCTTCCTGGGAGGGGAAAAGTTTGAGCTGGTAAACCCAGAAATGGGGTAGCCAGAAGATAGAATAGAGAAGTAGGAAGGAGTCCAAGAATCAGGGACTGAGAGCAAGGAGACACAGGTTGATGAATACAAGCTCCATGGACAGAAACCTGTAATGGGTGGGTCTGGATGCCCCTATCAGCCACTGAGAAAATGGCATACAACCTGCACTGAACTCGAAGACCATCTGGAGCATACAAGGACAGCAGATCCAGTGGACTCTAATACCCAAGGAAGAAACAACCATAGTGACCCAGCTGGAGGGCCAAGCAACAAAGAGGAAACCCCCTAAGTGACAAAAAGGGAATAATCTGACACCAGAGAAAGACTGACCATTGGGTGAGAAACAGGAGAGGCAGCTGACTGGTTTCCACATGGAGGTGCCACAAGGGTGACTAGCAAGCCCCATTCCAGAATGTTAAAAGTCTGGGGTTTTATCGTCTTCCTTTTTAACAGCACCCCTCAATACTCATGCACTAACACAGTACTGTAATCTTTACACCAGACTAGAATTTTTTTTTAAATAAATCTTTCTAATGCACATCATAATTCATGGAAACTATTTTAAAATTATGTTTGTGCCTTTTTAAAAAAAACTCTTCAAAGATGGAGGATTCAGAAAATAGTTGTACACGTGTGACACTAGTGTTTCCCAAGCTGTGGTCCATGAACCACCAATGGCAAACAAACATTCTGAAAAAGCAGCAGTGGACAATAAGAAAGAACATAAGGCCACAATCAAATCTCACTCTTAGAAAATACTTAGCCAAATGAAAGAATTAAAGATCCTCTGAACACTCGCTAGAAGACACAAGGCAGAACAATAATTGACCATTCCAGAAGACCACAATCCTTGCCTCCCCTCCATTCCTTCCAATGCCAAGCCTAGATTATGATCTGCAAAAGACTTTGCATCATATTAGGTGTTTGAATCAGCAGAAAGGCTTCCTCTACGACAGAAGTATGTACCCTTTGTGTTGGCTAAGTCTTGCATATTTAAGAAGTTAACTATTAGCTGTTATCTATTTTCAAAAGATTCAATTTTTCTGCTACAGCATCTCTAAATGGCATAATTTATTTTGAATTATGTTTAATTTTTTAACCAAGATTTTTCTGCTCATCTGCCAGGCTAATAAGAGTTTTACCTGTACCTGAGTTAATTAGTTTGTTGTCCTGCTGCTATCATCAAGGTAGGCTCAGAACCTCTAAACTTTTTAAGTTGTGCATAAAATGGACAGGAATCTCTAGCAATGCTGATCCAGAGCTGAGAAGTGTATCCATGCCACATCCATTGTCAAACCCTATGCTTGAACTTCCATTAATAGACAAACATGACCACTAACACTAGACAGGAAAGGGTTGTTGAATGTACTCAAACAAGCATGGTCTCGGAAAAGGACAGAGAAAGAAATCACAATGAACAGGTATGGCCATGCACAGTCTTTAGAAAAACCAGAGTATCGCTTCCTGCAGTCTAATCGAGGTGTTACTTTTCTAACTGGACAACTATGGTTTTGTAAACTGGCTATGGCTTGGATGTTTACAACCAAATTTTAAAAATCACTCTAACTTCCTTTTTTAGGTGTCTAAATAAATATCTACATGTTGCAAAAAAACAAAAAAAACCCCAGATAAATTATAGATACACTTTAGTTAGAAACAAAACTTCAATACCTACATGTACTTTCAGAAAACAATAACCTAGGCTGCTACCTACTGAGAGCAAGCAAAAGATGATATACTTGCTAACTACCCCTAGTAAAAATTAGATGGAGAATAAACAGGGTCAGATCTACAAATTGGCCCAATTACAGAAACAAACATGAATCCATTTGAGCTTTGAAACCACCAATTTCAGTAACCTGTGACCTTGAGCATTATGTTAATTGTCCACAAAAATGTCAGTTCACACACTGAAGGAAAGAACATTGAGAAAGTTGCATGCAATTTCGTTTTATCAAGCTTCATGCTTTGTAAGAATATAGGTCCACATTCAGCCTAAGTGGGTTTTAAATTCAGTCTGAATCAGGACATGAGTGATAAGCCCAAAGCACGTGACCAAGGAGAAAATAATAAAAAGCTGTTGTTTGTGTTAAACTTGTAATAACTTCGGAAATACCTGTGTTACCTTATTTAAAGGCTTGGGCTAAGAAATAAAAAAATAAATAAATTGTGTTATTTGTGTCTCAGGTTAAATAATTAACTAGTTAGAAATGCTTCCCCCAGAAGCTAGGGAAAAACAAAGTGAAGACAGACAAGAGGAACAAACCTTCAAGAAAGTGTGCAACTTTGAACCATTTCAGTTAATATTAGCTAAGGTCCAATAAACAGCACTGACATCTCATTTGTTATAGTGCATAAAAAACAAGGTTTTCTAGGCTTCCTACATCAGAGCTCCTCTTTACCCCGCTGGAGTCATGCCATAATAAGATGGTAAATCTGATCTAATTGCGAGTAAATGATAAATGCTTATAACTAAGGCAATGATTTAGTTACATATATTTTTAGTAAAAGTCATGGATGGATCAAAGGCAATAAACAAAAATTCACTCCTGTTCATCTTCTATACATTTGAGTGTGTGTGTCTGTCTGTCCATGAGTCTATTTGTTCAAGAATTCCTCCTAAACAGTAAGACCTAGGACCACCACATTTGGTACGCAGCTTTCTCTTATTATAACAAAGCAAAATCAGGGTTTGGTTGTGCCAGGACAATGGAATGTGATTGTTTCTCATTAAATGGAAAGGGAAAGGTCTGCTAACAGGGATAGTTATACTGTATAAAGATCACAGGGAGGCAGCAAGGGGCCAGAGGTGGGGGACCAGCACTGCTATAACTCCATTGGGGCAGCAGGAGTGGAGAAAGAGACAGCTATCTAGTACACATTTAAGAGAGTTTGTGTGTGTCTGTCCCCCAACTGGGGGACATGTACCCCTGCCCCAGCTGTGCCTGCTGTAGCAGCCACGGAGAGGTGCTTCTCACTTGATCCCAAGCTGCTGCAATGAGGGAGGGATGGGATTCTACTCTGTCCCCGAGGCAGCCTGCGTACTGAACCCCTCCCCTCATGCCCAACCCAGAGCAAGGATTTTAATGAAAACACACACACACACACACACACACACACACACACACACACACACACTATTTCAGTTAAGGGCCCAAGCAACACTGGGTAAATCCTCTAGTGACTAATACTAAAAATATCTGTGATTAAATCTTTGGGGAGGAAAGGAGAGGGGAGAGTGCAGGGGGAGGGGAGGACTGTGGCTGCTCTGGCCATCCAGGGACTGCTGCCAGGTGTCACCAGAGCAGCAGCTGGTGTGGCTGTCCCAAGGGCCAGCTGCTTGGGCCTTACAGATATCACAGAGGTTGAGGAAAGTCAAAGAGTCCATGACTTTCAGCACCCCCTGACAGACACAGAGCCTGACCTATTCACTATATTATTGTTTGGGTGTTGACTGTTTGGGGGTTGCTTATTTTTAATGCAACCAACACAAAGTGGCCTTTGGACTAATAAAGAAATCCGTGTGTGGAAACTGAGTCATGGTAAACCTTAATAAACTTACTAGGAAAATTCCTTCTATGTTGTTGGAAATAAAACAGCATCAAAGTAGAAGACTAATACAAAATAAAAGCCTGGTGCACCTGTCATGAGATTCCTAAATATATATACAGTGAAAACATCATGCACACAGAGTACTGTTAGCAGCTACCTACCTACATGAAAAACACCATTCACAACACAAACTGCAAAGTGATAGGCAAGACTCCACTCTGTGTTTCCAAAGGATTAATACATTGTCTCCCACTGTTGAAAGCTGGTCTTGAGTCTGCTGAAGCCTGAGCACTCCAGTCCCCCTGCTGGGAAACAAACAAATGAAGCTGGTTTTAAGTGTCTTCTATTAATATACTGAAACAATTCTCACAACCCTAGAGGCAGAAACGATAAATGGGATGCTGAGCTTGCACTAAATCATGTCAATGTTACCAATGTAGGAAGCTACATGAAGATTTACTAAATACACTAAAAACTTCATGGTAAAATAAATAAATAAATAAATAAATAAATAAATATCCCCTGCAGGAAGAGACTCCTCCTTGCCACCATTCAGTAAGTCAAGCCAATCTGTAAGATGTATTACATAATGGGAAACATTGTATTGGCTAAGAGGTTTAAAACTTTCTTATTAAGTTTCCAGAAATGGCAGATGTAGAGATTCATAATATTAACAAACCAAAACCAAGAAAAGAAACTATTTCGGATTTAAGCTCTGGTTCACAGTACAGCAGATCTAATTATGTACCAGCTACTATACTTCAACTTACCCAGAGTATGAAGGATTTACATTTTAATACCAAAGGGAAGAAATATTAATGTTGAAAATACAGGCAACGTTGACAGAGTTTTTGAAATGGTATTGCCGTATACTGGTCAGCATGATGGGGACATTTCCATTCAACAGTATTTAAATCTGAAGTAACTGAATTATCATTTCTGTTCTAATAAAACATTAGTATGAGTGAAACACATGGCATTGGTTTTTCAATATTGTCAGAAAGTACAGTGATACCATCTTAATTCTTCCCTTTCCTGTGAAAGAAACAGCAAACGAAAGAGCCATGAATCCCCACAGATAGTTGGTAAGAAATTGAATGGGGTATTTCTTTTCTTCAGCAAAAGAAAAATATTTATATTAAAAAATAGAAAAAACAGTTCAAACTAAATAAAACAGAATTATAGAATCAGTCCTCATTTCTTTTAGAGGGTTGACTATCACCCTGGGATTATAGTTAGAAGTAGACACCTTAAAAAAATAAAACCTAATGGAAGAAATGTTCATATTTCACTGCTCACATGTAATCACATTTTATGAGAATCCTGCCCAGATAAAAATGTGTCTCATGTCACCTTCTTCTGCTACACATATGGGGGATTTTGGAATATTGATGGATAAGGATGCAGTGTATATTTTAATGATTCTTCTAAAACAAATATTTATTTTTATTGTGCACTAAAGCTCATTTGGATGAAGTTTAAAAAAAACAAAAACAAACAGCAGCTCTTATAAAGCTAGGAAATGAGGGAACAGAGAACCTTAAATCAAACCAGCTTTAAAATTAAACCTAAAGAAATTTGAGTCAGGTCAAGTTTCACTATGAAACTACACTCTATTATGTATAGTTTCAAAAAAAAGTAGCAAACATTATTTTAATACTAAAGAATGAAATACAATCCTGCCACCATTTTAGTGCTATTTGAGATTCCTAGCAAATCCTAAAACATTAACATACACTTATACAAAAGGTACCACTCAGAATTTCAAGAAAGGAGAGTTAAACCTATCCTGTAAGACCACCTTCGCTCTATTTCAGTGGTGGGCAAGATGTGGCCCATCAGTTTCGACGTGTGTTCCAGGAGACATTTTGGTTACTGTTATCCACACGCAAGGTTGCCAGATCCCACTGGTTTCTATCCATGTAGGTTTTTATCCCCTCTCAGCATTACTAAAGTGACATGCACCTATAATAAGGACACAAAGTGAGGATGTGCTAATTGAACACAACATTGACTGTGAGAGCCATGTGCTCCCTCTTTTGGGCAATGGAGCTAGAGATGTACTTGCAGCCTTTGGGGCTAAAATAAGCACCAGAATGTGTTTTATTTGCATGAATTCTTCTTCTTATTGGCAGAGGATCACCAGACTTCAATGTGCATATCTGAGGCCACAGTGTGGTACAACTTCTGACAGGTAGGTAGGTAGGTAGATATACACAAAATGTAGTGATAAAAACAACATTACAGGACATTTCGGACAAAAAACAATAAACAATTCTCTAGTCACTTAAAAAAATTCATGGCCAGTCCATAAGTCTTCACAGAACTTGACAAGGAACAAATATCAAATTAAAAAACAAACCTTTAAAAATACAGTAATAGTCTCACACACACACACAGGCATTCCGACCATGTATTTTAAATTTAACACTACTGCCCTATTATGCCCACAAAAACTTACGATACCATCTGCATGTTTTGTTAGTCTATGAAGTGTTACCAGTCTATTCGTTGTTTTTTAAGTTTATCCTATACAGACTAATTTGGCTCTCTCCTGATGCTATTATGTCCTATGAGTCTTTTAAAATTAAACTGAAGTGAGAAGTAAATGAGCACAATTTGAAGCGCCTGTTTCACTCCAGCTTGTTGATCTCTGGTACTACTCACAATTTACTTTACTTATTTTTTTTTTAAACTTATGAAGATTATGGCTTTTTTATAGTTCTAAAAATTTAGATCTGTCCCAGATTGCAAATATGAGAGGCTCAAAAACATTAAGGCAGAGACTCATATCTCAAAATAATTGCTTCAGCCTGGCAAACAGTAGCCTTTGAATTTTCTTTAAAGAAACA
>CM057848.1:19259774-19274551 GCA_030068395.1 Apalone spinifera
CCCCAGCACCCTCCCGCCCCACTCTAACCCAATGCCTGGATCCCAGAGCCACAGCCACGCACTTCCCCCTCCAGGCACTGGGGCGCGTGCACAGAGCGTCCGGCTGGGAACAGACACTGGGGCACAGCTCAGAACTAACAAGAGCCACATTTCTTTAAGCAAAGAGTCGCATGCGGCTCTAGAACTGTGGGTTGGCCACCCCTGCTCTATATCAAACCCCTGAGCAACAAAGCTGGGCTGACTTAACTTTTTTTGTAGAGACCTGGCCTAAATATTTCCCTTCTCCCACTACCATCACTTCCATCTTGTGATCCAAGAATCAGCAGCTGAGGAATGGCAAGTTCACAGACAGCTAGATGTTGTCAGCATATTGTTGGCATTTAATCCCTTCAGGAGTTTAAGTAGGTGTGAACAGAATGAGGGAAAAAATAAAAGCCTGTGAAATACAGATGATATCTAAGGGCAATAGGCAACAGCACTTCCAAAGTCCTTTGGACACAAGTTTATGAGGAAGAAAAAGAACAATCCAAGCACCTGGCCGATACTTCATCTGTTAAGTCACAGAGGGGAACCTGCAGCATCTCATAATCAAGGATGAGGATGAATACACAACTGCTCATGTCTGGGAGGTGGTCCTCCAAAGCACTACTGCTGTTTCTCATCTTAAATCTAAAGCAGATTAGGAAGGATACAAGATACTGGAAGTCAGATGTGCATGTTTTTTTGCTAGCGTCTCAATTAGTCAACTCAAGAATGGAAAATTACACATACGGGGATAGTGTAAGAGACTGTTTGCAACAGTTTCTGAATATCGCTGGATAACTGTGGCTCTAAAAGTATGAGGTAACGCTCTCTGGAGTATATCGACAAATTGGTAACACAATTAGTTTTACCTGAGTAAACTCTCTTTCCTATCAACTAAACAGCCAAAACAAAATGGCTCCCAGTCCATCATTTTACTTACTTTGTGTGTTGTGCCCCATACGTCTATGAAAGGGGATATGTGTCATCCACAAGGATAATCTCTCAGTAATTCTCAGTCTGATTATTCTGCATTATCTTTGTGAAGTCAAAGCTGAAACTGGCTCTGCAGCAAATTTTGGTGAGTTCTTCCAACCCATTTATCACCCAAGAGTTCTGATTAAATGTAGTGGAACTGCCCCATTTTATTGCTGCTAAATTCAGTAGAATTGGGAAGGGCTGAGAGATTTCCAGCTACGCTGAAAGTTTCATCAGCTAAAGTCCATTCGTTAAACTATAGACTCATCTTTTCCAATTAGAAGGGACAACTGTGAGCACGGAGTCTGACCTTCTGTACATTACAGGCCATAGAACCTCACCCACCCACTCCTGTTCAATAAACACAGACTCTGGCAAGCCAGCCAACAGATGCAGCCTCCAGAGTTGGCTTCCAAGAAGACATCCTCATTTGATAATGAATCTAGGGTTCTCTCTCAGCTCGCTTCCACAAGACCACTCTTTGAACATGCTACATGACTACAAATGAGGGGAAAAGGTGTTTTTTAAATAAAAACAGTTAGACACTATTAATTTAAATAGTAATAGAGAGGTAGCCGGAAAAACTATGTACTACTTGCATCACCTATTAAACCATCTTGTTAGTCTTTAAAGTGCTACATAGTTTTTCCTTTTGTTTTACTATGAATTTAAGTGACTCTTCTTTTTCACAACTTCATCCAAATGTATCTGAAATCACTGAACCTTTTGTTTACTAAAAATTGTGGGGGAAGGGGACATTTACCGGAAGACAAATTCTATAACCATTTCCATGACTACTTCAAGTTAACATTTGCACTGTGGAAAGATCATGGTTCAGTCAGAGTTAGTTATCCTTGACCTTTCAAGACAAACACTTTTTAAAAACACCTGTTTTTCACTCTTCTGAACAGGGCCTCTATGGTTTAGGAATAATCAAGGATGCTACTAATCAGATATTTCTATCTTGCTGCCTTCTGACACAGAGAGAGGCTCATGTATTGACTTGGAAAATCATGTGTGTTTATCAAATGTATTCTTAACATGTTTTAATATATTTTGAGCACCACCTAGCATAGACAAAGAGTGTTTTTAAAAATATTAGTTTTTTATAGTCCACTATAGGGGACAGTTTAAACCAGTTATTGTTGTAAAATGTTTTAGAGCCCGTCTACAGTAGATGTCAACCTGTATTTTAAAATACAAGTTAAAACAAATGTAGCAACAATATTATATATGCTTTTTAAAAAAAGCCTTTTTCCCTTAGCATAGATAAAGGGCTGATTAATGGGGTATTAAATATCTAGATAAACTAGACTGACCATTACCTATGGATATTTAATCAAGGATTTCTCCACAGCTGACCTCTCCAATGTTGCTAACTTCTTTCAAGTTCATGGTAGCACAGTTTCCAAGTAAAAAACATCATTATTTAGATGAGAGGTATATTTGCTAAGATCTAAGTTCACCTGCGTATGGAACAGCTAATTTACTATTTCTCCTAAAAATTCTAGCTTTTTGAAAAATGATTAGGTCAGATATTAAACATTTTCTCCAAAAGTAACAAAAATCCTTGCAAGTCTGCCTACCTATGAAAACTGTTTAATAAATAAAAAGGATAGTACTTCATTAAAATGCCATTATCTATAAGTACATATCAATAAAGTCACAGGAAGTGGCCCATTTCCATTTGCCTGTGCAAGTATTTTAATCCCAGCAGCACCATCTAATGGAGAGCTCGCCAAATTTTTTTCCTGTATGTGACAATGTATTATTGCAGAGACACAGCAAGAGATATTCTATATAACCAATTCAATACACCATGTCTAGCTGATAATCTTTATTTAATACAAAGCAGGCTATTTCTACTTGGTAGATTGTATTCTCTATGGATAGTTCATGAACATACATTCGCGTGCAATTTATTTGCACAAAAAAATAGATAACAAGGCTTTAGTTGGAACAGTTTTCTTAAGTTTTAAATGCAGAAAAGCCAAATTTTAAAGTACAGCAAACATAAGTTGCTTGAAATGTTCATACTTACTCTTCCACAAGCAACCAGAGGGGCATTTAAGTCCAACTCTCTCTAAACTACAACAATCCCAGCTAAGAACAAAAGATCCAGAATCCTGGATCTTATCCATGTCAATTCTAGTCACAGTTTTATTTTCAGTTAAAAGAAAAAAGTTAACAAAACATAACTTACATTTGCTCTCCTGCTATATAGGACACACCAGATAAGATAGTATCAGCACACAAAGTTCTCTAGAACAACAGAGCAACATGGCAAGATAGCTGACAGTGACTTCCTAAAGTTATCCTCTTTACATGTTTTTATCTTATGAAAACAAATAAGCCTGATTCAAAGCCATATAGTACACACATTTTCCTAATTGCTTTTTCCTTTCATACTATCTTCCCTGCTGCTTTGTATTGTTATACCGCCATTATTGTGACAAATTTAAGCCTGATTCTGCAGCTATTTAAGCATATGCTTAATTTTAATCAAGAGTCCTAAACACACTCACGAGCATGAAGTCACACCCAAACATAAGGATTGGTGCTTGAGACAGTAAGATCTTTGGGACAGGAATTGTCTTGCCATTTTGTATGCAGCACCCAACACAATGGTGACCAAGCCCAGTTAGTACTACCATAACACAAATAGAATATTTACCTGACTTGCAATCAATATAGTCAACCAATATCCTTCAAACTGCTTATAAAAAGTAGACTCTATGTAGTCCTGCAAATGACTGCAGAATAATGCCAGGTTATGTACTCACCTACTTGTGTGCACGGGCACAGGTGACTGGTGCCTGCCCGGGGAGGGGTGCAGCAAGGGCCACCCAGAAAAACAGGGAGGGAACATAAGGGGGCACCACATTTAGCAATTGAGATTTTTGGCAGGAGTTTAGGGGGGGCAGTAAACCTCCCAAGTGCTACCAAGAGTCACCTATGAGTGCAGGCATATATGTAAGAATTGGGTGAAACCAAAACTCCATCTATCCCAGTATCCTATGTTCTGACAGTGGCCAATGCCAGGTGCTCCAGAGGGAATGAGCACCTGGCATTGGCAATCATCAAGCGATCCCACCCCTGTCGCCCCTTCCCAGCTTCTGACAAACAGGGGCTAGGGACACCATTCCTACCCATCGTGGCTAATAGCCATTTATGGACCTGTCATCCATGAACGGATCTAGTTCTTTTCTAAACCCTGGTCTTCACAACATCCTCTGGCAAAGAGTTCCACAAGTTGGCTACGTATTTGTGTGAAGAAATACTTGCTGCTGTTTGTTTTAAACCTGCTACCCATTAATTTCACTTGGTGAGCCCCTAGTTCGTGTGTTATAGGAACAAGTAAATAACTTTTCCTTATTTGCTTTTTCCATGCCAGTCATGATTGTATAGGAATCTATCATATCTCCCCTTAGTCTCCTCTTTTCTAAGTTGAAAAGTCTCAGTCTGTTTAATCTCTCATATGGCAGCTGTTCCAATCCCCTAATCATTTTTGTTGTACTTTTCTGAACTTTTTCCCAATGCTAAGACATTTTTTGAGAGGAGGCAACCACATCTGTATGTGGTAGTCAAGATGTGGGCCTACCATGGATTTATATACAGGCAATAAAGATATTCTCTGTGTTATTCTCTAACCTTTTTTAAAGGATTCCTCACATTCTATTCGCTTTGACATCTGCTGCACATTGTTTTCTGAAAACTATCCACGACTCCAAGATCTCTCTCGAATGGTAATAGCTAATTTAGTCACCATCATTTTGTACATATAGTTGGTATTATGTTTTCCAATATGCATTACTTGACATTTATCAACATTAAAATTCACTTGCCATCTTGTTGCTCAGTCACCTAGTTTTG
Source organism: Apalone spinifera (assembly GCA_030068395.1). NCBI lineage: Eukaryota > Metazoa > Chordata > Testudines > Trionychidae > Apalone > Apalone spinifera. The sequence goes on from CM057848.1 coordinate 19,264,647, forward strand.
TGAGATCCTTTTGAAGCTCTTCAGTCTGCTTTGAACGTAATTATCTTGATCAGTTTAGTATCACCTGCAAATTTTGCCCCCTCATTGTTTACCCTTTTCTCCAGATCATTTATGAATATGTGGAATTGGATTGGTTCCAATTCGGACCCCTGCGGGACACCACTAGTTACCTCTCTCCATTCTGAAAACTGACGATTTTTTCCTATGCTTTGTTTCCTGTCTTTTAACCAGTTATCAATCCCTGAGATTACCTTCCCTCTTATCCCATGACAGCTTACTTTTCTAAGGCTTTCTGAAAAATCTAAGTATACTATAGTCACTCGATCCCCCTTCTCCATATGCTTGTCAACCTCTTCAAAGAATTCTAGTGGATCATTGAGGCATGATTTCCCTTTACAGGGACAATGTTGACTTTTCCCCAACAAATTATGTTCATCTGTGTGTCTATATTAAAAATCAGAATTGTCAGTCTCAACCAATTTGCTCAGTACACACCTGAGAATACCTATTTCTTTTCTTCCTAAATACGTTAGAGAATCCCATAGGGGAAACCAGCAAGAACGTGTTGTTTAGCACCAGCAAGCATGTGTGTTTAGAACAAACTTTGGACACTTATGCCCACGAAACAAACGAAAGCCCCAGAAACTACCTCAAACATTCCCACGTGAAATACTGGATGTGAAATGTATAAATTCTTTAGAACTTTTCAAAATGAAAGTAAAGTTTCATGCATTTGGAAAATGAAAAATTCCAAACAAAGGTACTTTATGGTCACAGATCCCCGATAGCAAAGAACAGTTGACATACATACCCGTGTATGATTTACTAAAGAAGCTGATTATGATAAACTCTTCATTTTTCCAGAGATTGCCACAGGCATTCTTCTACATATGTTCCAAAAGAAAAATTCAAAATACTTCATAATGTGATCCTGACATACACATAAAAGGAACTACTAAATAGTAAAGGGCAGTATTGTAGCAACATCACTAGCAGAATTACAGAAAAGGATCTCTTGGTATTTCCATTATAAATCCATCCCTTTAAAACTGGGCATTTTTATCACTCACATTGCACTGTACTGAAGTTTAGCACAAGCAGGTTCTCTATATAGAAGATACATGATCCAACTCACAAGAAGCCAATGGAAAGATCACTACTAATCTTTATGCAAATCACTGTAGATATTCTTTGACTTATGAAGATGGGGAAAACAGACTGAATTGTTAAGATACAACTGCAGCACTAGTTCACAAGCTACCAGAGAGAGCGAGATGTGAGTTAGAAGATGCCATAGCCTTCAACTATTTAAGCAAGTGACTACATCTTTCCAGCCCAAATTAAAACGCACATGTTGGCATCTTGAGAATAAGAGTATTTTGCAATCCTGTACTCAAGCTCTTTATTCTTGTGCAGGGGCAAAGGTAACTTCACAGTTCAACAGGTGTGGACCCGGGGGTAGAGGAAATAACAGGGGAATAGGGGTCAGTGAGGGCCTAGGCCCATGGGGTAGCTTCCTTTCCTTTGGGAATAAGAGGGTTGTGTGTGTCCAGGTCCCACCTCTTCCTGAACTTAAGCCCCACTGCAGGTGGGAACAGGATCCCCAACTTCATTCCAGCCTCTGGGCTCACTGCCTGACAGCCAGATCAGCACTATGGTAGGCAAAAAAAAGCTGATTGTCATTGCAACCAGAAGCGCTAGACCACAATACTAATCACCATGCCATTCTAACACCCTCTTCTCCCCCACACAGTGCACATGATGAAGGGATTTCTGGGCCAAATTTGAGCAAGTGGCATTGTGACCCTGTATACCAGCCTGTGGTGTCAGTCCGGTTTGACCTGATTTCTTTGGCTTGATTTCTGTGGGTGCAATTCCACTCAGGGACTCCCAGTAATGCCAGCTTTGTTCTTGGCACCTACTGAGGCTAGTGTTGGCAATCCTAATCAAGGTAAATCAAAGCAGGCATAACAAAGGCACAAAGCTCCTCTATTATGGATACTGGGATAAGCAAAGAGAGGAAAGAAACAAGAAACTGTATGTGAGGGAAAGACCACAAGTGTATAGTTAATATTTAGAGCATGGCATGAGTAGGGACTGATGTTGGATTCTGACTGTAGTAAAATGTTTAATGATCTTGAAGAGCAGAGTATGTTAATTAACTTTGAAAATGATAGTAAATAAATAGCCACTGTGAATATCAGTGAGGTTAGAGAAAAATGGATTTAAAGGTTAGAAATATCGGCGGGTGGTACATAAATGAGTATAATCCTGGAAAAGCAAGCATATCTGGGGAGAAATAAGCCAATATACAGGAAGGAAGGAAGCTACTTGGAGAGCAGTGAGTCCAAGAGACAGCAATAATATGACAACGATTCACCAGGGTTAGCCCCAGTGGGCCACGACTGCTATATTTACCTGCACAGATGCTGGTACCAGTGATCACAGCTCCATTGGCTATGGATTGCCGTTCCTGGCCAATGGGAGTGTCAGGAAGTGATGCAGACCAGGACACCGCTTTCTGCAGTTCCCATTGGCCAGGAACAGCGATCCGCAGCCAACCAGAACTGCAACTGCTGGTACCTGAGGCTGCGCAGGTAAATTTAGTGGTATGGGGCCCACCAGGAGCTAACTCTGGTGGACCCGATCCGGCCCACAGGCTGGTATTTGTCCACCCTGACCTACCACATTGGAAAGTCCTGCAATTGCAGGGGACAAAAAAGATTCTGCATGACTAAGTTTTCAGAGTCGCTATTTGGAAAGGTGCACCTAGTTTCTCTGTTTAAAATATTAATTGTATCATGTATTACTGCATTCTTAAACCATTTTCTCATGTAAATGACTGCATGTATAAAACCAAGGTTTGTCACGCTGCCAACTTTCGGGGGGGAGGGCGCGTTCAGGAGGCATTAAACTTGATTTTAGGAAAATTGATTTTGTTATGGATTATGAACATTTATTATCACTCTAGAAATTCCAAACAGAAATCTAGCAGAAAAATCACAGTGTTAAGAACCAAAACAGATAGCATTTTGACAGATTATATTATACAAACAGCTACATAATGTTTATATAGCACTGCATATTACACTGCACAGAACAACAGAAGAACTGCAATCAACAACAGGCTTCCTGCCCCCACAGGGCTTACCATTTAAAGGCAGAGACTGGCATAATACCATAGACAAAGCATGGCAAGAGGTTACTATAAACTGAATAAATAACAAAGCAGCTCTATCTGCATATCTATCTAAGGCACTTTGATGGCCTGCATAATACCAAGCACCTTGCACATCTTCAAGGTATTTATCCTCACACAACCTCTGTGAAGTAGAGACTCTATTATCCTCATTTTACAGATGGGGAACTGAAGCAGACACACTCCGGTCACATCTACACTATGGGGACTACAGAGCTAAAGCTACAATACTGTAGAGATAGCAGCCTAAAGCAATAACGTTGATACAGGTTATAGTGACAGAAGGGTTTTTCCACCAATGTAAAAACCCTTCCTCCTTGAGCAACGGAAGCTAAGTTGAGAAAAGCATTTTTTTTATAACCTAGCTGAGTCAACTCGTGTTAGATCAGTATTGCTTTGGCTCGTGGGCATATGGATTTTTCGCACCCAATGGTGCCGCGGGCTACGTGGATGTTAATGTTAAGTATAGTTTAGGCCAAAATGACTTGCCAACATTACACAGAGGTCTAACAGAGCAGAAAACTGAATCCCAGTTTTTAGGCTAGCACCCGAGTGACTAGATCCTCCTTTTTCCTATGATGGGATATCAAGGAGTTTTGCAAGTGCTAACTAGAAAATCACTGTGGGCATGAAGTGGCAACATGGAACAACGCATCTATATTATGGCAGTGGCCACGATATATTAGTTAAGACAGAACAAAGCAAAGCAATTATTTTGTTAAGTGACTAAGAACATTGATGAGAATAACAATGTTAAGTTTTATACATACCTACTGCTCATGTCCTACTTTTCTTATTGTATTCACTATGCTTTGTTTTTCATATAAATGAAGATACTATGAAGAGACACACGGTCAGTATGATAGTTTCTGAGGGGTAGCCATGTTAGTCTGTAACTGAAAAAAAGGTCAGTATGATGCTGAACTTGTATAATTACACATTGTAGTAACATAAAAAGCTAAGCACACAGTACTTACAGTCCACATTATTAGCCTCGTTTAGCACGGACACTCTACTTGACAATATTTTTTTCCTTCTCTTTCCCTCCCCATCACCTCTCTTTCTTTGCTATTTATTTGTACCCTGGACCCCTTACTTCTTTCCTGTGAAGAAGTGGATTGTACCCACAAAAGCCATGATACCATCTACATTTTTGTTAGTCTCTAAGATGCTGCAAACTAAGGTGCTGCAGCACTATTTGTTGTTTAAGTTTTTTTCAGTTACACATTAACACGTCTACCCCTCTGAGACTTGTATAATTACTAGAAGTCTCAGTCTAGCCATTATTATGGCAGTGAAGAGCCCTATAAAGCTTGCATACATGAGTATTTGGGCTGGAGCATTTGCTGTGCAGATCCATTAAATGGATACATTCACTTTAGAATTCATACTCTATATCACAGGAGCACCAAAGTTTTGTTCTTGACTGCACATGGTCTAAGAGACCCGTTATCACTATGCATTACAAAGAAATCTGTTTCTTAACTGAACTTATATTAACACTAAACCTACAAGACCACCACACTAAAGCTAACATCCTAAGTTAAATACGAACTTCATTAATGTCTTGGATAAAAGAGAGTATGTTTATGACACCACGCTGAAAGAGGTTGCAAGCATTGTGGTGGACAGAATTAGGATTCCAAAAAAGACTAAGAAATTGAAGAATTGGTCTGATATAAATAAGATGAAATTCAATAAAAGACAAGTGCCAAGTATTCTACTCAAGATAGGGGAAAAAAATCAAATGCACAAACAGAAAATGGGTAGGCAATAGTACTGCTGAAAAGGATCTGGGAGTTATAGTGGATTACAAAGGAATATGGTTTATATCATTCTGGGGGGTGCTCTCCGGAGTGTTGAAATTTCAGCTAGAGTTCTATGTTCTGTTCTGAGCAACCCACTTTAAGATATGGGCAAATTAAGAGTTCAGAGAAGAGCAATAAGAGTGCTCAAAAGTTTAGAAAACCTGACCTGTGAAGAAAGGTTAAAAAAAAAACCTGAATACGTTTAATCTCGAGAAAAGAAAAAGGGGTGAAGAACTGGAGACCAGTCTTCAAATATGCCAAGAACTGTTATACATGGTTTTCAATTTTCTCAATATCCACTGAACATAGGACAAGAAATAATCAGCAGTATGGGAGATTTAGGAAAGATATTAGGAAAAACTCTCTTACTATAAAGGCAGTTAAGCTCTGGAATAGGCTTTCAAGAGAAATTGTGCAACCCCCATCATTGAAGGTTTTTAAGGACAGGTTGGACAATACCTGTCAGGGATGGGCTAGGTTTACTTGGTCTAGCCTCAGTGCAGAGGGCTAGACTCAATGACCTCTCAACATCTCTTCCAATCCTACGTTTCTAGGATTTTAAGCCTGGTGCAGTTCTTATAGTAGGATGAGCTATAAAATAAATGTTACAGAATAAAACATGAGAGATGTCCCAGGAACACAGCATGAGGGAGGAAAATAATTATACATCTCCCATATAAAATGTTGATCTCCAGAAACATGTTAAAGGTTTTGCCTTTCCTTTACAGCCACTCACTATATTTCTTCCCATATTATTATTTCTGTCCCATCTCTATGCTTCAGAGCACAAGATTCTAGTAAATGTAAGTTTTTTTACTCAGCACACACACAGCATAAGAGCGACAGCATGGAACTCTAAGGCTTAACTAACATAGTTATAAATCCAACAATGAACAGCAATTCAATCTCAGTCACAAGCACAAAAATATTGTACCATCCGTGCTTCTCTCCACATCTGTCCAAGTTGACAGTACAGTAGAATGCATTCCCAGAAAGAATGCAAAGGCATGGAGGAACTTAGAAAAAATGAACAGACTCAACAATGAGATCTCTCTTCTTGTCCTTGTTTCTCTTTTCTTGTCTCCCTCAATTTTCAGTGTAAAGTCTCCCATTTCAGTTTTTTTCTCCTTTCTATTTTCTTTCCTACTCTTCCAGTTTTTCCCTGTTTTTCCTCCCTCTTTCCCCTGCTTCTACAAGACAGCACTACATCTTCTAGTCCCTTTCTGCTGCTTCTTCTCCCCTCTTCTTGTCTCCACCTTTCTTTCTACCTTCTTCAGTTTCTCTTATTAGTTCTCTCTCATCCTCCAACTTTTGTATTCTCTCTCTTTCCTCTTGACATCCCCATTTTTCTCTCTTCTCCTTCTTGGTGTTCTTTATCCATACTCACTGACAGCCAGCTTCAGCATTAAGAATGAGACTTCTTCCCTCACTCCAACCCTAAATTCCTTTCCCCCAGCACGCATTTGCATGTGCAGTTTATATTCTTCCAGAAAATAATTTGATTGCCTTCTAAATTTTCTGCCACACTCAGATACAGTATTGTATTGTATTTCCCCAAAATAATAAAAAGGCTTTGAGACAGGCAGATTGCAGTAACATGGATGTGTTACTTTCAGCTTTCTGCCAAGGTTGGGTTGAATCCTAAAATGTCTCATAGGGTCGGTCACACTTGTTCAATGACCTTAATGTGTCCTCTTGACCCACAAACATCCTGCTGGTCAGGCAGACTAGCAAACCCCTTGAACATGCATTCTTATGAAGCACACCAAGTTTCAAAGGCAATATGAGCAAATATGTATTTTTGAATACTTAGAAGAATAAATTTTTAAAACAGAAAAGCATTCACAACCTTAACAATAGCACAGATGGTGCTATAGTTCAGAGGCCAAAAAATACCTGGAAGTTTCAAGCATAGGTACCCAGCTCAAAATCACCCATCCCTAGGCATGAAAAAGAATTTAAGAATTGCAAGAATTTGACAAGGAAGTATCTAGGGGGATATTGACCTCCAAAAGTGATGGATCTTGAGCATTCCTCAGACATCATAAGACTCAAGAGCTTAAGTTTAAAAGCTCTAATAAATCAACAAAACTCTGAGAAATTCAGCTATTGACTCACATGAGATGTATGAGAGCACAATGTCCTGGTATCCCTGCAGTGTCTATTCACCACAGGGCAAATAAGGACAGCATATCAGCTTATTTCAGTCCTCTGTTTTATTGATTTAATTCACGTTTCCAAAACTTGGGGGAGGAAAGGGTTGTATTTTCTCTGATAATTTAACAATAATGTAAATGAAATAAAGATTTTTGGCTTTTACTGTTTCATCACAATATTCACATCCATTAGCAGATCAAATATCCCCCTCTAAAAGGGGGCTCCTCTTTCCTCATTTAAATGTAAAATAAAATAAAATGCAGCAGGATTCAAAGCCATTTTGAAAGTCAAAGCAGCTATTTCTATCTATGGAATCTCAACAGTCACAAGAAAGAATATAGTATCAGCAATAGGAATTGAACGGGTGAATTTTTTATACACTGCTTGAAGGTATTAACAACAGTAGAGATGTTTAGAAAATTATTATGAAGAGAATCCAAATTATTGGTCTATTCCACTATCTATTTACACTGGAATTCTGTCTTTTAAACCAGTATTAATACTAAACTTCATTTCAGAAAAGCACAGGGACAGAGACCTTTGACATTCACTTTTAATAAGGATTAACTGCTTTCTTGTTACATGTATGGTTGCTTTTCTATGTTCTACATCCAGCGCCAACTGAAGCTTCCAGGAAGCTTCCAGCCAGGTTGGGTTTCAGTAACACATCTTACATTTTAAAGAACAAGACACCATTTATAACATTATACTGGTGTCTGATTGTGCTGCCCAAGCTCAAGCTATGTCAGTGTCTCCATTATCAAGCTGTATTATAAGGGGTTTCCCAACCTGACCATAAAAACTCAGATTCGGGCTGAAACATGGTATATTTTATCTCAAGCTGGGAACCTTCTTTCTGTAAGCCCATTAAATGTGTTATGCACACAGTGTCATTTTTACATTCCAAACTGTAAATAGAACTGTACATAAATTGCCACACTTGAACATTTTTAGACTCCTGCAAGTTAAAAATGGCTCATTTTATAAAATAAAAGGTTGTATGTTGCTTCACACATACTGTAGTTTTAAAAAAAGATTTGACTGTCAATATACAGTAATTAAAATGCAGCTCCTGTGTATAGACAGTAGCTATTTTAAATATGGATTTTTACTAAATTTCAGCAGCATGATATATGATGTGCCCAGGCTTAGCACTGCTCATATGCATTCACAGCATACACTGAAAAATAAAAACCTTTTTCTGGTTGTATGAATGTGAATTAAGATTAGTACACAGCAATGTTAAATACATTCTCTATATAACAGACCTATAATACAAAATGCATAGCAGTTACATTCAGTAAGGTGCTTTTGATTAAAACATACACTATATGCAAGATTCAGATAAATCTTGACAATCTAGTGAAACAACTGAACTGAAAAGAGCTTACATTTCAAAGCATATCCTTAGCACTACCCACATCTTACTACTACAGAAACACAGGAGATGACACAACAATGTTCAAATACATGCTGAGCAGCCTGATACAGGAGTCTATATAGCCTTCCAACCATACATGAGCAATAGCATAGCATAACATAACATGACTACACGCTAGAACGGTAGACATAATCATAATTTTTTTGCTTTTCTGAAGTTTATTTAAACCCTCTATATTTTCTGAAGATACAAATAAATCACACAGATGTAAACGTCTTGCTTTCCTATCTTACAAGCCACTGCAGTTCTCTGATTATGAGTCAGTCATAGGTTCATCTGCAGAAGAATGACTCAGTACAAACTTTTAAACAATAGTTATTTTTCCACTAAACTATAAAATGAAATCATTAAAGCATTCTACTGTCAATAGTGCTCACGTTTACTAAGTATTAAAATCATGTAAAATTAATTGAAGTTTTTGTTCATGCTAGAAAGATCATTTCATAAAATAAGGCCTTGGTGTGTATGCATTGTAAAAATACGGCTGAAATACTGAGATAGTCCCCACAGGGACTGATGAAACTCACATTAATTGAATTTATTTTACATCCTTCGCTAGAGAACCCCTCCTTGCCCGCAACACACACACACACACACACACACACACACCCCAATATGGTAAGGGTTTGCTAAAAGCCAGCTCAACATAGATATTTCTGCATGGTTAACGAAGCAAAGCAGTCTTTGGGGGACGCAAAGTTAGCAAAATAAGCGTTCGCCACAAGTGAAAAGAACAGCTCAAAGCACACAGACACTGCCCCTTTAAAGCATATGGCCCGCCCACACTGCCTATGAGAGCCAGAAATTGAGAGAGCTTTCTGCATTCAAACAACACATCAAATGTATGCAAGAATCCTAAAGCACATCGCCTAGCAGAGTGACAAGAGGAAGGAGTTTTGTGCATCACTTACTGATCGACTCCTCTCTAGATAGGGAGATGTCAGGCGGGCTTGAGCCTTGCACGTACGTCTCCCCCACCTCAAAATAAAAAAAAAAGAGGGAGAATAAAGCAACAGCCCGGAGGATGAATGTATCTGGGCTGGGTCTGAGCAGCAGCAGCAGCCCTGAGAACGAAGCTGAGCCCCCAGTAGCAGGCGCAGCCTGAAGCTGAATCAATCTCTCGGCGGCAGCAGCGGCCAGATCCCGGGCAACAGGCTGAGTCTGATGTGTCTGTCCCTGGCTGGTGGCTGAAGCCGCGTCCCCACACAGGAGCCAGGCAGCAGCAGCCGCCCCGCCGCCTTGCCCCCAGCAGCCGGCCCCGAGCCGCAGCGGGTGCCTCGGTGGGAGCGGGGGCAGCAGC
>CM057848.1:19356206-19367458 GCA_030068395.1 Apalone spinifera
CCTTTCTTATGTTCTTATGAGAATGGGCCTCCTGAACTTAGGCAGAAAAAGAATTTTCTGCCAGCATATGCAGCAGGGGCATAGCCACTGGTGACACTGGGTGGATCATAGCCCACCCACTTAGGATCCAGGCCTGCTCACCCACTCCCGTCCTGGCTCTGCTCCTGTCCAAACATGGAGACTTGCCCTCCTCATCCAGTGCTGCAGCCAGGCCGGGGGAATAGAGTCAGAGACTAGCCTCCTCTGCTCACTTGGCGTTGCTGCCAGGGAGCAGAGTTCGGGCCTTGGCCCTCGTGCCCACTCCTGAGCAGGAGTGTCAGCTGGCAGGGGAAACTTGGCAAACCCACGATCCTGCTTCATAGTCAGGAGATTCCCAGCAACTCAACCCAGCTCCCCAACAGGAGCATCAGTTGGGAATAGGGGAAGCCCCCATCTAAACTAACACTTCAACCATTTTCAACACTCATTCAAGGCACCTGTCACTGATTGGTGGACAACACCAATGGGTCAGGTTCTTGGGCAGACTGGACTTTATAAACCTGGCTGGTATAGCTATGATCACTCCACTCCACCTGCTTGTCTTATACCTGCTCTTTCACTCTTCTCCAAGACCCAGTAACAAAACAGGAAATGGCCTGTGTGTTCAACACAGAACTGAAAACCTCTTACTGTGGACTAACTCATCCGCTTTTATCACTAGTTGTTTCTACTAATGCTCCAGTTAATACACAGGAGACTTTCATAGCTCAAGAACCAAGCCAATGGTTGTGCTTCCTACAGGCACATCAGTTATAAGAGTACATTGTAGATTTTGGAGATGGCTAAAGAACCAGGACTCCAGCAATTTCTCTTTTCCAAATACCTGACAGCCAGCCATAGTCCTACTGCCACACACTCATTCCATCAATAGAATATCTGTGTCTATTTAAGCAGGCAACCACAAACTTCCATGTAGTTCTTGTATTACACAACCGTCCAAATCAGCCACACTTCTAACCAGCCAGAGCTTTATAAGCCAAAGGTAATGGCACAATATTTGCTCACAGGCTTTTGCTACAAAAAATTAAACAAGGTTCAGACTTGGATTGTCACACTGGTGTTTACACAAGCAGTTGGAGACATCTTCCCTGCAAGCAGGCAACTCCTAGAATTCCCTGGACGTGAACAGCCTTCATGATTTCTTCTCTGACACGTGCATCTTCTGCATTCAGCTCGCAGGCACGTTAATCTTCCTTTGAGTTCTGGCACAAGCAGGCAGCTATTACAGCTTTCTTCCACTGGATAAGCACAGTAATGTTGCTTGGTATTGCTCTAAATTGCACAGGGCTACCCCACTACTCTTTGATTATTTCTACACTGCATGCCACTGGCAGTGGTGTGTGGGACAGGTGTAGCTACAGGCCACAATGAAAGCCAGGGCATTCAGACAGCCATGTAGCATACATATCCACAGGGTTCAGGTATACCTTTACTTATCTACGCCATGCCTCACCACCTACATGCGATTGTTGCCCTGGCTGGAGGCATGCAATAGCTGTACTCTACATGCCACTGTAAGGAGTGTACAATTTTTTTAAAATTCTAACCTCCGGTGGCTCGTACTTGAAGCCTTTAGTTAACAGAGTTTGAGGTGTTGGAGCTTTAACCAAATGTCAGCCCCCTCAGTATTTTAGGGTCTCTCAGTAAAATAGGTGATGTTAAAAAATGGTTTTAAAACATTCCAAATAAAACTTACTTCCCATCTCAATTAATCAGCTTTCACCTTTACTTATAGCAAGACCTCAGAATCTGGAACAAGTCGCAAATGGAGGTTGTTTGTAATGCTCAGCAAAATCCTGTGGTGGTTCTTTCAAAAGTTTACAGCTGAATATTGACTTAGTATAGCTTTTAAACTTTCCTGTGCAGAAGAAAAATGGGTGTCTCTCTTTTTCTTTTGTAACTTAAGTTTAAACACAACACAGTACTGTATTTTTTTCCACGTCTCTGCTGCTGCCGGATTGTGTCCTTTCAGTTCCAAATAAGGTCGTGGTTGGCTGACCAGTACATAACTAGTGTTTGTAACTGAGGTGCTACTACACTACGGTGGTATCGCAATCCTGTTTCCACACAGACTAGCTCTGAATTTCTAAATGTAAAAATACAAGCAAAACAGGAACTCTTCCACTGCTTGTCAGGCCAGCTTCATACACTATAAAGCAGCAACAAGAAAGACAAAACCCTCTTCATTGCACTTTGCAGGTCGCCTTTAAAAGCCCCTCCAATTTCAGAGCAAAATAAAGCATACGTTCCAAAGAGAATCAACAAAGTGGATCAATCCAGCACAAAAGGTGCAGCCCTCATGTTTCTGTCATGACTGACACCACAAATAAAGCAATTTGACCCAAGAAAAGGCTGTTGCAAGAAAACAAAATGTGTGCACAGAATAGAAGCCTATTTCTCCCTCATAAAACCTCAGCACGGTGTATCTTTTAGAAGAGTCTTGAAGATTAAATGAAAGCAGCATCTAGTTGAGACAGCATTGCTGATATCTCGCTGCTTCACATACAATATGCTAATTTGGTCCTCTTTAAACAGTGAAGCAAAGAAGATAACAGGACATTACTAAGCACAAACTCCTTTATCTTTTACTGTCAAGTTTCTGCCTGGCCCTTGACACTAATAAAAGCAGCTGATTGATAATCGTTTGAGACAGAGTTTGCAGTGAGTAACTGCCTGGTCCAATTCTCACTGAAGTGAATGGAAAGACACGTAATACAACAGGAGTTGTACTGGCTCCTATGTTTAGTGCATGCAACATGTACATTCCTGTACAATACACAAATGTAAAACCTGTTCACATCGAGAGGACTTGGGAGGGGTCTAAAGTGCAATTAGACACCTGTGGCTGGCCCCTATTTCCTGACTCAGGCTTGCAGAGCTCAGGTTAAGAGACGGTTTAAATGTAGTGTACACATTTGAGCTGCTGCCTGATCTGAGACCCTCCTTCCTCTGAAAGATAGACACAAAGATGGCAAGATGCCTAACAAATCCAGCAGGGAATTTTATTTTTAAATTATAGACTCAGAGGCATTTTAAAGGGTCTGAAAAAAAGGAAATGATCTGGGAGAAAAGAGTAAGCACATTCTTCAAAAGTGACGAGGAGTCCTGTGGCACCTCATAAACTAACAGATTTATAGGAGCATAAGCTTTTGTGGGCAAAGATCCACTTCATCAGATGCATGTAGTGGAAATTCCAGAGGCAAGTATAAATATACAGGCATAAGAAAAGAGTTCCAATCAAGAGTAAGGCTAGAAATAAGGAGATCAATTCAGTCAGAGAAGATAAGGCCCACTTCTAGCAGCTGATGTGGTGTTTATACCTACTCTCTTGGTGTTCACACCTCCACATCAGCTGCTAGAAGTGGGCCTCATCCTCCCTGACTAACTTGACCTCATTATCTCTAGCCTTACTCTTGATTGGTACTCTTTTCTTATGCCTGTATATTTATACCTGCCTCTGGAATTTCTACTATATGCATCTGACGAAGTGGGTATTTGCCCACAAAAGCTTATGCTCCTATAAATCTGTTGGTCTATAAGGTGCCACAAGACTCCTCGTCGCTTTTGCAGATTTAGACTAACACGGCTTCCCCTCTGATACTAAGCACATTCTGTAGCTCAGGGGCTACGGGGCAGTGTGCAATACTGAACAGATAAGGTGTTGCCAATTATTATTCATTAGGACAGTCTTCTTGAATCCAGATTCCAATCTGAGATCTTCGGGACCTGAGCAGGACACAAGCATCTACTACGAACAGCACAGTAGAATCCAGAGTTAGGAACACCAGAGTTCCAAGTGATGTCTGCAGTTGTTCGTAACTAGACATAACGCAATCAAGCAGATAAAAACCAAAACAAACACAGTACTGAGCTATGTTAAACTAACCCCCCAATCAAATAAATAGATAAATAAATAAAAGGAAATTTTTTTTTAACAAAGTAAGGAAAACTTTGTGTTTTTTCATTTAAATTAAAATGATTAAAAAGATTACTTTTCTTCTGCATGATCAAGTTTCAAAGCTGTAGTAAGCCAGTATTCAGTTGCAAACTTTAGAAAGATCCACCATGTTTTATTCAGAGTTATAGACATTTCAGAGTAATGAACCATCTCCACTCCAGACGTGTTTGTAACTCTGCGGTTGTACTGCATGTACAATATAAAATGCACTGGAATCCATCAGTCACGGGAGGGGAAGATTATACTATAGTGCTTAGAGCTAAAAGAGTAGTTTCAAATGAAATAGATTGATTAGTTCAGTGATAATGACCTCAGTGGTTCCAGAGCCAAATTAGCAATCAACATTACCCAAAAGAGCCACAGTACTGTGAATTCATTCTTTCATTTACTACAGATTCGTATTTAAACAGTATAAGGAGGAAATATGTAGTTTATATATTATTCACACAGCAAATAAATTAATAACTTAGTGCAAGTTGATAATTTAATTGGTTTATAACAATTAATCCGACTGTTGAATAATTAAGTCACATAGTTTAATATCCTGTGCTGCAAAGACCCTCATGAGAAACATTGAAGTGACACTTGTGGCATGAAAGCTGCAGTCTGGACTAGTTTATGCTCCCTTTATGGAATCACTGTACATAGGTTACATTTCTTCCAAATTACCAACCCCTACAATTTAATTGTTTCTGGGTCACTGTTCAAAAGCAAAGCTGTATTGCTTAGTTATGATTAGTCACATAAGTAATCTGGCATTTTTATTCTCCAAGAAGAAAAGAACTGATGACCTAACTTTCAAGCCTGAAAAATTACAGACATTGTAACTTCAAAAAAACAAACAAACAAAACTCAAACCCCAAACCTCTATTTTATTAGGGGCATTTGAGAAGCTTGATCATTGTCTTCGGTCCACCCTTTCTGGGGCATCTGGTGCTGGCCACTGTCGGCAGACAGGCTACTGGGCTAGATGGACCTTTGGTCTGACCCAGTACGGCTGTTCTTATGTTCTTAACGTTCACTTTCCCTGAACATTTATTCCAGTAAAACTTAATTGCCCAAGAGTTTTGAGGAAGAGACTATAAAAGGAGAGCAAACATTCACCTAAAACAAAATAGTTTTTGTTTTGTTTTTGCAAGGTCTGATGACAGTACTAAGGAAACAACTGGGTGAGAAAAACTGAATCAGCTTGTTAATGTTGGGTAGACTTGAAAGGTCCATGATAGGTTGGATCAGATTTACTGTACTGGTGAAATGTATATTTTTCTGACATGGTTTCATTTCCAGGCAAATAAAATATAGGACTGTGGAGAAAGGAAAGCACTGGGTCCAGTTTCCAAACATGGATACCTTAACAGAATATTCAGTTGCTACACTCACATGTTGATGAGCATTTATCTGCACAGATGGCTGTACAGATTTCAGCATGCAACGTGGGACTGGGGCACCTTGAAAACTCCAGCAGATTCTGGATATACTCCGAGACTTGCATTGATATAGCTCAGAGCAGAATTTGGTCCCATCTTTAGCTCTTTGTGTCAGGGAAGAGTTAACAACCCTTTCTAATGAAAAGTAGATTGAGCAATTCGTCAGAGAGAGAGAGTGAGATTAATGATCAAGGCAATGAAGTCCACAGGACCCATTGGCATGTCAATTTCAGAAAGCTCGGTATCATGTAGTTACTGAATGAAAGGTAATGGAATTATCTAACAATCCTCTTCTACAGATATATGCCACCAAACCTCACCAAAAAGCCAAAGTGAATGGCCCCCTCCACAGTTTGCCCATAATGGCATAAAAGTGATTGCCCATCTTGCTGGGTCAGTTCTAGAACAAAAGATTTAAGGGCCTGATCAGACCTTGAGGGGCATCAGAAGGTACAGCACCAGTAAGGCCCCAGAAGTTTTAGGTTGTGGCTGAGGCCATGTCTACATTATGAGATAAGGTCAAATTTATTAAGGTTGATTTTGTTAACACCACATTTTGCAAAGTTGAAGGTGCACATCCCCACTATGGGGTACGCCGTCAGGGTCCCATAATACACACATCTCCCTCTTCCTGGATTGAGAGCAACTTCAAATAGTCTCTTTATGCCCTTTCCCTTCCCCACCCGTTACCGATGCAGACACCATAGCAACATAAGCATGGAACCCACCCTGGATCCTGTTGAGCATCAAAGCATTATGGCCATCATTACCTATGGTGAGCCTTATGCTAGAGTATATTCAGAGCACAGCAAGGATCTGATGGAACATGGAAGAATCATGGGAGGCCATGAGCATACTCTTGAGTTGAGTGACTGGCAAATGCCACCGGCATTCCATCCTCTGGACACAGTGGAATGCCAGTTCTGGTGTCACTGTCCTGAAAGGCTGCCATGTGGCTCATCACGTCCACCAGTCTTTGAGACTCTTTCCTGGTTCTTCACTTCCAGGTTCCTGCATGCTCTCCTGTCCTCACGCTCTGCGTGCATCTCCAGCTGCAACATATTCCTTCACCCACTTAAGTGCTTCCTATCCAAGTGGGCAGACTGCATTTCCTCCTTGAGCACGTCATCTCTACTCTGTTTTCGTCTGCAGATTTATGCCAGCTAGACAGCTGGTAGAGCCAGAGGAGCTTGCGGCATCCTTGCTGCTGTTCCTGCTGTTACAAAAATGGAAGGGCAGACTTTACCAGAGATACATTTGTAGAGCATAAAACCTAATCTGCTAGCAAAAACGGAAAATTGTCTAGAGACAATAAGGATGTGTTATACACACAAGGCCATAGTTGTGCTTTTAAGTAGCCACTATGCAACAGGTATACCAGACTTCTTAGGGGAGCAGCAGGACTTGGTTTGGTGGCAGATATAGAAAGGAACAAGCTGGGGTTCAAGCCTGTGGGGGGCAGAAGGTCCAGGCATGGTGAAAGGGCAGGTGATCATGCAGTGCCCACGTATTTGGCACCACCTCCCTCCTTGTGCTGAAAGTGCAACTTCCCTTTACCGCACGAGCATGTGGGTGGGGGTATGTGTGTGTCCAGGTGCAGTGGCAGAGGAGGGCAGGGGCTCAAGACATGCTTCCTTGGGGATGGGCAAACAGAGGTTTACTGCAGCGGCCTCAGCTAATAGCTTCCCCTGCTACATCTAGATTGCCATGGGAGGTATCAGTCTTCTCCAAAGCATAGAGGGTCAGGGAGCAGGTGCTGACTGAATAGGACCAGAAACATGGACTTTTATGCTGCAGTGCTTTGTGCTGCAATGATGCCAGACTGCTTACAGCTGGCTTGGTGTGGAAAGGTATCCTACTGTGGAGGACAGAGTAAGGCAGCCTCCCCAGAAACCTTGTGAGAAGGATAAAAGGGTTCCCCAAGGAGAGCTTTATGGGGATGTGCAGGGAGGATTCCTGCTTCATTTCCAGACTGGTTAACAAGTTGTTCCAGGGCTAGGTAGGATACCACACCCTTAGCCCACTTGTAGCAAGATCTACCAAAAAAAATGTGAATGCTCCAGAAGTGTCCTCCCCAGGATTAGTGCCTAGCTGCAAGCTGTCTTGGGAGCAGGGGCTTGTCTCCAAAGTTATGAAAAGATCCTGGCTGTCTGACATTGGTTACCTCACTCGCCTGCTGAAACCACCTCCTCTTTCACATTATCCTCCACACTGCTGCCCGAAGCTGCCAGGAGTGTCTTAGGAGGAATCCAGGGACAGGCTATGGCAGCTGGTCGGGTACCCTCCCCAACGCCCATCATCACATTCAGCTGCTCATAGAAACAGCATGTGTGTGACACTGATCCAGACTGTTTGCCTCTTTGTTTTCTGGTACAACTGTCTCCACTTCTTTATTTGTATATGGCACTGCTGGGCAGCACTGGCTTATCCTCTCTCTTCCATGCCCTTTGTGATGTTGAAATAAATATCTGCCAGGATCTCCTGCTCACTCCATGCTGGTGCTGGTTTATGACCCTGGGAACTCATGGTCAGGTGTGCTGCCTGCTTTGAAGTCTTCTCAATACACTGACCACACACAAAATGAAATTTTGATTTTCCTGTTCACCTGGAAAAGAGTAGAGTTTAAAGTCCTGGCGAGAGTGGCCACTGCGGGGTATTATGGGATACCTCCTAGAAGCCAAGTACTTTGACTTTCACAGTACTACTGTAAAGTTAACCATACAAGGTCGAATTTAGCGTTACTCATGAAAAGCAGAAATACAGAAATTGACTTTAAAGGCCATTAAAGTCAACAGAAAAGGGTTGGTGATGTGGGCTCATTGTTCAGAAATTCAACCTAATATAGGTTCTAACTAAACCCCACTGCAGAGCAGTCCTCACACTGTAAAGGCTAAATAAATGCTTCTCAGTATCAGCTTTCTACTGCACTGTTGGAGACTGCTCTCAGTTGCTTGAAGGCAGCATGGCTTACAGATCAGAAGTTTTTTTTGCTCTCTACCCATCCCAACACAGAGTGCTACATAACAGACTTGTCAGACAAGCAGTAATACATTATATATCCCTTCCACATCAGAGAGAATTTGACACCTTAAGCATGGAAACTAGCATGTGTTTTATTACATAGGCTGTATTGTTTTGACAGCAAGTTAACATGTGGGTTGTGAGATTGATACAGCCTCAACACCAAGACAGCAATACCATTGGATTCAGTATTTTCAGTCTCTACTCCAACTCCTACCTGAAATCCTGCAAATAAGTCTAACATGGATGAGCTTCATCATATGAACGAGTGCAACAACCCTCTGCACTGCAACATTTTTCTCCACCTTCTATTCCGTCCATTCCACTTTTGCAAGAGGTGTGTGGGTGGTTCTTTAAACTGACTCTGCATATATACAAACTTGTGCCAGCTTCAAGAGTGGTCATGCTACACACGGCATGTTAGTTAAGCCAGTACTAGTCTTTGTGTAGACAACACTGAGTCTTAACGAAATTAGTTAAATAAAAACTACAGAACCACCACAAGCGATAAACACTTCAGGGAAGGAGGATCTTTTAAACTCTGAAATGTTCATAATGCTGAACAAAACATGAGGGCTGTTCTTTCAAAAATTGACAGCTCAACATTGACATAATACAGCTTTGACACTTTCCTATGGAGAAGAAAAATGCTGATTTTAACCAGCTTAATTTAAATGGAACAAGCACAGAAACAGTTTCCTTACTTTGTCTAATTCAACGGTTCTCAAACTTTTTGCGCTCCAGAGCCCTTTACATGCGTAAAAATTTATGCAGAGCCCCAGCAGTCCACTGATTGTATGTGTTGTACCTATCAATGTTTCCAGTTTGTCAACCTCGCAGAGCCCCTGGAGATGTCTTGCGGAGCCTTGGGGCTCCAGAGCAGTTTGAGAAACACGATCTAATTCTTTTAAAACTTTCCTTTTGTTTTTTTTTCTAGTAGTTTACTGTATTGTTTGGTGTTTTGGGGTCTCTGGTGCGGGCTGATTGCATATTTCCAAATTCCACATTTTTATGAAATAGGTGATTTTCAGTCTCTACTCCAGCTCCTACATGAAATCCTGCAAATCATTCTACATGGATGAGCTTCATAATATGAACAGTGACTGCAATAACTCTCAGGGCTGCAACCTTTTTCTCCACCTTCAATTCAGTCCATTCCACTTCTGCAAGTCAGTTTGTAACTCTGGTGTTTGTAAGTTTGACGTAGGAAGGAAAATAGGCAGTTTGGAACACTGAAGACAGGAAGACCAATGTTTCTCTTCATTAATAAAGTTGCAATGAATTTTATATTGACTATAAGGAGATGTCACATGCACATACAGCACTTTAAGTGTCAGTGTTTTACAAGTAGCAACTAAGCTTTACCATGAGCATTCTGCATGTGGAGAAACTATGGCACCAAGCAAGCAACTGCTCTGATCATCTGTGAGATAAGGCAGGGTAGAGCAAGAGAAAGAAGCTGGACTCCTTAGTCTTTGTATAGTAACCTATCCATCACACCATGTTGCTTTTCTTTGCCTTTTATATGCCCAAAGTACTGTGTAAATGTTGACATTCACCAAAAGCCCAGTTTTGATTCTACAGAATTTCCTGGTTTACCACCTTTGAGCATGTGGAGTCTCTCCAACACTATCTTGGCAATCAGACAGATTTTAAAAATCAGTAAGATAATATTTAGGCTCCTTTTAAAATGCTGTTCATTTATACAAGTGAATATCAGCAGGCTTTTTGGACATTGTAAAGCAGGAAAAGGAGTAAAACTAATTTCACCCTCTAAAAACATGCTAGCACAGGAAGCAAACCATAGTATTTTCCTTTATAAATTATTCAGGGTTTAACACTGTATGCTTTCTGCATTGTTTGGTGTTTTCCTCTGTTTCCATTGTGAATCCCCCTCGTTGGCATGGCCCTTTTTTCCCAAAATTATTGCCTCTTTGTATTTTGAGAATCAGTTAAAAGATGTCTTCAAATCATTCATAGTGGCTCAGACTGCAGTGACAAGTTAGTAGCTACTCTATTGGCTTTCAGTGACAAAGGTTAAATAACCATTAATTTATATTTACACACACACACACACACACACACACACACACACACACACTTTCACACTGAAATTCGTATTTTTTGTTCACAATTGTGAAAGAAAATATTATCTTGCTATAATGCACAGCCAACATACTGGTCTTTTTCATATACAGGTCACAGAATATTTGGAACATTTTATCTTCCATATGTTCAGTTTAATGCTTGGGAGTGTCCCACATTTATACACCATAGGTCAGATTTTGCCTGCTGCAGATGGATGTTTGGGGCTCCCCCAAAGGGGAGCCAGATTTTTGACTCATGTACTTCTTGAATGTCAGCTGTGGGGATGTTAAATTGCTAATCAAGTAGGCAATGGAATTTCCATTGACTACTCGATTAGTCAATGGGGGTGGGGGAGGGGGAGTGCTTGATACCCCCGCTGTGGCTCTGCAGTTTGAATGTAGTAGGATCGCAGCACCCGGCTCCTACCACATTTAAACTGCAGAGCTGCAGCAGGATTAGCTCCTGGGGGCAGTGCGAGCCGCGACTGTGTGCTGGCTCGGACTCTTCCCCACACCGTAGAGACGGTGCTGGGGGGGAAACTGGTTTTAATCCAGCTCCTCCCAGGATTGACTCCTGCTTCCCCTCCTTGCTGCCTCTAACACAGACGCAGCAAGGGGAGAGGAAGCAAGTAGTCAACTCAACTATTCCCTTACTTCCCTTGTCAGTTCCATAAGAACATAAGAATGGCCGTACCGGGTCAGACCAAAGGTCCATCTAGC
>CM057848.1:19379228-19432766 GCA_030068395.1 Apalone spinifera
ACTTGAGCCCATTGCTCCTTGTTCTGCCATCCGTCACTACTGAGAACAGTCTCTTTCCATCCTCTTTGGAATCTCCTTTCAGGAAGTTGAAGGCTGTTATCAAATCCCCCTTCATTCTTATCAAATCCCCCTTCATTCTTCTCTTCTGCAGACTAAAACCCAAATCCCTCAGCCTCTCTCATAGGTCATGTGCTCCAGCCCCCTAATCATTTTGGTCACCCTCCACTGGACCCTCTCCAATGTGTCCACATCCTTTCTTTAGTGGGGGGCTCAGAACTGGACACGATACTCCAGATGTGGCCTCACTGGAGCCAAATAAAGGGGAATAATCACTTCTCTAGATCTGCTGGCAATGCCCCATGGTCTGGGCCCATCTCTGACTACACCACTATGAAAAGTGGCATAAAGTGGGAGAGGGAGAAAGAGAGAGTAGGAGAAGAGTTGAGAACAGAGACAGAAAGAGGAAGAGTCATATATAAAAGTGAGTCATGTATTCTGAGCCAAACCTGAGATGCTAAATCCACCAAATCTATCCATAAATGATAATATATACACAAGCAGCTTGGCAGTGACTGCACTAAGAGTGATACTGTCTAGAACACTGGTGGGCAATAACTGGCCTGTGGGCTGGATACCATTCCCCAGGGTTAGCTCCTGGTGGGCAGCCACTGCTTTATTTACTCGTGCCTCAGGTATGGGTGCTCATAGTGCCCATTGGCTGCGGATTGCTGTTCCTGGCCAATGGGAGCTACATGAAGCAGTGACCCAGTCTACGCCACTTCTTGCAGCTCTCACTGTCCGGGAACGGCGATCCGCGACCAACGGGAACTACAAGCACCCATACCTGTGGAGACGCAGGTAAATAAAGTGGCGGCAGCCCTCCGGAGCTAACCCTGGTGAACCACCTCAGTCTTATTGCCCACCCCGGTACAAAATCAGGTAAATGATCTGTTTACCCAAATGAACATTGATACAAGGCATGCACAAAGGGGAAGGAGTGGATTTTTTGTTTGTTTTTGTGTTCGGCCCTGTTTATTTGGCAACAATATATAGCAGTGTCAAGATTTTCCATTAGCCACTGAAGGAGAAATCCCAGCTTGACACGCAATAGGGTTCAATTGTACTTCACCTGCTGAAGTAGGAAAGATTTATAGTTCCATACCTTGCACAGCAAGAAGCTGCTCATCTGTGGTCCAACGTGCATTAAATTTCTGAACGACCTAGGTGTCAAACAAAGTAATTCGTTTCCTTAAGCAATGGACTTCTACACATCTGAGTGTGTAAATTCATGTATGAATGCAGCAATAAACTAACTGCTAGAGCCTTCAAATACAGTATTTTTCTTCCTATGAAAATATTGCATTTTATTCTTTTTAGCAACAAAGGGAATCAATTCAGTTAACTATGGAATCAATTTTTTTCATTTAACTGACAACATCGCACAGAAGTGTGGGGTTCAGCCCATGGTCTGAGCTAGGGTCGGGAGTTCTCCTCATTGGTTGTCCACCAACTCCCTTTGGAGTCTTACTCTAATTTCTTATGGCCTGATTGTTAGAAGTACCAACTCCCCAGCTCACCCAATAACTAACAGAAATTGTGGGCACACAGCAGTTCAGCCAGTCAGACCATTAAGTTCTCTGGCCCATCCCCCAATCTGTGGAATTGGCTAATAGTTACCCCTCTCAGAAGGGTGTTACGATAAAACTCTGAAAAGAATATAACAAGTGCTAAGTATGATCAGCAATCTGAATGCTTACATTTGAGACAAGTTTCACAACCAGCCAAATACAGACTGAAAGCTGCTGTTACCCTCTTTCACCCGCCCCTCCTGCAAAGATCAATTACCATTAGATTAGTCTCTAGGCTGGCTGGCAGTAGATAGAATGATTGCATCTACATCATGCCAGCTCTGACATTTAAGCAAGAATTAAGACTTGCTACTGGGAAATGCAAAGAGATGCATACACAGCAACAGGTGAACTAGCCTACCTCTGGAAGTCTGTATTGTTCTATTCCACCTTCAAGCTTTTCTTTCAGAGCGCTATTTGTCTGCTTGATATTTTGAATCTGGGAGGGGGGAGAAAAGGAAGCAGTGACTTTCAGCAAGGATGAAAATGTTTCAAACAAGCTCTGTAGCATCCGCCCTTGCGAACAACTGATCAGCTTGACTTTGCAGTTCTCCCTGCATTATCTCTTTATAAAAATGGAGATTCTTATCTGTACCACAAGTACAAGAACATCTGGAATGATTATTAAATCCATTTGCACTGTAAGCTCTTTGGGGCAGAGTGTTTTAGGGATGTTAAAATGAATCAACTAATCGAATAGTTGATGGATTTTCCATCAACTATTTGATTAGTTGATAAGGGCACTTCTGCTTCGGAATGTAGCAAGAGCCCGCCCTGACTGCTCCGCCTTTGAAACGTAGCAAGTGCTGTGCGGCATTCCGCCTTTTAAACGTACAAGAGCCCCAGCAGGAGCTCTTGTGCATTTCAAAGACTGAAACACTGCATGGAGTCTGAGGCCAGAGGGGGCTCTGAGTCCTCCACTGGCCCCAGGCTCCATGCGGTGCTTCCGCTTTGAAATGTACATGAGCCCCAGCAGGGATTCACAGACATTTCAAAGGTGGAATGCTGCCGCTGCTCCCCTGTCCCCTCCCATGGAGCTGGAGCTTGGGAAACCGGCTTTAAAGCCATCTCCACCCCCACCCTCTCTTCTTCACCTGCCTTGCTGCCTCTTTCTGATAGAGGCAGCAAGGGTGGGGGACGGGAAGCAAGTAGTTGAATAGTGTGTTGACTATCAAACTTTTGCTTATCGGATAGTCAACTAGTCGTTCATCCCTAGTCTGTTTCTTGTTCTGTTTGTACAGTGTCCAACACAGTAGGACCCCATCCTCTATTGGTCCTCAGTACTACCTTAAAACAATGAACACGGTAGTAATTCAAAGCTAAAAATGACTGCAAAAAATTCAGTGATGAACCCAAACCAGCTCTACAGTCTGAAGTCAAGGAAGGGAGCGTTCAGATCTCACACGGGCAACAGACTCAACCTACGAAGCAATTCATTAGCCCTTCTGTCTTGGCTATTAAATGTTCAAAGGAAATTTGCCAGTAGATCAGTTCTGCATGAAGCAGTAGCAGTGCAGAAATATGTGGGGAAAGCTTAGACAGTGCCTGCCTGCAGAAAGCATATGTAAAACCACAAGAAAATCTCAGCTTTGCATTTGGATCTGATGCCAAAACTTACAAAGGTAAAGGTCCAATTTAAGTAAAAAAAACCCCACAACCGTCTTCTGATGCACACGCTCAACAGACACAGAATGAAGAATTCTGTGTTTGCCCAATGCAGACTTCAGCTCCATCAGGGCTTACCCCCATTTGCTGGCGCAAACAGGGGTAAGGGGGACTGAAGAGATTCAACAGGGCTGTTGGAGATACCAGACAACAGACCTATAACCAGAAGTGCAGAGCAACTATGGCTATTCCAAAGGTGGCATGAGAAAAAAGTGAAGAAAGCTAAATATGACAGATGCAAAGCAGCTACTGTTGGAAAATATACCATGTAAAGCAAAATTCAAATTCAAAAATGCAAGCAATACCAGATTGTAAGACAAAGGGCCGACAAACTCTTTGGATCAAAATGAACGATTTCTTGTTGCTCTGTATCTACAAAGCTAGATTTAAACAGTACTGCACTAATTCATTTTGGTAGACTGGCAGCTTGTTAATTAAGCCATGTCCTCTTATAAGCCATCATAGACAAGCTATAAATGCAAGTAACAATGCAAATGGTGACTGACAGCAGCACCTTTAAAATATCAGTTGCCAAATTTACACCTGAGCTGTCTTTGGAGTGGTTTGTACCTGTCGCTTGATTGAGACCAGTTCCATATCCAGTTGTCTGAGCACAGTGGTAGCAGCAGTGGCGTTTGCAGAAACGGCCTCCACATCCTCTTGAGACAGGAACATTCCTTTCGGAGGTTTCCTCTTTGCTCTGTTTTTCGCCTGTGTACTGTGTTTCTCCTTTTTCACTGGAGGCATTGTCTCAGCTGGTGGCACCTGGGAATCAGATATTTTACACAAACTGAATTTTCAAAAAAAAAAAGGGAAAAATCCCACTGCCTTTCAAAGAGACTGAAGTCAATGGGGTTAGACTCTTTAGTGACGTATATGTCTTTGAAAAATTACATCTCTCCTTTCAGTTCTGGTGGAAATCAGATATGTTTTAATTAAATCCTGTGTGTGTTATCGTACAATAGGGCACAGTGATCACAAATAAAATGATGCCACATTAATCTTTTGTTTACATCACCACAGACTTTCCAGGTACAAGAGATTACTGTTGCTTTTTTAGTTGTCCCAGAAATGGAAGCCAAGTACCTAATAGTCAGTGAAATGTTTTTGGCTACTTGTAAACACTTGTCACACACTTCTCATAATTAGGCCTCAATATGTCAGTTCAATTCTTCTCCCAAAGGAAATTCAATTTGATGGGGTGAGAGTGGGTGAACACAACATAAGAGTTTATGGAGCAATTTCCTATGTGCCGAACACAGGGAAAAACAAAACCTAATTTAAGACCAAACACAAGGGTTGAGGTGACTGCAAAGTAATGCTTAAAAAAAAACACCCACCCAAGGAATTTTTATTCACTTCATTTTAGGACAGTGTTGACACACAGTAGTTCCCTTAAAAAGATATAGTTTTTTCCTGACTGAGAAATTCAAACTAAAAGATCACTTTCCCTGGCAGGGAGAAGGGGATCTATTTCAGACAACTTTACATTTCTACAAAGAATTAGTTAACAAGTTGATCAATATATTTTGATCCAAAAAGCTATAAATATTTTCCTCCGGTGTCTATAATCAGATCTTCTGGCACACCAATCTTTCTATTCATTTCAGCAGTTTATTACACAGAAAAGTTGTTACCCCTAACATTTCTCAAAAAAGCACATTTGAATTTCTTTAATATCACCTCCAAAGAAAATTGTAGGTTAGCTTGCAATAAAAATCCTCCATTCTAAGATTAAATTTGTTGTATAGGGGCTGGAATAGTGCCAAGAACAAACTTAAAAAAAACAGAAAAAGAAAAAACAGGAGAAGCCCCACAGTTGCATTCCTATACTTGCTCAGGCCCTAAAACACTTAAGCCAGCTCAGTAGCAAGAAACCATTCTGCTCAAGAAATCTCCCTACAACACATCTCCTTGCACAAGGGGAGCGGGAGAACAGCAGAAACACACTGAAATAGCCAGACAGATTTAATGAAGGACCAGTGAGGCAAGTTTGCATTCAGCTTTAGAAAGGAGAGCTTTGATAACTAAACTGGATTTGAAGTGGATTAGAGGTTTCAGATTGGTGAGTAGTTCATCTACGCATAGAAATTCACAGGCCTGTGCATGAATCCAATACAATGTACTCAAGCTGCAAGATGATAACACCCAGCTCCTGCAGCGAGAATCTCCCACAAGGCTGGAATATACATTTGATGTTCTTTGTAAGTGTAAACAACTTCAGATTGTTATTTTATTGAGTTCACAGAATATGTAACTTTTTTATATTATGGACAAGTCAGTGCTCTAGCAGAATAGCTTCTGACAGCTCCAAGCACGTCAAGACCCTCCATATACTGTGCAGGCTTTGAGAATTTAAATATCTAACCTATTTTGGAAAAGTTGCTTTGCTGGCCCTAGATGTATCTTTGTAGAATTAAATCAACTTAAATCCCACAGTAGAGAACCTGGACATTAATATGGAGCTTGGCAGTGCTTCTCTTAGATATATAAGGCCATTCATAGATAGGAGACAATGTACCAAGGCTGAGAACTGAAATTTAAAAAAGCAAAACCCATCTCATACTACTTAGAAAGCAAAGAAATAAGAAACACTGAGTCCAGGAAAGAGGAAATGTTAAGAAAGAAGCTCTCATTCTCCAATTCTGTATGATGAAGTTATGACTATGAGAAAGCCCCAATCATTTCAGTTAAATTGAAAATGAAAGAGTAAAATAAGGAAGCTCCCCAACTCTGCCTAAAAAAGGAAACGCTGTTTGAGACCCCCCTCCCCAACCTCCTCCCCACGTTGTATGTATGTCCTAGAGAAATCCCCATCTTGCCTAAGTCATAGAGAGAACGCTGAGTCTCTTGAGCTGACAAATATTGTTGGCTTTGGTTTTGGGAGTGAAGTGTTTCACTGTGATTATACACCCGATTATACACCAACTCACTGCAGAAAGGCAATGATGAACCACCTTCTGGACAGCTCTCCTCTCTCAAAGTATTTCAGATTCAATGAGCCCCTCAGGCTCAAGTGCTGCAATATCAAACCTAATTAATACTGCACAGGCTATGCAGATTATACAGGAGAATAAAATGAAGCTGGCAATCACTTTCCAATGACAAGCTTGTCATTGCACAGAGTGACTGAATGTGCTTAGTGAGCTGCTCTGGGGCGGGGGGCGCACAAGGGGTAGTGGGAAGGCAAAAGGGGGGGGGAAGAGGTGGAACAAATTATTTGAAATAGAGATGAGAAACAAATAAGATACATCATCACATATACAATGCTTTGCTACAAAAGGCACCTGAAGTCAAAATTGTGACCATCTGTTTCCTTTCAGAATGCATGCAGATACAAATGAACTTTGGCTTCCAGCATGCAGAGCTAGATCTACAGATTGCAGGAAGCCAAAAGTAAGATGATGCTTTTAAATAGGTGAGTAGAAATAAAAAGTGCCTAGTAAAAGCTCTCTTTTAGAGTCAAAGTTTCTCAAAGGAAATTTCAGTTTGAAATCTTAAATCACTCAACCCCTCCCACCACCTATTATCCCTTATTCATTTTTATGAACAGACAATACTGAAGACTCACAAAGAGCAGAAAATGGAAAGGGGAGGCGTTGAGAAAGACGCCTATTCACTAATTATGTATGATGAATTTCTGATTATGAGAAAGCCTCAATCATTTTACAGCTAAACTGAAAATGAAAGAAAGAATAATAAGGAAGCTCCCCCAAATTGTAAAAAATATCATTTGGGTAACTGAAGTTTAAGATGTGTATTTATAATCAGTGCCATAGTAAACTACTGAACACATGCCTTTTTCATGCAGCTTTGCACTAATTGTTCTGGGATTACCACCTTAAAAGGTGGTTTTTAAAAGATTTTATTGCAACAATGAGGGAATTTTGTCAGTTAAGTAAAGACAAAACAGTAACCATGGTCTGGGCTAACACTAGGAGTTGAGATCGAATTTAGCCACATAAGGTTGGTTTTCTAAACATTCAGTCCACACTACCAAGCCTGTTTGGTGACTTTCAAGGGCCGCTGGCGATTATTTCAGTACTCCTGCTTTTACAAGGAAAAATGCAAAAATTAGATCTTACATGGTTGAACGCATTGTAATGTAGACCCAGCATGGAGAAAATCGATGCCTCCTGGAGGCCAGGAACACCCCACAATGCCCTACCGTGACCACTTTCACCAGAACTTGGCATTGACTGCTCTCCAGGTGAATGGGAAAGTCTGAATTTCATCTCTCACGTGGCCAGCGTTGCGAGTACACCTCAGAGCAAGCAGCACACCTGAACAGCACACATGGTCGTGACTTCCATAAGTTTAAGTCCCATGACCTCCCAAGGGCGCAAAAGAGCACCAGCATGGAGTGTGAAAGATCTTGGACTTCGAGGCGTGGGGGAGAGGAATCCATTCTCTCGAAGCTCCAAAACAGCAAAAAAAACACCGATATCTATGCGAAGATTGCAAAGTGCATGGAGGAGAAAGGATATGGCAAGGACACCCAGCAATGCTGTGTTAAAATAGAGGAGCTGAGGCAGTCCTATCACAAGAGAAAAGAGGCAAATGAATGGTCTGGTGCATTGCCGCAAACATCCCATCCCATTCTCCGATCAGCTGCATGCGATCCTGGGATGGGGACCTTGACTAGCTTCCCACGCCAGACAGTGGAATCCTCTCAAGACATTCAGGGCAGCAATGTGTAGGACAGCATGGTGGTGAAAGGGAAAGAGGAGAAAGACAAGAATGGCCAGTTGACAAGTAGCAAGAGCCAAGAACTTTTTATAACCTTGGAGACAATCCCCTTCACCAGTCTCTTGTACAAAAAGGCACTGATCCCAGGGAAGGCACTACTGGTGAGTTCACTATGTTTTTTTCTTGCAACAAGAGGGTAAAGCAATTGGCTGTGATGTGTGGGATGCTCTATGCCTACACAGCACGGGAGGCCTAGAACACCTCGTGAACATGTGCAGAGATGAAGCAGGAATCCTCCCTGCATTTCTCCATGAAGCTCTCTCATAGGATCCTTCTCAGAAGGTTTCTGGGGAGGCTACCTTATTCCATCCTCCAAGGTAGGACACCTTCCCATGCCAAGACACAGTAAGCAGTCTGGCATCACTGCAGCACAAAGCAGTGCAGCATAAGGCCGAGGTTTCTGGCCACATACAGTCAGCATCAGCTCTCCATCACTGTGAGACTCGGAGAAGACTCGTATCTCGCATGGCAACCTTAATAAAGGAGATGGAGAGGCTATTAGCTTCAGCTTTGGCACCTCCTCCCTCTCTCCTGCCATCCCTTCTGTAGACTTGTGTGGGATGAGAAAGTAGCACTCAGGAAGCAGGGTATGAGGGACACAGGAGGGAAGCTGTGAGAGCCATCACCCTGCCCCTGCCATCTCCCCTCCCACAGGATTGTGTCCTGGTAGGCCCCTTACCACGTCTGCCTCTAAACCACGAATCCAGATATTCCCTTGAAAACAGTTGACTGCCTGCTGTACTGTGGCTGCTGTAAAGCATAGCTTTGGCCTTGCACAGAACACATCTCCATTGTCTTGGAGAGACTTTCGCTGTACGTTAACAGATTAGGTGTTAGGTCCCACATTGTATCTCCTGAAAGGCGGACCCTTGTAACTTTTCATTACAGTGAGAACAGCAGGAAGCTTGCTGCATACTCCCTTGGCTCCAGCATCTGTCCTGCATACTCCTCCAGCTCCTGCACAAATCCACAGGCGAAAACGGACAAGGCAAGACATGTTTAAGGAGCAAATGGAGTGGAGGAATATGTTCCTGGAGAAGAGGAGAATGTGCAGGACGACAGGAGGGGAGCGTGCAGGGAACTGCAAGGGAAACACCAGGACAATGTCTTTTTGTCCCTGATGGTTGTGATGGAGTACATGGTGGCATGCCTGGAGAGGTTCCCCTCACCCACCCCTTCTCACCCGGTTCCATGGGCTCCATCTCCAGGAACTCAAGACATGGTGTGTGAGGGGTGAGGTGGCAGGAAGTTCAAGGGCACGATCTCTGAACAGCCTCATTATTGCTTGTGTTTCAGGGCTGGGATGGGGAATTGCAGGCAAACACACTGAATCAGGGGCACCTCGTTGAGAGAAATGTGCATGACTCTCAAAACTGACCATTTGTAATATTTTCTTTCAAAGCCTCTCTGATTTGCAGTGCCCCATGCTGTGCTCTCCTTACCATCCTGGGGTCTGGCTGCTCAAAATCTCTGGCTACGCGCTCTGCCTCAGACCCCCACCCTGCCAGATAACTTTTCCCCTTGATCTCACAAATATTATGAAGCACACAGCAGGCTGCCACCACAAAGAGGATGTTGGGTTCACTGAGGTCTAACCTAGTCAGTAGATTCCTAAACCTTCCCTTTAAACACCCAAAAGCACATTCAACCACCATTCTGCACTTGCTCAGCCTGTAGTCGAACCACTCCTTACTGGGGTCCAGGCTGCCCATGTACAGCTTCACGAGCCACGGGAGAGCAAGGGGGTAAGCTGGGTCACCAGAGATCACTATTGGCATTTTCACCTCTCCGATTCTAATTTTCCAGTCTGGGAAAAAAGTTCGTGTGCAGCTTTCTGAAGAGGCAGGCGTTCCTAAAGATGCTTGTATCATACACCGTTCCCAATCATCCCATTTCTGTGAAACGGTCCTTGTGATTCACCAGCACCCACAGTACAATTGAGAATAGGTATGGATTGCTTTGGCTACTTGGATCACAACAGCTCCCACTACAGATTGCTCAACTCCTAACTGATTCCTAACTGACTGATAGCTGTCTGGCATTGCAAGCTTCCGCAGGGCAATTGCCACAAACTTCTCCACTGTCAGAGCCTCTCATTCAGGTGCTCCTGTGCTTCAGGGTGGGGAAAAGCCATTCACAAAGTTCCATGAAAGAGGCAGTGTACATTTAGAAGTTTTGCACCCACTGCTTATGAGTAATACCTGCAGCACTATGCGGTCCCAGTCTGTGGGCACCAGAACCAGCATTCTGCTGTTTTCAGAGGATGGAATGCCAGCTGTGTTTCCAAGTCACTGAACTCAAGGACTTGCCTGTATGCCATGCCCAGGGCACCCCAAGATTTCTCCTCATCCTCTTCCCTGAGTGAGGTGCATACACTCAGCACATCATGGCAGACATCAACATTACAAAGCTTTAATACACAATAGGACTCACAAGGGGGCTCACACTGCTATGGTAACCGGGATAAAAAATGGTGCAAAAAGATTGTTTCCTATTAATCTCAAGCAAGGGGAAAGAGAGCAGACATGCGCATTTTGGGACATTGACAACATGAACCCAGAATCACCTGCTGCAGAGTTATGCTCCCAGCAAACGCTGGGAGCATAACTCAGAATGTAGAGTGGCACAGTCACTGTGGGATAGCTACCCACAGTGCACTGCTCTCAGTCTCCAGCAGGGAGACTGCTGTTGACCCGCTACTTTGAACTATGTTAAATTCTTGCAAACAATGGGGATGTGGACATTCAACTTTACAAAATCGTGTGGTAAAAAATCAACCTTAATAAATTCAACCTCATCTGGTAGTGCAGACATGGCATACATGAATAGAATTTGCAAGAACTAATATACTCTCAGATTTCACCCTTTATACAAAACTGAGTTAGCAGTGACAGCGTTTTGTCTTCCTCAGCCTCAGTTAGCAGGTTTGTTAAACACAATCTATAAATGCCTCTTTTCAATCCCAGTTTAAAAATATATAATACAAAATCAAAACGCTGTTGAGATATTTTCCAATGTTAATACTAAGGTATGCCACCACCTTTGATAGTTCAGAGTCTCATCTTTACTCTCTACACTCTGCTTTGTTACTACTGCCCTTTCTCCCGCTTCCCGAGTCCCAAAGCTTGCAACATTAGTGTGAGCTATATCCCTGGAACATTTATTCTGAAAAACTCCACAAAGAATCCCACAGACTTTGCAGATGCAACACACGTCAAATTTAAGGACAACTGATAAACTTATTCCTTTTTAATAGAGTTTCCCCGTATCATACATCATTCCTTATTCTTAAAGTTTGGATTAGGGAACTGTCAGGTGCAAAGAATCACATTTACTTCACTGGAGAGGTGTGTGGGTGGTGGGACTGGTGCACATGGATACAATGACAATCACCAAAGGTCCCTTGCAGCTAGAGTGAGCTCTGCTGTATACTGCAGAGACTCCTTTTGGGCCAGTACAGACTGAAGTACCTCACAGTCCTTACAAGCTATTTCTGAAGCTAAAACAGGCTGACTACCTATTGCCAAGAGCAGTCAGTGTAGTTCTACTGGCTTCAGTAGACTTAACACACTGGTGAGTCAGGCCCCCGGCACCTAATTACACGAAGCCCCACACCATGGGAAGTGTGGAATTAACCATTATAGTAAAGTGTCCGTTTTTCTGTTCATACCCAGCCCTGTTCCTATGGAAGTCAGTGGGAATGTTGTCATTTGATCATGCTCAAGAGCAGGCCCCTTCTGGATGGATAGGCTATATAGAAAATAGCTGCAAGGACTGAGAGCTTAGTTTATCTTCAGCCTTGACTAAAAGTTTATTTTTCTATTGGGGGATGGGGGAAAGAAAAGTCTTATTTGGTCGCTTAATTTCCCTAACACTTACTTTAACAAAATAAGTAACACAGAAAGGTGTGGTGCGGGGGGAAGGGGAGTGGGGGGGAGAAAAAGGGAAGAAGGAGGAGAGGTGGAGGATGATCACCCACAATCACATAGAAGCTTTCTCCTTTGGTGTTAGCTGGAAATTCTGACACAGCTGAAGTCACTCAAATTCTTGCCATTCACTTCAAATGGATCAAGATTTCAAATACTAGATACTCTGATCAGATCATGAGTCACTATTATTCCTGTGTTGAACAGCAACTATGCAAAAGCTTCAGGGGACTGTCAGATCCTCCATGGCACCATAGGTGCTAGAACTAGGGGTGCTGCAGCACACGCCTGCCTTGAAGTGATTTCCATTATATACAAGGCTTACAATTTGGGTCAATGACTGTTAGCACCTCCACTATACATACTGTTCCAGTGTCCCTGCATGGCACTAAAGAATAGTTCACAGTGATGGGTGAAAATTGCCATTAGCCTTCAGTAGAGTATTAGGGAGGGAAATCTACCTCTTTTTTGCTCTCCTTGTTTTGTTCAACTTCAATATCAACAGGGTTACTTCCATTTGTTTCCTCCATTTCATCCTCACTAAAAGACAAAAACATGGCATGACCATATTACTATTAGAATTTCTATTTCTCTACAAGAACCTGCTGGAAGTCAGACATGGACAGAACATAGCAGCTTTTCTATTTAATAAATTTTCAAGTCAATTACATCTTAAAAATAACCACATTAGGGATCATTCATTTAAAAACTTTTACATAAACTCATCAGTGGTATATATGGACAAAATAAAATCTGTTTGCACCCAAAGGCAAAAATATATATATTTTTTAAAAGTCAGACCATTTCTGGCTGTTAGAGTCAAAGAGAACTAGTTGGAGAATATTTCTAACTTCAAGCAAACACAAACAAACAAGGATATAGAATTAGAGCAAACAGCTTTAATGTGCATTTCACACATTTAATTAAAAATCTTAAACGTAATAAAAAGCCACATGCACAATTAGTTCTTTCAGGGATTTACAAAAAAAAAAAAAAAATTATCACGTTTAGTTCTTCCATAATCTCATTTTTAATTCCGCTCTTAGTGGGGAAAAATAAATTCTATCCATTACTAAAAAAGAATAAGCAGCATCAAATTGGGCCATACTATGGTGACCTTGGAACACTTAGCTGGTTTAATTTTACTGGAATTCTAATTTATTGCTTGACTACCAGTCATATTAAGGTATACTTCCATGTGTGGTTTAGAATTTGCGTAATGTACATTGCTGGCATTAATTGCTCTGTTACAATGTTCTCAGATGCAAGGATAATCTTATTTGGGCTTTCTTTATTTTGAGAAGGACACATGCAGGTTTCACTAGTACTCTGAAATCCAATAACCTATTAAGATATTCAAGTTGTAGTAGTCAGTATTAAGTCAGCATTATATTCTTCATAGTCTGTTAAAATTCCACTCTCAGTCACATACTCACCTTTTAGGATTCGGTTTTTATTTGTTTTAATTATTTTAAAAATATAGACCAAGATGAAGAGTATGAACAAAATACATGCACCTGCTCATTATTGCTGATCGACACATTTTAGCAGTCTTCCATTTATAATCATGTGTGGAAACCTTCCTTTTCCTCTAAGCTGCGTACTTTCCTGTACAAAACAGATTCTCAAGCTAGTTTGTACCAACAAATTCTGTCACTTCTGCATGCAGAAGACAGCATTTATAGAGTCCCATTCATGCAAATAAAAGAACAGCACAGTAGAGATAAGAGGCGGCGGGAGAGAATGCGAGTAGTCAACTACAACCCTACTTCAGAATTCACATGCTCTAGCCTCAGACTCAAATGGCAGCACAACTTTTTTTCCTCCCCCACAAAGCTCAGAGATAAATCCCATAATTTTTTCCTACAATTACTCAATTGAGTTTAAAATCAAGTGGCCATGTTAAACCAGTCACGTTCTTTAGCTTGCTAACTCTGGAAAGCAAACACTGTGGCTTGGTCTCCACCTGAAATTTGAGTTAATGTAGCTACGTTGGTCATGGGAGTAAATCACATTCCTGACTCATCCTCTCTTTGCCAAGTTATTCCCAGGTGTAGATACAGTTAAATCAATGGAGAATACTTCCATCAATGCAGCTATTCAGGCTGCATCTACACAATCAGGTTATACCAGCATAGTAATGCTGACGTAGCAAATCTGGTTTAATTTCCATAGGGTAGACATATTCGAAGTATCTCTGCTCCTGTTGCCTCTGTCCAAGGCTGCGGAATTCAGAAGACACAGTCCATAGAGTTTATAGCACCTAGAAACAAGTGCCCTTCCCCCAGTAGTCTGGAATTCCAGCTGGCGAGGACTGGTTGCCCAGCCCAGGCTGACTAAGAGGCATCTGCCCCACACCCTTTTAAGCAGAACTGAAGCCCAACCCCAGGTAAGGACAGGTGGGGACCGGTCCACAGGACCTAGACTGTAGGATAGTGGACTGACCAGGAATCTGGGACCCAGGAGCGGGACTGATCCTGTCACAGCAAGCTGGAACAAGCACTGTTCACAAGGACAAGAAACAGTGTAAGCATTGCCGAGCACTACTGCTATGGAGAGAGGGGAAAAACGAGGATGCAGAGAACCTTTGCAGACAGACAGTCACACCACACCTCTCCGTGTGTGAGGAGCCATGGTCCACCAAGGCCCCAACTGCCCTAGGTTCGAATGAAGTTAGCCAGGAAAGCGAACCTCTATATGCAGGAAGCATCTGTGTCGCTAAATACATGAATCAGCCATAC
The DNA here is from genome assembly GCA_030068395.1 of Apalone spinifera. Taxonomy (NCBI): domain Eukaryota; kingdom Metazoa; phylum Chordata; order Testudines; family Trionychidae; genus Apalone; species Apalone spinifera. The sequence goes on from CM057848.1 coordinate 19,393,938, forward strand.
CTTCCCAAGGGGTGCATGTGGGGTGTGCATGGCAGCCATGCTGCAGACTGGAGGCTGAAGTACCGGGAACAAAGACTCTGTTAAAGCTCAGTGACTTGGGGACCTATAGAGTGCCAAGCTCACTTATACAGTACAGCACATGCACATCGAATAGAGTGGTGGGTATAGAATTCCATCCACCACAGGTGCTGTGAGCTCTCCTCTCTCTTTCCCATCACAAAACCAGTCTACTTGACCATTGCACTGGGTTGCGAGTTTGGTCCTAGCGGTATTTTGATGGTGGCATCATTCTGCCTGGACAAATGTATAGCTAAAATGAAGAGTGGGGCCTGCCAGACATTGCCATCCTTCCACTTAGTGCATGCTCCCATTCTAAAGAAAGGGACATTTAGGGCTAAAATCTGCCCTTGAATTACCATTGCAATCTTCTGTTAGAGGGAAGCTGGAGTTGCAGGTGAATCAGATGGTGGAATTTGGTCATGAATGTTTACATGGACACAGACTCCCATTACAAAAAGACACACACACCTGGAAGTGTCTGGGAAAATCCTAATTCCAGTTCTTTACAGTCTACCAGAAATTCTAGGAACTTCATAAAAAGATCTGGGTGGCAAGACAGTCTCTCACAGCAAATATACCTTTCTTCCCGTTCCCTTTTTTGTTTACGAGCATGGCGGTCCATCACGCTGGTTTTAGTCCTTGTCTTTTTCCACGAGTAGTAGAATTTCACCAGACTGGCTATCGATTTGTCAGGAAGCTGAAAATAAAAAGTTAATCCTTTTAGAAGTCTTCACAGGCTTACATGAACAGCAGTACCTGTATTTCATATTGCATGGGCCAGTTTTTGGTACACACTACAAACAGCCAGCAGAAAAGTCATAGCCAGCACCACAGGGTAGCAATTGGCCACCTTTACTTTGGTTTCCGTCATAAGCTTCTAGAGAGGCCATTCTGCAAGCTCTTCAGAATGAAGCTGCAGAATAGATCCTAGAAGTCAGCACAAAGTATGTGTCTGACCCAGCAATGGGACAAAAACCCAGCACAGGACTTTATCATCTAACAGGGATCCCTTCCAATACAAGAGCACTCAAGATGCAGGTCAGAAAAGGGCTCCTGAAACACAGGTAGACAAAGTCTTAAAACTGCAAACCCAGCCACACAGTGAATGCAGCATTTCTGAATTGCAGACTACTTTTAAACATGCCTTTGATACGCAGTTAAAAAGAATCTATGTGCTAAAAATCTATTCAGTTAACAATAGAGGGTTTAAAAAGCATGCAATGTTGCTTCTTTTCTTCAACTTTTGATAAGTGTGTAGCAAGCTGTAATATTTTCATTTCATTGTCCTGTATGTCTACACAACAAATCTGCCTTCCAGTAGTCAGGTAAATACAACTCTATTAAGGCAGCTGACCCATTTGAGTTCTACAGGCTGTCCTAGAAGAGCCCTGCATAACTCTCGCCTCTCACTTCACCCCCAGAGTTACTGTTGCACTCCACATCACTTTAGATAAAGGCCTGATCCAAATTCCATTAAAAATCGGGGAGCAGAAGGTGGATTTAAGAACCAAGATTTTAAAGTTTTGGCCTTAGATACTTGTGCTTATCAGTGGCATTGAGGACAAAAAATAGCTCCAAAACTGTAGATTGGGCCTACATATTGTAACTAATTTGTCTCTCCTGCCTGGAATGAGTTTCACACCTCTGCTTTAAAGCGTGTAATTTTAATACCAGTCAGCACTCATGTACTATGCAGTTTATTTCCAGCAAAAGCTTCCTCAGTACAAATTCAAGGACGAGGGTATTAGCAATGCAGTTAATTTGGCATAGGTAGGTCAGCATACTTGCACTTATTCTGTTATTCTGCAGCCAATACTTAGAACAGGGATGGGGAACCCAAGGCCCAGAGGCCAGATACGCCCCCCCCCCCCCCCCCCCCCCCCCCCCAACTTGCCTGGATCCAGCCCTCCCAGGCTCAAGGTTCCCCCAGCATTGGGGAGCCCATGCTTGCACTCCATTCCCGCCCTCCATTGCACACAAAATCTACTAGCCTGGGTTCCCCTAGGCTCTGGTATGCGAGTGGAACATGGGGAGTGTCTCTCTCCTCTCTCAGTCAGGGGCCATGCCAACGAGGGTTTTTTGTTTCTCACTTGTGTGTGGCCCCTGACTGGTTTTTCTGTGGGTCAGAAGCCCCTCACCCAAAAAAGGTTCCCTGACCCTGATTCAGAATGATGTGCCCTTTTCATGCAAATGACTGTCCGTGTGTTTGCCCAGCACACACTCAGTACCACAGTGTGCCACATTCATAGCAAAACAAAAGAACAGCCACACTGGGTCAGACCAAAGGTCCATCTCGCACAATATCCTGTCTTCCAATACTGGCCCAAACCAGGTGTCTCAGAGGGAATGAAGAGATCAAGTGATCCATCCCTGTCAACCAATGCCAGCTTCCAACAGAGGGGTGGGCAAGAAAGAGTCTGTGGGCTGGATTCAGCCCACCAAGCCTTTTGATCCAGACTGCAGCTGCCCTGCCACTCCACCATCCCCAGGCCAACCAAGACCTGGGGATAGGGGAGCACTGAAAGTTTCCTCACATCGCCAGGGGCATACGGAGCCTATAAAGAACCACCAGCTGTTCAAAACGGCCGGCGGTTCCTTCTAGGCACTGTGCACCCCTCGCAGGGTGGGAATGGGAGATAAAGACTTGACACACTGTCCCATCCCCAACCCAATCAGGGTCTGAAGGAGGAGGAGGAGGATCCTGCAGGGTCTGAAGGAAGGTGGGCCATACCTAGAGGGAACAGACTCATTCTACCTGAGTCCCTGCCCCTTCTGCCTGAGGCCCCACCCCTTTGGGGACAGCCTGGTACCACTTGCAAAATTCATCAAGTAGCCCCCCCTTCAAAAATTATTGCCCACCCCTGGACTATGGACACCATTCCTGTACATTCTGGCTAACAGCTACTGATGGACCTATCCTCCATGCATTTATTTAGCTCTTTTTTTAACCCTATTACAGTTCGGGACTTCACAACATCCTCTGACAAGGAGTTCCACAGGTTGACTGAACTGTGGGAAGTAGTACTTCCTTTTGTTTGTTTTAAACCTGATACCTATTACATTTAATTAGGCGAGCCCTAGTTCTTATGTTATGGGAAGAAATAAATAACTCTTCTTTATTTACTTTTTTCACATCAGTCATGATTTTATAGACCTTTACTTACTCAAAAAGTGCCCTGTAATTCATTATTGGAGAAACAGTATGCAAGTCTGGCATTAATGCTCTGTCATGCACGTTCACAAGGGGAAAGAGTTACCGCCATCCACTTGAACTGTGAATTTCCTAATTTAGTGCTTAACTGTGGACTCCTTTAATGTTCTACAATCAGTTTATGTAGGATATTTCTGAGGGACATTTAAAAGGAAAAAAGGGAAAACAGATGGGGAAAAACCCAAAAGGCTTCAGAACATGGCTAGTTTCGCATAAAAATTGGCAAGAGGCATTTATCTAGAGCCTATAATCTGGAACTATTTGGCTGGACACTACAGGGATTCTGTTCATGCACCTTAGATAGTGTGCATGAGGACCTAGGGGTGGGGGACAAGCCTTACAAAGGCTTACAAAGTCCTCCCTACCCTTTGGAGCAGTCAGATCATTTTTTACTATTCAGCAAAGTTACCACCACATAGCCCTGCTAGGGTGACCCAATAAGCCAGCCTGGGGGAAGGGGGTTGTTTTTCTGGGTGGGGGAGGAGAGGAGTTGATAATTACATATATAAAACAAAGCCACTAATAAGAACGGACCAAAAGCCTTGTGCAAAGTATACTGCCTACACTAGTTTCCAAAAGGATCTCAATTGTTCCATCAAAACTTCACTGGAACAGCAAAAGAGATTTTCACTTGAGGGATAGTTTTCAAATTCCCCTTCCTGCAGAAAAAGCTGTTTTGATCCCTTCCAAAACGGCTGATGTTGGTGTGGAGTTTGTTTTTACTGAAAACTTCCAAAACAACTTCACTTTTAGGTAGATACCAAACCTAGAAAATTTTAGATCCAAAGGGTAAAGTTTCAGAAAGACTGAGTGATTAAAAATGGGATTAAATCTAAATTCCTCACCTACAGCAGCACGGACGCTCCATATTATGCTGAATGTATACGTAAATACCAATGCCAATGTAAAATGCATAAAACTCCTAAAAAAAAACAATGCTTAAAGAAAGTAAAGCTAGGGTTTCCAGATGGTTTCAACAAAAATACCGACACACTCGACATTACATCACAAACTACAGTACATCTTATTTAGAAAATACCGAATGTTTATATTTTCTCATTTTGTTTCCCGAACAGAAAGCTCAAATACTGGACTGTCCGGTTCAAAACCGGATACCTGGCAACCCTATGTAAAGCTCTTTGGGACAAGGATTGTTTTCATCAGGTGTGTGTATCATTCATTGCACAATGGGGTCCTAAACTCTGATTTAGACCTTTAAATATGATTGCAATACAATAAAATGAAGAGGGGGCTCCATTAGCAACAAATCAATAGCAATATATCAATTCCACAGCTAGAACTTCCTCAAGATGATAACAGAGTCAGATTCTATTTCTAGAAGATTTCTTAGAATCCACATGTCATGCAGTGTCTGTTGCTACAGGAATGCAAGGAAATAAAATAGTCCCTCCCCTGCCACCAAATCAGTATAGTTTTCCTCTGTTTGACAAGATAAAAGCCAAATTATTCCCCAACACCTAAACCTCTTCAAAACAAAAAGTTACATGATTGCCAACACTCTTGTACTGGATGAAGTGACCCAACAGGTCTTTTCCAGGTCTAATTATTATGGTCCTACTTACCATCTGCTGAATTCTATGAAATGTTTTCCCATGAAAACTAAAGGCCTGTTCGAACAACACCTTATCTTCCACTGTCCACTCGTCTGGGAATGGAGTAAAGTTGGGCAGATCAGCCAAGGATTTCTCAATATTGTGTTTGTGCCAAAAAAGCATTCCAAGGGCCTAAAAGAAATACAGACATGAGAAATCTAGTTATAATGTGGGGCGGTCACATGCAGATACAGCATGCACAGGCCATAGAGCAGCACAAAAGTCACAAAGGAGACATGACTTTGCCAGATACATGTGTTTGAGGCTACAGAAGCTCAACCGATAACAAGAACTTGGAATCTAACCCATCACCACTCTGGACTGTGGCTCATGAGAATCTGGTCCATGGTGTGTAAGCAATAAAAAGGGAAAGCAAGTTATATTGCTGAAAGGCTGCTAGAGATTGCTGCAGGAATAGGCCTTTGGGAGTGGAAATTGTTAAAAATCTAAAAACGGTCTTGTGGGCCAAATGGCACTCATTTGAGGGGAGTTGATTTATTCCCTCACTTCATCTCCTTCAATTGGAACCCCCCAGTCTCCAGTTCAAAAATCCAGTTAAACACACTGTAATACCCTTGACACTAATGAATGTTGCCTCTACAAGGCATTCACTCAAGTCTACCTCTGCCAGGAAGTGGATGGCTAACGAGCATTCTGACCTTCCACTCTAATCAGAGTATTACTGTTGGTACAATTAACCTCCCCAGAGTCATTTCAAAAGGGCCTGACCCTACGGTACCAGAAATATTTAAAATAAAAATTTGCACATTGTTTCATAACCACTGTTAAGTGAAAACGATCCCAGATCTGCTGACTAAAATATTACCTGCTTGACATATGCAAAAAGTTGACTCTGGTTCTGCTGCCATAATTCCCCCATCTAGTAGTTTCGCCCAGTCCATTCAGACTGACAGTGCTACCTTTGAAACTGGGGTTTCCCCATCCCACTTTGCAATGCAAAAACCAGTTCCTTTCTGGGCATAAAGTTCTCGCTCCAGTAGATTCTGCAACTATCTGACTAAATGCTTGCCTCACCCCAGAGTTCTTCCTCATGAAACTAGACTCTCCATGTTAAATATCTAGGTTTCTCCCCCTTCATTGTGATACAGAACCAGAAGAGTATTAACATGTAATCGTTTTGAAGATGTCACGTGAATTAAAAAAAATACGACTAGACAGTTGGGAGAGGAGTGCTTGACAAGCATTATCTTTTTTTTTTTTTTAATATCAGACTCAGTTTCACTTCCATTACCTCCCCAATATGGGAAGTTATGAGTTGTACATTGGTACAGAAAGATCGGGACTCCTCCTCTTACTCGAATGAAATACATTGTACACAGAGGAGATAAATATTATAAGATGAGAAGAGCCCAAACACCAACCTCAGACAAAGGGCTTGGAACACAAATGTGAATTTTAAAATAAGTTTTATTTAATAGAAAATGTAGGGTTTTTTATGAACAAAAATTTCTAGAACCAAGACACTTTAAAAATAAGCTGGTTTTATATAGCTAGCAATAGTGCCCTTAGAAATGTACCTATTCAAAATTCCACCCATCTAATCCTTGCTACAAAAGAGCTGTACTTGTGCGTACACAATTCTCCCACAACGAATCTATTTAGCTGTTGATACACAATCCAGCCACAAGCAAGGGAGAGAAAGAGAGAGCTAGACCAGACAAGTTGCATACAGAACAAAGAGCCAGCTAGACATGTAGCCCAGCAGACAACTGAGCTCAATGCAACAGTCCCATTCACCATTCCAGAGAAACCTCCACTTGCTTGCTACTGCTACATCAACAAGCTGGCTCCAGTGTCTGAGTGCAATGGAAGGCAGGATCCTCAAGGCAATTGCTACATCTGTCTCTGCTGCCTTGTGCATGGGAAGGAGTAAGCTTTGCAAGGTTATTGCCTCCTTTGATGATCCCACACCTGGGATCTTCTAGGCTGTCACCTGCTAGAGTGTCCTGAGGTGTTCCCTGTAAGCTGAGTGCTTGAGTGGCCACCCCGGAGAGATTCAGGTGCTGCCCACCTGATTAGTAGAGCACCCACAGCCAGCAGCATATGTTTCTATACTGGTGGTGCACACCCACACATCCCTTGGTGCACACAACTAATTTTTTTTCCATCCACAGGTAGAGTAAATTTTGAGGGAAGACTGGTGTCCTGAGGACTGATTCCCTGGAACACGTGTACACAGTCAAATGCTTGCCACCACCACTGGCTAATAAGCTAAAAGCCAGAGGCAAAATTTATAAAGTTGGCTGTCTAGATTTGAATGGTTCCTTCCAATCTCACTTCCACTCCCAAAGGATCTCAAGTGCAATGACCATCTGAAAGGGGAAGCATCCATGTTTATGCAACTTTTTCTGAGAAAGTCCAATTTCAAAAGGTTATTTCTAAAGCATTGGGCTAGCATCTCTATTTCCACAGAAATGTCCTTCCTGGATGGTTATTTCTAACAGTGCTTAGTTTTCAAACTCTAGGACCATCAATGTCTTCAGGGTTTATGCAGTCCCACAGTGAGCTATGCAAAGGAAGAACAGTGGTAGGTTTTCTCCCTCTATTGCCTTCTCATTATGAGGAAGTAGGAATTTCCCTACTGGATCAGTCTCCCTCATCTAGTATTCTGTTTCTGATCGTGGTCATTGCCAAATGCTTGAGAACCCCATTGTAGGCAGATATGGGATAGTTTGCCCCTAACTCTCAAAGATCAGACATTGGCTTAAATCCTGAAGCACTAAGCTTAATATCCTTTCCATAGTTTTTGTTGATCTTTGTCATCACTGTCTAGATCAGGATCTACTGGTAGATCCTGGAGCCTCTGACAGGTGACCCTGACTGGTCTAGCTATGAGGCTATCAAGGGCCAGCACTTCAGCTGCCCCTCCTTCCACTGTTTTTCCTGCCCTCTGCTTTGGGGTTGCTCCCTGAGAGCCTCCTGGCTTGCTGTGAAGGGCAATGGAGGGAGAAGGGGACACTGATGTCAGGATGTCTCCCCTCCCATACCCCATCTCCACAGACGTGGGGACACAATACTACAGGGAATCTCTGACAGTCCCTCCGGCACAAACTCTCTCCCAGAACTTGCACTCCAATGCCCTGTCCCAGCCTAGGGGACAGAAGAGGGACGACGTGAACAGGACTAGGCCTTGGAGAAGAGGCAGGGCAGGAGGTAGAACAAGGGTATTTGGTTTGAGATAGACCATGGATTGCACTTAAATTCAAGAAGTGGATCTTGTGCTTAAAAAGGCTGGAGATCCCTGGCTTAAGATGTTTGAGCAGGGCTTTATTCACTCCAAAGTAAAACTCTCCCCCAAAGAATCCTTCCCAGGTCTATCCTGAACCCAATATATACATCTGAGGAAGGTAGGAAGAGGAAGAAATGGCTGGAGACAGGACAATTTCATTTAGCAGGATAACGGGAGGCAACTGGACAGAGATCATCCGTTCATTTCACAGATCACTGTAAACCTGACAGCAAATGCTCAATTGCCACCAGCCTGGCTGATCATAGGATCAAATGATGACAAGTGAACAGTGGGATGGAACACTGAGCTTAGCAAGTGCCAGGTGGTACTGATCATTCAAGCTCATAAGTTACACAGCTTAGTGAGTTGCCATGCCTCAGTTCAGAGAGCCCAGGAACATACCACACACTTTGCTCCTTCCTCCTCCTCCCTCCCAGTAACCAGATGTTCCATCCCATCCCACGCACCCTTCCTGTCACAGCATCGCAGTCACACAAAAAAACCCTTCCTATTCAAGGCAAAGACACGTTTTAAAACTTTAGACAACTCCTGCAACATTTAAAAACTAAACTTTTGTTTTCAGAGCTTCAGACCTGGCACCTGTTTGTAAGTTGTTTTTTTAAAACTTTAAATGAAGTCTGATCGGTTTTCACTTTATAGCAACATTTACCTCTTGATCAAAAATCAAACAGAAGTTTGCAAACATGTGGGGGTTAGCTTTTTGAGAAAGTTATTCATTATTTCATATTGGAACCACACACTTCTCAACCTTAAAGGTATTCCATGTAGTTAAAAAAGGGGAGGGCGATTATGTTTGTGGCTATCCACTACTTTAGGGGGGCTATTTTTGCTCCCAGAAATATCATGAATGCCAGTTCTGATCTTTACCAGATGCTCCAGTAAAACCAGGGCACAGCTCAGAGCACTTGTATCATATAGTCTCTCATCTTACCTAAGATGACAGCAGAAAGCTGAAACTAAGAGGTTTCTTCTCAAGAATGTTTAACACCTACACTTTCAATAGCCAACACAAAAATGAGGGTTTGGTCATCTGACTACAACTTCATTCACCTTTAACTCATTGATCTTGGGAGGACAGTTTCTTTAATTCTCACATAAAAGTCCACCATTAGAGACAATATCTTAATTCTCTATACAGTAAACGAAGAGAACTCTTCCCATCTCCCTACCACAGAATGCAATCCACATAAGATATCCCATTTAATTCAGAAGGGCTTCTCAGTGCATGTAGTTACACCACTGTCAAAGTGTTTGATGAGATGAGTCTTAAGCGGGAGACAGAAAAAGCCAGAATGAAATCTGGGCCTCACTCACGTAAGGGACAGCTTTGTTAAGGGCTGGAACGAGACCAGAATCTTACCAATGTACACAAATCAGACTGCAACACAAGGCCATGCAACAATGCGGGGGAGGGGGGGGGGAAGGAGAGAGGAGAATCAATGGGAGTTCTGCATCAACACTGAACACAGTATTTGGGCATTTTAGTGACTGTCAAAAAATGAACTGTGTGCCCTCGGAAAAGAAACGTATTATGTTAGATGAGTGAAGGGAAAGTGTGGCAGTTCGATTTAAATCGTGTTCTAGTACCTCCTGAAAAAAAAGGATCAACTTAAATACAGAAATGCAAATAATCAATTTGTTACCTGTTCCATGTTGTATCCATGTTTCTCTTTAGCAATGGCAATGTATTCATCCACTGAAAAATAAAAATAGGTCCTGAAGACATTTCACACATGGGCCTTGTCTCTTTCCAGTCTACAAAAGGATATAAAATCCAGTTGCTCTGAGTCTAAACGGTGAGGTGGTTAATGATTACTTAATTAGCCACATTAGTCTCCTATTGCTCCGTAAGAGACATTACACCCCCTATAGAGAACTCAGGTGGAAGAATTAGTTATGAAACCCCTAAAAAGAACTACAGGGTATCCTGTTCCAGTAGTTTCCCAATAGGCTAAATTGCAAGAATCAGTTCATAAGCCTGCATTCTTCAGTTTTCAACCAGGCAAAGATATTTAATTTAGTCTTGGGTGTAAAATATCTGTATTTTTGGAACAGAACAGTACCATTTCAGAGTTGCAAATACATCAGTCTTAAAAAAAAAAAAAAAAAGTAGCAGTCATGCGCCTAAACATCTTGTTGCATGTAGTCTTACAAAGCTCATACCAATCTAGTTCACATGAATTTGTGATTCTTCCTAATAATGTGGCTCTTGTATTATATAGCACAATTCATAGAATCTTTTGTACTTTCCAGTAAAGAGATGTTGTGTACCTTTTAATACTAACATCTTACAATAAGTAATCCACTGCAATCACCTTTGCAATTTTTCCAATTTCTTACATCTCAGTAATTTTCATCTTGGACCAAAACATCTTCTGCTAGGCATTCTACATTTCATATAACCTGGGACAAAACCTAGACCTCTTTTTAAAACTTGGTGACGACAGCTTACTTTACATCAAATTGGGACAAATTCACTGCTGATACTACTCATGCATCCTAATTCTGCCCCTTTGTGTTCATGCACCACAATACACTGTCCTTAGGGACAATCACCATTTGTTCGTTGTAATAACCATAGAGGATTCTTGCTTCACTTCACAAATAGAACAGATGGCAAAGCAGGTAGTTTATACTATTGTGATTTGCAGCTGAAGTTGATTGGTGGTTAGTAAAAGTGGCAAGGGGACTGCTGTAGGAAAGGATAGGCTCTGCCATGCCTGAATTCTGTTCTTTGGCTGCATCACAGGCTTTTTATATACTGGACAAGTTACTTAATTAAAAAAAACACTTCACAATTATCAATTATTTGTTGGTTCCTTGTAGGGATGTGAAGGACTAGTCCCTGTCCCCCCCCCTTCCCGCTGCCTCTATCAGATAGAGGCAGTGAGGGGGAATGGGGCAGAGAAGAGGGGGCACTTCAAAGTGGCAGTGTCATGTGAAGCCTGGGGCTAGTGTTCCAAAGTGACCCCAGGCTCCAGCTGGCACTTTTGCCTTTGAAGTGTAGCAACAGCCAACATTAGCAGCCCCTTAATTTTTACCTAGATAGCCATATCTCAGCTCCCCCTGTGTAAAATTGGGAGAATACAATTCTCAGCTCAGAGGCACTGTACAGATAATTTCATTAATGTTTGTGATACAACTAGCTACTATAGTGATGTGGAAACGTCCAAGAGGAAACCGTTCCATACTCAATACAACTTGGATGAAATGCAGTAAATAAAGGAGGAGGCTACAAACTGGAAAAAAATACTGTACAGCTGCATCCTTCCCCATGCACCACCATCCATCCTGTCCACTGAAAGACACAGAAGTGCTGTCAAAATTCTGTGATCACATCCCATTTAAAGAATATGCCAGCATCCATGGGCACAAGTGGGCAGACTTAAGGTTGCACAGGAAGTCTTAATTAAGAGGTTTCCCAGCTTGCGTGTTTGACTTTGCACCATTAACTTCTCAGTTTAGATATTTTATGCGTGATTCATTAAATATTTTGCCTTAAGGCCCAACAGGTTCTAGAGACAGTATTAGGCTTTTGGGAATGCCAATCACTTGGGTAAAAGATTGCTGCATTAACTAGCTATTGGAGTGTGGAAAGATCTGAAGTGCCAGATACTATTTAACCATTTTTATCTTTAATTTCTTCTCCTCAGAGATGTTAAATAATTTATGGAGAGGGAGAAGACTTTAATATTGCTACAGCAAGGAAAACCCACATTTTTTAAACCATTCATTAAGGTCTTTCCTATAAATTGCAACCTAGGACAGGAAGAGAGGTGACCATATCAACAGTAATTTTATTAGAACTTCATCACTATTTCACCGCATGCTAAGTTCCTCCATAAACTACTAGGCATCACACCATGGCTCTGAAGGACAGTAGGCATGTAGTGCGTGTGTGCGCACTGAGGAAGAAGGACAAAGGGAAGGGTGGAAGGAGAGAGGACAAAAACCAATAGAAAAGCAACTTTCAAATACTGAAAGGACACATTGGGTGCAGGAGGAGTTGCAGTCCACTGTGTCAATAAAGAAGGAAATTGTAAGCAGTGAATGAGGCCACTCCACTTTGCTCTGCCTGCCATTTCTCGTCTAAGTATCAGTTCACTTTTGCTTTGGAGCTCAAACTCTGAGCGTTCAGAGATGTTAAGTCTAGATTCTTTGCTCCTATCTTGTAGGTAGCACCCTTTGCATTAAGTAGGGCCATGCTATTGCTTATAGACTTGAGTCATTTATTGGATCCTTTTAGACTTGACTTCTCAATATTACCGGATGCCTGAATTGACACAGGTAAAACTTACACATGCCACACAAGACACTCTCCCATCTTGGCCTGGACACAACATTGCACACCATTCTGGAAGATGTGGTCCTGGCCACAGTGATCCAGGCATTTGTGACCGCCAAGCTCAAACTGCAACTTGTCTCTGGGATTTAAGTCACTCACCCTGAAAAAGCCTCATTTGGTACAAAAGAAGATCAGCTCCTCTGCTTAGCAACACAGATCTCCCTGAACACATCTTGCCAGTGCTCTCCTCTCCATGCTGTTTCCCTGTTCAATACAGAACCCAAGTCCCCTAGTCTCCATCTCAAAATAGACAGCCCATTGTGGAACTGTCCCTAACTACCTGAGAGATTACCTCCCCTGCTGCATGACTTCCCATTCAGGGCAGATTTACATGAGGGTGACGTGGGTGCACAAGAATCTGCTGACTGCCATTAGCCAAGTTTGCCAAGGAGGAGTTGTGCTGAAAAAAAACACAGTGCAGCCACAGTCTAATGGGCTCTTTACAGAACCACTGCGCTACCTACATCTCTTTCTAGCATAACCACAGTGATCCGAGTGCTGTTGCAGCCCAGAGGAATCCAGCCTACTGTGTCTAAACACCTCAATTGAAGATGACTACAGAATGACTAATTTGGTTACCAAAGCTAGTTCAGGTATAGTCCACACTCAGACTGCTGCAATGGCGCCTCTGTAGTATGGACATTACTTACACCGATTCTCCTGTTGAAATAGGAACTCCACCTTCCCACAAGGCAATGGCTAAGTTGACAAGAATTTTTCCAGCAGTCTAGTATTGTCTACATTTTGGGTTAGGTTGGCCTAAGCTACATCTCCCATGGGTGTCAAGTATCAGAGGGGTAGCCGTGTTAGTCTGAATCTGGAGAAGCGGCGAGGGGTCCTGTGGCACCTTATAGACTAACCGATTAGTTAGTCTATAAGGTGCCACATCTCCCATGGGTGTGGCTGTAGCTGTAACAATGTAAGCTCCCAACAAAAGACAAGCCCTAAAGCTAATTCAGGTAGGCCTATGCATGCTGCAGTCAGACCTCTGATTGCAGTGTAGACACTGTAAGGGCTGATCTGTACCACAAGGTTAGCTCAACAACACAGCTGCCTCACATCTCTGACACTCACAGACACGTCAATTTAAGCTCCAGCATAGGCAGCACTAGGTGGACAGAAGAGAATACTAACATTGAGGTAGAGATCACCTCTCAGAGATGGATCCAATACAGCAATGGAAGAACCCTTGCTGTTTCTGCAGCTGGGCCACTGTAGCATTTCTAGTGTAGACCTAGTCTATGCTCCACTAGCAAAATGCCCTTTTGCCCATATAATAATGTAGACTGGTTGACCTTACAGGGTTTCATACCTCTGAGGGATATGGTTATACCGACCTAACCCCCAGTACAGATAGCGCTAAGTCAGCAGGGTTCACCTTTTGACCTAGTTACTGCCTCTGAGGAAGGCAGATTAGCAATACTGACAGAAGAACTGTCCCTCCCCTCAGTGCAGAGCATCTTCATTAAAGCCTTGTAGCGGGTGCAGCTATTCCGATGTAGTGGTTCAAATGTCAATCTATCTGGTGTCTGCACTACGGCTTCGGTCAGCACAGCTATGTCTATTGAGGGGGAAGGTAACTGTTCCCACACTCCTAAATCCGGGTCTGTACTACAGGGTCAGATAGACATACGCTGCCTTGTGTTGACCTAACTTCACTTAAATTGGGTTTCCTTTGACATAAGTGCCTCTCCACACTGATTTAAGCAACACTACCTCCCAGAGCGGCGTAGAGGTATGGCTGATGTAACTGGGTCAATGCAGCGTGAATACGGGAACTGCATCGCTTATATTTACGTTCCTGGCTCTCAGGAGCAGTCCCAAAATGTCCCACGCAGACCGCGCAGTCCATACAAGCACTCCTGGTAAAGATACACACTACCGCCAGAAGGTGCCAACTGTACACACACAATTTAATAACTGCAGTGGCTGCCCACAGACAAGTTAACTTGAGAATTTTGGAATGTAGATGTGGTATGACAAAGCTGCCAGCAAGACTGTCCAATGCAGACCATGCCAAAGACAACGATGCTTAAGAAATGACAGTCACGTGACCAATGAAGTGTCTCGATTCCTGTGAGGGGCTTTGTTGCTATTAGAAACCAGATCGTGCGAAAGGAAGATTCCTGAACCTCTTGAGGAAGGCTCCTGCATTCATAAGTTTTGTGCTTAGCTGATGTATAAGCGGCAAACTCACCCCCCTCACAATGCTCTGCCCTGGCTAGCGCACAAGATGGAAGCAGGCGTTTACACCCAAAAATCCCCTGTCCACCGCTATGCCCAATGTCTCTCTCTTCCCATCACCTCCCAGGAGGATGGTCAGGCACAAAGGGCTGGAAAGAGCACAGTGCTCCTGCTAACAGCACCCTGTTATGCTAGTATGCTGCAGGCAAAAAGGAGTGGGAAACATTTAGACACTAGCTGTTAGGGCACCCACAGAAGGAAAGAGACAGGTTGCACCCAACCCAGAATCAGAGGGCAGGGAGAGGAGGGGAAGAGGCCTTCCTCATGCATTTGAAAAAAAGAGAGGATACTTGCCGGGTCTCATCAGTACATTTCTCCCTTAATCTCACTGGAAACCCTACCTTAACCCATACTGCATGTCCTGGCTTTTGGCTGCCTAGGAGGTTGAGAGGTGTGTGTGGGTGGAGGGTTATTACCAAACACCTAAGTCCGGCAGGTGTCATTCAGTAATGCTGAGGATACTAAAGGAGGATAGGAACAAATAGCTGCACTGTTCCTTGTTACAGTCCCAATTCTAAGACCAAGGATTTGAAGGATTTTAAATGTGTGAAAAGGGAATGTGTATTTAGGGGTCTATTATCTGAAAGATAAGAAATGCTTGGAAGCAGTATTTTCCTAGGCACATTCCATCAGATATAAACACTCCACAGAGCATGCATTTTTGTGGAATCTTCCCCAGAATAAAATATTTGCTTCCTGACAGCTTCACAAATGTCACTTCATCCTAGCAGATTCATGAAACCCAGACAGGGTTTGCAGGAAACAGAAAATGTGGAGAAAGTTAAGAGAATGCAGAGGTAGAGCTGCGACTCTCACCTCAATTCACCCCTTCTACTGAGGTACTGCAGGAGACTCTGAACACTTTGCATACTACGTGATGTAATACCCTGAGAGAACAGGGTGAAATGAGGACACAGCAGCAGCTTGAGCAGCCTGCTGTAATGTGCTTCACACTGCTTGATCAATGCTAGAACGTGCAAGATTTTGATAGTAGCTGTAGATTTTTTTTCCCTCCTCCACCAAAAAGAAATGCAAAATAAATCAATTCTTTATAATAAATCAAATGTGAATCATTCATACACAAAAATGTGAAATAAATGTTCAAGTCCAAAACGTGACA
Organism: Apalone spinifera; assembly: GCA_030068395.1. Lineage (NCBI taxonomy): Eukaryota > Metazoa > Chordata > Testudines > Trionychidae > Apalone > Apalone spinifera. The sequence continues at coordinate 19,409,802 of CM057848.1, forward strand.
GAAAAACAAAAAAACCCTCATTGCTATAAAAATGAATAACAACATTGCTGCATCTCCCAGTATTGGCCAAACTGCAGCACAGACCTTTAGTAAAGCAATTATGCCACCTTGTGGCCAAAAAGCATTTTAAAAAGGAAACAGACAAAAAGCATTTGAAAGAGACCCACAAAAAAAGGGAGAAATGGCAATTAAAAAATAACTTGTTTAAAGTCATCCTAGGGTAATTCTGCACCAAAAATTTAAAAGTTCTGCCCACAATATTTCAAATTTTACATTTTTTTAATCAAAGTAATACAATATAATCATGACAGTTTATTTTGGTAATTTATCTGCAAGTAGGTCTGTAACAATACAGGCAACAAAACTGATTCAGGAAATGTAGCTCACCTGAGGTTCCCACTACCGCCCCATCACCCATTCTTCAGTTTATTGAGATTTTTGCTTATCCAATCTGCCAGAGTCCCAATTAGATTAGATAATCAGAGTTTTACTTTACATAACTAATAATTGAACTATACAAAAGTGGAAAAAACTTTGTTGGTACAGTGGTGGCAACAAGGCTGTGACTAACAATGCTGTTATAGTAACAGTAGACAGTTATAGCTGCAAAGAATGTTTTGTCAGTGTAATATCACCTCTCTTACACAGTACTTTTCATCAGGTCTCAAAACACTTCAGTCTTCACAACACAGCTGCAAGATAGGGAAATATAACAAACCAGTAAAAGCTCTGTTGGCAAAAGCATTATGTTGGCCCTATAACTAAGTCTACACTAGGAAGATTTGTCAATATGGCCACACAACCAAAACTTGTCTTGTGTAGACTAGGTCTAGGGTAAGTGGCAAGGAATATTTGCCACTAAATAATCTCAGTAGCTAGAGCAAGGTATTGTAAATATAGAGAAGAACAAGGGAATACTGAAAAGGCATAGTTCAACCTACGAATGAGTCCCTGATTATACAACAAGGAGTCCTGTGGCATCTTAAAGACTAACCAATTAATTTGGGCATAAGTTTTCCTGGATAAAGAATACATCATCAGATGCATCTGACCAAGTGGCTTTTACCCACAGAAGTTTATGCCTAAATAAATCTGTTCGTTTTTAAGATGCCACAGGACTCCTCACTGTTTTTGCAAATACAGACTAACACAGCTACCCCTGAGACTTGTCTGTGGTTATAGTTTTTGCTGGAAGTGGGGAGTTGAATGGTACTTTGACATTTCTTTCCTCTGTTCTCCTACCACGTAGGGGAACCTGGAGTCTAAACCCCTTTGGAGAATCATGACTACCAAGTCTCCTTGCAAACTGAGTCACATAAGTAATTGAGCACATAAACAACAGTTCCAAGCAAGAGCAGACAGACATCCTGGGGATCATACGCTTCCACTGTACAATCCCAACAATGCAGAACACATTCAGTAAGCGTGCTCTGGCCATAACGGTACACAATGTTGCCCCCATTTATTTGATCAAGTGTGAGTGTTTCAAGGTGGAAATCTCCACATTTACTCAGACGTCCAACCTCTTGAATAGGTGTTGAAGCATGGCAGTTGCTTCTTCGCTTTCTTGGCAAGACTGTGCCTTCTAGAGACAGTCTAGGTAAGGCTAAACCATGGGAAGTAAGCTGCTACTGCCAATGGCAGCTCACTGTCTTCAAGAGTCCCAAGGGGAAAACCTTTTACTGGTAATGTTAGTGGCCAGTCACAAGTCTCAGGAATCTCCTATTGGCTGGATGAATCATCACATGAAATGAGGCAACTTGAGATCAGAGACCAGGAAATAGCTGCCTGGATCTAGATGTGGGATAACTGATGACAGGGTCAACATTCTGAACTTTATGCAGAGAACAAATCTGTTCAGATCTCTCAAGTCCTTTATTTTCTTGGGAATTAGGAATTAGAGAGTACAATTCCCATCCCCCTCACTGTTGGGAGATGCTGGCTCTATCACCTGCAGTTTAAGGAGCAATTACTTCCTCCAGAAGAATCCTCTCTTGATTGAGTCCCCCTCCCCCCCCAAAAAAGGACAGAAAGGGAAGACAACTGGATGACATCTACTGAGAAGATACTCCCTAGAAATGCATCCGTTGATCAAGATTCTGTCCAGGCAAGCTGAAGGCTAACTTTTTCCACTACCTCAGGAGGGTCTACAGAGATCCAGACAGACAGACAGACAGACAGACAGGACAGGACAGACAGGACAGACAGACATCCCATGATTGCAAAAGTCCAATCAAAACACCAGCTTTGAAGATGGTAGTTTGGAAGTGAACTACTATTGACCCTCTGCACCCTTTCTACACATCCATGGATGATTGCATGGCTGTTTGTACTACCTCTGGTGATAAAAGACTGGTCAGAATTACAGCTTACTGTAATTTCTAGTGGTTGCCGGTGTGTAAATACCTGACAAATGAAGTATGACTTCAAGTGGAGAGGCTCATCTATCCCTGCTCTGTAGAGTACACTACACTCAAATGAAAGGTCTTCCACATTCTTTCAAGCTCCTTTGGAATTCCTGAGAAGGAGAGCCACGATGAATGTCTCACCACCATAGCTGTTGCCATGCAGCTTGCTGCCATGCTCACTGCACTGACAATCTTGTTATCAGTTGACTTCACCAGAGACTGGGAATGGTTAACAGGGGAGGGGTCACTTGATTACCTGTTCTGTTCACTTCCTCTAGAGCACTGTCGGAAGACAGGATACTGGGCTAGATGGACCTTTAGTCTGACCCAAAACTAGCCGTTCTCATTCAAAACTGGTCTCAAGCTTTAAGGCACCTTATCAGTGATGCTGCCAACGTGTCATATGTGACCAAATCCTTTTTAGCCAGAGTTGGGCAGTTTGAGACTAATTTTCTGAGCGTTGAGGCATCCATCTCCCCCCCAAAGAGGTCCATCCTCTGCTTCCTTCTCATGCAGAGGAGACCAGTCTTGCCTCTGTCAGCCATGCTTGAGGACCACTGACTTTTAGGTAGAGTTAGGAGACAGGAGAGAGAATAGGTACCTTGACTCCTTTTTCAGACCATTTGGATACTGGTGCAAACCTGACGGGTGTCTGCCAAAGAGTCCTGGCTGGTTCCAGGATGGCCTCATTACAGAACGTGCCATGCCAAGTAATGCAAGGTGCCTGACTGTTTGTATGACGCTTCCTAGACCTCTTCGGGGAATGTGAAGTGACTGACATTCTCTTCCACAAAAAGCTTCTTGCACAAGAAGCCTGCAGTGTAGACGTAGCCTCAGAGTTCTAGTTCCCATTGGGTCCCTTGTCTCATAAGGTGGATATTTTGGATCTTTCAGGACACTGCAGGATCTCAATCTTTTGATACCACACACCAGAATGCTGGATACCAGTGGGTATTTGGGAGGGCAAGGGTATTCTGTCTTATGAGACTAATGAGATCCTGGAGACTCCCAATATTCTGCCCAGGTTCAAGCCCCTGAGGGGATCCCTTGGGCACAGTACTGGAGCAATCTTATGTCATAGTTAGGGTCCTACCAATTCATGGCTGGGAAAAATATGGTCAGAGACTATGAAATTGGATTTCCCCTGTGAAATGTGGCTATTGTACAGAGTTGAGGAGCCAGGAAGCAGTGTCTGCTTGCTGGGAGCCCAGCACAGTAGTGAGGGTGGCCTGATGTGCTAGTGGCACCCTTACTTCCATATTGCTGCTGGTTAGGGCAATGCCTTCGGAGCCGCCCACCCGGCCAGCAGCCGCCCGCCCGGCCAGCAGCTGCCCAGCTCTGAAGGCAGTAGCACTAAAAGTAAGGGTGATAATACCATGACCCTTCCCTCTACAATGGGCTTGTGAGCCCCTACCCACCCATCCTGTGTCGGGATCCTTGATTACAAAGCGTTAAGTTTCAAATTTAAATACAGAAAACTGAAATTTATGATTTTTAAAATCCTATGACCATGAAATTGAACAAAATGGATCAGGAATTTGGTAGGGCTCTCGTTAATAGTCCTCTTCTAACCCAACAGATTCTGCTTCCAGATCCAAGGAGAGAGTCATTGGTACCAGAAAAGGTGATGAACTGTCTCTAGTCATTGCTGGTACCAGTGACAGTCTGTCTTGAGTCTTACTTACATGTTAGATGATAAAGAGTACCACAGAGATATGGACACCAGCTGAAGTCCCAATACTGGGCCTCAAGGTCTGGAGAGGAAAGTACTGCTGTTTTGTTCTTCAAAGATGCCCCAGAGGAGGCCAGTTCCAGCTCTGGAGCAGAAAGCTCCCAATGACTAGGCATCTGTGCGTGCATCTGTTTAGAGGAATTGGTCCTTGTGGGAACACTCTTTCCCCTGGTTCTGTTCTCCAGAATCTCTTGGAGCCAGGATAATGGGGCTTCTGAGGAACTGCCTCAGTCCAAAGAAGATAGGCCCCTCTTTCCTTCTTCAGGCCGAAGCACTGGATCCCCCGCATTCAGAGGTTGTTCCCACCTTCATGGGTCCACAAAGAACATTTGAAATAAAAAATTTCCGCCACTGTAATTCTAGTTGGGAACAACCTATAGATAGTGCACCCAGAAGGGACACGGGTTCCCCCCATGCAGTACAGACTGATGTCATGGATGCCCACGTCTGAGAAAGATCTATGTCACTTTATGCCATTTTTGAAGATAGGGATCCTTGGCATATCCCCCCACAACAGCTGGAAGGTCAAGGAAGGGGGGAGGGGAAGAAGAGGAGCATACATCAATGGCTCTCCCCCAGGGGAAGAGTTACAAAAATAGGGAACTCAACCCTTAAAATGTTATAGTTATGGTCACAGGTTAGAGACATTTTAAAAACTGTTTTCAGAGAGATACCGAAGTATACAGCATGAACACTGAAGCTCCATGTTAGGCCATAAAAAGGTACTAAGATGGTGGTCTGGCAGCCCCTTTTTACACAATCTCGGTGGAGAGCACGAGGAGAATAGGAACACGTGCATGGATTAGACAAACAAATCTCCAGTCCTGGCCAAAAAGATCCTCTCCACAAAGGGAAAAAATCACTCAAAGAAAAACACTCAAAGTCAGTACCTGCTATGTACAATCAGGGCATTCTCCCAGTGAAAGCCTAACCAAGTTGTGAGATTCAAACTTGGGCACATGGTTCAAAATCTCTCCCATGTGGTCTAGTTTATCCCACTCCCCATCCTCAGCTGGATTTTCACAAAAGTTTAGACAGGAGCTTTCCAACTATGAGTATTTCAGGTCCAATCAGACCTAGACCACTAGCTGTTAAAGGCATTGTAGGAGAGTCATAAATAGCTCCTGGAATAATTCTATTGTCCCAGAGCATGGGTAGAGGTAGGTGTGTATGTGTGCGCACGTGGTGCATGGGAAGGAAAAGGGGACGTAGGAGTGGACTTGCCATGAGGTTAAATTACTGCTCATTATTGTTGCGGATAAAAAATACCTGTCACTAAAGTGTGGAACCATGCTGACCCTTTATAATCGGTACAAAAGTAAGAGAAATGGACAATTTGTCTCCTAGCTACCTCCTTGAAGAATGTCACTTAGGCAAAAGGGAAAAGACTATTCACTGCTTTGGCTGAAAGGGGAAGACAAGTCAGAATCATGCAGAGAAGCTGCCTATAGCCATGACTGCTGGAAGGCAGAGCATGTAGTGACAGCAACACACCACAAGCTTTGAGAAGACAAAAGTCTGCAGATGGAAATTGGCTGGTTACAACTTCACAGAAGCCAGAGCAGGAGAACCAGAGTGAAAAGCAGTATATTCACCAGAACATATTCTTTTTGCAGTCTACCCTCACACCCCATCCTAAATTAAGGGAAATGACATGTTACAGACAATGGTTCTCAGCACCCAGAGACCCACTAAAAAGTTGAGCTACCATCTGTAACCGCTAGAGTTGTCTGGACACAATTTCCAGCACCATTCGATAAAGCATGATACAGACTTGATGGAGCCAAGCTGGATACAGGAAGGGAACATAGCCTTGACCACAGATTGTATCATGCTGCTGAAGACAGTTTTGCTCCTTCTGCATTCACAAGTAAACAATTCTCAGAACTGGTTTAGGCAGGGCCCTTCCGATCACATTTGAGGCATTCACACAGAGTGATGCCATTAGCACTCCTGATTGCAAGGGCCACGAATAAGTGAGCAGCCTTCTCAAATCAGTTCTGCTGTGCCAATCTGGGAGGCTCCATTTTAAGTAAGGAGCGAATTAGATAATGCATCTATTGTGCATGAAGAGTAAGTTGATTAAGGAAGGAATCTTTGATAAGAGTTTAAAAAAAGGGGAAGACAGATATGATGATGTGTGCGACATAAGTGCCCTGATATTTCCTTGAGAATCTGAGTATATCAGCATGAAACTGCTACCAGGCCACACCATACAGGACTGGAGTATACTCTAACACTAGAATATTACACTAATATCATCTTGCTAAAGTGGGAAGAATTGGAAGTGTTGTCTTAACTGTATTAGAGGGACAGCACCAAGTTGATTTTCCCAGTGCAGATGGGCCTGAGAGGAGATGTTATTAACACTTCATATATCCACTTCTGCATTTGATTACAGCCTAATCTTGAGTAGTAAATCTGAACTCCGAGAACATTTTGTAAAGAGATTGGAAAGCCAGTTACAGTGAAGTTGTAGCTTGCATACCAAGACCTCAGATGACATCTATGCTTTGTTAGTTGGCAACCCAAAGATTAGTGCCATATCTTCAGGAAATATGGATTTTAAAATATGCATAAGGATGAAGTCAATATTAAAAGCCCAATTACAACTCCATGTCTAACTCACTCTTCAGTGCAGGGGTAGGCAGCCTTTTCATACCAAAGAGCTACATCAAAATTCAGAACAAGTGGTCAACAAAGGGCCATATAAGAATGCCCAACTGCATGACTGAGAATATACAACTTAATATTACTGATCATTGCCATAATGATTAATAATAGCATAAATGAAACATTGTACTCATGGGCTTTATTTAATGGGACTTCTGCTGCTGCATCTTTTCACACATTTCTTTGAAGTTTACATCATAACTGGTCAAATCCAGCTTCATGCACGCATTCAGTCTGTCTTCTGTCAATCTTATAGCAGTGGACTGGGGATGTGCAGGTGCAGGACTCTGGGTTGAGGTGTATGAGGGGCTCAAGGCAGGGAGGTTGGATGGGCGATGGGCTCAGAACAAGCTTGGGGTATGCTTGGGGTGTAGGAGTGCTATGGCAGGAGACAGGGGATTTGAGGGGCTTAGGGCAGGCGGGTCAGGTGTATGATGGGCTCAAGGTTGGGTGTGGGGTATCACGGTGTTATGACGCTGCAGCCAGACGGGGGCTGGGCCCCAGTTGGGAGCTTGTTGGCCAGGCTTCATTTTTAAACCAAGTAAAATATGCCCAACACAAAAGGTTTCAACATTGTCTTTATTTATGGCAGGGGTAGGAAACCTTTTTTGGGTCAGGGCCATTGAGTTTGGGTGAAGTAAGTGACCAGAGGCATGGGATTGGGGTACAGTTGTGACCTAGGGCAGGGAATTACAAACTCCTGTGTTGCATTAGGGGTGAAATAGTGTAGTTGATTAACCAATAAGCAAAAGCTTACAGAATAATGCTATGGACTACACACATTTCCCTCTCCCTCCCTTGCCAGTTAATTTTTTAGCAGGCTGGCCAGCAGCCCGGCTCAGTTCTGACTTGCGACAGGTCTGGGACCTACCTGTGCTGCAACTCTGAGCATTTAAAGTGTATTAGCAGCTGGGAGCTCAGATTGCCTTCAGACAGGGGTTGCTGCCATTCCACACTGCTGCTTCTTTATCAGAGGCTGCAGCACAGGGCAACAGGTCTACGAGGGGAGAGCTGGTTTTTAAACTGGCTCCCCTCGCAGACCATCTCCTGCCTGACGTCCCATGCTGCTGCCTCTGATGCAGAGGCAGCAGCGCGGAATAGCAGGGAGTTCCTCGGGAGTGAAACCAGAGCACACTGCCTGCTGGTCCCACCCCCGGGGACTATAGAATGTAATCAACTAACCGATAAAAATTCATGAGGTTACTCAACTATTCAATTAACTGATATTTAACATCCCTAGTTTGTATTGTGACCTAGGGCAGGGGGGTTATGTGACTTGCGGCAAGGGACTGGGGTGCAGTGTGTGGGAGGAGGGGTATGGGCTCAAGAGGGGGGCAGAGAGTTTGGGTTTGTGGAGTAGGGGGGACCAGAGTGGTGGGTAGAGGGCCGGGTGGAAGGAGAGACTAGGGTGCCAGAAACCGGGACACTTGCCAGTGAGACTTCAGGCCAAGAGTTCAGCACATTTCTCCAGCAGGAACCTCCCCTGCCACCACTCATAGGCTGCCTCTCCATGTGCTCGGTGACTAAGTCTGAGGGGAGGGGGATTGGTGCTTCCCATGCTGCCTGTTCTTAAACAGGCAGCTTCCATTGGCCAGAAACAGCCAATGGGATTGTGCTGGGGGTGGGAGCAGCCATGAGGCACCATTCCTCCCCCTCACTCCCAGGCTCACAAAGGGCCCTGCAGCGGCTTTCCTGCATGGCGTGCGGGGACAGGGCGAGCGCAGGAGGCTGCCTGGGGGCTCCCTGCTGCATTTGTCTGGATTGTTTTGCCTAGGCCTCCTGCAGCGCCAGGACGGGCTCACTGCTGTCAAGGGAGGGCTGGGCTCGAGCTTCAAAATAGCTACATCTGGGTCCATTGCAAGCCATAGGTTGCCGACCCCTGCTTCAGTGTGTTACATCTCCATCTAGTGGCAGGACCCCAATAAAGATGTTAAGTATCAGGTAACTGACTAATCGAATAGTCGATAGGGCTGTTATATTTCAAAGGCGGAGGCACCCTAGGGCTGATGCTTCACTTTAAGGCAAAAGCACCATATGGAACCTGGGGTTCCCAGCTGATCTTGGGCTTCACGGGGCACTGCCGCTTTGAAATGCTACGAGGAGCCCAATGCAGGGCTCCTTGCAGCATTTCAAAGTAGCAGCACCACAGGAAGTCTGGGATCAGCTGGGGAGTCCCCAGCTGACCCCAAGCTCCTTATGGTATTTCAAAGCAGCAGCACCGCATGGAGCGGCTGACCCCCAGGCTCCGTGCAGTGCTGCTGCTTTGAAGTACCTCCCTCTTCTCCCTCTCCCCTTGCTGCCGCTATTTGATAGAGGCAGCAAGGGGAAGGTGTGAGAGAAGCAACTAGTTGACTATCCTGTCAACTATCCAATGAACAACAGTGGAGATCCTGCAACAGCATTAGCCCATTAGGTCAAGTGGCACTGGCTCATACTTTTAACACACAAGGTGGGAGGTTCAACTCCACCAGAAAAATGTCGTTATTGGATTACAATGAATCACTGCCACAAGACAGTGTGTTTTAAAATGGAAATTTTCAAAAATAATTCAAAAAAGGCACTGGAGATCTCTCTCCTGTTCCCCCTCCTCCCCACAGAAGAATTAGTAGAGGTGGCTGCTAGTTATAAAAATGAGTAATGAGTACCAAGATGACATACGGGACATACGCATTCTTGAAATATTTCAGCTGCATTGCCTCATGAACTAGCATGGTCACTTCAAAGATGGTTTTAAGCTATAACAGGGACTCAATTTATTACACAGTGACTACTGCATCCTTACACATTCTAGAGTAAAGCACTTACCCCATAGTAGCTTTCTCTCCTCTGTGCCTAAACACGGCTCACATAAAAGTTTCAGCTGTTATTGCACTTGGTGACTAACTTGTTCTTGAGGTCTGAAACCAAACCTGTTGCAGCACCCTTAACCCTGACTCCCTTCCCTCCAGACGTAGCAGAAAGCAGGAGCTCCTTGCCAAAAGGCCTACTTTTCAGATGTTCAGGGCCTTTAATTGCCATTTGAGTTAATAAGAACTGACTGCTCAGCTCATCACAGGGCTATGCCCAAGCTGAAGCTGTAGTTTGGAATGGTTCTTGCTATAGTGGTCCTACAACTTACACAGCCCATTTGGGACTACTCTCAAATGCATTTCAGGTTATGGCTTACAGCCACACTACTTCCCCAGTACTATCACATTACTGGCATTCACATACGTGTTACACCATCCCAAAGCTTTTCCCCTACTAGAAAAGTTTCCCCACTATTGCTAATATTGTTTCAATTGCTTTGGTAAGAGCAGCAATAAGAGCACAACTATACAAAATACAGGACTATGTAGCACTTTAAAGACTAACAAGATGGTTTATTAGATGATGAGCTTTCATGGGCCAGACCCACTTCCTCACCTACAGCCCCCAAATTAAACCTGTCCAACACATTATCAATAAACTACAGCCTATACTGGAACAGGATACTAAACTCCAAGAGGCTCTGGGAGACAGACCCATAGTCTCCTATAGACAACCACCTAATCTCAAGATGATTCTTACCAACCACCACAGGACATACCACACTAATACCAACCCCGGAACCTTCCCTTGCAACAAACCCTGTTGCCAGCTTTGTCCACATATCCACTCTGCTGATACCATTATTGGATCTAACCAAGTGAGCTATAAGATCAATAATACATATTCCTGCGCATCCAGAAATAAAATTTATGCTATCATGTGCCGAAAGTGTCCGTCTGCTTTGTACATTGGACAAACGTCTCAGACACTTCGCCAAAGGATCAATGCCCACAAAACAGATATTAGACAGGATCACAAAGAAAAAACAGTTTCTTGCCATTTCAACCAGAAAGGACACTGTCTCAATGACTTAATTACCTGCATCCTGCTTCAAAAGCCTTTTAAATCTGCACTGTCATTCATGCTAAAATTCGACACTCTACGCATTGGTCTTAACAAAGACACTAACTACCTTACCCATTACAAAGATAGCTTCCCCACTTATCACCTCTAATACCATTAGCTCACAGACATTTACCTTCCTCCTCTCCCCCCCCCCCCCCCCCCCCCCCCCCCCCCGCATCCTCCTTCTGTTCTGAAATGTGATTTGTCCTTTTCATATGTGTTCATTTTTTAATTGTATCCTTTGGTATATATGATTGTGACTATTTTCTTCCACTATTTGATCTGAGGAAGTGGGTCTGGCCCACGAAAGCTCATCATCTAATAAACCATCTTGTTAGTCTTTAAAGTGCTACATAGTCCTGTATTTTGTTTCAGCTACATCAGAATAACACGGCTACATTTCTATCACTATACAACTATACAAAGGATTCAAAGTGGCAGCTAGCTTATTAATGAAGTCTCAAACCTACTTGTGATGGGGTGGATAAAATGTAGATCAGTAATGGGGCTAATTGACTGACAGACCACAGCTCAGAGGCTAAGCAAACTGACTCAGGGAGGGAGCCCAGCTGAGACAGATGACTAAATACAGGAATTTGGAAGCAGTGGTTGAGAAATAGGTGCAATTACTCCTAGTGGGATGGGAGACGAGGGGGTGGAAGATGTGTTTGGGGCTGTGAGACAAATAGCATGCAGTTGCTCCCTGGGAAGAGAGGGAGAAGTGAGGCTGGCAAGGGGCATATGGGGGCAGAGAGGACAAAAAAAAGTAAGTAAAGAGCTCAGAGGAAAGGAGTAAGGGCTAAAAAGAACAGGCCCTTGGCTACTGTGTACAGCAGTGATCCTTAGACTGAGTCTTGGGAGTGGCAAATGACTCTTTAATGCTTCTCCTGTGGCTCTTTGCAGGACAGGATATTAAAATGTGTGATTTAATTATTAACCAATCATGATGCTTTTACTGTGTTAATAACCAATTGTAATTGATAAAGTAAGACTACTTGGTCAATCTCAATATAAAAATGGCCCCATTGGGTCAGGCCAATGTTCAGTATCCATGTCTCCTTACAATAGCAAATGCCTAATACTTCAGAGGAAATGAACAGAACAGGAAATCATCAAATGATAGACCTACACACACAAGCAGGATGTGTCATAATGTTCAAAATATAACAACAGATTACTAAAGTAAATGAAACAATGAATTCACAGTACTGTGGCTCTTCTAAGTAATGCTAGCTCTAATCTGGCTCCTGAACCATCAAAGTCTGAGTACCACTGGTGTAAAGCATCCTTGAGCAAGAACCAGGAGCGGAAGGTGGGCCCGGGTTCCACTGCCAGCTACAGAAGACACAGAATCATCAGGCAGTGAGTGGTACTGCCACAGACTGCTGAAAATTGACACCTTGGACACATGCCTAGTGACCTAGCTGGAGGGCTGAGTCAGGAAGAGGCAGCAGCAGCTCAGGAAGTGAGAGAGGAGCAGCAGGCTGAGAAAGGGAGGCGGAGAAATGGCATGCAATTGCAGGAAGGAGCATCGACCTTGCAACGCTAATCCCCAGAAAAGGCAGAAGTGGGCACCATCCTTAGCAGTGAGTAGCATACCATGGGTCACTGCCTTTAGCAGGTCTGCATGACATGGCAATAAGAGTGCCTTGCCTAAGCTAGCACTTTCACTGCACAGGGAAAGGAAGTGTTTCAGAAAACCAAGCTATTGTAGGAAAAATTACAAAACCTTCATTCCACCGGAGAGCACCGGGCAGGCACAATTAGGAAACACACTTTTCTAGCCAAGATGCCTGTTCTTGGTGCACCCTTGCATTCCATCGCTTGTAAACCAGCCACTTGTTAGAACTGGCAGTGAGAGACCAGGAATATGCAGCACAACATATGCATCCCATTGCAATGCCCTGTACTCCAGTGAAGCAAAAGTGTCTCTGAGCAGATTATATGGAGAAGCTGACTGCCTCTTCCAGACATGAGATCTAGAGACCAAAGTTCTTTCTGGGCAGCATGGCATTCTGAAGATACCACCCACACGCATACACCCCTGAATCCTTCAAATTCAAGCCCACTGCACATTTTGTTTTATTGATCAAATCAGCTCAAGAGAGATTTTACTCCATTACTGTCCTGGCTACCACTTGAACCATTTCTGAACCAGATGTATCACTGAAAGGGTTAAAATAAACTCCTAACTGAAATTTGTGTTTTGACTCCAGAGACACCAATCTGCAGTAATAATGATGAAAGAACAGAGCTGAGATTTCACTTTGCACTGCAGCAGCCAGCAAACGCCACATGGTGGCTTATGAACAAAAAAAACCCAGCTTCTTAGGCGTTCGTATATATCCCAGATTCTTATTTGGAATGTCTTAACCTTTGAAATTGAGAGGTTGCACTTTTACTGTTTGTAGTATTATTTCCCTTTCCTCCCACAATACAATCATTTGTAGACATATGAACTTACCCCAGTTTAATGAGAGAAGCCAGGTTCGTTAGCATTTCCCCTTTATCCTTCCAGTCTCTCTTTTGGGTATTTATATATCTGCTGCAATTGCTTCTGCCAATAAATGGCAGATACTGTGATAACATTTCTACAACCAAACTCCTAGTGAATGTTCAGCTAAACAAAGTTTAGTTTGTTTTCAGATTTATGAATTAGTATTTTCTCACAGTAGCTATTGTATTTGTGTCCAAGCTTTATGCCTGCCAGGTTCACAGAGTACTATGAAATTCAGATTAGGGATAAATACAAGCCTTTCTATTAATCTTTTTTAGATATCACTGTGAGGAGCCAACAGACTGATGTTAGTCGGGGGACAGGAAGGGAAGGCATAAACAGCATGGTCATAAGTAGTTAAGCTATGGTTAAAAACAAGTAGGAAAACAAACACACAGAAAAACGAATCTCTCAGGTCATCTTTATCCACCATGAGACACTCAAAAAGGCACAAGTCTAATGTTTTTTTAAAAGATTTCTCATGCCATCTTTGAAGTATTAATTCCAACAACTCAAAGGACCAACAACTCAAACGGCTGTCAACTTGAAGCCGTTAATTACCCCCCCCCCCAAAAAAAAAGGTAGTACTGGGTTACAGTACTACCTTGCCCAGAGCCTCCCTGTCTTTGTGTTTTATACTCCTCTCACTGTGCTGCAGGACAGACACCCCACATCCTCCCCAAAAGAAAGTGGAAGAAGACTATTGCCTGATCTTGCCAAGAGAGCCATGTCTCCACAGACCTTTGTTGATTTCAGCACGGCTTTGCAAAGACAAACATACACACGCATGAGGTTAGATGCCTTTGCATAGCCAAGCCACTGATCTTGCAGAGAAAACACAGTGGAAACCAGCTATACACGGGGCTGTTAAATGCACTCAATCCCCTAAAAAAGAAACCGGTATTTTCTCCTCTAATCTGTCAGTTATCCATTTTAGGTTAACAAAATTCAGATTAAGGCCATTTTAAATTGATGGAGCATCATATTCTAAAACCCTTAGTATTAGAAGCAATCATACTGGCCAATAAGAAGTCGTGCTGCACTGCTCTCGCTCAGTTTCTGGCCAATAAGAACTGAGAGATTTTGCTGGGGGGGGGGCCCGGAGACAGTGTGCTAAAACCTCTCCCTCCCTTTGATCAGCACTGCTCCCTGCCACAGGGGCAGGTGCTGGCCGAATCCATCCTGCAGACTGTATCTTGCCTGCCTCTGGCCTAGCACAATGGGGTCCTGGTTCCTGATGCATACATAATCTTTCCACCTCCTCACCTGCTGTTTGCTGGAGAGCCTCACCAACCTCCCCCAACAGCCCGAACAATAAGGTCACGAGATGCAAACCAAATTACAGCTCTCCCTGACCCAAATGCATGGCCAACAAAGGCCACTTTTAGCATCAGCCTCTAACTACTACTTATGGAGTCTGTAATGAGCAAGCAGCATGTTAGCTCCTAACATCAAGTCCAGAGAGTACATGGTTAATATTTAATGTCAATTAAAAACTCTCTCCTCCCCACCAGGGCTTAGACTGGTACATAGCTGTCTTCCCAGGACCAATTCACCACACTTATTTTGCACTGCCAACAGGATTGCAGAATCGTGCTTCTGTAATTAGTTTGGCCAGGCTAGCCTCCTCACAGCCCTCTGTGCATTATGGTACCCTAGTGCGCATGGTTCCTAGCACTGCAAGTTCATTTCTGCAGGCACATGCAACAGGCACTCTGCTCCCCCAAAGAAACAACAGGACAGTGTCCAGGTTTCCCCCGAATTTACCAATGCAAATGCACTTAGGCAGGGGAGAAGTGCAGACACACATAGCTGGTGGCTTGGGGCAGGGGTGGAGGGGACCTGCCATGTGGATGCAGCTCAGCCACGTGTGACCAGATCAGAGGCCACCGCAATCAGGGTATAAGAATGCTGGACCATGTGTAATGCATGTGCATTTCTTTCCATTTTAGTTACCCCAGAGTTTACAACTTCATGGGATACCATTTTTCACACCTCTCAAGAGATCTTGACAACAGCAGCCAAGCAAAGGAAGGAGAAGAGGGAGAAGTTCTTCTATATTTTAATAGTTTTTAAAAAAATGAAAAAAAAACCTAGATGCGTGTGGAAATGAAAGCAGGATGAACTTTGGAGAGAGTCATTAAAAATAGTAAAGTAGCAAGTGAAGGCAGCTTTTCACTGTGGGTCACATTCAGGCCCATAAAGATTATCACCATGATTGGGCCATTAACCTAATTAATTTATATTCCTCAGACTGCTGGAACAAGCCAATGCTTCCTAATTTTCAAACTAACTATGTAAAATCCTGTTACAAATAACCAGTTAAATTATGTTTAACCAGTTAACTAACAGGTTGCGTCGCGGGTGGAGACCACTAGAGCAGCTCTCCCGCCTGCGGTGGGCCCAGCCAGGCAGGGCACACTGCACTGCATCGTGGGCTGGACATCGCTCCAGCCCGGGCAGGGCAACTTAACTGGTTACCAGAAAGCATCACCTAGTAAGAATGATGCTTACTAGGTAACCAGTTACTCGATTACATCTCTGTTTCAAACTAGCCCAGTATTATTATGGTAAAGCCCAGTAAAGTAATTGGCATTGCTATACTACATAGTTGCACCATGCCAGCCTGTCTTTAGGTACTGAGAGTACAGATGTAAGAGTGTAGTTGATTAACTGATAAGCAAAAGCTTATAGGTTAATGCCATATACTACATGCATTTCCCTCCCTCCACCCCACCTTGCCAGTACATTTTTTAGCAAGCTGGCCAGCAGCCCAGCTCAGTCCTGGTTTGTGATGGGACCTACCCACCCCCTTTGAGTTCTGGCTCACCCCAGGCCCGGGAGCTTAGACACACACACACTCTCCAGACAGGGGTTGCTGCACCCTGCGCTGCAGCCTCTATCAGAGGCTGCAGCACAGAGCAACAGGCAGTCGGTCCGTGAGGGGAGCTAGTTTTTAAACTGGCTTCCTCACAGACCAGCTCCCACCTAGCAACCTGCACTGCTGCCTCTGATACAGAGGCAGCAGCATGGCATGGCAAGAGGCTCCTTGAGAGTGAGGCCAGAGTACACTGGCTGCCAGCCCCACCCCCGGGGACTAGAGACTAGTCGATTAACCGATAAGAATTTGTGGGTTTAATCAATTAACCAATATTTAACATCCTTAACAGATTTCTCAAGACCAGTAGTGCCCAAACTTTTCCAGGGGCATGTCCCCTTACCAGTAATGGAACCTATGTATCTGTGTCCCCCTCTGTTGTTGCACAGTAGCTCAGCACAGGAGATTGGGCTGAAGGTGGAGCTGGGGGCAGGACTGGACTATGGTCTGGTGTTGCTCCCTCCCCACCCCTTCTGGAGGCTGGCATGGGCCCTGCCATGTGCCCTCTTGCAGCTCACAATTTAGGAACCACTGCCCTGATATCCCATGGTAGATTAAATAAACACACAAAGGAAAGAAAAAACTCACAATTCCCAGGTTCAGCTCCCATCTGCCAAACAGATTAGATCTATTTACTTCCTATGCCTTGCTCCGCCCCACCTCTCTCCAGTGAGATCTAACATCCCCAGCTCTGCCTCCATTAACAGCTTCTCAATGGAGTTCAAAGCAGTTCCCTGCACCTGAATCAATTCTTAAAAGAAATCTCTTAAAAGGTCTAGGAGTGTGAGCACAAGGTTTTGTATCAGGTGTGGATGGGCTACACAGCACAGAGGAATGGACTGACTGGGCAAAGCTAGGCAGACAAATGGGGCTATTTTTAAGCCACACTTGGGAGCTGAACCTAGGGCAGACTGGAGGGATTTTGTTCTTGCTCTAGTCTATCAGAGCATTAAAAAAAAAAAAAAAAAGTATTGTTCATGAAACTGCCAATGGGTACCACCATCTCAGTGGGGGATCAGGCGCACACCTTATTGACAGCACTCAGTTTGTGGTGCATGGCCGAGGGTGAAAGGAGCAAAAAAATTGACTCCCAGGATTATGGTTAACAAGCCAAGGGATGAGAATTACCAATGTGTCAGTAAACAGTAGGCAGGGCCCAAAACATTACAATAGCCACCACTTCAAGGAATCCCCACCACTTCGTGGAATGCTATTACAATATATTCCTCCAGCATGGTTAAACACTGCTACATCTTCAAGCATATGTGGCATGACTGTTTTAACAGATCTGTGTTAAAGATTTGGACAGAGCAAGAATGTACCAAGTCAACTATTACACCCTAAAACGGAATTAGGTCAAGGGACGATGATTGTAACCTGGTCCCTCAACAGTTTTTCCCTGTAGTTTAAACAAACCTTCAGCAGTAAGTCTGCGTGTAAGAGCGGGTGTGGGCTGAGGCCCTTGAGCATAAGCCAAGGTGGCACTGCGCAGATGCTAAAGAATGGTCTACGCCAGCCTCACAGCCCTGACTTTTCAGTCATAAACACCCTTCATGTCAAAAAGCCCTACAATAAAAAGCAATTCTATAAAGAATTACTGCAATTAAGTCCTTAGTGAGGACAGTCTCCACACAGCATGGGAGAATGGTACAAGATACCATTCTCCAGCAATGTAAACTCCATGGGGGAGGGAAGAAGAGCAGGAGCAATACAGAGTCAATTTAGATTTTGTACTGTTGCGAATCATGGGAAGTTGCTCTGGAAATCAATATAGTTAAATTGCTATATGGTCTGACACAAAGTTCACTAGTATGAATTTGAAAGGAGAAAGGTGCTAGACATTCATTGCTCCAAAGATGCAAGGTCTTGGACAGAGTCACTCATTCCCATGGAGGGTAATTCACATGTATTATATTCTATTGTACCTTTCTACAGTTGATAACAGTGACACTCACCTACACTTTCACTCACCACACCCATCAGCAAGGGGCTAAAAATTACAATGTTAAAATTCCCTATCTCTGAAGCCATGTACTCGGAATCTTTTGCAAACTACTAAATCCCAGAGAAGAGCCTGGGAAAAAACAGCACAATTGTTTCCATCTGCAAACTCCTCATGACACAGCCCCACCCCCGCCACCCCCACATAAGAAAGGGGAGAGTGACTCCAAGACTCACAAATAGGAATACAAAGTCCACTAATGGCCAGTCTCACCACACCACAGGGGGAGGAAGTAGATTTCAAAGCATCAACCAGCTTTTATACATGTGCAACTTGAGAAACATCTTCTCCAATGCAGGAGTCACCCAGCAGAACTCGTGCCACCCACAATATCATCAGTCTTACACCCAATCCACTATATTATCCATACTGCCACCTTCTGCATGCTGAGTCTTCAGCAAACCTTCAGCTGCCTTGTGAAGTACCATCCTAATGCAGCCAGTGAAAAGAGGGGATTAGGCCATGACCACTGAGGAAGCAGCACCCTTAGTTCTTTGCTTCTGGTCCTGTGCTCAAATTCAGCACAGAAAGTTAAATTAAAACAAACTGGAGGGGGTTATTTAAGAGTTTCCATGTCAACGCCAGTTATGTTAAAGATGCTGTAATTCTTCAGGAAGTTCAGTGTGACATTTCTACCACTAGTTCTGCCATGACCTTTGGAAACCTGTTCCCAGGCACATATTCAGGTTACATTGTAAATCAAAGACATTTTAGTAGTTCCCACATTTTTAACTTGAGTTCCAAATTTGGTGTTATCGAGGATTTTTGTGGGGGTTGCAATAATTTTTTCCCACCCACCCCCACAAATGCCTCTCCTTCTGGCATCAGAAATATTATTTCTGCTGCCTTTTACAGCACTTGTGGCATATGATCAGAAGATCACAAATTGCTGATCAAGACCCTCAAAAATTCATGCCAGAAATGGAAGTTAAGAGGTCTTTTCTCCTCCCCAAAGGATATGGCGCTCTGGTCAGCTGCCTAGCAAGGAACAACATCCCATGTATGGCACTTTTTTAAAATTCCCAAATTTGTTTTGAAGTGTACCGAGAAGATCACACTTGCATAAGCAATCTCTGCTGTAAAAGACATCTTCACTTAAAAAAAACAGAATAACTTAAAAACAGGAATTCAAAACCGACTTACGTTTAGCCTCTGACAGATTCTGATTAGGTGACCAGACCAGCATACCAAGGTTCTCTCTCTCCTGACAGCGCCTTGTAAGTTTGGCTTGAGAAAAAAAAACAGATATGCAGCAAAGTTAAAAATAGATTCAAGAATCTGATCGCCCACTAGTACAGAAGCAAACTGGGTACAAAAGTGACTTACTGTCCAGCTTTTAGTCAGTCTAACAGTCAGTCCATCTCCCTTTAGACCAAAGATCTCTATTTGTCTCTTCTATACATCACTCTTAATTCAATGCAAGAGAGGAAGTATATTCACCCTCTTTCATGCAAAAAATTCTAAATCCACAGTTTAACATTTCTACATCAGGATACTTATTTCACTTCTGCCTGGCCCCTTCCTTGTGAGAATAGGCATGCAGAATGAAGAACATTCTAGGATTTTCTGCAAATCCCTGTTAGTTAGCGCAAGCCCTCCTCCAGCTAGTCTGGATGATCATCATATTTCCACAATTACATTTCATACTTGATGTCATGGATATTAGGATCTGTGCCTTTGATTGTGCCATTATACTCTAAATAGGAAAATGGCTCTGTTCATATATGTCTATCACAATAAACAGTTGCTGATATAGTGCATTAAAATAGTCAATTCAAAGCCACATGCATGTTGGTTTCAGAAAGAGCAACAGGAACACCACCACAAGTTTGTGTACAGTGAATTCTTGACAGCTGTTCAATTCCTTACACCATTAGCCAGGTAGGGTATGAGAGTTATCAGAAGTAGACAAAAAACGGGGAGAGCAGTACCAAAAATCCAGCACTGAGTCAGGACATGCAGTAATATCCATTACTAGAACTGGCAACATTACCACTAAGAGAAATACTCTCATTATCTAGTTATCTGTGAGTGCTGGGCATTATTATTACTACTACAAAACCTTCATGGAGTGTTAAAGATGCACAGTGCTTCATATACAGAATGTAATATACCCTTGTCCCAATCTGATTAATGATCTATAAACACAAAGTTCGTGAAAATAAATTCTTCGGGTATATGTGCATTGAACTATCCCTGCATCAGCAAGTGTCACAGCTCAGGGCTACAGACTGTGGGGCTAAAAATAACAGTGGTGTAAATGCTCCAACTTAGACCAGGCCTCAAGCTCTGAAGTGACTCCCCTCCCTGGGTTTCAGAACCTGAGCAGAACAGCTACTCTATTTTTAGCTCCCCAAGCCTGAGTCTGTAGACTTGGGCTGCAAATCATTGCTTCATATCTTTTTTTTCTCTTCCCAAGGCAGACATACCCTTAGTGATGAGAAGCAGTGAAAAGAGACCCTACCCTAAGATACCAAGTGTGTGAAGTCAGAACAGGATCTACTTTTACGATGCACGCAGTACAGAGAGAGTTATGCAGAGTTACGTCAAAGGAAGCATGGTGCTGCTAAATACCTGTTCTTCAACAGGCTACATCAAAACCATTTGGTGGATGCATGCAATGATCCTTAATAATTTCACCACTCAGGCTGCACTGTTTTTTAACATTGCCTCTCCTTAACTTGGCATTAGACAGCAAACCTAAATTATGTTTTCAGGTAACTGCTTAAATCCCATTAATACCATTTTAAAAACTGGCATGTTATTAACCTTTAATTTAATGCAAAGATGCAGATTATTTTTACTCTCAATTGTCCGGATGCTTTCACATTTGCATTATCCCTATGCCACACCCCATTTATGCAAGAAAGTTTTTCCTCTGTTCTGCCATGAAGATTCTGAGAAATGAATGACCTTTTTCTTTTCTCTGGCATTTTAAGGAGATTGGCAACTGAATCTTTCCAGACACCTTCAAATTCCAAGTATCCGGAAGACTCTGCCTTGGAATACTGTGAGCAGTACATGTTTTCAAGACTTTCCACATTAGGCAAAAAGTGGGGGTGGGAACTGCGAAGAGAGAAGAAAGCATTCTCTGGAATAGAATGACAGGGTGGCGATGGGATGTTCTAGAGAGACAATACAAACATTTTAGTGTAAAATGGCAATAACTGGATTTTGAACAAAACTAGTATTGCACAAAAGTATATCTAAAGATGGCCTCACACTATTTAAGGATACACAAATAAATGCACAAGGAGAGACTCCCATTACGGTTTACTTTAAACAATGACAGTCAGCTACACCCAAAAAAGTCTGTATTCAGCTGTATTTTGTCGAGTTAGGATTCAGGAGTCAATTGTTTAAATGCCAAAAAGAGGAGAGTTAGAGTTAAGGTTGCCCACTCGTGCCTTGTACCTCTCCAGAACATGCAGAGTAGCTAAATGTAAAGCCTCTGAAAACACCTTAGTAACTGGTTTTCAGAGATCAAGTTCAGCCACACTGCACATTATGGAAGGGTAATTACGGAAGGTGCTACCCTGAGGGTACGTTTACCCTACAGCAGCTATGTAGACACTTCTACCCACTAGGCCCAGGAAGGACTCAACCCACCTCCCTACTAGAGATGTGGGCCACTACTCAACTATCCAATAAGCAGAAGCTTATCAGATATAGTCGACTAGTGATGAGACTAGTCACTTCCCCTCCACCATCACCTCCCCCCTGCTGCCTTTATCAGAAAGGCACAGAAAAGTGAGAGGGGGGGCGGAAGGGGAAAGGCTGGGGAAGAGAGCAGGAGCCAGTGCTGGGGAGACCCAGCTTAAAAGCCGGTTCCCCCCAGCACCATTTCCGCAGGGGACAGGGGAGGTAGAGGCACAGTGGGAAACGGCACAAGTGGAGACTGAAGCAGTCTCTGCTTGTGCGGCTTCTGCTGCAGTTCTGCTTTTGAAATGGACAAGAGCCCTTGCTGGCCCCAGGCAGCTTCCTTTTGAAATATACAAGAGCGGGGCTGGAGCTATGATACATTTCAAATACTCAGGTGCTACAGAGAGAGCGGGGCCAGTCCCCTGCTGGCCCTGCGCTTCCTGCAGGGCTTCCGCTTTTGAACAGTTCAAAGGTGGAAGTGTTCTTATAGACTAATAAAATAGTCGACGGAAATCCCATTGACTATTCAACTAATCTAAATTTAACATCCCCACCTTCCTTAGGTCAAGGAAAGGGATTTTTCCTTTAATCAAGGAGGTAATTCACCCACCTCTCCAAAAGCTGATAGCTAGGTCAATAGAAGAGTTATTCTGTCAGCCTGGCTGTCTCTACCTAGTGGGGGTAGGTCAAGGGTTCTCAATTTTGGGTTGTTTTTTTTTGGGGGGGGGGGGGCTGGGTCCCCCTTTGAAAATATTTCAAGTTCTGACAAAAACCACCCTCCCCCATATCATGCCACTCTTACTTCTGCACTGCCGCCTTCTTCAGAGCTAGGCGGCCTGCCAGATGCCACTCACAAGACTATTGCTAGGGTGTTGAGAGACAGTCACAGCCCTGTTGACATAGCTAGGTTGAATTAAGTGTTAGGAGTAGACTGGGCCAGGGAAAGTTTCAACTCACGGTCAGCAGACCTCCAGAGATCTGTGTACTATGTCTAAATGGCCCACGAAAGGTTGTTGTTACTACCACAGAACAGTGGTTTTCAACCCTGGACCCTTGGAGGTCTACAGACTAGGTTTTAGATTTCTAGTGGGGTCTGCATCTCCATTTGAAAATTTTAAGGGGTCTGCAAATGGAAAAATAAAAGCCACACTGAAAACCACTGGACTAGGCTTAACTCTGCATTAACAATGATCAGGTGCATTTGGGGTTCAGATTCCT
>CM057848.1:19441960-19486692 GCA_030068395.1 Apalone spinifera
CCCCCCCCCCCCCGAAAGAACCGTGTGTAGACTGAAGTTTCACTTTCAAAATACCCTTTTTCGAAATACCGCTGGGACACAATTATGCAAATGAAGTGTGGAATATTTAAATCCCTGCTTCATTTGCGCTTTCAAAGTGCTTCATTTACATCCCTCTTTCGAAAGAGGGATGTAGTCTAGACGAGCCCCAAGCGTGGGAGCTTCTTTAGAGAAGAATCTGCTGAACACCACTGTGCCTTTAACAACATGAAAGACTCTTCTTTGGCTTTCTGCCTTAAAAATGATTTTCATCCCAAGGCACTTAAATACTCATGAATGTAAGGTCCCATCTTTCTCCCACTGAAGTCAATAGGAGTTTTGCAATTTATTTCTCAGGCAGCACTATCAATCCCTTATATAAAACCAAGATGATCTGCAGAAACTGAGGGAGCCAGCCACATATGGGTGCTATCAAAAATAGCCTGTGCCTCTCACACAGGCTAACTAGTCACATACACAATATTAGACTTTTATTTAAAGTTCTCTAGCAGATACTGCAATTTCCTGTTTCCTTAAGAAAATGCTAATTTTGCTGTCACTGGAACCAGGTGTTTGCAGTGTGATAGAATATTAAGTTCTCCGGCAATTTCTAATCAACATGAATACATCTAAGCTGACACCAAGTGATATGAGATGGGTTGAATCATCAATTCCTTGTTAGAGTTTGCTTAAGGACTGAGAAAAATATAGCATGTGTGTTCTACAAGCCATGTAACAATGCATTACAGTTATTTTGGGTCACATCTCCATGATCCATATGCAAAAAGCTCATCTTCTGCATCCTAACCTCTGCTTTCTACCCACTTCCACCCCAGAGTTGTGCAGGCTGGGATCCACATGTGTGCAAGAGGGGGAAATCCATACACGTGTAAAGCCCAACGCACATTACCTGGGAAAGGCTAAACAGCCTCGAGCTCTATTATAACTTTTCCATGAAGACTCATCTACAGAATAGAAACATTCTTCTGCTCCTACCCGAAACAAGACAAGACTTGGAACAGCTGCAGTCAGTGGGGGAAGGAAGAATGCTTACTAGCCATACTGTGTAGCTGAACCCAGCCTCCTCCAAGTACCCCAAGACACCTCCAATCCCAATCTAGAATGAGCAGGGATGATTTCTGCCAAGTGGATCCTTCAAATTTCATTTTGCCTTAACACCTCCTGTGGACTTTACCAGTTAAGGATGTTAAATTGCAGTTAATTTACTAATCGAGTAGTCGATGGAATTTCTATTGACTACTCGACGAGTAGATAGGCACTTCTGCATTCCTCCTTTGAATGGGGCTCTTGTACATTTCAAAAGAGGAATGCAGAACACTGCATGCAGCCTGGGGCCAGCGGGAAATCCCACTGACTCCAGGCTGCACATGGGTGTGCCAGTGTTGAAATGTGCATTATAAAGTGGAAGTGCCCTCATGGACCCTGGGGCCCGCGGGGGACTCAAAGTCCCCAACTGACCCCGGGCTCCATGTTTCGCTGCTGATTTGAAATGCCAGGTGGAGCCCAGGGTCAGCTGGGGACTCCACAGCATTTCCACAGAACCCAGCTGGGAGTCCCCAGCTGACTATGGGTTTCACACAACATTTCCTCAGAACTCAGGGTCAGCTGGGGACTCCCAGCTGACCCCGGGCTCCAGGTGGCACTGCTGCTTTGAAACACCGAGGCAGTGTTCAAAGGGGCAGTGCCACACAGCTGAGCCAGGCTCAGCTATGCAACGCTGCCTCTTTGAAGTACCTCCTGCCCCCCCTTTGCTGCTCCTATCCGATAGAGGCAGCAAGGGGGGAGTGAGGGAGGGAAGTCAAGTAGTCAATTAGTCAACTGACTATCCAATAAGCATTTGCTTATTGAATAATCAACTAGTCTTTAACATCCTTATTACTAGTACAGAGGTGATCCAGCCCTCTATTGCCTCCTGAGACTTCTGCCAAGTAGTGACCTCCACAGAGGTAGTTGCATTAGTCTGTATCTACAAAAACAACAAAGAGTCTGTGGCACCTTACAGATTAACATTCATTTGGGCATCAGCTTTTATGGGTAAAACCCACTTCGTCAGTGGCATCTGACAAAGTGTTTTTTTACCCACGAAAGCTTATGCCCAAATTAATCTGTTAGCCTGTAAGGTGCCACAGATGCCTCTTTGTTTTTACTGTGCAGCATCATGAAGTTTCCCCTTCAGTGGCGTTACTTAGATGCACTTTGCTCCCAGCCTAAGTATAACCAGATCTGTACTTAGCACATTTCACTATTCCCTAAAGTTTAGGGAATTCTGCAGCTACAGAGATCACAGTATCTCTAGCAAGAGGTAACAGGAAAGGCTTTCAGAACCACACTGAACTTTGAGTGACTTAAGTTTATGTGTATAAAAACCTGAAATCTTCTGAGTATTGACTGTAAGATTCCAACACTCAAAGACTATCAAATAACTAGCAACAGCATTTACTGAGTCTCTGTCATATCTGATGGGAATTAATATTTTGATGTTTTATTATAATAGGAGTATAGACTTTTATTGGAGGCTAGAAGAAACAAAATCAAAGCTGTTGCACGAGGCATCGGGGATCGGTTGGAAAAGGCTTTCCTTGTCGACTGATCCCCATCTAGACTGCCACTTTTTGCCAGCAAATTGCCATGTCGGCAAAAAGCAGTGGACATTTTTATTCTAATGAAGCATGGGATATTTAAATCACCGCTTCATTAGTGATTTCGGTAGGTCTAATTCCTCCTGCGACAAAGGGATGCAGTCTAGACATACCCTCACTGTTGCAACCCAGTTAAATCAGCATTACTGAATTCAAAGAGGCAGTGCATTTCAACAAGACTTGGCTCTAACAAAACTTACTCTGATGCAAATGCATTAAAACTATTTTGAGAACCATTAAAACAGAAGAAAGATTTTTCCAGCCTCTTCCCCTGTTGTCAGTGTTAACAGTCTCAGGCAACCACCCAATGTATTTCAAAGCAGTGCTCTGCTATGTATTGCTGCTTCCTTATGCATGTGACTTATCCTTGGTCAGCAGATTATGCTTGTGACCCCCTTTCATTTCTATTTCAGCAAGGCTGCCTAGATTTAACATCCTGATGAAGTACAACGTTGTACATACTGTAGTAGTGTTAAATGCAGCAGAACATTTCTAGATCAAAACCCAGTGTGTCAGGCAACCTTTTTAATTAAAAAAAGTTATAAATTAAGCAGCAGTTAGCTCTTCCTTTACATAGCTACACCTGATTGGCACAATAATCTATATGCAAATAAATTGCTGAAGGCAAATTTGTATCCACCTGTGAAACAGAAATCTAAGTAGTAGCTTCTATATATAAAAGCAGCCCCCTACACTACAGGAGTAAATGAAGGTGCTATGCTACAAACCCAGAGAGGTTTATATAATAACCATTAAGACAGTGTGAAAATATTGCTTTAAAAGTTACTGAGTTAAAGAGGTCATTTTGCACTTCTAAGAACATTGTAAGAGCTCAAGGAAAATGAGCTCAGTAATACAAGTTCTCTGTTAAGAACAAACAAGTTCAACTCAAAACTAAGCTGAATTTCATGTATTTAGTTTTTTAAATGATCAGATGAAAGGTGCTACCTATTTTAGTGTGATAGCTAGAGGAATTTGATTAAACCAGCCAACAACAACAACAACAACAAAAAAGGAAAAACAAAAGGCGCACACACACACAAATCTAGATTTGCTCCCAGTGAAATCCAAATTAAAACGTTTACCATTTGAGGCCTTGCCTTTTTTTTTTCCTGGGGGTTTATGAGTCCACTCATTTTTTCCTGCAAGCAGGTGGCACCAATGTGCAGCCAAAAGGATCTGTTCGATCATTTAAGTGGATGGTCTTTATACATACATACATACATAATTATAAATTTATATTTTCCACATACACAGAACTAGGTCCCTAATTCTCAAGTGAATGCTGCATAGACAGACCCCTATACCCCACATAGATCATTTCAGGCCAAGTTCATAATTTAATACACCCAAAAATTTTAGTGCACAGCATTCAGAAAATCCAGCAATATTCTCCACTATCAAATGATATTACTGTGTGACATCTGTTTACAGTTTTGCTAAACAGTTGCCATGAGAATCCTAATTTTTGGAGGCAAACAGTCTCAATAATATCAGAAAATGTATGTATTGTTTATATACTAGTAGCTCACTTGTCCACTTAAGAATCATAAATAGTTACTAAGATACATTTCCTCATCCACGTCACTAAGACTTAGACCTGGTCTACACTGGGAGTTTAGGTTGAACGTAGCTGCATTAGGTCGATTTTCTAAACTGAGTCCACACGCCACTACTTCCCTTCCATCAATTTTAAGGCTTGTTAAATCGAATGTCTGTACTCCTGCTTTTCACAAGTAGTAAAGCTAATTCGACCTTGTATGGTCGACTTTACAGTAGTACAGACACAGGACTGTGACCACTCTGGTCAGGACTTTAAACTCTACTGCTCTCCATGTGAGCAGGAAAAGCCTCGGAAAATTGAAATTTGAATTTCATTCTGAGTGGCCAGCGTGGCAAGCAGACATCGCTCAGAGTAGGCAGCAGACCTGAGCAGCAGATTCAAGGGTT
The DNA here is from genome assembly GCA_030068395.1 of Apalone spinifera. Lineage (NCBI taxonomy): Eukaryota > Metazoa > Chordata > Testudines > Trionychidae > Apalone > Apalone spinifera. The sequence goes on from CM057848.1 coordinate 19,446,589, forward strand.
GCAGAAGAGGATCAGCATGGAGGTGCACAAGATCCTAGACCTCACCGCTATGTGGAGAGAGGACTTTCTTCTTGCAGAACTACAAACCAGAGAAAGGAATACATATATCTATGCCAAGATAACAAGGGGCTTGGAGGAGAAAGGATATACCAGGGATGCCCAGCAGTGTTGAATGAACATAAAAGAGCTGAGGCAGTCATACCAGAAGACACAGGAGGCAAACAGGCAGATCATTGGCAGAAACATACCGCTTATGTGAGCAGCTGAATATAACAGTGGTGGGGACCTGACTGGCTTTCCTAGCCAGTTGGTGATTCCTCCCAAGACACTCCTTTGGAGCCTCAAGCGGCAGTGTGGAGGAGGAAGAGTGTATTTAGTAGGTGAGCAGGATAACTGATATCACCAACAGCCAGGGCCTTTTCATAACTTTGGAGACAATCCCCTCCTCCCAGGATGCTGGGCACCGATCCTGGAAAGGGCACTTCTGGTGAGTTCACGAAGGCACACAGGTGCGATCTGTGGTGGCCAACTATGCTTACACAGCAGGGATCACCAGGACAGCTTGTTAACGTGTCTGGAGACAAAACAGGCATCCCCCTTGCACATCTCCATAAAGCTCTCATACAGGAACTCTTTAATCCTTCTCACAAGGTTTCTGGGGAGGCCTGCCTTAAACATCCTCTTTAGTAGGACACCTTCCCACCCCAAGCCAGCAGTAAGTGCTCTGTCATCAATGCAGCACAAAGCAGTGCAGCAGTAGCCACATTCAGTCAGGATCTGCCAAACACAGTGGCCTTACATGAGCCCCTACCCCGATGCCAGGCCTGGATCCCTTCCCCCACATAGGCTCAAACCCCAGCCTGTCCCCTACCACCAAACCAAGTCCAGCTGCTCCCCGAGAACTCTGTGGTGTACCTGCTGTATAGAGGCTGCTTAAAAGCATAACTGTGGCTTTGCTCATAATATACCCCATGGTCTCTAGGCAGACCCTTTTTTCTTACAGACTAGGTTTTAAGCTCTACAACGCATCTCTGGTAAAGTCTGCCCTTCGCTTTTGATAACAGCAGGAACAACAGTGAGCGTGCTGCACACTCCCCTGGCTCCACCAGCTGTCCGGCTAGCACAAATCTGCAGGAGAAAATGGGGAAGGGATGACAGGTTCAAGAAGCAAAAGCAATCTGCCCATTTGGAAAAGGAGCACTTAAGCAAGTGGAGGAATACTCTGCAGCTGGAGACGAGAGTAGAGCGTGCAGGAAGCTGCAAGTGAAGAACCAGGAAAAGAGTCTTAAAGACATGTGGGGCAGGGAGCAGAAGGAGAAGATAATCAAGGACAGCCTTGCATTCAACCCTCCGGGATAGGTCCCAAAGTAAAAGGCTGTCCTCACAACAGATCACACACTAGGAATGTTAAATTGCAGGTAACTGACTAATCAAATAGTTGATGCATTTTGCAGTCTCCTGTGGCATTTCAAAGCAGCAGGACTGCGTGCAGCCTGGGATCAGCTGAATCCCCAGATGATCCTGGGCTCCAGGTGGCACTGCCGCTTTGAAATGCCAGGAGGAGCCTGACACTGGGCTCCTGCGGCAGTGTTTCAAAGCAGCAGCACTGCCACTTTGAAGTACCCCGTCCTTTCCTCATCCCTTGCTGCAAAACACGTGTGATTCGCCAATCTGACCATTCATAAAACTGTCTTTCAAAGCCTCTCTGGTTTGCAGTGCCCTTCGGTGTGCTCTCCTTAATGCCCTGGTGTCTGGCTACTCATAATCACTGGCTAGGCACTGTGCCTTGACCCCCTCCCCGCCATATAAAACTTTCCCCTTTGCTCTCACAAATATTATAAAGCGTACAGCAGGCTGCCACTACAATGGGAATGTTGTGTTCGCTGAGGTCTAACTTACTCAGACTGCAGAACTTTCCCTTTAGAAACCAAAAGCACATCCTACCACCATTCTGCACTTGCTCAGTCCATAATTGAAATAGGGATGTAAGTGACTAGTCAACAAGCTGATAAGCAGAAGCTTATTGAATAGTCGACTAATGATGCAACTAGTCACTTCCCCCACCTTGCTGCCTCTATTGGAGAGAGGCAGAAAAGCGGGTGGGGAGAGCAGGAGCCTGTGACGGAGGGAGCCGGCTTAAAAGCCAGTTTCCCCCAGCACCATCTCTGCAGGGATCAGGGGAGGTAGAGGCACAGCAGGAAACAGCGTGAGTGGGGACTGAAGCAGTCTCTGCTCCTGCCACTTCTGCTGCGATTCTGCTTTTGAAATGTACAAGAGCCTCACTGGGTCTCTTGTACATTTCAAACGCTGAGGCACTGCAGGGAGCACAGGGCCAGTGGGGGAGTCCCTGCTGGCCCCATGCTCCTTGAGGGGCTTTGGCTTTTGAAACATTAATCGAATGATTGATGGAAATCCAATTGATTATTAAATTAGTTAATCAATCTAAATTTAACATCCCTAAGTTGAACAGCTCTTTATTGCGGTCCAGATGGCAGTCCAGACTGCCCATGAACACCTTTGTGAGCCATGGAAGCAAGGGGTAGGCTGGGTCACCAGGGGTTACATCTGGCATTTCAACACCTCTGATAATAATTTTCCAATCTGAGAAGAAAGCTCCTGCTTGCAGCTTTCTGAAGAGGCAGAACTTCCTAAAGATGCACAGGTCATGCACTTTACCTGACCATCCCACATAAATGTTGGTGAAACAGCCCTTGTGATCTTCCAGCGCCTGCAGCACCATCAAGAAGTACCCCTTGTGGTTTATGTACTCCTTGGCAAGGTAGTCGGGTGCCAAGGTAGATGGAACACACATCCCTATCACCCACCACAATTAGGGAATCCCAGCATGGCAAAACACTCTGCTATGTCCTGCATACTTCCCAGAGTCACCACCCTCCATTGCAGAAGGGTACCAATTGCTTTGTCTAGTAGGGATGTTAGATAGCAATCAATAGGGATGTTAGCTAGCAATTAATTGAATAGTTATGTAATCATACAAAATATTATCGTTCCATAACTGTCCCAGGGCAGGGCCCGCAGCCAGTGCGCTCTTGGTCCCAATTCCAGGAAGCCCACTACCGCGCCATGCAGCTGCTCTTATACAGAGACAGCAGTGCGGGATGGCAGAAGCCTCTGTCCACAGAGGACCCAAGCTCAGAGACTGGTCCGTGGCAGCAGCTCCTGTCCGTGGAAGGTCCAAGCTCCCCGCAGACAGAGGCTGCCCTGGCATCAGTGTTCCCTTTAATGGGCACAGCAGCAGCACAGAATCACAGATGATTAATTAGCCCCACCCAGTCAGCCAGCTCTGTGCAGGGAGCCCTGACTGGGCGGGGCTGATTAATCACCTGAGAAGCTGTGCGGCCTGGCAATATTGAGAGAACACTGGGATGCATTCCACAGAGCAGCCTCCCTTGAGCCCGCGCCCCACTGCCTTTCATAGAGAGGCAGCAGCGGGGGTGAGGCAACTGGCTTGCGTGAGCCTATACAGTCAAGGAGCTGGCTTGAAAGTCAGCTTCCCCATACATACCAGCTCCTGCCCACCCCCCTCAACCTCTGTGCTGCTGCCTCCATCAGAAGGCATCAGAAGGGGGGGGGGGGGGGGGGGGGGAGGCAACTAAGGATCCAGTACTCATGGGGAGCAGACCTCCCACTCTCCCACCCTTGCAAGGTGTGTGTGGGGGGGAGGAGACTGACGACGACACGCAGATGCATGTAGTCAATAAGATTAGCTGATGGTCTAGGCTTATTGGTCAATCGTGTACTCAACTACATGCTGACATCCTTACTGGCTACTTGGATCACAACAGTCCCCACTACAGATTTCCCCACCCCAAACTGATTCTCAACTGATCAGTAGCTGTCTGGCATTGCAAACTTCCACAGGGCAATTGCCACTCGCCTCTCCACTATCAGAGCAGGTCTCACTTTGGTATTCTTGAGCTTAAGGGCAGGGGAAAATCTATTTGCAAAGTTCCATGAAAGTGGCCTTGCATATTCCAAAGTTTTGCTGCCACTGCTGATTGTCTCACAGCTGCAGCACTACGTGGTCTCAGTCTGTGCTTGTCTCACGGCACCGAAACCAGCATTTCACTGTGTCCAGCGGATCAAAATGCCGGCACCATTTGCCAGTCACTTAAGTGCTTTGCAAAAAAGTTTGTTCATGGCCTTGCAAGATTCTTCCTCATTCTAGTGGACCCTAGATACACCCTGCATATACTCCACCATAAGGCTCACTATGGTTATTTATTTTTGCCATAATGCTTTGAGGCTCAACATGATCCATGATGGTTTTCATATTTATGCTGCTATTGTGTTTGCGCGGATAACCAGGAAAAAAGGGTGCGAATAAACGGTTTGCTTTCAAATAGGTGGAGGGAAGAGGGAGAAGAGACTAGTGTATTTGGGGATGCTGATGGCATGTACCCAGAACCCCCCACTGCAGTTTTGATCCCAGCATGCCCTGGGAGCATAATTCATAATGTAAAGAGGCACAGGAACTATGTGATAGCTACCCACAGTGCATCACTCTCAAAGCTGGTGGTAGCCACGCTATTGAGGACATGCTACTCCAAACTGCATCAAATTCTTTTGCACAGAAGGGATATATACCAACTTTACAAAATTCAAAACTTTACAAAATAAGGTGATAAAAAAAATCAACTTTAATAAATTCACCCTTATGTCGCAGCATAGACATGGCCTTAGATTATCAGAAGTTTAATCAAGTAATAAGATTTTTTTGGATCACTTTATATTTTGCCCTTAAATTCAAGAAACTAGAGATGTCAGTTTCTGCTTTATTGATGGCCAGTTTCACTTTCAGTCTTTTAGTGGTGCAGTGTTTGGATTAAAACACTGTTTTTAAATGCAGGCCAAGTTTTATGCATTCCTAAAAGATTGTTAACCCTAGCTACTAACAACCCACCAAAATTTTTTTTAAAAGTTGTAAAACCTATCAATACTACCACTGAAAAGCGTGAAGGCATGTCTACATAGGGAGAAAGCCCTGAGTAGCTTCTCTGCATGACCTCCCTGCAGACATTTACTCCACATAAAGAACATCTTGGATTAATCCATTTACATACTTGGAGGTGCCTTTAAAAAAAGTCATATCCTATCTTATTTTGCAGTAGTTTCCTTGCATAGAAAAGCTCCAAAAGTAACAACTTACTTTCTCACATAGAATCCTAGTAAAGCACATAATTTAACTCAACTTTTAGTTATGACACAGCAATTGCAGTTGTCACATGAGTCATTAGGTTGAGTGTATACTCCCCCATCACAGGTCAAGTTATTCCCAGTGGGGGAGTATACACTCAACCTGCTAAAATCCTGTGACAGCTACAATTGCCATGTCTTCATTACATAAAACTGTATTAACTCAAATTAAAACTCTATTGAAAGCAGCTTTTGTCCAGGCACGACCAGAAGATCACACCAACAGAAAGGGGGCTGGGAGGTTTTGTTTGAAGTTTTCTTTTAAAAGTGAAGCTCTGAATTTAAAAAAAAAAATGGGTAGAGTGGAAACATTTTGTGGCTTTATCCTTTATAGAATACTTACTTTTACAAAACCACACGAACGCTGTTGGACGTTTAAGAGTAACAGAGTCCATTTAAGTTAATAAGGGCTAGTGAGCAACTGTTTAGTCAAACCACCATGTTCATGTCGTTCATTGTACATTCAGACACCCTTATGTACAAACATACAAGCAGCTACCCAGTAGGGATGTAAAATCCCATTTAATTGGTTAACTGGTTAAACTTTGTGTGTTTAACCTGTCTGAGCTGGAGCAGCCTCCCCTGCTGTGGAGAAGGGCTGCTCTGGCCAGCCGGAGCAGCTCCCTCTGAGGCCAATGGGGAGCTGCTCAAGCCCCTGCTGGATAGCCATTCACATCCCTACTACCGAGATGCTTCCGCCTTGCCATTCACCTCAAGGCAGAGGTTCACTAACTGCACAACAGGCTCCCCTACTACCCCAGACACAGCCCTACCACTGCCAATTGACATGCAAAGAAAAACTCTACCCAACAGCTGCACCCCCTCATTTAGAAGAGCTGTTCAGAAAAATCAAGTCAGAATTCGTTCTGATCAAAGTGCTTAAAAGCCAGTTAATAAATAATCATGAACTCCAAATAATCTAAATGATGTTTCTGATCTTTCTTCAAGATGAGTTACTTCACACAACTGTTTCCTCCCATTTGTCTTGTATCTAACAGTTTTTATTAGGAATATTAAATTTCGATTAATCAGCTAGTCAATGGAATTTTCATCGACTACTCAATTAGTCAGTGAAGGAGGGGCACACTATCCCACTGTGCCTCTTGCCTTTGAACTTTTGAAGTGTACATTTCAAAGGGAGATGCGCAGCAGTCAGGACCCCGCACAAGCAGTGACTGCTTCAGTCCCCGCTCGCAGCGTTTCCCTCGCTGCACCTCTGCCCGAAACAGTGCTGGGGGGTACAGAGGCAGCAGGGGGGAGGAAGAGGAAGCGACAAGTCAAGTAGCGATTCGACTAACCAATAAGGCTAGGGTTATCGGGTAGTCGACTAGTCGCTTACATCCCTAGTTTCTACGTCATTCAAAGAAATGGATTTAGGATCCAATCCTGCAGGCAGCCTAGTCATATGAGTGAGAAAAGAAGAGAAGACCATCTGGTTTAACCAAGAATGAGCCTTGCAATTTCTTCATCACTTATCACTCACATAAGAACACAGCCCAGTGGGGAGGTAAAGATACCAGCGCCATCAGACCAGTTGAACTCTTTGATGCCTTCTTCCTGTCCTTCCCTACCACACCCTATCTATTCTGCTTTCCCACCTCACCCAAATAATCTGACTGCCTCCAAATCACACACATCCCTCTGTTCATACAAGTCTAGGATCTTTTACATAGTAAATCCTTTGGTATCCCTCTCACCCCTTCATGAAAGTAACCTCCTCTGTCATTCTTCACCCCCTCTAGTTTTCTCCACATGGACCATTCTACTCTCCTTCCCCTGCAGGGAAGCAATCACAGAGGCCTAAATGCAAACCTACCTCTGGCTTCCACCCTCCCTTCTCCTCTCTTTCCAGTTAAAGGAGCAGCAGAGGGTTTCCAGCTCAGCTCTCTTAAGGTACATCTACACAAACACAGCGCTATTTCGGCATACCGAAATAGCTATTCTGCATCTTGACAGCTCACCTGTTATTTTTAAATACCTTTTCAAACAACAGGTGTGCTATTCCAATGTCCCTGTAAACCTCGTTCCACAAGAATTGAGGGACATTTTGGAATAGCAGTTTATTTCAAAATTTGGCACTGTGTAATGAACGCTAAATTACAAAGTAAGCTATTTCTAAATACACTCAAAATAAGCTATGCAACTTGTGTAGCTCCAACTGCATAGCTTATTTCAAGCTAAGGGTGCAGTGTAGATGAATCCTCAGAGAAAAATCTCTATTCAACCCTGGTACAACAGACATTTTAAAGCTTCAGCTAAGTCTGTTTGGAGTTTACAGTTCCATGCAAGTAGCTGCAACCCAAATATTGCTTCATGTGGTCAGAGTGTCCTGCTTTAGAGATATGCAGGCCTGAACAAAGAAACATTTAATGTTTCAAATTCTTACTGATGGTTGGTCAGATCCAAATAGCAAGAAACCGGAGTTCAATTTTCTTTCTAAGTTTAAAAAAGTTTCCTGAGCTCTCTTCAAACTTTAGAAGAATCAAAAGGAAGCTATCCCTCCCGAGCCTTCCAGTAGCAACAATTCTGCTTTACAGAACATGGCACTGATGGTGTTAGCTTCACCAAACAGTAGCCATGTGCTAGTCAATAAGCCAAGTCTTACTGGGTAGTCAACTTGTTGCTTGCATCCCTAGTTAGAAAAGGGCACCGTGGGGGGGGGGGGGGGGGGGGGGGGGGGGAGAAGAGCCGGCATAAAAGCTGGTTCTCCCCTCATCATGGTCTCTGTGGGGTCCGGATCTGTGCCACAGGCTGCACTGGCTGGCACCATGTGGGGGGCAGGGGATACAGAGGCACTGCAGGGGAAACAGCATGACTCTTACTACATTTAAAAAAAAAGAGGCGCAGCGTCTGGGACCAGGAAGGAGCCAGAACTCAACTACCCCAACTTGCGCCCCATTCCAGATCACTGCAGCTCTGCTTTTTTAATGTAGTAAGAGTTGTCAGGCTCTTACTACATTTCAAAAGCAGAACTGCAGCAAACCCCCATATTGACTAATTGAGTAGTCCATGGAAATTCCATCAACTACTTGATCAGCTTCCTAACCCCTAATCTCCAGAAGAGGACCATCCCACCATCTTCTGACTCCATCTAGGATGAAACTGGCCCCTACTAACTCCCTCATGGGGCAGCTGCAGTAGGTGCTTCCCCACCCACACATTTAGAGTGGAAAAGGGATTACAGCGTTGGGGGTGGGGGTCAGGGCAATCAATGTCTGTGCATAAATGTTGAAATTCAAATTCATGTCACTGCCTTCATTTTTTTAAATCCATGACTGTCTCAGGATCTTAACTATTATCCCTGTTTTACAGAGGGAAAACTGAGGCACACACAGACTACATGACTTGCCCAAGTTTACATAGAAAATCTGTGGCAGAGCAGTGAATTGAATCCAGCTCATGAGTTCTAAGCTACTGTCCCCGTCACTGGCCATCCCTTCTTACCTCATCATCTCACCCTTGGAGAGGAACTGAGGGACCAGCTAAGATATTCTATGACATTTTAGAAGCCTGCTTATTATTCAAATTTCAGTGTAAGTGTGGGGGAGGGGGAGGGGAGAGAAATCAATCTGTTTTTCAAAAAAACCTCTTTAGAAGAGAGTACTGTGTTAATTCAAACACGAGGCAGTATTGTTTGCCCTTGAAATGCAGGCAGCTCCTCCTAGGAGCTACTTGCTTTGACAAGTTTTCCTTTACATTTCAAATTCAAAAACAAAACAGGAAACAAACAAACCATCTTTTCCAAGCTTCATGACAGCGTATACTGTTTACATATAGTCTCTGCTAATATACCAAACAATCATGAAGGCTCCCACATCAGTGCTCTTTAATACTCAGTTTTGCTAACACTTCATCCAACAAATCCTAGTACTACACAGGCATAGATGTTATCCAGGGAAAGTTCTACATTTATTTAACAACATCAGGAAAGAGAATACTATATATCCAGCTAGAATAGACTTAATTTATTTCTCCGTTGCCTGATGCCTTGTGTAGAAAATTACAACAGTGCAGAATGAGGGCAAGATACTACTGTACTACTTTTATTTACATGTACTGTGAATGACAAGATAACCCAACAGAGTACCCTCAAAGAAAGCAAAAAAAAGGGGCTCCTCAGACAAGCCAAAACAAAAACTCTGCAAACAAGATGGATTTTCCTAAGCTGCCTTCACTTGGGATTATGAACTTTCTCTGAGGTGCCAACCCTCTGCATACCATACCATATTATAAAGGAGTCAATTAAGGCAAAGGCAAGGAGGTAAACACTAACCAGAGGCCCATGAGGTATGGTGTGCTCCTCTGCTCAGCGCATAGCTCCCTCTCTCCAGATGCTTCAGGCAGAGAAGAGCAAAGCAGGTAGAGCTCGTCTTCGCAGAAAGCTGCACTAGTTTAGCTAAGATGTTAATTTAAACCAGTTTAGTTCAACAGTGCAAACCCCTGCCAGGACAGCCTTTACAGGGCTGCAAGCATGCACACAGACAAGTACTTTGCAGCACTGAAGACGTGCAGCATGGCTGGGGTTGGTCCAAGTCAGCTGCCTGTGACTTGAAAGGTTCATGCTGTGGGGCTAATATACTGCAATGTAGATTCAGGTATGACTGGAGTGGATTTCAGACCACACACTTCAGCCCAAACATCTAACGCCGCAATTTTTAATCCCGCGGCTCAAACCCTGTAAGTTTGAGTCAATCGATCTGTGAGTCAACGGACCAGGGGTTTTTTGTTTTGTTTTTGTTTTTTATTGCAGAGTCAGTGAAATCTGAGATGCCAACTGGCATTGCCAAAAGTGCAAGGGAAGGGGAAAACCAGCAGCTGACGCAGGAGAGAAGAGGGAATGCCTGGTCAAAAGCAGGCCAGGGGACAACAGCAAAAAAGGGAAGTCAGGAAGAGTGAAAGCAACCAGGAGAGAAGGGGAATTAGAATGAGGATATGGTGAGACAGAGAGGAATGGAAGACAGAGAGAGACATGAAGAGGGAGAGGAAAGGCTGAGCAAATAAGGGACAGCCATGAAGGAGGACAATTTGCCTACTTGTAGCCAAAGATTCTTAAATCTCTCATGGGAGCACCGGAGCATGGCTTGCAGACAGGAAACAAACGTGAAGACAGACTGAGCGAGTAGCTTGGTTTGGTTTCACAAAGAGAAGGAAAGATGGCTACGCTGGCTCATAAGGTGGGGGGAGGGATGTAATTTGCAAGGTATTGCCCACACTATCTTAAATGCATGCTCACTCGCAGGTTTGCTATATTGCCACAAAAGTAGCTCGTTCACTATGTTCAAGGCCAATAATCTTTCCAATCTGGGGACAGAAATCCTACTAAGAACTGAAATGCCTCTGTCCTGGGGCTGCAATTCTTAACTTTCCTTCAATTAAACGAAAATAAAGGAGTTTTTATTTTGGGTAAAGGGGATGTCTCAGCATCTTCTGCAGCACCGAGCAAAGCCAGCGATAAACAAAAGTGATCAACACTACAGCCCCTTGTACATGGGAAATCTGTCTGCCCATGGTTGGGCTCCCAGGTATTGCCACCATAGAAATCAGTGCAATTCCCTGGCACTGGCAGATCTGATCTGGAACTCTCTCCTGAACAGAAGAGTGTTGCTATAAATCCAGCTGTGAGCATGTCAGGAGGGGGTTCAGGAAGAGGAGAGGATTTTTGGAGTCACTCTCACATGGGCAACCCTTAACTAGTACAGTACCTGGCTACCCTGAAGGGTCCTTCCTTCTGTGGCTGTGGCACTGCTCCCCCACTACACATAGGGCACCTTCAGAACGGCCATTTGGTATTGTGGCTGCATGCAGTTGAATAAACCAGAAGTCTCCATCCCTCTCCAAAATGGATGATACCAAGTTCCATACATCCTTCGTAGGAGCCACTGAGTGTCCTAATCCCTCTGTTGCTTGTGCATCCCACTAAGAGAAAGGAATTCTTGAAGATTCCTGCTAGTGGACTCCTGAAACTTTTTCCTCTAAAAGGGAATAATATATTTCCAGCATTTCTTGTCCAGGATCATATGACTGGGGAGCCTGAGCTTTAACAGGAAGAGCTTCCAGGCTGTCTTGCCATTCTTTAATTGGAATAAATCCACTACAGGGCAGCCACCCCGAGGTTGCGCTAGTGTCCGGTAGTAACACTTCACTTAAGGAGAGGGTGGCCTGCCTTTGCTGATGCAGTACCATGGGGGTCTCAAACTCAATATGCCCTAGGGTAGTATTTCTTAAACTGTGTTATGCGGCACACTGGTGTGCCACGAGGCAGTCGGAGGTGTGCTGTGAACAGAATTTAAAATAGCCACCCTTAAAGGGGGCAGGCGACCTCCCCACCCCCCCATTAACTTTCCCCTGACCCTTTTTCCCCCCCCTCAATAATTCTTCCTCCCCCCCCCCCCCCCCCCCAACAAAAAAAAATCCTTGGTGTTTCTCAAACAATTGTTTTGTGTTCCTCGGTCTTAAAAAGTTTAAGAAACACTGCCCCTAGGGTCAGGGTCAGTCCTCAAATCCTCCTAACAGGCCAATAATGTCACTGAAGATGGTGCTTGGGAAGCCACTTTTTGGGGGGGGTGGGGAGGTGACTGATGAATTTTAAACTCTTGGGGTTGGCAATACACTACATGCAGATTGTCTCCCTCTGTATCCAGAAGCCCAGTCAACGACAGGCAGGATCCTACAGAAGACATGAAACAGAGTCCTCACGACGACACTCCCACGTCTCTTTGTGCTGGAATGCCCCTGCTAACATCTGCGTCCTGGCACTGGGATCCCACCTGCTCCCCCCTCCTAATATCTACGTCCTCATGCTGGAATCCCCCACCCCAGTCCAGAGTCACAAAGCAAAACCCACCAGCCTCACCCCGCTAGTTGCAGAAGCGCGTCAGCCTGGGTGGCTCCCTGGCCCGCGCACTTTGCATTGCGCTTCCAGGATTATATGGATGCTGCTGGGAGCCATCTGTGTGGGTGTGAGCAAGTCCCCATGTGCTGCCTGCTTCTCTTCCCCTCCCCAAGCCCCCGGCTAGCAGTCATGTGGACTTCTTTAAATAACTTTAAAAAAATATATCATGGGCCGGATTGGGAAAGTGCTTGGGCTATAGATGGCCCACAGGCCAGGAGTTTGAGACACCCCACCTCCTCCCATACTACCTCCTCCTGAGACAGAAGCAGGAGAGTGTATTGGGGGAGAAGGACAGCGCAGGGCACAGCACCAAGCAATAGCATTTACAATGGCTACCCTCGTTTGGCCATATTCTACCACCTTCAATTGACAGACTACTGCTGATGCAGAGTCAGATTTTCTCTTATTTATATGGTACCACTTTTTAATCTTGATTAAACCCTATAACTAACCCTCTCTGGTATCCTTTGCATCAAGTGATCATACAGACCATCCTTATTCATGGATAACAGAAACAATATTGTCTGTAATGCCTCCCAGGGTCTCATGGGTGTTGCTACTTATCTGGACTGGTGTAGCCAGTTAGAGAATAAGACATACGAGCCAAATCCACATCAGAACATTTTGCTGGTACTGCAACATTGGTTAAAACTGATTTTCTATGACATTCCTATATAAGCAAAAGCCTTAATGTCAATGTGGGTATACAACCATATCCAATTTCACACACTAACTGGTAAAAGCTAGATTTGCACCAGGAGGGTTTGCTGGTATCACAACTCTGGCAAAAAAATTTCAAGTGTGAACTAAACTTATCTCTGCATCTAGATGGCTTCTAATTGAATACACCACAATGGACCTGGCCCCCACCCCATCCTGTTACTCTTCAGAGAACACTAGGAATTTCTCTTTTCGCTTTGCTCTTTTTGTTCTAGTAGTGATTACAAGTCCATTCGTGGACCTACCATCTCAGATTCCTAAATTTATGTGGGTGAAGTGCTAAATACTTATAAGTCCCAGAAGTGCCCTGACATGAAAGTAGCAGGTTTACAGCCAGACAAATTCAGTTACCACATGAATTCAAGCTTCATCCTTGGGCAGAGACTGACAAGCAGCAACTGTATTGACTTTGTTATAAGGGCACCAGTCTAAGAACAGTATGGAAAATAAAAACATGTTTCATAAAGATTAATACACGGACCCAGACTAGGAATGTGAATGGTGAGACTTAGCAGTTCTACCATGGGCAGGCGGCTGTTCTGCTCTGACTGGCCAGAGCAGCTCCTGCCCACCAGGCATCCAGCCACCGTCCCCACCCTACCCACCTCCCCTTTAATCAGTTAACCAGTTAAACACTATGCTTGGCTAGCGAAACAGGATTTTACATCCCTAGACAGTATTCATTTTTTATTATTAAGTTACTTGGGTGACTTGTGAGTTCTCAAGTCAACCAGCCCCCCTCAATCCTCTTTATCCATCTCATTTTACCTTTAAACAGAACCAAAAAAGAGAGCAGGGGAAATTTATTTCTTTTGAATACGGAAGACACGTTGCTTGGGATGGAAACTCCCTACATCTTATTAATGATTTATGAAGATCTATACTTAGTTCTCTGATGTTTTAGCAGAACAGTACAAATAGTGTTTATTTTTTTTATGTCAGAATTAAAAAACCCACTAAGAGGCTGCAATTTCCACTACAATGCACATTTGTCTATAGCAATTGATGAGGAAGGACTGTATTGTCCGAGTACTGGAGTAGGAGGCTAAAGGCAGGAAATGTGTCTACATTAACAAGTTTTGTTGACAAAAACTTATGTGGACACTCAAAATTGACAAAACAAAAAACAGCCAATCGCCAGGTGTTCACACTTGCTCTGAACAGATCATGTTCACATTGGGGGATCATCATCCACAGTGTGAGCAATGCACTGTGGGCATATATCCCGCAGTGCAGTATTGTGGGAAGGCAACCCTGATCCCTGAGCATCTTGGATTCCCTCAGCATGCTCAGCTACTGGGAGCAGCATCAGGAGAGCTCTCAGAGCTACTCATATGTTGAGGAATGTCAAAGCAGCACAGCATTTATCCCTCTTCCCCCACAGCAGCAGTCTGCCTACCACTGTGTTCCTCATGCAGAGCAGAGCAGAACAGGAGCACTCGAATGATTTGTTCTTTATTGGAGCAGTTCACTCAGCTGACAGATACTTCCCAGAGCTCTGAAAGGGGAGGGGTGCAAGCTTGCAGAACAACAGAAAACACAAAACACTGAGCACAGCCATCAGGGCAGGTATTGTGGGATACTGGTGGAAACCAGTTCAGTCAACAAAACAAACAGCTGAGTCTACACTGGCTCTGTGTCGACAATAAAAGGGAGGGGAAAAGAGGAAAAAGTCTCTCATACGGTAGAAGTTATGTGTTACTAAAACTATGTATTTTTCCCCAACAAAAAAGATGCATAGCAGTGTGAATGCTCTCACTCTTGTCACCAAAAACTGCCTTTTGGTGACAAAACTTGGTAGTGTAAACAAAGCCTATGGGGATACCCCACTTCAGAGAACTCCACCTACTATTTCAGGGAATACAGCTATGTTCATGGGAAAGGGAAAACATCTGGCCATATCAAGCCCACTCTTTTCTTGGTGCTGCCTTTTGCTAGGTCATCTTGGGCTAGACATTCCACTTCCGTACCTCAATCTGTCAATCTGGGATAACCAATACTTACCTCCTTTGAAGACAGATAAAGTGGGCTATATAAAGAAAAAAATATAAAGGTAATACTCATAGTACAAGCTGGTGCATTTCATCGGCGAGACACGTTAAAATATGTATGTATGCATGCAAGCCAGATATAAAAGCGCCATATGCTGCAATCTCAAGGAATTCAAACCTTCAATGAAAAGCATACAAATAGACAAGGTCATTACTGGAGAAAAGAAAATATGATTATTCTATACACCCTGCATTCTTACTGAGGGAAATCGAAAAGGCAACCGTAACAAACTTTGTAATTTCAGCTGCCACCTCAGGAGGAGCAGCTTCTCCAAACAAATTGGAAAGGTCTACATCATGCAAAAAGTTGCTGAAGCCACTACAAGACACTCCAGTTGCTACAAAATCCACAGACTAGCTGCAGAAACCAGATGCAGCCTGCTGCACCTTTGCTCCCTCTGGTGCACTGCGCAGTAACCAACACAGCACACCCATGGCCTGGTATATACACAGGTTCTGAACAGATATACAGAGCCAGGCACGGATACAAATTTATATGTACAGATAAAAATCAGTATCCACAGAACCACCAGGCTCTCCCAGGAACTGAGGTGATGAAGGCACAGAATGTGGATCCACTGCTCCCATGAGACTCACACTGGGAAGGGGATACCAGACTCATTGTCGGGCCCCTGAACAATAGATACAGATAGCTGCTTAAAGGAACAGGGGTCAGGGCTCAAGATTCCCTGTAAGCTACGTGGCCATGCAAGCTGCCTAATAAGCCCCACACAGGGGCTGAGGTCACCATACACAGAACAGTCACAGGCAGAGGTGAGGTGCACTCCTCCAGCCCCATCAGCAGGGCTGCAGCCCCTAAAGCCCCTGTGTTCTGGGCCAGCCCTTTCTGGCAAGGGGAGGGTGGAGTCACCTCTGTTCTGCCATTCCTTGCTCCCCCCCCCCCCCCCCCCCCCCCCCCCCCCCCCCCCAGGCTGGAGCCACATACCACGAGCACCAGGAAGCTCTGTCCCCACAGCTCCCACTGGATGGGAATTGCAGTCAATGGGAGCTGCAGGGGTGGTGCCTGCAAGATACCACAGAACCCTGTTCCACCAAACAGAAGCTGCCTCAGCTAACCACCCCACATCTCAATCTCCTAACCCAGCCCCAAGCCCCCTCCATCACCTTGCTCCCTCAGAGCACATGCCTACACCCCAACCCTCCTGCCCTGAACCCACTGCAAACCCCATGGCTTCTGCCTGGAGCCCCCTCCTACACCTCAAATATCTCATCTCCAGACCCCACATCACCAGACAGAACCCTCATCCTGCCAACCTCAAGCCCCCTCCCACACTCTGAACCCCTCAGCCCCACCCTGCCACAGATCACCCATGTGCAGAATGAATTTTGTTATGTGCACCAATATGGAGATGATGTGATATCACCTCCATGTTGGTGGACATAAGTCATTCAGCACATGTACATAAAAAATTAGAGGGAATGCTGGCAGGGCTGGGGGAATAATACAGTCACACCAAAGGAGCTGTCAGAGTAGGGCACTGTATAACCCCTGTGGTACAACTTTTGTGCTTAGACAAGGTGTACGCTTAACATCTTCTGAAGAGGACCATCCCAAACAGCAGTACTATGAATATTAAGCTTCAGTTTCTGTGCAGGTTTTTTAATAAAAAAGTAACTTTTTTTTTTAATGGGGAAAAGAGGAAGCTGGCATCCCCAAGCTGAGCCTAGAGATCGCTTTGGAGTTCTACAGTCATGTCACAAAAGGCATGCACATCACTCAGTTACCAAAAATAAGGCAACAGGCAAATAAGAAATACAATCTATATGGTTAAATGATAAAGGCTGACTGACCAGTCATGCCAAATAAAAAGCCTTACAAAAAAATTAAATCTAGCTCAGTACAACAGAAACACACTTGAACTATGGCAGATAACATGCTAGCTATTTGTTCTTGGATTTCCATCTCAGTTATTTACACATCAGAAACAGGAAGCCTGTATCCTCACTGACTGCCCGACTACCAAGGAATACAGGGAACAGTCTAGGGTAAGGATTTGCAAAGCCATCAAAAGGATTCCTCTAAATCAGAATGCACAAATGGAGAAAATTGGGGAGAAACCTACTCTTTTCAGGTGATAAAGGATTTCAAAGATGGAAGTATCCAAGGAAATTGATAAACTAAAGAGCTATCAGTCATCTGAAATGGATTCTGTATATCCAGGACTTTAATGATATGTGGTGTTTGTAAGAATCTTGTCCATACAGGTCAATGCCTACAGTAGCTAGTCTGCACTAGCTCCTTGTGTGGACACACAGCTCACTGAGGATGTGTCTACACTTACAAATGTGAAGCACTGCCATGACAGCACTTTAAACGTGGCAGTGTGGTCACAGCATCTCCAGTGCTCTAGGTAAATCACCTCCACAAAAGGGAGTAGCTAACAGTGCTGGAAGCTTTACAGCGCTGTAACTTGCTACACTCAGAAGGGGGCATTTTTTCCACACCTCCGAGTGAGTAAGTTATAGTGCAGTAATGCCTTAAGAGTGACAGAACCTTAACACACCTTCGAACTGAATTATGCTGAACTGCCCAAGGACACAGCGCACAGTAAGGGTAGGTCTAGACTGCATCCCTCTGTTGGCAGAAGGATGCAGATTAGGCAGGTCGACATTGCAAATGAGGCAGGGATTTAAATAGCCCGCGCCTAATTTGCATAAAAATGCCGCCACGTTTTGCAGACAAAGTGCTGAGTCGGCAAAATGCGGCAGCATTTTTATGCAAATTAGGTGCGGGATATTTAAATCCCTGCCTCATTTGCAATGTCGACCTGCCTAATCTGCATCCCTCTGTCGACAGAGAGAAGCAGTTCAGACATACCCTAAGAATGTCCAAAAAGGGATGTTAGTACATATTAGCTAATGAGCTTTAAGTTCACATCCTAACTAACTGCACACTAACTTCCCCATACAGACAAGCCCTCAATTACGATACCGAGGAGGTGAAGTGGAGACAACAGGTGATGCACTACTCTTTAGTTTATCAGAAATCTTGTCCCTCTATTTTAAGATTGTTGAAGCTTTGGAGAAATGTTTACAAGTTCTGCTTTTCATTTTGTAGACAAAGTCTCAGATAAGTAACTTTTTTTGTTGTACATGTATACTGTGTGTATTACACATACACTCCTGCCTCTAATTTCCACCTCAATTCATCTGATGAAGTGGGTTTTACCCATGAAAGCTTATGCCCTAATAAATCTGTTAGTCCATCACTCTAAGCTTCCAAAAACTGCATCTTGTGGTAATGGGGAGTTCCTGCAGCACCTTATAAATGGAGATGCAAAACTATCATGGATTAGAAAATTGCTAAACAGAAGATACAAAATAGGAATAAAATGGTCCCTCTACATTCAGTCAATGGAAAAAGTCCCACCTAATTTGATTTTGGGTGAGGGTCTTAAATTCTCACATTTCAGAGCATATGTCAACCTGCTAAATCAACCCCCCAGGAGCAGGGATATGAAGGATTAACTAACCAGTGGGCCCCACCCACTGTGGGCAAGGGGCTGCTCCAGCACCACAGGGCTTGCCATAGGTAGGGGCTGCTCTGGCTGGGCTGGAGCAGCCCCAGGCTATGTCTACACTATAGGGCTTGATGGGGGGGGGCGGGGGGGTATGCAAGTTGCGCTCCACAATTTGCGTACCTTTTTCCAATAGTTTTTTTGGAAGAGGCTTTTCCAAAATTTGGTCCATCTACACTGGGCCAGATTTTGGGGGGGGAGGGGGGAACCCTCTTTCGGAAGAGCCCTTCTTCCTCGTGGGAGGGGGAAGACAGGGCTTCCGAAAGTGCGTGTCTGCTCTTCCGCAAAGAAGCGGAAGAGCAGATGCATTCCCTGGACGCATGGAAAAACCCTGTAGTCTAGAAATAGCCCCTACCTGCAGCAAGGACCCACACCACCCTGGCTGTGACAGAGGCGTGGGGGAGCACGCCCATCCCCTTAATTGATGAACTAGTTAAAACTTCACATTTAACCAGTTAGCCAATTAAGTGGTATTTTACATCCCTACCCAAGAGATCGGCACTGTGAGGATCAATCTCCTGGTAAACGTAGATGTGGCCTCAGGGAAGTAAATTACCTACACCAATGGGAGAACACTTCAGTTCGGCATAGGTAGCATCCACATTTGAAATGTTACAGCAACGCTTTCCCACGTAAAGGCCTGCTGTAGCGTTTCAAATATAGAGAAGCCCTTACAAGTGCTGAGCATTAAGAATTACATTTAAAATATCTACAACTTCGTTTCCTGCTTTCTCAGTTGCATCATTAAACCCAGAACACACATTTATGTACTAATTCCCCTGTGAGTCTCCCAATTTAATTACTCTGAAAAATTAACCATTCAATGTACTACTCAAGTTCTAGAGAGCTTTTAGAAGAGAGATTGTGACAATCCAAAACTAGACACTGACTTCAGGTATGTTTTGGAGTGGGGGGTCCTAGATCAGTCTTGCGCCTGGCCTCTCTGTACACCAGGTCTATCCACTCCCCATCAATTCTAGTAGACCTAGTACAGGTTTAATCTTTGCACCTGAGGTTAATGTTGAGGTAACCTCCCACTAATAATTTATCTGCACACAAACCCCTACTGTGCTCCCTCTCAGAAGATACTTCTGAATAATGCATGTACGGTTTAGAAGTGTATATTTAGACTAGGAAATGTTAAAATGTGTTTGCGTAAAAGTGTACCTGCTGAAATTTGTATGCAGATTGGAGGCACTGGGGGGGGGGGGGGGGGGGGGGAGGAGATGTTGGGAGGAAGCTTCCGCCTTCTGCTGCCACTGATACAGAGGCAGAAAGAGTGGGGGGAGGAGGGGGTTAGCCAATGAGCCTGGTGTTTTCAGCTACACATTCATATCCCTAATTTAAACATATCTAAGTTCGTTGCTAAGAAAACTAGTATTAATCTTTGAGACTGCTTTACTCCCCCTCTCCCCGCACACCGATAAAATGGGTGGAATAGTTTGTACTAGCAGGTTGCAGCTACAAACCTGCATTTCATTGTAATGTTCTAGAAGTACTACTCCAGACTCATACTTCCAGTGTCTTTATTTAAAAACTTAGATCATATTTTTTATAGCTAGCAATGCTTATCAGCTTCAAAAGAAAAAAGTTACTTTGTATATATGCATTTTAGCCTATTGGCTGAAACCAATTAACCTAATATGTTTTAGTCTCTGCCTCTGCCCCTACATCAGTACCATCTGGCTCTGATTAAGCTGGTGACCAGAGATCACTAGTTTAGGCAAATGTTCCTGTCTTTACAGTTACAGATTACCCATGCCATCTGTGTTGGTTTGTTTATTCACCTGCTGTATCTCGCCAATCTCAGACCAACCTCTGTGGGACCAGGGACAGTCTCTGGTCTACCCTTTCATAGATTGTCCCGCAATGAAGGCCTGACTGGGGCTTCCAAGAGTCATTCCAGTAAAAAAATTTTTTAAACCTACAAAGTCATGTTTCTACATACAGTGACCTAACTTCACTAGAGAAGAACAGGCAGATGGGAAACAAAGATTAGTTTCTGGAGCCCAGAACAAACACTAATTGTAATCTGCCCTTACATCCTTATTCAGATTTGAGTTTGGAACACTGTCAGAATTTGAAAGGGCTGATTCCTAAACACCTTGTTTAAAAATGCCTTCGGCAGGAGGATGGAATGAACCAGACCCACCACAGACTCCAATGTTGCTATTTCCTCCTACTTCAATGGCAGCTACAGGTGCACAGCATGTTTTAATGCATTGCAGAGGGCCAACAGCTCTAGTTTTGCATCTAGAGCAACTGTCACCCTTGTCCCAAAGGTAGACAAATGCCAGTTCTTCCCTAAAGATTTGAATTTGTTTGAATGTGTTTGTAATAGGGGAAATTAGCTGAACTTGCAGGCATGAGGTAGTCTTATGCATCACATCAGGAACTTGGTGTACATTTAGGGAGGGAGTACTGGATCCCAAAGAAACTGAGGCTCTGGTAGGAGTCTAAATACCTAGGTATCAACAAAGCACTGCTTATAGCTCCTCCAGTCAACCACCATTCTTTTATAGCAGTGGTGGGCAACCTGCAGACAACTGGCCCAGCACACATCTCAAGCACTGGAGCCCTGCATTTCTAGCTCTGGGAGGGATGGGGAAAAGTGTTAAGTGCAGGGCTCCAGTGCCCCAATGTGCAAGAGGCACATGAGGAAGGGAGACAGACGGGGGGGGGGGGGGGATCTGCAGGCCACAGGTAGCACCCCAGTGAGCCTGAAGCTGCTGCAGTCTCCGGAGATGAAGGAGGGGGGACATATGTGGCCCACCCACTATTCTTGGTTGTCCATTGCTGCTTTATGGGGAATGAGGACTCCAAGTAGGAGAAATCCAAAGCTCCAGACGCTGGCCTACCTACGAAATCAACATCCTTAACTGTGACGCAAAAGGGGTTGTCCTCTCCTTCTGAGGAAGTAAGCACTTCCTCCTTTCCCCATTGCAATTACTGGAGAAAAAGCAGCTTGTAGATTCTCAGAAACCCCCTTGTGATCCAGAAGGACCTAGCATCACCCAGAGGGGGAAAAAACAAAAAAACAAAAAAAACCCACACACACACACACACACACACACTTGAGTCACATCCTGCCCACTTCCTCCTCAGCTTCCAGAGGTGAACAGTTTTTTCCAAGTCACCATAAAGTCACAGTTGCAGGTCTGTGGCTGGAATTCTCATGGCCATTCACCAACGGTGGAGGGGAATGAGGGGCAGAAACCAGGGGGAAGTGTGACTATGCTCAGGGTACCCCAGACTGAGAAAGTCACTGT
This sequence comes from Apalone spinifera, assembly GCA_030068395.1. Lineage (NCBI taxonomy): Eukaryota > Metazoa > Chordata > Testudines > Trionychidae > Apalone > Apalone spinifera. Next base: position 19,468,277 of record CM057848.1, read on the forward strand.
TACACCCCACTGCCAGAGAGAGGAAATTCATCTGCTTCCAGAAAGGAACAGCATATTCCAGTTACACCTACATCACCACCCCTCTCTATGTGTAGCACATAAGAACACATAACAAGCCAAAGGAAAGAACAGTTCCACTAGAAATGAGGTGGAAACAAATGGTTACAATATAGAACAAAAATCTTAAAAGGCTGTAGTTCACATATTTATTAATAGGAACTGAAGTACCCCATCTACTGCACCATTCTGCCTCTCGAGATCTACACAAGGTCAAACTGCAAATCAAGCCATGAATCTTTCACTGTTATACAGAAAATAGGACATAGATTTTTCACCTTTCCAGGCTGTAAGAAAATAGGTTGTTCTTAGAAGACTACTCTCTTCTCACCCCTATTCATGGAATCATAGGAGTTGGAGACCTTGGCTGTGTCTACACTACCAAATTTTGTAGCCAAAAACTGCCTTTTGGTGACAAAACAGTGAGAGCATCCAGACTGCAGTGCAACTTTTGTTGGGAAAAACACCCAGTTTCGGCAACAAAAAAATTTCACTCCTACAAGAGACTTTTCCGCTCCATTTACTGTCAACAAAGAGTCAGTGTGGACTCTGCTGTTTGTTTAGTTAACAGAACTTGCTTCAGACAGTATCCCACAATGCCTGCCCTCATAGCTGTGCTCAGTGTTTTGATCTCTGCTGCCTTGCAGGCATGCGCCCCCCTTTCCTTTCAAAGCTCTGAGAAGTAATTGAGGATACATCTACACTGCAATACTATTTCAAAATAACAGTCCGTATCTACACAGCAGGCAGTTATTTTGAAATATAGTGTCAAAATACTGTCAAGCTGGAGGACTTCTTACTCCGACTCCTGTAACCCTAATTGTACAAGGAATAAGGGAAGTTGGAGGAAGAATGCTCTATTTCAAAATAAGTGCTGTGTAGACGCTCCCTATTTGGAAATGAGCTATTTCAAAAGATACGCAATTGACTTACTCAATTTGAGTAGCTTATTTCGAGTTAAGCCCTGCAGTGTAGACACACCCTGAGCATGGCTGCCTCATTTGGGGAACAAAGAGCAAATCATTGGACTGCTTCAGAGCTGCTCTGCACTAGGAGCACAGCAGTAGGTAGGTTGCTGCAACAGTGAATGGGGACAAGCTGCTGTGCTGCTTTGATCTTCCTCAGCACAAAGAGCTCAGAGCTACTCATGATGCCATTCCTGGCAGCTGATTGAGAACTACAGAGGCAAGCCCAAGATGTGATCAGCTCTGCCCTCCCACAAGATTGCACAGTGGGATATATATTCCTAGTGCACTGCTCACATTGTTGACGATGGTGTGGACATGATCTGTCAGACGGAGCAATTGTAAACACCCTCTAGCAATTTTTGTTTTATCAACTTTTCGGTGTCAACATAAGTTTTGTCAACAAAACTTGATAGTTACATCTATACAGAGTCTTTTCTTCTAGACGGGGGGGGAGGGGCGGGGAAAATCAAACTTCATTGGACACCTTTCTGACAACAAAAGTTACTATATGACCCCAGGAGGGGAGACCCAAAGTCTCAACTCTACCGCCCCAGTGGAAGGGGCCAAGACCAAAGGCTTCACCTCCAGCCAGGAGGCCTGGAAACTGAACTCCACAAAATTGCAGCTTCAGCCGCGGGCAACAGGGCTCAGGCTTAATTGTCAGCCCTGAGCCTCAGCAAATCTAAACCAGCCTTGGTGACCCCATCCCATTTTAGGGTCACAACCTGCAGTTTAAGAACTTGTGTTCTAGTCCATCCTGACAGATATAACCTGCTATTAAAAATCTTCAGTGACAGGTTCCACAATCTTCTTAGGCCAATTTATTCGAGTGCTTAACCACCCTGACAATAGGAAGCTTTTCCTCCATCCAATGTAAACTGTCTTTGCTGCAGTTTAAGCCCATTGTTTCTTCTCCTATCATCAGAGGATAACATTTTCCCTGTTTCTTTGTAGCAACCTTTTATGTACTTGAAAACTTCTGTCCCTCTCTCTCCTCCTCCCCAGTCTCCCCTTCTTCAGATTATAAACAAACCTAATTCTTTCAATCTTCCCTCATAGGTCATGTTTTCTAGACCTTTAATCATTTTTGTTGCTCATCTTTGGACTCTCTCGAATTTGTCCATGTCTTTCCTGAAACATGGCATCAAGAACTGGACAAAATACTCCAGCTGAGGCTAATCAGCACAGAGTAGAGCAGAATTACTTCAAGGCTTGCTTACAACACTCCTGCCAATACATTCCAAAACATAGTTTAGTTGTCTTTTTTCTTAATATGCCCGCATATCTTACTAAGAACTACTGATGACTGCTCACTGAGAATGGTTTTCCAACCAGCTATGCACCTACCTTATAGAAGCTCCATATAGGCTGAATTCCCAGTTTGTTTACAAGTAGATCACGCAAGATAGTAAATAAAAGCCTTACTAAAGTCAAGATATACCACAACTACTGCTTTTCACTATCCAGGAGGCTTGTTACCATGGTCATTGTTTCCATAACAGCTGGACTTGCATATAGCTGCGAGATCCTCATTTCAGAGAGTGCTGCTCACAGTCATGTCCCTTATAAGAAATATTAATCCATGTATTGATGTATAATAAAAGCATAGCCTTGAAAAAACAAAGATTCTTTATTTAGGACTTACATCTGGTGGTTCCAACAGAAATTCTTTCACAGTGTCAAAGGGGCACATTTGCCGGCTACAGTTAACGCTCAGACAGGAATCACAACAAGGGTCATTCAAGATGGCAAGTAAGCAATGCCTGGATGAATACACGAGATACACACATTACTGGGGTTCATCGTCAAAATGCTGCTTCAAAGCCCAATTTTATGTCTAATAGCCCTGGTGTCTGGCTGGCTCAAATGAGCAGCCAGGCAATCATCCTGGGGATGGGAGGGTGGGGCTCTTTCCTTCCTTAGTGTGACATATGAACACAGGAATATATTTCTCACTGAGATCTAAGCCTTCTCCCCTCCTAAACCAGGGCAGCACTAGGGATGCCTACAGTGGTAGTGGGGGGAGGGGCTGGCAGGAGTTAGTGCCACCTGCCACCACCTCCCCCATACTGCTGCGAAGCAGCCCCTGTCTGCGGTGGGCCCAGGCACTGTACCAGAGGCAGCAGTGTGAGGTAGCAGGGGACTCCCTGGGAGTAAGGCTAGAAGCTCACTGGCTGCCAACCCTGCCTTCAGGGACTATTAAATAGTTGTGTGACTGCATCAAATTTTAGCGGTTACACAACTATTCAGTTACACACTAACTAACATGCCTAGGCAGAACCAGCGACCCTTTAATCTGACAAACATACATTCTATGCTCGCTCTCTACCTGCTGAGCCTATGGTTGAAGCACACCTTGCTGCTGCTTTCAAGGTTTCCGGTGTAAGGCTTCATAAGCCACGCACATATGGGCGAGTGATCCTGGGAGACCCAGCATATGGGCATTTCCACATCCCGATGGAATCTTTCGGTCTGGAAAGAAAGTCCCTGCATGCAGCTTTCTGTATGAGCTTGTGTTCCTGAAAATGGGCACATCATGCACCTTCCCTGACCACCCACGTTGACATCCGTGAAATGGTGATCTATCCAGCACTTGCAATTCCTTGTTGATGTACTGTGTCACAAGATGGTCTGGGGCCAAAATTGGAATGAGTACCATCTATTGCCCTGCTGAAGTTTGGGAATCCCATTGCCTCAAAGCCATCCACTATTTCCTGCGCATTACCCCAGAGTCACAGACCTTCGTAGCAGGAAGCCATTAAGGGCCCTGCACAGTTGCATCCCTGCAGACTTCCCAACTCCAAACAGATTTGCAGTTTACCCAAATAGCAGTCCAGAGTTGCCAGCTTCCACACAGCTACTGTCACACACTTTTCCACCATTAAGGCAACTCTCTTTCTGCTGTCCTTATGCACATAGGAAAGTTCAGCAGCCACTAATTGTCATCCCATACCTGCATCACAACCCAATCCCAGCACTCAGTGCTTGTTTCCTGAGTCCAACAGCAATGGTCCAGTGCTTCCTTCTATGGCAGGGCAAGCACCATGGATTTCCAGTTCAGATTTGCACTTGTGAAATACTGCAGGACCAGCCATGCTGGGTTCATAACACTCAGACTGGTGAGCAATGCAGGATCCATGCTTTCAGGCAGAGATGGGTAAGTGCACAGTTTACAGAGACTGTTGAAAAACTGCAGAAAATGTAGTTGGAAGCCCTTGGAAATATGGGACGGAGAAAACTGCATCATGAGACAGTGATCCCACTGCTCTAATGCAGCATAATCAATTCCCAGAACTCCTAATGGGAAACGGTGGCAATTTTCACAGTCGGGTTGCTATCCATAGTGCACTGCTCTCTATACAGCACCAACTGTGGACATGCTTCACTAACACAAGAACCATTCTGTGAGCACGCACATGTAATGCTATTATAGTGGTTTATCACCATCAACGTAACTTTAGCGTAGAGGCAGCCAGTGTTCCCTCTAATTTTTTCCGCCCTGAGCAGAATGAATTCTCTTATGTGGAGATGATGTGACATCACCTTCATATTGGTGCACATAACATTAATGTGGCAGAAGTGAGGCCAAGAGATGCTGAGTGTGGGAGGGGGCTCAGGGCTGGGGGGGAAAGGCTCCAGATGGGGGTGCAAGTTCTAGGGTGAGGATGGAGATGAGAAGTCTGGGGTGCAGGAGGAGGGCTTCAGGTCTGTGGAAGGGCTTTGGACTGGGAGTTGGTATGAGGAGGGGGTACAAGCTCTGGGCTGGAGGAGTGGGCTTTGGGATGGGGCGGAGGATGAGGACTTTGGGATGCAGGAGGGTGCTGAGGACTGGGGGGGGGGGGGGGGGGGGGGGGGGAGGTCGCTCAACATGGGGCAGAGAGTTGAGCTTATCCAGGCAGCTTTTTGCTGGGGAGGGCAAGGAGGGTTTCCTTACTGCTGGCCACAGCAGCTTTGTGGTGGATGAGTATCCCTCCCTGTTCCTAGCAGCTTGAGGGCCTGGGGAGAGAAGCAGGGGAGGAATAAAAGAGCAAGAGAGAGATCTCCACCACAGCCCTGAGCCCCTGGGCAGGGTTTATGGGAAGCTGGGTGGCCACACAGTTTAGGGAGAACTTAGGAAGACATGATCTAATTTTTATCTTGTTTTTTCCCTAGTATCCTACCTCATTTTCACAGGCATTCATTAGATGCCCAACAGTTACTAATTTTTTGGTGAAAAATGAAACAAAGTAGTCATTTAGCACTTCTGCCATTTCCTGTTATCGTTTTCCCCCACCCCCTGCCAAATCAAACAACAAGCCTACCCTGTCCTTGGTCCCCCTCTTGCTGCTAAAATAATTTGTATAATGTTTTCTTGTTACCATTTATAATCTTTAGCTAATCTCCTTTTGAGCCTTAACCTTTCTAATTTTTTCCATATACATTAACATTGTTTATATTCATCCTCTGTAAATTGACCTAGTTTCAACTTTTTGCAGGATTCTTTTCCTACTAGGTGCCAATGTTCTTTGCAGAAAGAAAGTAAACCCAAACCAAGCCCATCAATCCCAACTAAGGGAAGATTTGGGGGGGGGGGGTTTCTACTTGCCAATCAACTTTGGGAGGCCTTTAAACAAGTCACTAGAGCAGTGGTTCTTAACCTGAGGTGCATGCACCCCCTGCGGGTGCGAGACGCCCTTTTTGGGGGGTGCGAGACATGCCAGATTTTTATGGTTTATCTTAGGTTGAAAGAACTGACCTACTTCAACAATTTTTAATAAGGGGCGCGAGAACATATTTTGAGAACCAAAGGGGTGCAGGCTGCAGTAAGGTTAAGAACCACTGCACTAGAGTAAGGCACCCTCTATGTGCATTATGAATATAACTACCCACCCTCTGCCCCATTCAGTTAAATGGAGGGAACTCCCCATTGCTGTATGATAAGTTATTGATATAAAGCTAAGCTAGGAAAGATAGCCTGGAAAAGAATATAGCCAGTTCTCAAACAACAACAACTACAAGAAGTATTCTAAAATAAGCTGTAGCTGGCCCCTGAACAGGCTACAGCATGTAAGCAGCCTGTCACCACACACAGACTAGCACTCAGAGGCACCAGAGACCCCAAAGTGGAAAGAGGAACACGTCCTTCACCATACCAATAGAGCTGGCACAGCCTGCATGCTCCCCCGATAGGCTCCAGAGCAACTGACCTCTTAGCATGGTACAAGGTGGCCACCCTTCCCCTGCTCCCCAATGCAGTTCTGTCCCTGGATACATTTATTTTTTAAGAGGTCCCTGACAGTCTTCCCACTGCTGCTGTATTTCCACACACCAGAAGGGGCTTTGGAGTAGAGCTGTGTGAGTAGAGGGGAAGATTGTTCCCTCAAATCCACCCCAGACCCAGAGGGCTTTGAGCACTCTAATTTTAAGTGTCATTATCTTAAATACTCCTGCCCCATACCTGCTAATTACTCAATAGTAAACAAATGCCTTTTGTGTTGGTGGTGGTTAAAACATTGACTCTCTCTCTAGCCCAATTCATTCAGAGGGATAGCTGTGACCAATTGTCAGCCTCATCCCCCACCTCCCCACACACACTTCAAACCCACTCCACTTCTCTAGCCTTGGGTGGCTGATAATCACAATACCCTTCCAAAGCCAGGAATCTTATTTAGGACTATTCGGGTGTGTTTCCGCATTTGTCAAATCAGTCTGTACTCCCTTTCAGAAGTCAATAGCAGCTGCACGCTGAGAATTCACTACTATGAAAGTTAAATAGCCATTTAGACATCTACTTTTGACAAAGATCTAGTTGTCACAACTGGAGGGGGACATGGTACCTCTGTGAAACAACAAGGTGTGACTGCCATCTAACAGGAGGACCAGTCTCTCTTCAAGGTTGCTGACGGCTTCTGAATCACAGTATTACTGGTGTGAGCATGTATTCCTGCTCTTTAGTTTAGAAGTTTGTGTCTGTCCATGAGTCTAGTTTGTTCAAGAACTCCTCCTAAAATGGTAAGAGCTAGGACCACAGATCTCAGCATACAGCTTCCTCTTATCCTAACTTAAAGCAAGGTAAGGGTTTGGAAAATGGGATGTGCCTGGAATGGGATTGTTTCTCAAAACTACACGGAAAGAGAGACCACATCACCAGGCAGGTGAAAGGGGCTGATTGAAGTTGCACCCCCTCGTACTTTCCCCTCACACACACACACACACACACACACACGGGACTGCCCCAGTCCTAAGCCTCCCCTTCTCCCAGCCATCCTTTAGGCTGAAGCTACACCCCACAATCTGAGTCGTACAGAAACATGCTGGCTGTTCCCCTTTGTCCAGACGTGAGGGGAAGTGCACAATTTGCTGCATTCCTCACTCTGGCTAGGAAGTGCAGGGGGCAGATTAACTTGGACTTGCCCCAGCCAGGAGACATGCACACACATCTCTTGTCTGTGCCAGATGGAGCTGCAGCAGCCATGAACAAGCGCTTCTCACTCAGCCCCAAGCTGCTGTGGTGTGTGAGGACTGGGATAGTCCTCTCTCCCTGGGGCACCCTGCAAACTGAACCCCTCAACACCAGCCCCACCCCAGAGCAAGGATTTAAATGAAGCATGTACATATTCCTTTTATTTTCCAAACAGAAACAGAGTTAAGGACCCAAGCAATGCCAGGTATATCTCGTAGATGCATAAAGCAGTAATATGGAATGGGTTTAAGGAGAAAACATGGGGCCTGCTGACTGGGCCCAATGATGGCACTGAACTGCTCCAGACACCTGGGTGAGATGGTGTTGGTCCCACTTGTAATTGTTTCCTTCCTCCTACTCCCCCCCCCATAGGGACAGGTCGGAAGGGTTATGGCTGGAGCACAATTGGCCCCAGTGAGAAGAGACTGGACCTTGACTGGCCACAATACACACCTCAGCCAGTCAGGGAACACTGCCTTAACCAAAGTGCATTTAGGACTAGGGATGTTAAACTGTATTTAATCAACTAGTCTAGGGAATTTCCATAGCCAGAACCAGTATCATCTACCACTTCCTGCACACCAAGTCCCCTCCACAGCCCCGTAAAAGTGAGTGAGAGTGGGACAAGAGCAAGAGATAGGAGTAAGAGGATGGACAGAGCAGGGCAGGGCCCATTTTGGGTTGCCCTTGAATTCTGAAAGTGATCTTGGGCATATAAAGGTTAGGGATCACTGGCCTAGAGAAATAAAGTCTATCAAGATGATACTCAAGCCTAAGTAAACCAGCGCAAGTCTGAAATAAATGATGAAACTGGTGAACGCCCTGTCCACCTGGTAGTGGAGGAGAATAAAGAAAAAAGCATTAATTTTATCGCTTAAATTTGTCACCAAAACTGGAATCCTGTACCTAACATTTTTTCACAAGAGTAATGGCATGTAGAAGTAGGTGAAACTGTCTAAAGCCTTCACATTTTAGGCACAAAAACTATAAAAAAAAGTAGCCAGTTCCACTGATTTTCATTGTGAATTGTGTTGCTAAGTCCTTTAGGAATATTTGGAAAATTCCCCTCAAGACCATAGAGAGACTTGAAAGATATAGACTGGATTAGGACACTCTTCCCTCAGTGTTCAATATAATCACTTACCTGGCTAAGGAGCAGGGATGTGAAAGTTTAACATGTAAACAGTTACATGCAGGCTCCCACCTGCTCCTAGGGAGCTGGCTACCATCCTGTGCTGCTGCCAGCAGCATAGGAGCAGCAACCAGCTTCCTGGGAGCGGGGCAGAAGGCAGAGCCAGCTCCCAGCACTCACCAGCTCCCAAGAAGCTAGCTGCTGCCTCTGATTCAGAGAGAGCAGCAATTTTCCACCACCCTTCCTCCAAACAGAGGACAAACCTCTTCCCCCTACTCTTTGATAGTATGTATATGAAACGCTGATCAGCTTCAGTTTCCAGCCCTCATGTAAGCAGTGATGCCAAATGTGAAAGAATAAATTAGTGCAGTCTTCCTAAATCTGACAATAGCTCCAGTGCCTCTGTTGTCACTCAGCTTTTGCCAACCTGAAACAAACCAAAGACTGACCAATTTTTTTTCCACTGCTGATATTTAGATCTGTTGGAAAAGCAGGGAAACACATGGAAATCAAGTCTATTTAACTCTGCTGGGGAAAGAGCAAGAATTATTCACTGGGATTTGAGTAGCAGTGACATGTGCTCGCAGCAGTCAGAATATTGAGGCCAGGGCAAAGCGTGGTAGTAATGACAGCAAAGCAACAATCCTCTCCTGCAGCAACTGACACACAATGAGCAGCACCCAACTGTTCCATCCCTTTAAGTTGTAGAACAGGGCTACTCAACAGGTAACCCATAGGCCACATGCAGCCTGCGGCGCAGTTTGGGTTTACATGGGGCTCAACACATGGCCCACGGGTGGGAGCCAAAACAAAAAATAGTCAATATAATGGTCTTCTGTTGATATGTGTTTTAGTAGTTAAATTCCTGGACTGTCAGTGCTCATTAAAAGTGCTGTCATGTGGGTGGAAATCAGGTAAATATTGCATTTATTAATATCAGCAGAACTGATTTAAATGGGGCCTGCGTGTTGTGTAGTCTTGCCTTCATCTTTGTATTCAAGTCCATCAGTGTGAAGGAAGCTATTTGCATATATATTTGCATGTATATGCAGCCACACTTACATTGCGGCCCTCGGCATGTGCCGTGAGTATCACTGTGGCCCCCAGGGCTTCCAAAGTTGTAGCCCTGTTGTAGAGTGTGCAGCAGCACAGAGGTTTTCTTCTGTGGCTTGTAAGTGTCAAGTCAGGTTCTCCAGTCTTGGTTAGAGAAACCTGAACTTCTAAAGCAAAGAAAAGCCATTCAAAAAGACAAAATTAATATATTTCAGGGAAGAATAAAACCAACCATCTAAGGCAGAGGTTTTTTAATTAATTGTACTGCAGCCCCCTTCTTACTCAAGTTACCACACAACCCCTGGAAGAGGGACTGAACCGTGAGCCTGCCTGAGCTCCACAGGCCCCACGGGAAGGGGAGGGGGCAAAACAGAAGTCCATGCCCCACTATTGTGGGGTCAAAGTAATCTGAGCCCTGCCACCCACAGTTCATGCCCTTGGGCTTTGGCCTGGGGTGGGGAGTTTTGGCCCAGTACCCCAGCAAGTCTTAGCCAACTCCGGTGACTTGGGATGTGAAAGATTAACCAGTAAGCATCACCCTTGGCCGGTGGAACTGGTAAGCCTCACCCACTATGGGCAGGGGACTGCTCGAGCCCTATAGGACCCACTGTGGATAGGGGCACTCCAGCCAAGCTAGAACAGCCCTTGTCTGTGAAGGGCTCTTGCACCGGCACCCACTGTGGTGGGGGAGGGTTTATGAGGAGCACAGTCACTCCTGTCTATTCCCCCTTTAATCAGCTAACCAATTAAATGGGATATTACAACCCTACTGAGGACTGTTAAAATGGGCTTGCAACCCACTTCGGAGGTCATGAGCCACAGTGTGAGAACTGCTGGTGTAAGACAAGAAAGAATAAATATCACCTTCTTCAACCAACATCCATCTGAGACTATCAAGTTCCGGGCTAGCAACAGCTACAAGTCCTATTAAATAAAATTATGAATAGCCACCATACTCAAAACCTGAGTTCTTGTGTGACAGTCCTGACAGACTCCCTGCAACAGGCAGTGAAACTGGTTCTCAAACAATGCTACTTCATTTGACAGCCTCCTAGCTCTGCCCCTAGACAAAGATGACCAAAGTGTTGTTTTAGAGAGACTTGCTCCAGGCAAATTTGCACCAGTTCATACTGAAGCCGCTGATAATGAGATAATCAGATAAAGCAGCATTCCACATAATCTACTCACTCACTCACTCCATGTTTAGCAAGAGACATCTGGGTGCAGGACAAGGATGTCTGGTTGTGATCATGCAGGCCCCAGTAGTCTAAACACAAGGTCTAGATGAGGGGATATGAAGAGTTCTCAGGGAATATCAGAATAGCAAAAATTATAGCAGATCCCAGTATCCTGGCTGCCATAGGAGGATATTTTTGCTACCTTAAATAACTTGGAAGGATTAGATTTTTATCAGTAAGTGTTGATTTCACCACGCACACAAATCAAGAAAAAAATATTTCTATCACTAATCAAAATGTACATATATACATATTAAACATCCTTAAACTCAAAGTTGTAAAGCAGGATTTTCTTACTTTGCCTATTTGGGCATGTGGAGTTAATAATATTTTTCTTTTAATGTTATAAAGCTTTCAACTTTCTGAATCTTGATAATAACTGTCATTAAACTTACACCTCCCGTATTTTCCTGCCACTGCAAAAATTTAAAATCAATAAAAATCTAAACATGCTTACAAACTAAAGCATCAATATTTTCTATTGATATTATTTAACAAAAATCATCTTTAGTGGTAGGTGTGGCATTTTTGTTTAGGGAAAGAGTTTTGATAGAGTACCCTTCCCCACTCCCATGCAATAACTTAGACGAGGGGCAAGTTGCAATTGCATTAAACTCCTTAATGTATCTTTGACTGTTGAGTCATGGCAGGTTGGACCTCCCTGGTACAGCACCATTGGGATCCAATTGGTCCCAAAGAAGGAAAATAAGTAAACCCCCACACACCATAACACACGCACAAAACAAAACTCATCCAGGCCAGGGGAGATCATTTCTGGGGTCCCCCACTGCCATGCACCAGGCAGCCCACTTCCCTGCTGGCCCCGCTGCACACCCAGGTGCTAGCCCTCCACCAAGATTACTCTAGCAATAGCTGTGGTCAGTTGCCAAGCCAGAGAGTCCCAGTTTAGAGAATTTCAACCTGTAGTTTCTCTGGAGGATGTTTAAAGAACATCGACTAAAGTTAGACATTTTTAACATTAGCAGGTGCACAATAACTTTACTTCAAGAGTTTTAAAAGAGCTGGCTGGGAAGCTCACTGGACTGTTAATGTTGATTTTCAAGAAGTACTGGGGAAGTTCCATTAAGATTGCATTAAAGCAAGTGTGGCAGATTTTTTTTGGGGGGGAGGGGGAAGGGTTTAGGTAAATGGGATTACCCAGCTATTTATAGGCCTGTCATTTTGACATCAATCCCAGATATACTGGAACAGCTAAGGGTAATGTAACTAATTCAAAATGAGCATGGGTTTATGGAAATAAGATCTTGTCAAACTACCTTGGTGGGTTTGTTTTTGAGACTGAAAGTTTGGCTGATAAAGTCTGACACAGTGTACTTCTATACGGTGTTCGACTTGGTACCACACCACATTTTCCTATTTTTTAATGAAGTCATAAAATCATCATGGCATGTTAAGTAGATAAAAGCTGGCTAATAGTTCTCAAAACTGTAACTGTTAGCAGCAAATCATCATTGAGCAGGTCTGTTTCCATTGGGATCCTGCAGGGATCTATTCTTGGCCCTATGCTATTTCACATTTTTATCAATGGCCTGGAAGAAGACGTAAGATTGCCGATAAAGTTCACTCTCCCAATTTGTGTGTCTTTTGAAAGCAGAGAAGAGGTCACTGACACAAAGTGATAGGGATCCCTTGGTAAGTTCAGCTCAAGCAAACCATGCATTTTAATATGGCTAACGTACATGTATACATCTGGGAACACAGACGGCAGGCCATATTTATAGAATGGAGGACCATCCTGGTAAGTAGTGACTGAAAAGGACTTGGGAGTTGTGGTAGATAATCAGCTGAGCATTAGCTCCCAATGTGATGATGTAGCAGAAGAGTTGATATGAACTTGAAATGCACAAGCTGGAATCTTGGAGTAGGAATAAAGAGATTATTTTACCAATGTATTTGGCACTGGTATGATGACTATTGGAATACTATGTCCAGTTCCGGTGTCCACAGTTCAAATAGAACACTGATGAATTGGAGAGGGCCCAGAGAAAAACCACAACAATGATTACAGAAATAGGAAATCTGCCTTACAATAATAGACTCAAGGAGCTCCAACTTATTTAAAAAGAGAGACGGTTAAGTGTTGACATGCAGTGTTCCCTGTAAATTGTGTGCTTAGGTGGCCATTCAGGAGAGATTCAAATGCCTTGCAACTGATTAGCAGAGCGCCCACAGGTAGATATTTGTGTTTCTCCTCACAATGTACATTTCCTCATGCCTCAGTGCACATAAAAGTTATTCTACACATGGATGTAAAAGATTAGAGGGACCATGGGTGACAGTCTATTATTGTCTACCTGGGGAACAAAGAGTTAATAACGGATTCTTCAATCTAGCAGAGAAAGAAAGATGTAATAGTGCAGTTGATTAACCGATAAGCAAAATGTATAGATTAATGCTATAGACTACATGCATTTCCCTCTCCCTGCCAGTAAATTTTTAGCAGGCTGGCCAGCAGCCTGGCTTGCAATGGGTCCGGAACCAACCCCTGCAGCAGCTCTGCATTTAAAGTGCATTAGGAGCCAGGCAGGCAGGCATCCCAGCTCTGTTCTGGCTTTGGCCATGTCTGGGAGCTCAGACTGCCCTAGACAGGGACTGCTGCCACCCTGCACTGCTGTCTCTCTCTAAGAAGCAGCAGCACAAAGTGACAGGCAACCGGTCCACGAGGAGAGCTGGTTTATAAATTGGCTCCCTTCGCAGACCAGCTCCCTCCTGGCAGCCTACGCTACTGCTTCTGATACAGTGGCTGCCGGCCCCGCCCTGGGGGACCATAGAATAGCCGACTAATTGATAAAACGTCATGAGGTTACTGGACTATTCAATTAACTGATATTTAACATCCCTAGAAAGAAAGAATATGATCCAATAGCTGAAGTTGAAGGCAAACAAACTGGAAAGAAGGTGCACATATCTAATGGTGTAAGTTTAGCAAGACTCATTGTGGATTTGCCAACAATGAATGTTTAAAATCAAGTTTGGATTTTTGCTAAAAGATCTGCTCTCAGAATTTTCTGGGAAGTTCTCTGGCCTGTGTTATACAGGAAGTCAGACTAGATGATCAAGAATGGTCCCTTCTGGCCTTGAAGTCTATGAATCTGTTTTACAGGACATATTAAAAATTAGTTTTATAAGAACATTTATATCTACCCTTTCATATCAGCATAAGCTATTCTTTTTCTAGTAAGCCCACAGCAGTAAAATGAGTTTGCCAACTCTCATCTGGGAGCAAAGGTGAAGAGACTGAATATTATAAAAGAGTGGCCCTCAACCAGGGATACATATATTCCTGGGAGGTGCACAGGATCTTCATTTACTTTACACCAACTCACCTAAATATTTGCCTAGTTTTACAAATGGGTTACATAAAAAGCACCAGAGTCAGTACAAACTAAAGTGCCATCAAGACAAAAAGAAAGCAATTTTTGTAGTTGGTGTGCTGTGACTTGTTCTTCTGGCTGATTTTGTGAGCAAGTAGTTTCTGTGGTGAAACTTGGGGTATGCAAGACAAATCAGACTACTGAAAGGAGTTCAAATTGCCTAATTTACATCCCTCTTTTGAAAGAGGGATGCAGTTTCCACATTGCCTTACAGAATACGTGCAGGCTGGATCAGACTGACCAAAGAGCCAGTGATCCACACAGCAGCACTTTTGTTACAGTCTTAGTATCTTCTGTTCCAGTGGAAGTTGACAAGTCATTTTTCACCTGGAACTGCAACTGTAGGACAAAGACAGACTGAGTGACTTAAAAGAACATTACATGGGGCGCTTGATGGAGCTTGCTTGCACTTTAAAGACAACTTATGCCTAACAGGTTAAGGAAAGTTTTTGAAAGACTTGTTCAAGAAAAAAAAAAAAAAAAGAAAAGAAACCAGAGAGAACAAGAAATTTTGGGGGGCACGGTAGGGGGAGAGGGGAAGTTGGGGCATCTTTGAAGTCCTCTCAGTTATCTTAAATTACTCCACAAAGTTAGGAGTAGCAGGTTGACTGCCTCAAGTGTACACAGTTTTATTTCTCAGGATGACTATATGAAGAATGAAATTAAATTAAATTAGTTGCCAAGCAACTAAAAAGAAGTCTCACCAGTTGAATTGAAAGGATTATTCTGACAACTGTTCCTATACCACTGAAATTTTCATCTGCACAGTCTTTCCTCCACATAGAATGCCTGGGAATATCTGAGCTACATGCTGCTAATGTTTCAGAGTACACCCAGCTTTCTCACTACCCAGTCAAAGCCAGCACCGGCAATGCTAGAGAGCAGGGTTGCTAACTTTCTAAACACCACAACACTGAACATCTTTGCCCCTCCCCACAAGCTCCACCCTCCCCACCCCCCACTTACTCACTCTATTCCTCCTCACACACCCACACCCACTCACTTTCACCAAACTGGGGCAGGAGTTTGGAGTGTGGGAAGGGGTGAGGGCTCTAGGAGAGGGTTTGAGTGCAGGAGGCGGTTCTGACTTGGGGCAGGGATTTGAAGGCAGGAAAGGGTTCAGGCTCTGGACAGTGCTTACCTCAGGTAGCTCCCAGTAGTGGCCAGCATGTCTGTCTACTAGGCAGAGGGGTTAAGAGCCTCTGTGTGATGCCTGCACCTGCAGGGACTGCCCTTGCAACTCCCAATGACCACAGGTCCTGACCAATGGGAGCTGCAGAGCCAGCACTGAGGACAAGAGCAGCACACCAGCCACCTCTGGCTACGTGCAGCTCCCAGAGCAGGCAGGGAGCTCATTTTAGTCCCACTCTACCACCAACCAGACTGTTCAATGGCCCAGTCAGTGGTGCTGACCAGAATTACCAGGAACCCTGTTCAGTCGGGCATTCCAGTTGAAAACTGGATGCCTACTGGAGAGAAGGTACTTCAAAAAGGTTGGTCAACTTATCAACCTCTCCATCTATCAGAGCTCTCTGCAACCTTGGGATCCATTTAGACTTATTACTACTGGATCCCCAAATTGCCACGAGGGCAGACACACACACATCAGTTTTCAAATTAACAGGACAGGGTATAATCTGGTATTTGGGCATCTTTCAGCAAAGCCTTATCAGAAAGAGAATAATGGGTCTTGCATTGCAACAATCTGGAACTCTCAGGACTTCACTGGCCCCGGAGGAGAGATTTTGCCAAACCAGAGGAGATCATATCTGCCCACCCCTTCCCCCGCTGGTCTCCTGGCCAGCTCCCCCTTCCTTTACAGTCTGGGAAGGTACGTTGATATCACTAGTGAAATGCTGCCAGGTGCACAGACTAAGGTGAGGGGGAAGAATATGAGTCTTTAATCTACTATGCGATTGATAAGCATCTTAGATTGTGGATTCTTTGGAGTCGAGACTAGGGATGTTAGATAGCAGGTAACAGAACAGTCGACTAGCCGCATGAATTCTTAGCAGCTAGTCAATTATTCTATAGTTCCCTGGTCGCAGGGCCAGCAGCCAGTGCAATCCAGCCCCACTCTTGGAAAGCCCCCTGCTGCCCCACGCTGCTTCCTCTATAGCAGAGGCAGTAGCACGGGGTACCAGCGGGAGCTGGTCTGCAAGGGGAGCCAGTTTAAAAACCAGGTAGCAGCAGCCCCTGTCTACGGGGGGGGAGGGGAGGACTGAGCTCCCAGTAGACAGAAGCAGCAGCCTGGGGGGGGGAAGAGGGGAGTCATGGAGTCAGGCAGCACCACAGAACTGACTTTAAAGCCGGCTCCCGCTTCTCCCCCTCTCTCCCGCTGCCTCTGACACAGAAGCAGCTAGGAGATGAGGGGAAATGCATTTAGTTGACTAGATTAACTGATAAGACTTTGCTTATCAGTTAATCGACTACTTGTTCACAGCCCTAGTAGAGACCATCTTTCTGTTCTGTTTTTACCTGGTGCTAGGTGCCATACAGTATTAGACCATGACAAGGATTTCTAGGCACAGTGATAATACAAATAAAACTAAAACCAGCAGAACTTTGTTTATTTCACTCAGAGGGCTCTGAATCACCAACCAGAAGAAAGAGGCCATGAGAGAGTGTTGAGATCGCTATCCCATGGGATAGCGAGGAGAGACATAGTTGAAAGAGAAGGCAGAAAAAACAGAGAGGGACAGGAAGTTAAAGCAAACGTAAGTAGTAAGGTTGGAGTAAGGAGAATAGGGTCACTGAACAGTTAGAAGACTTACAGACAAATGGATGAGGAAGTACAACCCACAGCAGTCAAAAGAATGGCCAGGACACATCATAAGCAGGGCAATTCTTTAGAGCACTGGTCCCCAACCTTTTTTATGCCACAGATCAGCAAACCCCTTCACAAATGTTTGACAGACCAGTAACATTTGCGTGTTAATTATGTAAATAAAAAATTACCAGTCTGCGTAGGTCCATCCAGTCCCTTGCTCCCCAATGCCTAACACCCTTTGAAACCCACTCCTACACCCCATGCCCTTCAACCCTTTAACTTCTGACCCCTACCGCCCATGCCAACACCCTCTTGCCCCCATGACCCCACCATGCCCTCACTCATCATCCCTTTACCCCCACCCCACCCTCACACTTAGCAGAGCGAGGCTGCCCCCTCCCTTTAGGAAGCATGGTCATTACTGCTATGTGGGCAGGGAGAGTGGCCATCCTCCTTTGCGCTGCCTCCCTCCCTGAGCATGTTTTTACCCCAGGGGAGTAGGGGGGGGGGGCGGGAGCGCAGAGCCCCAGCTGGCCACCAGTATGGGGAAGGAGGGTAGGAGGCGCCTCCTGCTGCCACAGGCAACAGCAGTTACCTGGGAGAGAGGGGAGGAAGAGCTCTTGGCTGGCACCTCTTGCTCTGCCTCCTCATACTGCTGTTGGCAAAAGCGGCCGCACAGGCTGGGACAGCAGCTGTTGGAGGCATGCGTGCCTTTCTCCTTCACGCCCCCTCCCTCTCCAACCATGTAGTGTGGAGGAAGGTGCCTCCTGCTGCCATCTCCTGAACCACCATGGCTGCTGGAGGTGAGCCGCTGTGAACAACCACCACAGCCTAGAAACCAGTGGTCCACGTCCCATGGAGGTTGGGAACACAGGGGCTGTCTATAAGAGTATGTGGGGCAAACCAGGTACCCAGTTTCTGACAGCTGGATGTTACGGTCATGTCCAAATAAGGACTGCTGAACCCCCACAAAAAGAGAAGCAACTAAAAGCAACTAGCTTTTAATGAGGCTAATCAGGAGCTTAGAGATAATGGCAACATAACAAATGGGAATAAGGATATGGAGGTAGATATTACCATATCCGAGGTAAAAGCTAAACTCGAACAGCTTAATGGGAGTAAGTTGGGGGGCCCAGATAATCTTCATCCACGAATAAAGGAACTGGCACATGAAATTGCAAGCCCATTAGCAAAAATTTTTAATGAATCTCTAAACTCAGGGGTTGTACCATTTGACTGGACTGGAGAATTGCTAATATAGTTCCTATTTTTAAGAAAGGAGAAAAAAGTGACCCAGGTAACTACAGCCCTGTTAGTTTGACATCTGTAGTATGCAAGGTCTTGGAAAAAATTTTGAAGGA
>CM057848.1:19486792-19504241 GCA_030068395.1 Apalone spinifera
GGGATCAATATGAAAATTGAGAGGTGGATAAGCAACTGGTTAAAGGGGAGACTTTAGCAGGTCATATTGAAAGGTGAACTGTCAGGTTGGAGGGAGGTTACTAGCGGAGTTCCTCAGGGATCAGTTTTGGGACCAATCTTATTTAATCTTTTTATTACCGACCTCGGCACCAAAAGTGGGAGTGTGCTGATAAAGTTTGCGGATGACACTAAGTTGAGAGGTATTGCCAATTCAGTAAAGGATTAGGATATCATACAAGAAGATCTGGATGATCTTGTAAAATGGAATAATAGTAATAGGATGAAATTTAATAGTGAGAAGTGTAAGGTTATGCACTTAGGGATTAATAACAAGAATTTTAGTTATAAGCTAAGGACACATCAGTTAGAAGTGACGGAAGAGGAGAAGGACCTCGGAGTCCTGGTTGATCACAGGATGACTATGAGCTGCCAATGTGAAATGGCCGTGAAAAAGGCTAATATGGTCTTGGGATGCATTAGGCGAGGTATTTCCAGTAGAGATAAGGAGGTGTTAGTGCCATTATACAAGGCATTGGTGAGACCTCATCCTTCATGTTTAAGAAGGATGAATTCAAACTGGAACAGGTACAAAGAAGGGCCACTAGGATGATTCGAGGAATGGAAAACCTGTCTTATGAAAGGAGACTTTCTTGTTTACCTTAACCAAAAGAAGGCTGAGAGGAGACACGATTGCTCTCTAAATATATTACAGAGATAAATACCAGGGAGGGAGAGGAATTATTTAAGCTCAATATCAATGTGGACACAAGAACAAATGGATATAAACTAGCTCTCAGGAAGTTTAGACTCGAAATTAGATGAAGGTTTCTAACCATTAGAGGAGTGAAGTTCTGGAACAGCCTTCCAAGGGAAGTAGTAGGGGCAAAAGACATATCTGGCTTCAAGATTAAACTAGACAGGTTTATGAAGGGGATGGTTTGATGGGATAACATGATCTTGGCAACTAATTGACCTTTCACTATCAGTAGTAAATAGGTCAATGGTAGGATGATAGGAGTTACTATAGAGAACTTTTTCCTGGGTGTCTGGCTGGTGAGTCTTGCCCACATGCTCAGGGTTCAGCTGATCACCATATATGGGATTAGGAAGGAATTTTCCTCCAGGGTAGATTAGCTGAGGCCCTGGAGGTTTTTCGCCTTCCTCTGTAGCATGGGGCACGGCTCACTTGCTGGAGGATTCTCTGCATCTTGGGGTCTTCAAACCATCATTTGAGGACTTCAATATCTGAGATATAGGTGAGAGGATTATTCCAGGAGTGGGTGGGTAAGATTCTGTGGCCTGCGTTGTGCAGGGGGGGGGAGGGTCAGACTAGATGATCATAATGATCCCTTCTGATATTAAAGTCTATGAGTATGAGAAAAGCAGCTTTCAATGAGGTTGCTATTGAAGGTGAAGTGAGGTGAGAGGTTAGATTTTGCTAAGAAAGATTTCCAACTAACTCATTTCTAGGAAAGGACTTACGAGAATGGGAATGATGGCTGTTGCATCATGAGTAGTGGCCAGAATGCAAGCAATTTTTGCTGCAATACATAAAACAAAGATTGAGTAGTGAGAAGAAAGAGAATATTGGTGTCTGAGCTTAATGAGAGTTGCAGGTGCCTCTTAACTCTGATCAGAGTAATGAGTGCTCAATGCTTCTCGTGATCATCTTTTATTTGCCATGTATCATATGACAGACACATGTTGCACTACTGCAAGTACCAAATAGCCCTGACCTCTTCAATGAGGAATTCTGAATCCTAAGTTTAAAATGTGCATTTCTGGGCTAGGAGAACTGGATATACAAATATATTTGAACCCAAACATTCATAAGGTACTCTGAACTCTGTTACTATTAATTAGAAGACTTTGCAGCGCAAATGTTAATATATCTAGTTACCTTGCATGAGGCAATTATATTTTCACAGCAATAAAGATATTTCTGAACTCCTTAGCTATTTGGAGCCAATGACCTTTGTTTAGAGTGTATACTGTTTTTAGTAGTATGTATTTTTAAACACTGATCACAATTCTTAGGCTACGTGAGTAATGCCTTTTCACTGTGAGATTCAAGTTTCAAACATGAGTATCGCCATCATATGGTACTTTGTTTAAAACAAAATTGAACATATACTGTCATTAACTGAGGTCACATGCACCTCCTCCCCTCATCAACCCTTCCTCCATCCTTAAAGCATAGAGCCACCACATGTGCTACTATCCAGATGCTATTCTGTGCCCATCCTTAACTTTTCATCTGCAAGACAAAGAAAATCCAGAGCTGGCTGAGAACAAAGTTCTCTTCCCACACACAGATGTGGAATATCAGAATACGTTTTTTGGTTGTTGTTAAGATTATTTAATACCAACACTGAGACAGCCTGCCTAGCAACAAGTTGAAGTTATAAACTCATATCATCCTACTTGTGTTCCCATGGCTACTGTCATGAACAGAGCAGTGGCAGCTGCACAAATCAGGGAAAGGGGTCCCATTAGAGACCTATTTAAGATTCTGAGACAGAAAATACCAAGAAGATATGAATGCTGCCTGGTATTCTTTTCACTACAGCCCATCTCTCCATCCCAAAACTGCTCAGAACAGCCTTCTGTTAGAGCCTGTAGAATAGTACAGGCAGTCCCTGACTTACGAACGTGTTACGTTCCGAACACCTGGTCGTAACTCGATTTGGTCGTAAGTCGGAAATACCCTTAAACGCGCTGCCCGTGCCACTCGAAAAACTTGACATACACGGCTCTCAACTCGAAAATATTATAATGGGGTTAACAGGAGGTTGGTCGTAAGTATGGATGGTCGTAAGTCGGTGTGTTTGAGAGTCAGGGAGTGGTTGTAATGGTTTGTTGTCTAGAAGTGACTGAGCTTGCTGGCTTCTGAGGAATACTCAAAGTGTTTGCAAGTTTTCGGGAGGGGGGCAGCGTTTGTTTTTTTAAAGCTAAAAGGTAAATTGATCAAGCTACAGTTGTGCAGTATGACTGAAAACAACCACACAATCTATTCACCATGAGCTCCTTGCACAGCCTTTAGTAGCCTAAACAAAAGATGTAGCAAAGGACACTTGTTGATGTTGTTTGGAAACAGCAGTGTCTAACAGCTCTTTGTGTGTGTGGGGGGGGGGGGAGGGTCTGGTGTGGGGGGGGTTCATTCACACTAAAGGCTACAGACCACAGGGCCCAAAGAGAAAACAGGGACATCAATGGATTTTTCCCCATTTCAATTGATATCTTGACAAAAAAAGGTTAATAAATATTTTAGCTATGAAGCCAGATTTTTCCCAGCCCTGATTCACTGGTCTCCAAGATGAGAAACTGCTTACTCCAAGATGGAGACAACATGAACAGTGAAAAGCTGAGAGTCGATGGCTCATGCTTTTTCAAATTGCAATGACTAATTATTTCTAACAAGAAAGGAAGCCAACCAGCCACTTATGTAACAGCTCTAAGATTTACCCAGCATTGATCAAGTCAGCAATGTCCTCTTTACCCCCCACATCTGCCCTAAAGGGCACTTGGGGGGGGGAAGGGGAAATTCGAGGCTCAGCTAGAGCTGGGAATGAGAGGGTCAGTATGCAGGCTGCTCCAGGGAGAACGGACTACTCCAGCCCACTCATACCAAAGCAGCTTGTGGCCACGTGAGAAGCATCTCTGCATGGCCATTGCAGCTCCAATGGGCACAGCCAAGGTAGGGGTGTTTGTGGGACAGGTCCAACTTCCCCCTGCATTCTCCAGCCAGAATAAAAAAAATGCAGCAAGGGAACAGCCAACAATGTTTTTGTATTGAATGCGGGGGCGGGGGGAGGGGAGGGAAGAGGGAGAAGAGGTTCAGTACTCCCCCCTTTCCTAAAGGATAGCTGAGACAGTTATGAATGGTGGGGAAGGGCGAGGACATATGCAGCCCCACCCAGCTCCCTTCACCTGCCTGGTGATTGTCTCTTTTCCTTTATGGTTTTATGAGAAAATCCTATTCTAGGTACCTCCCATTGTCCCGGCACAACCAAAAACCTTACCTTACTTTAAGTTATGATAAGAAGCTGTATACCGAATTCAGTGGTCCTATCTTTTACCGTTTAAGGGGAATTCTTGAACAAACAGGCAAACTCTCTCAAATATATAGTCAAGCTACTATACGCAGAATTTCTATAGTTATACATTCATTAGCCTATGTTTTTGCTGTCTAAATAGCTAAGAATACAATGTTTTAAGGACATATACAACTTTAAATATTAGACATTAAATCCAGATTAAAAAAAAAAAATCCATAAGTAAGTATAGGATAGGACCCATATGGGGTCAGATATCCATCTGCAGTATCCAGAAAGAGCTATACAATAATGGGCATAATCTAGATACCTATAGACAGCATTACTTCAAAGATACCACAGGTGTGCATATGGTTTAATCCTAAATTAGAAAGCTAAGCTGTGAAAGTAACTAACGGAAAGGATCTCTTAACAGAATATCACCTATGAAACCTTTCTTCAGTGAGGAAGGGCTCGAGGATGGGGCACTTTGACTAACACGGGGTGGACAAATTATAGTCTGCAGACTGCATTCACCCCATCAGGGTTTTTAATCTCGCCTCTAGGGTTACCAATCATCTGGCACAGTGGGGCCAAGGCAGGCTCCCCAAAGCCCTTGGTGTGGGGGTGTGTGTGCACGTGCGCACACAAAGGGCTCTGTGCATTGACGTCACTGGCAGGTGCCCTCCCCTACAGATCCCATTGGCTGCAAACAGGAAGCCGGAGCCAATAAAAGTCTTGGTGTCAGTGCCTGCAGATGAGGGCAGCACATGGAGATGCATGCTAAACCCACCCCATGTGCCAGCCCATTCCAGAAGCAGGCCAGGGCCTGCTTTAGCCCCACTGCACTGCCAAATGATGGAGGTAAGTGGTGCCCAGCTGGAATCCCCACCAATACCTCTACATTCATGGCTTACCTCACCATATAGTTTCCCTACCCAGATGTGGCTCTTGGGAAAAAAAGTTTGCTCACCCCATCCTAATGAAACCAACTCACTTCCTTGCACTGTTTGATTCTAAAAATGCTGCCACCCCGCTTGAAAAAAAAAAGACACATACAGCAAACGCCAGTAGAGCACCGTGTACAAGCGCCATGATCAGCCATGTGATGAAATATGAAAATAAGAATATATACCCAATCTTTCTCTGAACAGGGGATCTCTATGATTAGATATTATCAGTCCATTGCAGTCTCCCCTCTTCTCCTCCACCCCCCCCCCCAAGAAACTCTATTTACCAATACTTCCTTTTGCAAAGTTCAAAGAGTTTAGCTGCCATGCAGCTCTGAATATGCTTGACAGCGTGGGTTACACACTAGCTTGGTTTCAATGATCTAGCCTGAAAGTGAAGTGAATTTGGTAATCTCAACATACCATATTTAAAGTTAGTCACATCATGATCAGTCACATTTAAGCACAACTGGCATTATATACTCCAGGTAACAGCAGAGGCAATGTTGTCAAGGAAGTTTCCAAAAGGAAAAGTTGAAAATGGTCCTTTTTCTTTGTTTTCAAAATGGAGTCTAAATTGCAGTACAAGAGGTATTTCCTGTTTATTATTTGAACTTTTTTTTTCCAAAAGCCAGTTTTCCAAGGTATACATATTTAAGAGCATGGACTCTCCCCATTTGCCATTTGTTTTAGTTAATTTTAATATATAAAGGCTCAAAACCTCAACCACATTCCACTAAATGTACAAATTGATAAAGATTTCATGAGGTGATCAGTCAAAATCCACTTCTGCTTTCACAATTGGCAGATCCTTGCTGCAGGTTCACTGAAGTAACCAGTCACTCTAATTATGTTGCATTACAGGTCACTCAACAGACCTCATCTTATTTTATAATTGTAAAGCACCATGAAAACCCATGCTACAATATCACAAATATGGAACATTACTTAAAACAAAAACAAAAACACCCTGAACTAAACAAGTTTCTTCAGCTACCTCAGTTGTACTTGCCTAGCATCTGTCCAGAAACCAATATGGATATTCAGAAGTTAACTTAAACTGTGCAGTGTTTTTACAAACCACAACTAGTTAGAATACTCTGAAGAGGATAAGACAAGAGCCCACCATAAATACATTGTACAGTTCACCTTGATCAGAGGCAAGATTTCTGAGCTAACAACAACTAATCACAGGGAGCTCTAAGCCTTCGACTTGGCCAAATCACAAAACTAAGCAAGGCTGAAAACAAAAATTGTAAGGGCAAGTCATTAGGTGGCAAAGACCAGCTAGAACAAATGATCCACTTTTCATAACTATTATGTCAGTCACACCCTTAATATACTCATCAAAAAATAAAAAAAAAAAAGAGGCCGTGATAAGTCTATCATGAAAATATTGCGTGAGCCAGCAGAGAGAGGAGCCACAGGCTCTAGCCACAATTATATGTTTACTATAGCATTTGTGTTTTACAGCGATGCTCTTCATGCTATTTACAGCAGATGCTTGCTGGGATGGTCGCAGAGTATCTGCCGGTCTGTACGAAAGCAGTCAGACTGATGGAAGCCAAGACAGAACCAAGCAACATTAAAAATGGTCTTGGAAACCATGGGATAAGAGAGCCAGTGCAACAAAGCAACACTGCACTCTTATTGGGGCTATAAGAGGTATCATTATAGATGCGAGAAATACCTGAATTGCAAATCGCACCCCTCTCAAAAACAAACACACACTTTCCCTTTCACAGTGAAGCTTAAAAAGCACTTTCTCTGGGTAATATGCAAACCTCTGCAGTCATCTCCAGCCTTATATCCAGTACAGAACCAGTCAACATATTCCCAGTCCACTCCTACAGCACAACTGCTATAAAGGGTGACAGACATGACATCAAAGTTCATCTGTGCCCTAGGAAAGGGTGCTGGGGTGCGCTAAGGGGTGGGGTGCCAGGTGCAGGCTCTGGCCAGGAGACTTACTGTAAGCTGCTCCCAGCCAGCAACCCAGTGAGACGCCACCCCAGCCAGCCACAGCCCCACAGGTTGTTCAAAGGAGCGGTCTTATGTGAGTCTCCACTTGTGGGGGGCGGGGGAGGGTTGTCTCCATGTGTTGCACAGGCATGCAAGCCCAGCCCAGGCAGTTCCCATCTGCCAACTTCTAGCCAGTGGGAGCTGCGAGGATTGTGCTAGGGGTGTGGGCAGCACAGAGACGTCCCCACACCCTCAAGGGGGTGCACTGAAGAGATTTACATGCTGGCTCCAGAGGCGGCTGCTTAGATCAGCATGTGAGACCACGGCAGGCAGGGAGCCTACCTGGAGGTCCCGTTGGGCTACAGGACATCGGTGACCCAGAGTATCGTGGCAGGCCAGATTTGGCCTGTGTGCCATATTTTGCCAACCCCAAGCTAGTTCATTATACTTTACACTTTGATCCCATATGGATACCCAATGGGTAACTGCCACAGAGATAAACCTAAGCCCCTCCCCCCCACCCACATATGGTCCTAAAACTTCCAAGAGCTACTTGGGACTGAATGTATTAGAGCAGTATGATCTGGGTCTCCTGAATTGATTGACCAAATCTCCCAAAGCTTTAAATTAAGTCAGCTGCCAGCAAAACAACAAGGACTCGGCCCTCCAAGAGAGGCGGAAACATTTGGGTGTTTATGTGGCAGTTCCTAGTACATGACCAGAGTGCGATGCATTCCCAAACCTCCAGCATTTCAATACTGCTTACTATCAGTAGATGCCAACTTCTGCATCCCTGGATCCAGATGCTTCTAGAGTGCTGCTGTAATCCCTCCCTTAACAGGAAGGCTTCTCTAAATCAAGAGTGCCCTGGCTTTATTCATTTATTTTTGTAGTCAAGCAGGCAAGAGATCGGGGAAGGCCAGCTCTGCTATAAGCAATCCACAAATGGGTTTCTCTCTACCTCCTCCTTGCATCTCCATCCAGAGCTGACTGAATGAGAACACCCTCTTGGATTAGCTGGCCATTTGTCAAGAGTCCACTTCAACCAGAAAGAAAACAGGAAGAGTCCCTCTGAAGAGGACTGGACATAACAGCAATCTGGAGGTACACTCATACTGCTCTAACTGATAAAGAGTACTTAGTAGGGATGAAAAAAAATCCCATTTAAAATGTTAACTGCTTAAACTATATGTTTAACCAGTTAACTGGCCCACCGCAGGCCCAGGAGCTGCCCCAGAGGGGCCAAGCACCTTAACCAGTTACCCCGATAAGCACGTGAATAAGATGAATGCTCACCAGGTAACCGGTCAACCTTTTACATCCATAGTACCTAGCTGCACTACAGCCATGAGAAGAAGAATTGTGCTGGGAAAAAAGCATTCCTGTCTTCTCTGTATTTATAGATTCGGGACAAGTTGTTCTCATCAAGAAATTATATAAATGCTTTTCAAAGTCATTGAAACCTAAATTTGATTTAAAAGTTGTTAACTATGCCAAAGAGTAAAAAAAGTAATTAGGTTTCTTTTTATATTTACAATATTTCAGACGCATACAAAATGAACAAGCAGAAAGCTATCAGGATCAAGTAGCATACATGGTTTTTGTTAGTACTCTCACATACCCCATACAAGATATATTTCTATTCATCTTTGGGACATGAAACATCCCCTTTCATTAAGTTTTTCCATTATCACACAGGTACACACAGCTTTTCATTCTTTTTTTTTTAAGCCCTCAGTTTCTCAAATGGAGAACTAACACTATATGCTGCCTACTGATAGCTCTTGCAAACAATACCTGTTATCAGCTACCAGTCAAACATTTGACTCACAATTATATTTATTAGAGATAAAAATGGAGGGGGAGGGACAGCTTTTCATGATGTATTCAAGGCCAAACAGCAAAACTTACTGTCAATTTATAACACACTTATGATCAATGAAAACTTACTTTTCTATGTAACACAATGAACACAAGTGCTCTAGCTACCAACACCTGGGTTTACCAAAGCAACATTTAGTTGCAATACAGTACCTTACACTGGGCCAACAGAAAGGTGGGATGAGAAAGGAGAAGAGACCAGTACTAATTTAAGAAGAGATTCTGAAAAACTTTGTCCATGTGGTAGAGTCTGCAGAACCCTATTTGTACAAAATTTTATCCACAGCCGATCCCCAAACATGGTCCATGGATATCCACATCCAGGGATGTGGGCATCCACAGATTTGCAGTGATGTCGTTACTGCCATGAGCCATTTCTCTGAAGTCAAGGAGTTACAAAGTAAGAACTATCCCTCCACATACATAAACATTTGCAGGCTCATGTCCTTCGGCTTCCCCCTCCCCCACCCGCCCCAAAAAAACCCACCACACACACCCACATCATCGGGCCCTTGCCACATTCAGTTTTAGCCATTACAATTTTAAAGAAAATTAGCCAAATGGTGAGGGGTCCTCTGAGCACTTTTTAGTAGCTTTGTTGTTCTTTAATAGTTTGTCTTTGTAAATGTAGGCAGTAAATAATAATACCTTATTCTTGATTTCATGTTACACAGTATTCACTGCAAGTTTGCTCTGATCTAGCACTAACATAATTATGAAATCTGAATCAACATCTTATTACTGCCTTGCTAGACTTCACTTTGTTTTGCAGAATATAGTTTATTATTCTTTTCTATACCTACCTCACAAATGTGCATTATATTTTAATGTACACACACAAGAAATACATTGGACTAACATGATTACTACCTCTACTTCTTATTCCAATTTAGATTACAAATTGGAGGTTGTGGAATCTCCATCTCTGGAGATATTTAAGAGTAGGTTAGATAAATGTCTATCAGGGATGGTCTAGACAGTATTTGGTCCTGCCATGAGGGCAGGGGACTGGACTCGATGACCTCTCAAGGTCCCTTCCAGTCCTAGTATTCTATAAGCATTCAGAACACGGACTGTTACTCTGTATAGCACCTAGCACAACCGAGTTCCATTCTTGGTTGGTCTTGAGGCACTACCCTAACAAACTGTAGTTAACGTGTTTAATAATAAATATACCAAAGGCATACTTAACTTTAATGCTGAACTATAGCTAACAGATTTACAGTCCTTATTCTAAAATCATGACTATGATACACTTTTGGTCTACACCAGGTTTCAGCCACCAGAACAGCTGCAATAGTGCAGATCCCTAATGTACATACAGTTTACATGGGTGCAGTTGACCCAGGGATAAGGAAACACTATTTTCACTAAGGATTTGTATCAATGCTCCAGCTAGAGTACCAACATAGACCAGGCCAAAGAACCAGTAGCTTTTACAATCCTTTGTTTGCTACTAAAAATGAGATGTTTGGTAAACCAAACCTACAGTCTTTGTGCACTATAATACTCTGCTGTAAGAATTTAATAGCTTAGAAATGCCTATTATTAAACAATTGTTAAGGGTTAAAAAAATATATAGACTCTAGATAACTAAAATTAAAACACTTTTTGTGGAAAGATCAAGTTTGACTGGCATCCTATTTCAGAAGGAATTTAAGAACATAAGAGCATAAGAACAGCCATACTGGATCAGACCAAAGCTCCATCTAGCCCAGTATCCTCTCTGCCGACAATGGCCAATACCAGATGCCTCTGAGGGAGGGATCATAACAGGTAATCCTCACATGATCTCTCCCCTGTCACCCACCTCCAGAGAAACAGAGGCTAGGGATACCATTCCTACCCATCCTGGCTAATAGCCATTGATGGACCTAACCTCCATGAATCTATCGTTTTTGAATTGTGTTAAAGTTCTAGCCTTCACCACATCCTCTGACAAGGAGTTCCACAGGTTGACTATACGCTGAGTGAAGAAAAACTTCCTTTTGTTTTAAACCTGCCGCCTATTAATTTCATTTTGTGACCCCTAGTTCTTTTATTGTGGGAATAAGTAAATAACTTCTCCTTATTCTTTTTTACCAGTCATGATTTTAGTCTCCTCTTTTCTAAGCTGAAAAATTCAAGTCTTTTTAATCTCTCTTCATATGGGACCTGTTCCAAACCCCTAATCAGTTTTGTTGCCCTTTTCTGAACCTTTTCTAATGCCAATATATCTTTTTTAAGATGAGGCAACCATGTCTGTACACAGTATTTAAGATGTGGGCATACCATGGTCTTATAAAGAGGCAATAAGATATTTTCTGTCTTATTCTCTATCCTTTTTTAATGACTCCTAACATTGTTTGCTTTTTTCACTGCCGCTGCACATTGAGTGGATGTTTTCAGAGAACTATCCACAACAACTGCAAGATCTTGCTCTTGAGTAGTTGTATCCAAATTAGTCCCCCTCATATTGTATATATGGTTAGGATTATTTTTTCCAATGTGCATTACTTTACATTTATCAACATTAAATTTCATTTGCCATTTTGTTGCCCAATCACTTAGTTTGGTGAGATCTTTTTGAAGCTTCTCACAGTCTGCTTTGGTCTTAACTATCTTGAGCAGTTTGCAAATTTTGCCACCTCACTGTTTACCCCTTTATCTTCTAATTCAATTTATTTATAAATAATCAAGATGGGTCCCAGGACAGACCCTTGGGGGACCCTACTAGTTACCTCTCTCCACTCAGAGAACTTACCATTTATTCCTACCCTTTGTTTCCTGCCTTTGAATGAGTTACCAATCCACAAAAGGACCTTCTCTTACCCCTTAACAACTTACTTTACTTAAAGAGCCTTTGGTGAGGGACCTTGTCAAAGGCTTTCTGGAAATCTAAGTATACTATATCCAGTGGATATTTAGGAATTTATACTATCATTTAAAAATAAGTCACATAAAAGATAAACTGAACAAGGACAGTAGAAAATATATTATTTTTGTGAACAGTTATACAGTCCCTTTGAGCTTACAAACGTATGAAATAGATGCAAGTATACACTAAATTCTTATTTAGGTCTATAAAATTAGTTGAACAATAAGGGCCCAATCCGAACACAATGATGTTAATAAAAATCTGCTTATTTACTGTATATTAGGCCATTATAGACTAAGTGCTACACTGTTTATTCAGGCTGAACTTCCACAGAAGTTGTGCAAGTTAAATTTATTTTTCTAGCCATGTCATACCTTTCTTCCCCGAGAGAGTGGGAAGTATAAGTCAGTAACAAAAGCAATAACTTTTTCATAGGTACATCTCTACCCCATTAGCTAAAAACTAGAACACAAATGCAATACTCAATGTACCCAGCTCAATAATATCAGTAAGAAAAAAGTTAGTAGAGAAATTAGGTGAGCCAGAGAATTGATTTGCAAGGTTCAATGAAAAGTGTAAAGTATTGTTGCAACACTTGGCTAGAAGCCAGTAGAATCCACATATGTTACAGCAATGTTGTGTTTGAAGAGGGTCAATTGCTACCTAATAGGCCCAGTGGTTAACCAAAAAATGGAGTGCCCGTGTGCAGAGACCCTCTATGTCCTACTCTGTCAATCAGAAGAAACAATGAGAAATGCCTACCCAGGAAGAAGACAGAAGAGACAGGCAATACAAATACAGTCTGTAAATAATCATACAAAATCTGTAATTAAAAAGATATTCAATTTGAGGATCCATAAAGATGCATAAATTGTTACAGTCTCTGCAAATCAATGTAAAAAATAGAGAAAAACCCAACCTACTTATTAAATAAAAAGGCACCCAAAAGTCTTCCTCCTCTGCACTAAGCTCAAAATATGTATTTCTGAATTTGGATAGTGCTAATAAGTCAATTAACAGCAGGAATGGCTCTCTGGTTTGTTCTGAGAACTGAACTATTGTTATTTCCAAGTCATCTGTTTTGTTTTGTTCTTTTAAGAGGAAAGGTATAGAGGATTCAATTAAGTTTGGTAAGACCTCCAGACAGTAGAAAGGTTTACACTAGCTTTAACCTACAGTTACAAAAGAGCAATTAAAAAAAACACACACACATTTAAAACACTAAGGAAGTCGACAGTCTACCTTTGCACACACAGCAATAGACACATCTGTACTAAAATGTTTGAATCACATGCCTTCCAGTACAACTACAATTCCTTTGTTTGCTCACAATTTGCTTCCATACCACTTTAAATTAGCTTACAAAGAACTGCAGCAGAATAGATGGAATGTGGAACATTTTGGCAACCAACTGGTTCTTTTTAAGAATTAAAAAAAAAGAAACACGGCCACATTAGTTTTGACTAAAATAGCCATATTTGAATAGCTTTCAAAAAAGAGGAACAGGCATTTGTGACTTCATTTTTTTTATTTCTACCCTTATGGTCGAACCCACAAACACACAAGTAGTGTGGAGGGGGAGCGGAAATCTAACTGCCATTTACTGTCTCCCCTAGCCAAATCAGCTTCCCTGCTTTTCTCCCCGTTTGCAAAGCGCCCTCTGGAAAGCATCTAGACTTCTTTTATTAACCGTTTGCGGGGGAAGGATCGTTGTTCTTCTCTGGCCCTGAATGTCTCGTTTTGGGGGAGGAGAGAGGTGTATCTGTGGATTTTTAAGAAGTGCGGGGGGGTGGGAGGACAGGAACAGAAAACCCACTAAAGGATTCGATTTTATATTAAATGACAGGGAAATTGATGAAAGTCCTTTTAATTAGTACCATGCCACTCTCTTAAAGAGCCAGATCCCAACCCGATCATTGTGAATATGAAACTAACCACACCTGAAAGGAGGGGGAGAGAGCGCGAGGGAGGAAAGAGGGGGGGAGGGAGAGAAAGTAGCGCGGCTAATCCCTCTTGCTTCCGTGCCATAGAGTAAGATATTCATATTTCCCTGAAGGAGGGCGGAGGACGAGGAGGGACGTAAATAGATGCAGAGATAGAGTTTTAGTTCTATTTCATGGAAAAGGAAAGATTTCCTTCCTCCCCTCCCCCAGTCTGGAGGCACGTTTCCCCTCCACGTTCCCCCCTTGTTGCTGTTCTTTCCTTGGACAGCAGGGTGAACACACACACACACATATACACACACACAAAAGTTGTTGATTCCCTCCCTCTCCCCTCCACCTTTTAATTACTAGCAGTTTAATGCAACAGAGTGACCTCTATCTCTCTGTCCCCAATAAAACAGGCTTATGCCCAGCTGATCAATCCTACCACTAACTCCCCTCCCCCCCAATTCCCAAACGCAGGATGTCAGATCTCCAGCCAGAGCCCCACACATACACACACACAGCCGTCTGAGGCTCCTAACCCACTCGCACAATGGTGCTGAAACCTTGGAAGACACTAGAGACAAAACAACTCACCAGGATCAAAGTCAGGCACCACGGCTTGGTACTGGGCTCCAACTCTCATGCCTCCTCCTGCTGAGATGGCAAAGAGAAGGAAGTGTGCGTTACAAAAGAAACGTGCTCCATCAATTCGCGAGAAAGAGCGATTCCTAGAGAGACAGTCCCGGAGCGAGTTCGGAGGCTCCCACTTCACTGGACTTACCATGCTCTTCATCACTAGAGGAGCCAGAGCTGCCTTCCTCCCAGGAGTTGCTGCTGCTATTTCCATTGGGAGCTGCTGCCGCCGCCAAACTTTTATTATTCCCATTATTGTTATTATTAGCACTGGCGGCAGCAGTGGCATTATTGTTCCTGCCTCTTCTCTTCCCGGAGACCTCGGGGCCCTTCTCGATCATGGCTGGCATTTGGGGGTGAGGGGCAGCGGGAGAGCAGAGTTAACTTGGGGGGAGCCGAGAGGAAGGCGGGGGAGGGCTGCAGCCGGGGAGAGGAAGCAGCAGCTGGCAGAGCCCCCGGCGGGGGAGAGAGGCTGCGACTAGAGGCGCTGGCCGCGTGCGGCAGCTTTAAATCCCCTGCGCGGCGAGGGCTAGAACTTTGAGGTTCATCCCCAGCGCTGCACTTCCCTGCACTGGGACGCCCGTCAACCTGCGCTGCTGCCTGCCCGAGGCCCCGCCTCCCGCTCCGCTCCTGCGGCCTCCTATTGGCGGCCCCTACATTTTGGGAGGCAGGTGCCTCTGCCATTGGCCGCCGCGCCCCGTCCATCAAGCCGGCCCGGCGCTTCCGTTTGTCAGGTTAGGTGGAGGCGTATCGTCGCCCGCTGTACGTGGTTGGGTTTTGCAATCTCTACGCCCAGTGATACAGCCCCTTCCCAGGCTACATTGTAGTGGGGAGGGAAGGGGGAGTTTCCACACCGTGGCTCCAGAGGCGCTTCCTAGCCCCGGGAGGGGACTTTAGGGGAGAGGCTCGAAGTGTGTGTGGGGGGGAAATCGGGCGGAGGGGTCCCAGCGTGGGGGCTTTGCTTTGAACTCCACTCTAGGGGCTGGGAACTATTTTCCTCCCCTTGGCGGAAGGTTACGCGGAACACGCCGCTGCGTTTGAATGGAATCCCCATACAAAGAGAGAAACTAATTGCTACAAAGTGGCCCCGGGCTCGGGCCGCCCGGCCCCCGCGGGCGGGGCGCTGGGAGCAGGCGGCGGCCGGGCTGGGGGCATCCTGCCCTGGCACTGTCGCCCCTGCAGCGCCGAGAGGAGTTTGGCTGGGCGGGGAGCAAAAGTCCTTGGAATTGCTGGAGTGAGCCGAATTGCCCCCACCCCGCCTCCCCGGTGGCGCCGCGTGGGGAGAGGAGGCTCGGGGCATTCCCCGGGGCAGAGCAGCAGGCGCCGGGGCAGGGGACAGCGGGCACCAGACAGAGTTTAATGAAACAAAACAAACGCTGGAGGGAGATTTTAAACGTGCCCTCGAAACACACGCGGCAAACTCCTGCCCTATCTAAGGCCCAGGCACCTTCCAGGATGCCTTCAACTTCATGCCACCGTGGGAGACCCTCTGTCTCCTAGCAGGGGAGCTCTGGGTCAGCCCTGCCAGCATTGGGCACCGGGACATTCGGAGAGGCAAAGTTGAACACCGGCTGCGAGCTTCTGTGAAACCTCTGGGGCCGGGAAATGGCTCTGCATGGGGGCGGAGTGGAACATGATGACTATTTTGTACGGTTTCTGTCCCAGCACAAACATCTTTTATAAACCTAGGCCCTGATCCTGCACAGGTGTTGCACAGGTTTAGGGATCAGGTCCTGCATAGCTAATATCAGTATCTCTGCAGACTCGTGCCCACTTGACAAGCTTTGTTCACAAGAGCTGTCCCAAAAAATTGCTCATGTGCATATTTGCACTGGGGTCAATTAAGGATCTGGGCTTTCATGTTAACAGAAATAAGGTCTTTGCCAGGAGGTGTTTGCAGTGTAAATGTATGACCCTGTAAGCCTAGTTTTGTGATCTGAAGGAGCCTGCTCCTATGGAAATGGCTCTTGTAAGGATTTGCAGGGTGGGCCCTAACAGACATAAGGCTCATAAATCATGCATCACACCCCACATTTCTTGCGCTTCAATCCTGTAAACAGCTACGTGGGCAGACACTTGTGCCTGTGCAGATTCAGCAGCATGACTTTGGTTTTGAGCCCTAACCCTGCAAGGAGCTTTGCTCAGGCAAAAACAAGAGCCCACAAAGACTCTCCTTGACTGCATGAGAGGTTTGTGTGGGTGCAGGAATCTATCCATGTTGATGTGTCCACAGAGATATTTTATGCAGGAGCAGGGACTTTGTTTTCATATCCGTTTGTAAAGTTCCTACCACAATGATGCCTGATCCTAAACAGAGCTGTGCTTTTGCAATATCAATGTATAATTATAATAATAGCAACTACAGTTTGGTAGGGCAGCAGCTGTGAAAAATGCAAGCAGAGAAAGAAGTAAAGCGGTAATAAGAGCACTGTTCCTTTCCACTTGTGCCTGAATTGTTTATCAGTGAATGGTATTGGTTTGCAGAAAAAGACACTTTCATTTTGCAGAGTAAGTCAGGACTATCCTCGCCAAAGAGGAGTTAGAATGCACAAGATGTAAGGGTGTACTTACTATTTGAACAATACAGTAGCATGAGGTAAAGCAAAATAAATTTAGGATGGGTTGTACCTTCTCTAATTCAGATTTGTATTGGTCAGCAGCACAATTAAAAGCTGCAGCTATCTGAATGTCATCAGACAAACTGTCTCCAGTCACCCCGTTCACTCTCCTGCCCCTCATTTAAAACTGAGGAAATTTGAAAAGGGAAGAGAAAAATCTTGGGGTTCTATATTTGGATATTTACTATTTTATTGGTTACTCTGCCTTCCACTGGACAGGTCTACACTACACCATTCTGAACAAGATAGTTTATGTTGATTGGGAGTGTGAAAATGCTTCCCAGTGAATTAAACTAAAATTAAGGTGACCTATGACAGCATCCAGAGAGAGGATGGAGTGGAGGGATAATCTTAAGGGCTTTTCTATATAAGGGAACTCAAGAAAGTTAATCCACATTCATTTTTAAAGTAGATTAGTTAAAACTACCTTAAAACCTCTGTGTGTGTGCTCTTATTCAGAATTAAAATAATTTTACTTAAACTAAATTGAACTGAGGCCAATTTAATTCTGAATGGCTACGTCTAGACTGGCATGATTTTCCGAAAATGTTTTTAACGGAAAAGTT
>CM057848.1:19513392-19533638 GCA_030068395.1 Apalone spinifera
ATATCTAAATCGTTGATGAAGATATTGAACAGAGCTGGTCCCAAAACAGACCCAATCACGTGGGTGGATTTTATTTTGGCAGCAGAGCCTGAAAGCGTACCACTACCAACCTTCTCCACCTACCGCACCTGATCTCTGCAGATGGATAGTAGTGACGGAGACGAGATGGTTGACAGAAGAATGGGATACAGAGAGTTTACAGAAGGAGGGCCTGAAGGAGATCTTGTGGGTATAGAGAAAGTGAGGCAAAGCTGGGAATGAATCAAGGGCCACCGTTAGGGGGAGACAGAAGTGCTCTGTTTATGAAACTATCATCATACACTGATGCCCTTGCTGTATGCCCCAGCAAAGAAGAGAAGCACTAAATGTACACACAATGGGTGCGTCTAAACTGGCAAGTTTTGTGTAAAAACTTGCCAGGTGTCTACACTGGGCGCTTGAATTTGCACAAGAACACTGACAATCTAATATATGATTGTCAGTGTTCTTGCACAAATACACTGACGCTCCCGCTCGGGAAAAAGCCCTCTTGCGCAAATGCTTTTGCGCAAGAGGGCCAGTGTAGACAGGTAAAAACTGTTTTGCACAAAAAAGCCCCGATGGCAAAAATGGCCACCGGAGCTTTCTTGGGCAAAACCGCTTCTAGATTGGCATGGATGCTTTTGCGCAAAAGCATCCATGCCAATCGAGACGCTCTTTTCCGCAAATGCTTTTAACGGAAAAACTTTTCCGTTAAAAGCATTTGCGGAAAATCAAGCCAGTCTAGACGCAGCCAGTGTGTTATCTTCTCTCCTCTAGAGGCAGTCACAGCTGGTCAGGAATGAGCTACATTTACTTCTCAACATGGGGAATCTTGCATGGCTGCCATCTTTGATTTAGTCTGATCTATAGATATATAGAGGGCTTCAGGCTTCAGTCTGGTACCTTTTAGAAGCATTACATTTCAAATGAAAAATGTGGGTATTCAAATATATCTCACAGCTCAGCTTAGCCCTTTGGTGGGCTAAGCAAAATGAATGTGGGTTTCTTTTAAGAAGCCCCTTTATTGCAGGCTACTGTAACAGGTGACCATGAGGATTATCAGTATCATTCTATAAACTTTGTCATTACAATTCGCATTTTCACCCAATTTTCAACCTATATAGCAACATACAGAGAGACTGGGTACAACTCTGGTCCTATTGAAGGCAATGGAAATTTGAAGACTGGGATTTCATCCAAGGTCTTAATCTTCATCCCAAATGATCTCGTGCAACAAAGGAACATGTATTGTACATCACATAGGCCAGACCAATGAAACTGAAAGGTGGCACATTCAAAGCTGATCAAAGGAAATGCTTTTTTCCTATAAACCACGATTTGCATCTGGAACTCTTTGCAGCAAGATATTTAGTAGAATTCAAAAGGCAATTAGACATTTTTGTGAATAACAAGAGTATCCAGAACTATAGGAATAAATGTTAATTTGAAAAAGAGCTTTTGAAGAGATATAATCTCTCATATACCAGAGTTTAAACCAATCTTGAGTTACTGAGGCCTGGGTGGCCAACCTAAACCTGAGAAGGAGCTGGAATTTACCAATGCACGTTGCCAAAGAGCCACAGTTCTATGGCACCAGCCCTGATCATTTCCCCACCACCATTCTCAGCACATCCTGCCCACTGGCAGCTCCACTGGTAAGCGCCTCCTTCTTCTTTTCCTGCTGCCCACCATGATCAGCTCTTTCTCAATAGGAGAGACTGGAGGGGGGAAGCATGGGTGTGACAGGTTCAGTGGAGAGGATGGGAAGTGGCAGGATCCTAGGGGGAAAAGGTGGAGGGGGACAGTTTCTAGGGAAGAGCTGGGGGTTGAACAGTGAGCACCTTCCGGCCCAGTGAGGAGTTGGCACCTTCAGCTCCAGCCCTAGATTTGGTACCTATGTAAGGAGCTGCATATTAACTTCTGAAGAGCCGCATGTGGCTCTGGAGCCACAGGTTGGCCACCCCTGTACTGAGGCATGGGAGAAAAACTTCCTCAGGGAGAAGGTACCCTAAAACTGCTCCTGCAGGGTTTCTTGCATCTTTTGTTCTGAAGCATCTAGTGGTGAGGATAGTGGACTAGATGGCATATTAGTCTGACCTACTATACATATTATCCAGTGCTTTCAGTGGCTTGGATCTTGCTTCCAAGATGCATGTGCGAGGCATGGCAAGTTAACACAGAATGAGAGGAGTGCCATCTCTATAACTCCTCAGATTCCCCTCTTGCACACCACAGGTAAGGGGCTCCATAGATTTCTAGGGTGCAAGGGAGAGCTCTGTACTAACATTGAAAGGAAATAAAACAGCTGGAGTTCCATTAGCTCCCTCGGGGCCTCTTTTGCAGCTGTTTACTGAATAGCCAACAGAAGGGTAATTCAAGGAACGTGGAGGGTGGGGGTCCCAGTGAGCAGCAGCTGTGTCTGGAGGATAGAACTTAAATCTATATGAAGGGCTTCTGATTTGTATATTTGGGAAACTGGGAGGCCTCCTATAACTACAGCCCCTTTGCTTCCCCATCCACCCCATCTCCTCCCACGAGAGGCAAAGGAAAGTTATGCAAGAGAAATTATATGGAGTTTCTTTCCTCCCACAGGCTTCTCTGTAGGAGGTGGCAATCTGGTCCTTTGTAAGCATTAGAAAAAAATCACTGGAAATTGCTCCAAAACACCAAAAATGTAGAAAAAGCAAGTAAAATATTGCAAGAGTGAATGGAATCTACATGAAAAATAGCCCTAAAAACAATGGGCTCTTCTGACTCACACCAATATAAATTGGAAGTGATTCCACTGAAGTCAGTGCCTTTCTCTGGGCTTGTCTCCACTACAGCAATCAATCCACTAGCGGTCGATTTAGCAAGACTAGTAAAGACCCATTAAACTGACTGCTGATCGCTC
This sequence comes from Apalone spinifera, assembly GCA_030068395.1. Lineage (NCBI taxonomy): Eukaryota > Metazoa > Chordata > Testudines > Trionychidae > Apalone > Apalone spinifera. The sequence continues at coordinate 19,516,307 of CM057848.1, forward strand.
TCCTATCAACTTCATTACTCCAGCAGAACGAGATGAGTAAAGGGAGTCCACAGAAGAGCTTTTTCTTTCTACCCCTGCTGTGTGGACCTTGAGGTAAATAGATCTAAGCTACCTCATTTTGAGTTACACTACTAGTGTAACTCAAATTGCTTAGCATAGATCAACCTGTCTGTGCAGTGTAGACCTGCCCTCTTACACCAGCATGAGACAGATCAGGCCCAGTGTTTCTATGAACAGACTGTTGACTCTAAGGCATGCTGTCAAGACTGTAAGGGCCAAAATGTGATTTTCCTCCCTTCTCTTCTTTTAAATCTGTTTCCAGAGTCTCACATTTAGGAGGGGGGAGGGAGGTGCTGAAGCAAAGGCATCAGTACTATTTTCTAAATAAAACCCCAAACACATGCAAACCAAAAGAAGATAAACCAATAAAACTTAGATATAGTATTAAAGGTCCAAAGGATTATAAGCATCTAAGGAAAAATTAAGAAAATGCCATAACAGTACCTTTTAAGTTCACAGTAAAACAAAGGGCCATACGCCCCTTTGTTAGCCCCTTGCTTTTCTTACATTTTGTATTAAAAACACTGGATAGCTCCACAAGAGTAGCAAGCATGTGGGGGAAATGTTATTTTTTGCATGCTGGGTTCTTTCTGATAAAATGTTATACTCTCACAACAACATATTGTGGAGATTAACCTCAGGAAACAAGAAGAGTTGGGCCTGATTCTGATGTTTCTATCAAACACTTTATTTTCAATTTTTATTTAATTTTTGCCAGGAATATATTGGTGTTTATTACTACTACAACAAAAACAGGTGAAAATCGGTACAAAGAACTATTAATAATTTTTCTAGGTAAGTGTTGGGGTTTATTTTGGCAGATGGAAGGATGAGGGGAAATATTCAGCAGATTAATGCTTTCATGAACGGAATTCAATGTGGTTTGCTGCAGAATTAAAACAGAACTAACAACACAATGCCACTTCTGAATTTTAGAAAACCATATAGCTCTACTCCCCAAATAAAACATTGCATTTGAATAAGCAGTTTACTGTTAATAGCCTGTAAATCGGGGGTGGGCAAGAGAGCCTCGGTGGGCCAGATCTGGCCAACCAAGTGGGTTGATTTGGCCCGCAGATGCCCTGCAGCTCCCCTGCCCCCAGGTCAATCAGGGCCTGGGGACAGGGGAGCATGCGAAGACTCCTCCTCCACCAGGTGCACATGGTGCTTGAAGTAGACCGCCTGTTTAACTGGCGGTTCACTCTAAGCACTGTGCAACCCTTGCAGGGTGGGGGCAGGGAGCAATAGACTTTGTGCACTCCCCCAAGTCCTGATTGGCCTCGGGGCAAAGGGAGTGCACACAGTCTCCTCCCACCACCATGAGCGCAGGCACCTAGTGGGAACTGCCTGCTATTCAGAACAGCTGGCAGTTCTCGGGGGGGAGGGGACAAAGACTTCACATGCTCCCCCACTCCCAGGCCAATCAGGTCTGTGGCTAGGGGAGCATGGCAGTGTCCTGGCCCTACCCCTTCCAGGGCAGTCTGGAGCCACTTAAAAGTTTGTGAAGTGGCCCCACTTTCTAAAATTATTGCCAACCCATACAGTAAATATTTATATTTCATCCTTTGCTCCTGTTTTTGTTTTAAACTTTTGAATGCTTCTTTTGGTGCTGAAAAGTATTCTAATACCAATTTTCCTTTTCTTCCCATTTCAGTGTGTCATATCTTTAAATTGTTATGTGCTAACAGTTTGAAATGTATACGTGGTGGGTGTGAGATTCATCAGTACATGCAGATGTGCCTGCACTTCAGAGCTTGAGTACATGCCTGTGTTTTGTTCATTGTATCCTCTAGACTAATACATAGCCTTATTTCAACAGGAGAGGTTTGCATATACACACAGACTAATGTATTATCATAATACATATATCTTGTAATGTATTATATTTTCCTAATAAAACAAGATATTTTTATATATCTGAAAATATAAAAGTAGGGTGACAATCAAGAGAAAAAAGAAAAATACTTTCTGTAAAACCTGGGGGGGAGGGTTTTTTGGGGGTTGGGAGGGGTTGTAAAAATTGGTTTAAACTGAAAATAAAGGGGCTTTTGTACCTAGCTAAACATTTATACCCTGCTCATCACTAGCACATATCAGTATAATGCCATGACTGGCATAAAACTGGCATAATTCCTTTGGAAAAATGGAAATACAGGTTGGACCTCCCCGGTCTGGCACCCTCAGGAATTGAGTGGTCCCAAACCAGAGAGTTTGCCACACCAGGGGAGGTTAGATCTCCCCTGCTGGCCGTCAGCCCCACTTTGTGTTCCGCCCCGTCCGGCAGGACTCTCAGTCACTTCCTCCTCTCTCCCTCTACTGGGGTTGCACCTTCCCACCTGGTCAAGACTCCGGCTGCAGTTTCCCAGTCCTGGCTCCCCAGCCACTGGCCTGACCATGGCTCCCCTGCAGCTGATCCAACTGTGAGCTTCCCAGCCACTGCCACCCCTCTGCAGCCAATCCAGACTGGGGCTTCCCAGCTGCCGCCTCCCACTTTGCAGCTGGCTCAGTCCAGAGCTTCCTGGTTTCCCCAGCCTCTCCACAGCCAGCTTGGCCCAGGGCTTCCTGGTTGCCACCAGTTCCCCTGGCACTGGCCCCGCTGCAGCCGACCCACCAGCCCTTCTGCTGCTGGACTCTCAGTGGGCCCCATTCCCAGCTGTCAGGACTCTCTGGCTAGCAACATCTGTGGTCCTTACTGGACCATGGATATTGCTGGAGCAGAGAGCCCCAGATTTTGGAGGTGCAACCTGTACTCTGGTTTGACATTAGTTGATTGAAGAACAGGAATCTGCCCCCTGATGCTTCTGTATATCATGGTACCTGTATTGGTTCTGATTGTTAGAGCTCTGCACAGGTATAAGATTTGTATCCATATCCATATCTGTAGCTGCAAAAATGAACCATGGATAGCCACATCCCTGGATGTGGATATCCATGGATATAAAGTGGATATCAGCAAATTTGCAAGGCTCTACTGATTGTTTTTCTGATCCAGAGGCCAGGCAGGTGAGGTAGTGTCTTTTATTGAACCAATTTCTGTTAGTGAGAGAGACAAGCTTGTGAGCCACACAGAACTCTTCTTCAGTTCTGTTTCCCTGATAGGCAGTAGTGATATAAAAGGAGCAGTTACAATCTCTTGTATAAATGTGAATAATCCTTGCTCCTTTAAAAATTGAGTTTTCATATGACAGGCACTAATGGCCCTTTCAGAGCTGTTATGGCCTATCTTGTCAATTTGGTTTCTATTCACACATGCTAAGTGAATTTTTATAGCTTAGCTAGTAATCCTCCAAAATATGCTTCCTACTGGAAATGCAGCTGTGACTTATTGTGAGTCGTGATATGCTATCAGCTCTACCCATGGGAAGGTAGGACCAGGAAATCAGAATTTCCTTTTTAGTGAAGATTACATTACTCCCATCACTATTTCATCTATACTGAATGGCAGGAAGGAGAGATGGATAGAGAATTAACTCCTCATTACAATACTGCTTCTTAGAGACAGGCTCTCTAGCTACCTGAACTAGAGTACAGGGCTTGATTGTCAGAAGGGCTGTACAGCTACAACTCCTATTAAAGTCAGCAGGAGCTGTGGGCACTCAGCACTTTTGAAAATCAGGCCCAATGTGCTTTAACAAAGGTTTTTTTAAAACCCTACATGAAAGGGAAAAAATTATAGCCAGAGCTTCATTGTGAAAATGGACTCACAGTACACACTCTGATTGATTGCTTTTCCTGTGGCTTCCCCATTACAAATTGCATAGTTCATGCACTAATCTCAGTGTTGTTACCACTGCCAGAAAAGAAAAACAAGCTGCCTTAATTGTCTTTCCATTCACAAAAAAGCTTATTTTTCATGCTATGTCAAGTCAGATCTGAAATGAGAATAATTTGATATCACCTAAATACTGCTAATCCTCTGCATTGCACAGAGCAAATACACACTCATATTCAGTGCCAAGGTGAACCTGCTCTATGGAGCTGAAAGAAGAAAAGGACGACAGAAGAGAGCAAATGTCATTTACTTATTTTTTCAGAGGTATTTACTGTGTGTCTCTTGAGCATTAGGCTCCTGACAAACAATTTTATAATGAACACCATTCCAGGAGCAGATTATCAGCTGGTACAAGTCAGTGATGCTCATTGAATATAATCGATTTACACTGATTTACACCAAATGAAGTTATAACCCAACACACCTAAAAAGGCCTATATCTGTAGATCATATAAGCAAAAGAGAGACCTCCTAAATTGTCTTCCCAATGCATTTCTCACCAGGCCTACTCATACTGGAAACATAAACTTATCTTCACCCAGGTGCTTATACATAGTCCCCATAGCTGTACTGTTTGAGTGTCTAATCATTTAGTAGCCATCTCCAAGACTTTCAATTGAAAAGGCACTGAGCCAAATCTGGCACAAACAGATCAGATATGTACAAAGGGAAATCTTGACAGCATCTGTGAATAAAGAGTTTAAGAGAAGGGAACAAAATAATACCACATATGTTAACAGATTGAAATGGTAGCTATGGTGACCACAGATAGACAAAGAACAAACCAATTTGATTGAATTCGGCTGATTCTCTCAGCACACAAACTGCAAATATAAAACTAAACTTTTAAAATCTGTGATGAAATCATCATAACAAATACATTTTGTGCCATTCTGCTTGTCTGGTTTTTTTAACTTTTAGTTACAAACACTAAATTCTCCCTCTTAAATTAACTAGTTATTCAATCAAGTATTGTTTTTCCCCCAGTAAAATATGGATTTTTTAAAAATGATTGCTCTTTGTTTTCTCTTTCTAAATAGCCAGGAATAATGTGTGTACAGTGACAGACAGATAGAAAATAACCCAGGGTGAAGTTATTTTTATGGAGCAATGGGTGAATTTGGTAGGCTAATAGTTTGTGTATGCACAAAAGTTGCACCACTTTAACTATACCAGTATATAATTTAGCTGTGAAAAGCCAGTAGCCAGGGCTGGCCTTAACAAGAGGCAAACTGAGGCGGTCGCCTCAGGAGCCAGACTGTTGGGGGGGTGCCACTAGGACCCAGAGTGTAGAGAATTGTGTCTGCTGCTGGTGCATATGTATTCTCTCTGCTCTAGATGCACAGAGATGGTGGAGTGCTGTGCTGGAGGAAGGAGGACACAAGAGACATAACAGGCAGGCAGGAAAAAAAGTGGCATGGGGTATCATTTTGAGCTCCCCGCCTCAGGTGCCAGAATGTTGTGGGTTGGCCCTGCCAGTGGCTTTGTTTACTGTGTACTGCACCTTTAAATGTCTAAGTGTTCTGCAGCAGCCATTTTGTTCACAGTGTTACAATCAGTACAGCGAAGACTCACACTTTGTGCTCTCCCATAGAGGATTTACATTGATTTTATCTAAAACAGTCCCAGCTTCAGACTAGCTGTTGTTTGTATATGGAAAGCCATAGCAATGTCCATGTCTGTAAAATTATAATCTTCTTAGGGGCAGATATTTGCTTCCACCCCATCTCCTCTGTCCCACTCCAGCAGAGTACAGGAGCTGGCATTAAGTTGCAAGAAGCCAGGGGAGAATTCCCCCAGTGCAAAACCAGCATAAGGCTGCTGTAAGTAGCTCTATGCTACCTCCTTGCAAACTTCCACCAAAAGAGGAGTGCAGGGGGGCAAAGGAGGAGTGTCCAGAGTGCACCTCTCTATGGAAATTCTGGAATGCTCCAGATTGTGGAGCATCCCATAAGGAGCTACCAGGCTACTGGGTAAAGCCGAACATGGGAAGATTGCTCTGCTTTATGCAGGAGGCTGTGAGGTGACATGTGGGAGTAGGCATGTGGGTCACATATCCCTCACCTCCAGATTTGCTCATTGGTTTGTAGTGAGCATGCTCAGTAACAGTGCTGAAGATTACAGCCGTCACTCTGCCCTTCCCCACCCAACTATCAGCAGGCAAGGGTCATCACAGCACCTGCCCAAAAGTGACTTCAGATCCATCTATGTTTCCTCTTCCCGGGATGTACATTCTGTATTGGTCTCCAAGGGGCACAGCACAGACTCTCACTCCTAGTGAGCTGGCAAAGCAATTCCATTCTTCTGACAGACTTAACGGTTTAGTATCTAAGGCCACGTCTACATTCACAGAGAAAATCAATGTAAGATACACTACGTGAAATGCGGAGCTGGAGTTAACATACCTTCATCGATATTCTGGGTGGCCCCATCATTCCCATCAACTTCTCTTACTCCTCGTGACAGTGAAGGGGTATTGACACTGACAGAGGCACCCTTAGCATTTGACTTAGCAGGTCTTTACTAGACTGTCTAAATCGAACCCTGGAAAATCGATCCTCTGGTAAGTGGATATGTGACCAAATAAAGTGTCTGCAATAGTGTTTTGCAGTACACTGTATGCTGTTAAACTGATAGCAATATAGCTTTGCAACATGGCCATGTTATTGTTGATATGGATGCAATAGCATAGGATTTCTTGATTTTTGGTGCATTGACGTTCTCAGATGTATTGTAGCATTTTTAGTCTGTTTAATTTCACTGACTTTTTTTTTTTAAACAAGAATGATCATTATCCAAATGACTATATATTATGTTGCCTGGGTTTATATCAGCAAGAAAAATGGTACTATCTGGCGAAGGCCTTGGATCATTGAGATAAATTCCCAGCTATGCCATATACGTCTTGTTTGACCTAGGGCACATCACTGACTCTCTGTGTGCTTCACTTCCCCATCAGTGAAATGAGATGATAACAAGGCCTTGCATTTCTTTCTCCCCCACATTGTCTGTCTTGTCTATTTAGACTGTAAGCAAATTGAGACTGTCTTTGACTGTGCTTGCATAGCATGAGCTACGGGGGGCGGCGGGGCAGGGCGGAGGGTGTCTTTGGGTATTGCTGTAATGCCAATAATAATAATGTCAAGGTCTGGAAGGGAAATTCACGTGAATAGGCACACAGTGTATCTCGAACTCTAAATGTGCATTTAGTAAAATGCTCAGGCAAGAAAATTAAAGGCAGTGGGCCAAATTCAAACCTGTTGCAATTCTAGTGAAGTCGGTGGAGTAATGCCACGTCCAAATCAGTCAAAGAGCCAGCAAATCTATCTTATGATTTGGTATTTCTTGAAAAGAAGAAAGAACATCAGACAATCACTAAATACAACGTACCACTCCTGCATGGCAATGTTACTGTTCGCAATACTTATGACTACAGAATTAGCACATAATCACTTTTACTTGGAGAGTTTCATGCCTAGATGAAAACATGCTACAAGAATAGTTTCTCGTACAGTAAACCCTCACTAGATGGCTCCTTATAGCAACCAAATATGATCTCAACAGCAAGAACACCAATGTGATGCTATACACAAGATCACATTTAAATTTATGTAGCTGGGTTTTCTAGCTGTTTGAGTGCAATGCACATACAGGGTACATAACTCATTGGTGGGTGGCTTAGCAAAAAAGTAGCTATGTGAGTTATCAGTGACACAATTTTATGAGTGGTGAACCATGAGTCGGACTGGCACCGGCACTCCTCACAAGTTTAATATGTCACATACACTTTTGTATGAATTTTTAAGTAAATCTGTTTCACATTCAGCTGTCTAATTCAGAGAACAAAGGTGGGCTGCGGAAAGCAGGCAGGTGAGAATGTTGGTGGGAACAGCAGATTCCTGCTGAGGCAATGGACAGATTTCAAGTCTGGAACCCTATCTGTCACATAAGCAAAGAGGTGGCATGCACCCCCCAAATGGCTCTTTATAGCCATTGTCACAGGAACATTTTATTTATAACTCATCTCTTGACAGGTTGCTCTGTGCAAAAAGAAGTTTACTTCTCATTCGTACTTCATGCACATCGTGTGTTTCACAGTTGTGCAAGTCAACTGTGTGCTTATTAATAAGTGATAGCAATTGGTGCATGCCCCATTCTGGAATAAATGATTATTACATGTTTGGAAGATTATGTGGAAATGGTGCTATTACATAGGAAACTAAGAGAGAGTTTACCATAGAATTAAGGGCCTGGTTTATACCCACAGAATGACAGGTGCATTTCATACTTCACCTCTTGCAATACTCTCAAGCCTAGATGCTCAAAGGTCATTAGGTACCTACCAGTCTGGGCCTCAATATCAAGGTGAGCTGGCGCAAGCCCAGGATCTATCAGCTCCCATAATTGTTTTATATTCATCACCTCCGCCTTTCCATTCTGCCTCAGTGAGCACAATGCCCTGCACAGAGAACTAGCTGAAATATGCTGACCTATTTTACTCAGTTCAGTCTCTTTAAAGGAACCACTGGAAACAAAGTTTGAAAGACTAGCAACGTTACACCACACTACACAGGTGTGCCAGTTTATTTCGGAATACAGTCAGTACAGCTGTTGAAAATCAACATAGATAAAATAAGGTGAATGTATTTGCAATCTGCTTATAACATTGATGTAAATGTTCAGATTAGAGAATAATAGCCATTACACTGAATAACTCACTGGAATGATTTCAGTATTGGTGGCCTAAGAGGATAATAAAATTAACCCAAACAAACTGCACTGGTCCAGTCCAAGAAGTGATATTTTAATACAGGTTGTACCACCCTTAACCAGGGCTCCCTGGTCTGGCAACATCCATGGTCTGGTGGTTGGGCAGGAGTGCCATAGGGGGCACCTCAGCTGGGAGTGCAGTGTGTGTGTCGGGGCAGGGGACGGGGGGGAAGGCAGGGAGTTCTGGCTCCAGTGGCGCTCCCTGGCCCCAGTGGCCAGGGAGCTCTAGCCTGGCAGCAGCCATGGAACTCTGGCTGCAGCCAGGGAGCTCCGACCCCAGCAGCAGCCAGGGAACTCTGACCCTGGCCCCAGAGCTCCAGCAGCCAGAGAGCTCCAGCCCCAGCGGCAGCCAGGGAGCTCTGGCCCAGGTCACGGAGCTCCGGCCTTACCCCTCCACCCTGGCCCCAGAGCTCCAGCCCCAGCTGTGGAGAAAGGCAGCTGCCAAGCTCTGCCCCAATCGAGCAGCTCTGGCCGTGGCATTCCAACCCTGACAGTTGTGGGGCCAGCAGTATCTAGAGAGCCTGAGGGGCTGGGGCAGCAGCGGGGACAGGCTGGAGCCCTATCCTGCCTGAGCCATGAAGGGAAGGTCCTTCCCTGATTCAGCAAATCCCCTCATTCGGGACCAGTCAGGTCCTGAGCATGCCGGACCAGCGAGGTCCAACCCGTATTCCAATATTTGATCTTCTAATTAAAATTGTTATCTTCCGCTAACAACCCTCTAGTTTTAGAGTTTTTAGACAGCTAGATATGTGTATCGTCTTTATTTTTTTAAATTAACTTTGCTTTTCTCAGCAACTTTTCCTTTAAATGCATTTGTTTGCAGCAGACTTAAAAGCTGGATTAGCAGAGGGGAGAGTTTGCCTTCAAATTATACATATCAATTTTGTTATTATTTCTAGAGACACTAATCTGTTAATAAACATATTAGGGTAATAATGCTCAAATTCAACTCTTTACTTTACTAAAAGACTAAGAGAAAGAGAAAGCAGGTCAAATCACAGCCTCTAAAAATTATTTCATATATTTTGAGATTACATCTCTTTCACAAAACACAATGCTTTCAGCAAACAGTGATGAATTATTAATAATTATCCACAGCTTCACATGGCAGCCAGAAGGATCAACTCATGAACTGGCCAATAAAAGAGGAGATGGAAAGTCATCACCTAATGAGCCTTCTGAGATGGGTAACAACATTGATTTATTTAGAATATCTGTGGAAGAATGTATATTGTATTCATTTATATTTAATGCAATTTATTGCTGTTGCCCTCTATGTAGGCAAACACACAGATGGTTGAGATTCAAGGAAGAGACTGAAGAATTCCTACCTACATCTTCCAAACACTGTATCTTCAGGGACTCCTGGGTTGTCTTTCAACAGCAAGGAAGATGGTAGCATCTCTTTTGACAGCTGTTTGATGGCTTTTCTCATCCCTCCTCACATGTCTGAGAGCCTAAAGTGGTCATGTAATTGAACCAAGGAAAGGAAAGGACTGACCACTCAGCATCAAGGTATTCTGGTCCATCTGCTGTAAAACAAGAAAGGAAAGAAGGTATGAGGGAAGGAGGGAAAAAAACACTTAACTTGGTAAGTTATTTATCTCTGTTTAAAGTTGCTTTAACATTGCTTATGGAAAAATAATAGATATACATTTGGAAATCATTTGTGGTTCTTCAGTTTCAAGCAACTGTGCAGCCCTTCAAGGCAATTTTAGGCTATCTATACCAAGGATTTTCAGCTTTTTTAGGCATCTGTACCAGATTAAAGGCTTCAATTGTTCCAAATAATGATTATTGTCAAGGCTTGTGGGTGGGGAAGGGTAGGAGTTTAGGGGAACAGCAAATGAAGTGAATGCTTTAGAAAAAAAATTATTGAACAAGATGAAGGGTAAAATATTGAAGTCACTTTGCTTGTTCTAGGACCTTCTATCCCCATTTTCTGAAGTGGTTGAGAGTTTGTCTATCCAAGAAAGTGTTGCCAGTTATACCAATATAGTTAAACCCATATAACTCCCCCATCTGGCCACACTTATTAGTATATATAAAAGTACACCATTTCAGACTTTGGTAAGGGGAAGTAACTTTATCCAGAATTCCAAGGATTAATTAGGCATCTGAAAACTCTAGGGTTTCATTTATTTTTGGTTTTCAGATAAACTCAGAAATTAGCTGACAGGAGCACTGTATCTAATTCCTATATTAAAAAAGAATACATACAACACAAATGCCAATTAAAGTTTATATGTAAGTTTAGAACACTCAGGAGATAATATAGCAAGATATTCCCTATCCCAAGCCTTGAGATAGCAGTTCTGGAATCTTAACATATAGTTACTCCATTCTCAGATTCCAGATTAAATTTGATCAATTTACAAGAAAAAAAATTAATGCCTATCCTTGCTTAACCCTGAAAGCTAAAGTGTGTTCTTTCTGCTCCTTTCATCTTCATCAGCAATGCATTCAACAATTCTGTTGATTAAGCCAAACAGAATACAGTTTGCTTTCCTTCACAGATTAGTTCCTGCACCCTAAAAATAAAAACACGTTTGTATCCATAAAATAAATAGATTTGACTTGAAACAGAGAAAGTAGATGTATTTGATTAGGGTGACATTTTTACAGAGTCACTTTTCTGACCACCACTGAACTTTAAAGAAAAGGCCACATTTATTTTTTGTCAGGCTGGACATAGAAGATATGCCAATTAACGTTCTTATTATCTATCATCTGAGTCATTATCAGTCTTGAGGGCAGAGTAGCAGAAAGGGGATCAGTGCTGAGATACATTTCCAGCTCTAATACTAACACATTCTGACATCTTGTGGCAAAGCCACTTAAGGGACACTGGTTAGGTTTAAAAATGTAATGTATATTCTTTCTTTGTTACTAACCTTCAAATACAACAATTGAAACAATTGCAGAAAAATCTAGATTCCTTTCTATAGTTTAGGCTACTTACTTGTTGCAGGCATCCATAGCTGAAATCAAAGTATCTCGATTGAAACTTTGGCACCATCCCCACAGTGGGAGGTCAGCAAGAGAAACACTCCTGTTGACTTCCCCTACTCCCGGCACAGGAGTACTGGTGCCAGTGGGGGGTGCCCTTAGTGTTAGATTTAGTGGGTACTTAAGAGACCCGCTAAATCAAACACCAGAAGATTGACCTCCAGAACATCAGTCCGCCAGTGAGTATAGATGTGGCCTGATTCATTTTGTCTTTTGGAGGTGGGGGACGGAATTAAGCACCTGTGAATATTCTATTGGCAGTATAGACAAAGCCTGACACTTTCAAGTCATTTTCATTTCTGCTTAAAGGCCAGTTGCTTTAAAACACAACACAACAGTGACTGAGTTGCAGTGCTCACAGGAGAATATTTAAAATCAAACACCAAGAAATTACCACATTTTAAAGGTGAGGAAAATAGGTATTTACTTAGCATTTGTATATATCTATTTTTAAAGTATCATTCTGTGTTTGGACAATGTGCTTCAGTTCCTATTGCAGTAAAATGGGAATAATGGGTACTTGCCTGCCCGCCATATGGTTGGAATCATAAGAATTAGATTGAGATCTGTGGAGCAGGAAATGGGCACTTCTTAATGGCACATTGAGGGATTCCTACTGATTAAGGTCTTTGGGAGTGACTGTTACTTTAGTCAGATGTTGAGATGCCTACAGATGGCAAATGAAGGGGACTTGCCTGGTGGGTGGATGTCAGAGGAGTGCAAATGGATCTCCGTGTTGGCCAGCAGCACAACCATCAACCCCTGTGAGCTCAACACCTGCTGGAAGAATTTTCAGCAAAGCATGGACATGCATGTGCCCTGGAAGCTGCAACTGCTAGTGGACACGACAGCTCTGAAGCAGAAAGTCCCCTCCTAGGGAGACATGAGAGTGCTCTCTGTTTTTCTGATGGCAAACAGCCTCTATGCCCTCCTTCTGCCTTCCACTACTGGGGCCCTGTGCTCCCCACTTCTTTCCCACTGCCACCACAGGGGTCCCTGTTTTCCTTCTGCTCCCAACCACCATCAAGCAGCGATCTTCTGCTTCTCCCTCCTATCATGACAGGTTTCCCTGTGCTCCCCCACCACCAGAGCCCCTCTGCTGCCTGCTCCCATCCTGACTGACCCTTTCCTTATCTTCCCCACATCCAGAGGCCTGTTCAATGCCCCTCCCAACCCCCATTTCTTTGCCCTGGGCCAGCAATGGCCATGCTGCCATTAGACCCCAGTGATCTAGGTGGTGTCCCCTTCTTCAGAGCTGTCAGGTTTAGTTTGAATCCTCACTTCCCATTGGAAGAGATTAGATACACCCACTAGTGCCCAATTGGAGGACTCACAGATAAGATGTGCCCCCTCAACTCCTAATTGGAGGAGCCAGTCCCCTCTTCCTAGTTTTCTGATGATGTCTGGCCTCCACTGCTCCTGACTGGCCCTGGTGACTGGGGTGTACACTGTGAGTTCAAAACTCAAGGGGAGGAGGAGCAAGGACCTGCTCTCCCAAAATGGTGCCCCTACCACCAACACTCTCATGCCAGAATAAAAGTGTCCACACAGGGGGTGACACCAGTACATCTACATCAGCATCTTACAGGTTCCCTCAACCAATAGCCCATCTTATGAGGTAAGCTCCCTTCAAATAAATTGATAATGTCCAACTCAGAAAGATGACCTGGGCTTTAAATTCTACAAAGTAAAAGAAAACCAGTCTTCTGCTGACTCTGTCAAAGAGGCCCAGGATGGCCAGATCTTTTGGGTTCAAACAGGGGAGATCCTTCCTCTAACAGGTGCCAACTTCCTCCTCAGCCCTGGATACTCAGCCCCCACCCTGGGCCAGGTCCCACCCCCACTCCAATTCTACCCCCAAGTCCCCTTTTCTCTGCCTTGTTTTACCTCATTCTCCTCTTTCTTCCCAGTTCTGTCCCCTTCCCACAGTGTGCCCCATCCCATTCTTCCCAGTTCCCCCCAGAACCTCCTGCACGCTGTGGAACTGCTGACAGCAGTGGTTGAGAGGCACTAAAAGGAAGGGGGAGGAGTTGCTCGGTGAGGATGCCAGAGGACCTAGTCTTGTTGGACTTGCCAGTGCCCGATTCAGGATGGGCTCTCTAAGTTCTAAACTCACCATCCTCCCTCTACAGGACACTTTCTTCAGGGTGTGCAGAGGGCAGCGAATGGCTGGCACACACAATGTACCTGGTAAAACTTTCCTATGCAGACAAAAGGTTAAGTCATGTAGATACTTTTGAAAATTTTACTCCAAATATCTGCACCCAGCTAACGTCTCATCCCCTTTGGAGCCTTGTTCCCTCTAACTCAGGGTCCTAGCTCTGTCTGCAGCCCTGATACAACAGCTGTCTGTCTCCCTCCTGTTCCTTTTAGTATAGCAGGTTCAAGATCAATTCTCAGCTGTACCACAGACTTCAAGCATGACCTTAGTCAGGTCATTTCATTTTTCTGTGTTCAATTCCTGTCTGTAAAATGGAATACTAGTTCCCCTGTCCTCAGAGGGGTCATGCAGGTATATGTATATGTATATGTATATGTATATGTATATGTATGCATGCTTTGTAGGTGTTAGATCAGGCCTGCACAACATACAGCCCGAGGGACGCATGCGGCCCGCAGAGGCTCACTGTGCGACCCGTGACAACTACGGGTGGCGCGGCCCCATCTGATCCGCTGGCCGGGTGGAGGAGCGCCAGATTCAAAAAGGCAGAAGCCAGGTAGGGGAGGGGAAGGGGCTTGTGCTGAGGGGAGGGGGCCAAGTCAGGAGAAAGGGGAAGACACCAAGGGGCAGGGTGAAGGAGAGACAAATGCCAGGGGGCCAAGTGGGGAGACACAGTGCCTTTTTGCCTTTTTGGGGTTTTTTTTTTTTTTTTTGCTCAACAAAAATTTTTAGGCGCATGTTTGGTATTTTTTGGGAGAGCATCCCTACTTACGGCCCGCAGCTGTTTTCTTTGGAGTAATATGGCCCTTGTTGCTTTCCGAGTTGTGCAGGCCTGCGTTAGATACTATGTTAATGGTGGCCATAGCAATAACTAGAGAGTCCTCTGACAGAACTCCCAGTGGACTATTCACTCAAAGGCTACATCTACACAGCTTCCCTCTTCTGCAAAAGGCTATGCAAATGAAGCGCAGATTAGCATATTACTGCACTTCATTTAATAATTAATTAGGAGCTGTTTTTGTGCAAAAAGGTGCCGTCTACACAGCGCCTTTTTGCACAAAAACCTCCTCTTGCAGGAAGAACCGCTCTGCCTCATTTTTCCAGGAAGAACGGCTCTTGTGCAAAAACCTCTTGCGCAAAAAAGGCTCCTAATTAATTATGCAAATGAATCATGGCAATATGCTAATCCATGCTTCATTTGCATGGATGAGGGAAGCTGTGTAGACGTAAAGTGAGAAGTTTATAGGAGGAAGATCCTACAAACTGCATGGATGTCAGGGGAGCCACTGGGGCCCAATTACTGGTTTACTCCTCAGCAGTCCCTGACAGCACAAGAGCTGAATTGCCAAACCCTAACCTTGCATAGTGCAGCCCCAGGGCTTCCATCCATTTCTGGGGTTCATCAGTTTGGAGGGACTGCATATGGAGATGGACTAGAGGTTCATGGGCTGCTGGGTCAGAGCAAGGGGGTGCAGCTTTCCTAGAAGCTTTATGGGGATATTGTGCTTGTCCTGACAGCCCCCAAAAGAATCAGCTTTGTTGGTTTTCCCTACTTCCAAAAATCCAACATGGAAAAACCAGGAGTGGAACACTTCCTGCCCAAAAACAAGTTGCTAACAGGCAAGCTTAGTATTATAGCCTGCAAATGGCTAGGACAGTCCTGCTTGTAATCATAATGCCATGCAACTTGGTATGCCTCCCAGCAGGACACTGCATATATTATCTTATCTCCTAGACACAAACCACAAGTTATACAACAAGCTGAAAAATTAAGAGAAATTGTGGCCAAAGAACATTTACCTGATCAACCTGGATTACAGAAAAGTGACATTGCTCCTATTTTGGTGAGGGACAGGATATCCACTGCTTACTTGACTGATATGCTGAGGATTAAATTTGGGAAGACTAAAGCTAAAAGCAGGAGCCATGACAGTTTGAGCTAAATGGACAACTCACCTTAGCTTGCTTTAGGAAATGACATTTTTCATTCTGTAAAAAAATTAGTTTGGTAACGGAATGAAAAACAAAAATCTCAGAATTTTTCATAGAAAAGCTGCTAGGCTTTCTGGATATTCCAGGAGTCAGGCAAGTGGGAAAGCAGCCATCTGTCTCCTCAGATAGATTTGGTCACCAAATCACTGGAAAAGTGGAGCTCTTGAGCAGTGTTCCCTGTAAGCTGAGCTCTTGGGTGGCCACACAGGAGAGATTCAGGTGATACCCAGCTGAATAGCAGAGTTCCCACAGCTGCCCACAGCCGGCAGCATGTGTTTCTACTGGTGGTTCACGTCTGCACTTGTTTTCATGCACATGAAAAAAAATTATTCTACACATGGATGGAAAAAATTAGAGAGAACACTGATCTTGAGTCCCTGGATCCTTGGGAGCCCCAGAACCAGCACCTCCTTAGTAGCACCCGCTACTAAGGATCTGGGGAGCCTTGAGGATCCTAACTCCAGGCAGCCTGTTTAGGAGGTTGACCCAGAAGCAGGGACCCTAGAAGCCCAAGAAACCCAGCTCGACTCATATACTCTGCAGATCAGGCACAGAAGTGGACCTGTACCATACACTGACCAATGGGTTACACTAGAATAAGTCTCAACTAGGAGAGAAGTTAAAATCTGTTTTAACCAGCCCATTTTAATTGCTCAGCATAGGCAGAACAGGCATTGTCACTAGTAGTAGTCAGTTGAGGGCTTAGGTTTTAACTCATTCAACTGACAAAGGTCACAATACAGCATGTCCTGTGTACCCCAGGTATTTAATGTACGAGGGTTAAAGTATACTAGCTACCAACTTTTAAAAACACTTTTTTGCTAGTCCCTCAAATGAGTGAGCTAGGGCTGCTAACTGATCTAAACTACAAATGATGGATTTTTGTCCATGAAAAGCATTTGAATCCAGATACGTGTGTAAAACAGTCAGGCAAAACGGGATGGTGTATGGATTCATAAAAGTGACAACCCTCTGTGTGTTTGTTCTGCTAAGGAAGCAGTTTTGACTGAATGAAGCACTGACCACTAGAAAAAGCATATAAAAATAAGTCATTGTCTCTTAGGCTGTCATGTGCTATGCAGAGAAAGAGTTACCCTGCTGAATAAAGCCCACATAATCCACAGCATTCAATGTCTTTTGGCAGAGTGAAGTCAGACATAAGCCCAAACTCTGCACATTTTCCTTTAAGAACACCTTGTGTCAGCCAGCTCCTGAGCCATCCCTGATGTCCTCATTTCAGTGTTTTCCCTCAGCGCTCTCAGCTGAATCACTCTTGCATCATCAGCAACACTGTGGGCAGCTTTCCATATATAGAGCTGGCAAATGGTGACACCTCCAGCTCAGTCATAGTCAAGAGGGGATGAGTAGTGCATCTTTGCCAAAGCCCAGAATCAGAGTTCTGTCAGGACTTGTGCAATTTTTGCATCCTGCATCAAGATGTAAGCTTCAAAGAGAACAGAAAAGGGATTCCACTTCACATGGGCTGCAGATACTGTGTTTCATGGAACAGATTCTTTAGTGTTAATATCTCGCTGGAGTGGAAGACACTTATACAGTAATTCCTCATT
>CM057848.1:19533738-19546503 GCA_030068395.1 Apalone spinifera
CAGCTGTGCGAGGCTTCCCCTGCCTCCCTGCAAAGCGGCAGAGGTTTGCCACTCGCAGCACCATTCCCCGGTGATCCCCTCTGGCCAGATGCCTTGTGTCCGGCAAGAGAGGATCACTGGGGAACGGCGCTGTGAGCGGCAAACCTCTACCACTTTGCAGGGAGGCAGGGGAAGCCTTGCGCAGCTGCTGGTCACCGGCCGGCCCTTGGGGAAATCGTGTTATTGTGGGGATGGGGTCGTGTTGTTGGAAAAATGTTCCCTAAAAAAAAAATCGTGCCATCACGAAAATGTGTTCAGCGGGCACGTGTTAAGTGAGGAATTACTGTATTCAAATCTTTATTTAGACTCTAATGCTATTTAGTGCTGGATACAGAGATTTTATATTTGAAATGGCAGTGTTGACTATGCTATTGCCCAAAACACACAAAGGTTTAAGATGCTGTTTCCTGTTCATTGTATTTACATTGTCCCGGATACTCTCTCAGCAAGTGTTATTATTCTGCCACATTTACTCTGCCCAGTGTCTCTCCTCCCTATTCTTTTCAAGACTTTCACCAGAGTGCAAACAGTGTAAATACATGTTAAATGGTTATCATTAGTTCAGGTGCCACTTAAACATAGGCCACAAAAGTATATGTTACAGCATCACTACACACAAAGTTGTGTCAGTCATTCCCATTGTAAAGCTCTTTTTTCTGGGTGTAAACATCTTTAATGATTATAACAATACGTTGCTCTTATGGCTTTGCTACATCAGAACATGCCATCTTGGTCAAACATGGTTATAAAGAGTGAAGTTAGCTAACGCCATCAGTGGTGTAGACAGATGTAGACAAATTGTTAACAGCAACCACAATGGCTTGTCAGCATTGTGTCAACTAACTCCACATATCATGGAAAAAATTTAAAAAACAACAAATAGTCTAGCAGCACCTTAAAGACTAACAAACCATGTAGATGGTATCATGAGTTTTCATGGGTACAAACCATTTCTTCAGGTGACTGGAGTATTAAAAGTCCAGTTCCAAAATAAATTGGAGGTTGGGGGGTAGAAAGGGGAAAAATAGTGAATTAGAGTGTTCATGTTACATGAAGCTAATAGAGAAGGTGCAAATTGTTCTTAAGTACCACTGTTTAGTTTTTAAGTCATGGGTTTTTAAGTCATTTAAGTCAGACACTTTGTGATAGAACAACAAGTTAATAATTTTGTCAAGTAAATTATTCATTGTGAATTATTGGCCCAGCTTGGAATGTTAATTGATACATTTCTTCTTCATGTGTTTGACAGACAAGAAATGTTTGTGTTAACCACAGTTAATATCACAGCACGGTTGGAAAGATTTTGCCAATAATTTTTGCCTATAAATATGGAATTGGGATCAAAACAATAAGGTTCTAATTTTCATCTTTTTTTAGTCTTAGACTCACAGATAGCCACCAAATAATTGCAATAGACATGCTATGACTTTACAACAGACAGATATCTTCAATGCTTTACTGAAATATTTTTTCACAATTGCTTTGTCTTCAATTTTCATATTGATTTGGGCTGTAATCACACACAGCTCAGCATTGGTGAGGGAAACTCTGGCAGAGACAGAGCACAATGGCTTTCAGCTAGGTCTGATCAAGAATTTTCCATCAAAACTGTTTTCATGGAAAGTTTGGGCTTTGACTAAGCAAACATTTCCACAGAAAGTGTCTCATTTATTGGGAAAATATGAACATGTAGTTGAAAAAAAAATCACACACACTGGGACTGATTTTTTTTTTCTTCTGTTTTTTTGTTGTTGTTTTTTTGCCAAAAAACAAGATTGTGTGCAAGGAGGAGCCAGCAAGGACATAGCTCCCACCCCCCAAAACCACTGCAGACATAGAACTTCTGTGGCCCTGGGGCTGCAGAGACAGGGGAAATAGAGATCTTGCGGGGGCGAGGCTAGGGCAGGGGGGAGGGACAGAGAGAAGATTGGGTCGGGGCAGGGGCAGCGAGTCTACCCGAGGCCAGCTGTGGTGAGAGAAGACAGCAAGCTTCTGTGTCCCCACAAAAGGGATTGTATTTAAATGCCTGCACATGCCCCGCCCTGCCAAAAATTAAAATATTTCAGTTCCAACTAAGCGCTGGTTTTCAATATTTTGCCAAAAAGTCAAAATTCACCACAAAAATGATCAATTTTCAGACCAGCTCTAATGTATCCCTGCCTCATGGGCATGTGCTTCACAACTCCTTTGCAGCCACTAGTCCAGCATCTGGGCTGGTACAGTAGGCATTGTTCCTCTTCCTGGTTTTTGGGTCACTGTCTACATAAGTGTAGATACAGCAGCATCTGTCAATTTTCTAGCTATGATCAAGGCCCAGTGGAGCTGGCCTATTTGAGACTGGCATAAAAATCTGGGTTTTAGAGTCCCTGAGTACTGGTATACATTAAGGATGTTAACTAACAATTAATTTACTAGTTGAGTAGTCGATGGAATTTCCACGGCGCCACAGCGCGGCGCCACAGAGTTTCAAAGCAGCAGCATCGTACGGAGCCTGGATACAAGTTCCATGTGGAGCTGCCCCTTTGAAGTATCCCCTTCTCCCCCCGCCTTCTTTGCTGCCTCTATCTGATAGAGGCAGCAAGGAGGGGGGAGGAATCAACTGCTTATTGGATAGTTGACTAGTCCTTAACATCCTTAGTTTACATCCTAGTAACCCCAAATCGTACCAAAGCCACATCTAGTCAGCTAATGTTGGAGGACATTACACATGCCCCAAATAAGTGAATTTCACTCTTGATTGGCTAGAAGCCATTGTTTAGTATTTGGCTACTTATGAAGAAGTCCTGTTTGGCCCATTTCTAAAAGAGGTCTTACAACTAATTTTGATTTCAGTTATCACCAGCGATATAATAAAGCAGCAATCACATAATCTCTTATTAAATGAAACTGCAATCACATAATCTCTTATTAAATGAAAAATTGCAATATACTACATGAGTACCACAGAGATATGGAAATGATTAATAGTCTAAAAGTACCATAAAAACATAAGAACAGCCATACTGGGTCAGACCAAAGGTCCATCTAGCCCAGTATCCTGTCTTCTGACAGTGGCCAATGCCCAGTGCCCCGGAAATTAACAGAACAGGTAATCATCCCTGTCACCCATGTCCAGCCTCTGACAACCAGAGGCTAGGGACAGCATTCCTGCCCATCTTGGCTACTAGCCATCAGTGAACCTATCCTCCAAAACAAATACACTATGTATATATTGCCTACATTATTACTGGTTCTTATCAGTGATGATTCATCCAGGAATCATTGATAATGATTTTTCCATCTAAAACATAGGCAAGTATAATGGTATCATTTGTACTGCATAATTAAGTAATGACTACATTTTTATTACAAACCCCTTTATAGGAGTCTATACATTACTTTTAAATGTATTCCTTTTTGAGGAATACAGGATCTGCCGAAAAAGCCCCTGCTGTCGGCAGAACCGCGGCTCCACTTTACTTTTACTTTCGACACTGAGCCTGATTGGCACAGCGTCAGAACATGAGTATGCAAATGAAGCCTGGGATATTTAAATCCCGGGCTCATTTGCACTTCCGAAGTGCTTGATTTGCATCCCTCTGTCGGCAGAGGGATGTAGTCTAGACACAGCTAGAAAGTCTGAAAGATTTTCTGAGATTCTGCAAAGGTCAGAACATTCTAGGAGGTCAGTAAAAAATGACCCCTCTGATGGAATACCTGAAATATTTAATGTCAAACATTCTATTTTCTCTTTTGTCATTAATAACAAAAATAGCATCCCCAGCTCAGCACCCCAGGCACTCTGCACACTCGTGCTCATGTACTGGAGCATGGTCAGAGAGGTTCAGTGGGGATGAGGGAGTCTCATGCTGCTTTTCTTTTTCTTTTCGATTCTCAGTCAGAATCAGACTCACATGAAGGAGACTCAGACACCTGGGAGTCCTCCTGGACGCTGGACTGATTCCTGTCCCTCCCCCCAAGGAGCTACAGCTAGGTAGGGCTCTGAGCACGGAAAGGTATCTGTGGTTGGGGTTCCTTGTTGGTTTGGTGGTACAGGGAGGGTTGTGGTGGGGGAGAAGACTTTGCTCACTGGCTCTGTGTGGTGCTGGCTTGGTTTGTGCCCTGTTGGAGGGGTGGCTTTTTAGTTTGGTGGGTATATGGGGCTGGGGGGGAAGGGGAGGGAGGAGGCAGGAGCTGTGTCTGAGTAAGGCTCTGTGTCTACCATGTGGTGCTGGCCTGGGCAGTAATGCGTGGCTGTGCCCTGTTGCGAGGTTGCTTGTTGGTTTGGTGGGTACAGGGGGGAGGAGGTGGTGGATTAGGAGGAGGGGACTATGTCTGCTTACTACTTTGTGTCTGAAATTTTATTAAAAACCCTCCTTTTAAAGTATGGCTTGTTGGGGGCTTATTTGTGGGGACTGAGCAGTGCTAACCTAAAAGGGAATTGGCTTTGTTTGGGGCTGGTTGGTTTGTTTGTTGCCAGGTGTCGCCAAGCGAAAATGGATGGGGCTCAATTTAGGCTTGTTTTGAAACAAGTTGGGCTTTTGGAAGGTGAGAGACTTTTTGTGTGTGTGTGCTTTTTTCTCTTGTGACATTGATAACTTGCAGCACAGATGTACCAGGACAAAAAGGAAAAAGCAGCAGGCTCTGTCTGAACCACTTCCCTCCATATTCTGTGCTGGTGATTGGCTCTGACCTGGGAGTACACCAGGGATTGCACACCTTAGCCCTTCAACTTTGTGATTACTGTGCACATTTTCTAACGTGCATGGCTTTCGTCAAATCACACCTGCCTTCTGCAAATTTTGGCCCAGGGGCCTTTTTTTGAGTCTGAACTCACAGCCTTTTCCCATGTCAGATCCATGGGACTATTCAGGCAAGGAAGGGCAGTAGAGGCAGGCCTTTCCTTTTTGCATGCTGTATTTATTCTTTAGTTTTGCATATCACAGCAAAACAAGAGTAAAGCATGAGTAAAGGCAGTTGAAAATAAACAAGCAGAGCTGAATACAGGCTCCCTTCTAGCTATCAGAGATGCCAAACAAACTCCTGTTGGTGTTTCTTTATAGAAACATTGAAACAGGAGAGTAATAAACAAATGGGAAACTGACTCTCGTTTGCATACAGTGACTGTTATATACATTTCAGATCACTTTCATACTAAGGTAGCAAGCTCCACGATTTAGTACAGTGTAACCAGGACAAGGGTTCATTCAACACAAGGGAGAGTGTGTATTGAAACAAATTCAGTGCAGACTCATAGCTCCGCAATCCCAGGGAAATCGCTGGGATTGTGCAGAGAACAGATCAGTGCAGAATTCAGGTCATTGTGTCAAACATCCAATAGCTAATCCCTTCATAATACCAGCTGGTAATCCTAGCTGAAAACCAACAACCCTCAAAATGCTTATCAGTACTCCCAACCCCATTCAAGTACCTCAAACATCGGGAGAAGGACTCTTTCCGTGCACAGCCCTACACACAACCTCCATCCCCTCTAAACCAAGCCAGGAATAATTGATTAGAGTTATATGCAATGCCTGCTGCAATAGGCTCATAAAACAACCTTCCTGTAGATTTGGAGAGGTAGAACTGGAGGCACTAGAGTTGAGATCCCTTCATCCCTGTGGTTCTGCCCTCAGGTGGGTGAGTATGTGCAATGCCTGATAAAATTTGGTTGTGTTTGAACACCAAAAAAAAAAAAATGTCCGCAGTGGCACACGAGTTCTCTCGCAGGCTCTGCCGCTGATTTGCTGAGTGACTTCAGGCAAAACAACTCATGTCTTTGTGCCTCTGGTTCTCTATCTGTAAATGGAACACAAAGACACTATCCACCATTGGAGACAAGTGTAAGAACTGTGGATGGAAAATGTCATGTGCTGTTAAATGGCGCTAGCTACACCAGTGGCCAGGTGCTTTTCAGTGTCTGGTGCCGTGCTGAAGAATGACCCGTCCGAGATCATATTAGGAATTTCAAGCCCCGACACCTTCAATTTAGAACAGCACTAACAGTGCCATTTTATTATTAAAATATTTACTTATTTATTTTATTTACAGATGTGTATTCCTCTTGTGCCTAGGAGCCCTAGTCGTGGTCCAAGATCACATCATGGTAGGCCTAATACAAACAAACAATTTTAAAAAATGGCCCCTAGGGGATTTGTAAGAGACAACAGAAGGATAGACAGACAACAGGGAGTACAAGGAGAAACTGGTCAGCATGCTGGGTTACTGGTCTCAGCACATCAGCAGCTATTGACAAGTTTTTTTATAGGCATCACGGCAAAGGAGAGTTTGAAGGAGAGATTTGGATGTGGGTAATGAGCCATAGCGCCACATTAATAACAAGGCACACATGCAACACAGCTTGCTTCCCAGTATCCTCAGAAAAGCCAAGATCAATTATTTAAGAAGAGACATTAAAATGAAAACTACAGAAGAGAGCTTCTCCACACAACTTTTCAATCTGCAAAGTCCCTGCATGTTCGTATTGCTGCATGAACACCCTCTCTCTTGCTGCTTCACCCCCAGGACCCATAAAAGCAGAACTTTTTCTTCAGATTATGAAAAAAACCTTAAAATCATTTCTCCTGGTTACAGTAAGAACTTTAGAAAGTGTGCCAGCCCCTTTGCATCTTTTTGTAGCACAAAGGGGCCAGGAAGCAGCTAGATCTGGATGGTTGAGAATTCCTTCAGTGTTAGAGAAATCTCAGCTGGCTGAGAGCCAGAGTGCCTTGCCCCCCAGCTGTAGGAGGAAGCCCATTAGGCAGGGAGGAGTGAGTATGGAAAACCATGCACTGTTGCCAACACTTGCTGTTTTATTGCAAGACTCATGATATTGGATGTTTTTCTTAAAGCAGCAGCTCATGGAGTCATGTGCATAAGAAAGTATTGCAGCTTTCATTTAAAAAAAGAAGTTTGCAGTTTTCGTGGAAAAAAGCTTGAAAACATAACCCGAATGTACTTTGTAGGTTAAAAAACAGAAAGAAAATAAAGAGAACCCAAAATGTATTGGTTCCTTTTTTAAAAATCTTTCATGATTGCTAAGCCAATACTGCATCATGATTTTGTGGGGCTTGACTCAGATTTTTGAACACTTGGGGTACTAGAATTGCAGCCTTCCATCAGTTCTCCCAAGTTGGTAGATGGACTTTTTGGGGCCCTCCTGGCACTGAGTCAACTAGCACCTAAGATAGTTTCCCTGCACTATGCCTGTGCTGGCACCGATCAGCCAGCCATAGATCAGTGAATCAGTACTGGCTTCTTATATTGACTTTATGGGAATTACTCACAGTAGCAATATAGCCAGTCCCAAGAGTTCAAAGGGACTCAGGCCCCACAAAACCATGAGACTGGCTTAGTAATCAGATTGAAATAGTATTGGTGGGGAGATTTGCCTTCTGATTATGAGTTTTTAGAGCTGCATACTTTTTCTTTTCTCCATTACCAGGAGCACTTAGACATTTGTTGACAAAGGGAGGTTGGTCCCTTGAAGTGAAGCAGGTCTAGCTTCACTGTGCTAGAACAGGTGGTCTCAGATTGGGTAATGAAAAGGGTGGGTCAGCATCTGGGGCTATAAAAAGAGCTAGGCTGCCAGTAGGAAGGGGTGCAGGAGCAGCGGGATGTTCCCTGGGAGAGGCTGCCAGAGTCCTCTAAGAGGGGAGGCAGTGGGAACCTGTTGAAGGAAAAGAGTCTTCAGGGAGAAAGCTCTGTGAGGTGGCACTCAGTAGGAACCTATTGGCCACTGACTTGCCAACTGAATGGTCCATGTTTGTCTTCCCTGCAGGGCTGGATGTGGCTTATCTGGGGTTGGATAGGGAACGCATGCTCTGCCCCCTCCAACTCTTAAAAATGGCATATCCCATATGGCACGGAAGGTCATGCCATAGTGGTAGGCTACTTCTAAGGCAGAAGGGACAGAGTGAGGCAAAGGGGAAAGTCCAATGAAGCTGCAGCCAAGGGAGTGCTGGGGAACTATCTTTGTGCTTTGCCATGGTTTGGGAAATAAAACTGGACTTGGAAAGAGACTCTGGGGTATAGTAATGGCAGTGGCTCCTTCATGGGCTAGTGATGAGCTAGCACATTACACTTGCCTAATTTTTTCAAATGAAAGCAAGGTTCTCACACAATTCCAGGAGCTGAGGCATTAAGAAAAACACCCAATATTGTGATAACATGCTATAAAATCACAAGAGCTGGCAACACAGTAGTCACACTCAGTAGCCAGCCTTGGTAAAAGGAAGCTCCCATATATGTTGCTAACACAAGTATGGACAAGGCTTGATCCTTTCCCCTTTTTATTTGATTTCTAGTTTTTTAAACCATGCTAGGCAAAGACGACTATAAACCACCTTATAGAATCACCAGGACCTTAAGGCTACTCTACATATTAATGATACTGATATAGTTAAAGCAGTAGTTCTTTAAAGGGCTGCAATGCCCACCATGGTGTGGCTGCTGTTCCATCAGCGTAAATATGATTACGCTGGTATGGCTTGATGCTATATCCCCTTTGATATGTTCCCAAGATACACTTGCTAGGGCTCCTATTTCACTATTAAGACACCTCCATAGAGAGCTGCTACTATTACAATTTGCACCTGGGTAAAAATTAAAATGACAGAGTGAAAAAAGGAATAGACCAAAAAATTCAGTTCCACTAAAAAACATGCAAAGCTACCTTCATAGTGAATTTGCTCTGGGGGGTAGGGGTGCTACATAGCCAGTTATCAAATATGGAGAGAATCTGATGTTCATGTAGGGAGAAAGGGCTGAACAGATCGAGCTGTACACAGAAACAGGTAAATAAACTTCTGTTTTATGGCCTTATAAACCTGAATGAGAGTAAAAAAAAAAAAAATCATGTTGTCAATTTCACAGATATCTAGTGTGGTTTTGTTCCGTTTTTGTAATAAACTTTAAAGCCCAAATTCACCAGGTTAGGGCCTTTTAACTCACTTGTGTAGGACTGGTGAGGGCAAGGGGAACCCATGTTTATTTAATCTGAGCCCTCTAAAAACGCAGAGGAAAAGGGGCTGCCTAGCCTTCCAGTTCCTCCCTCCCCCTCCAAAGGGAGCATCTCATGAGTTGGGAGTACTCAGTGCCTACCAGGATTGTGCCCCCAGGAGGACCATTTCTAAAACACCACCAAGAAAATTTATTTAGTATCAGTTTAGTATACATACCCTATGTCAACGAAACTGTTCCCAGGCACCAGTATGAGTTTGCTGATTTTCTGCCTTCTATGGCCTGTGCTATGCCGGGAAAGATCCTTTCTGGCCTTAAAATCTATGAATCATAATCGATATACCCAGGAAATCACTCTTGTCTGACCCCTAAGTCCCACCCTTTGGATGAGGCTATAACTGTAGTGCTTACCTCTAAGATACAACGCGGATGTGGTGTAATGCATGTAGGGGTCTAGAAATGTTGCAGACAAAAGGTTTGGGTTCACTCTAATCACAGGATGAAAGAACTATCTTTGCCAAGAGGATACTTGGTGTCCAAATTTAGCCAAAAATTGAAATGAATATTCTTAGCCCCACATGTTGAACAGTTGGATGGTTTTCCAAGAACTCAGAGAAACAAGAGATGTTTTCTATAACTCATTTGCCTCCTACAAGGACTGTCAGTGTATTTTAGGGACAACAATCAAACAGCCATGGATTGGGATGCTGACTGACGAGGAGCATTATCACCAGTAGAGGGTTCTTATAATCAATATGCATTAGTATTGCCAACCCCAACTCAAATCTAATATTATCCCAGTGGCACCACCTACCTCCATATCGCAGATGTCTTATAAATTTTACCTGTTGCTGTATATTGGCTATGGAGGAGAGGACCTATGTTCTTTCACCATCCTCTATCCTCTTATTGCCAGTTTGGCATGTAGAAGATCCAGTGCTGCCTTGAAGTCAAAGAGGAGTGAAAGATCAGTTTGCCAAGTAGCAAAGCAATCCATCAGGAACTGACATAGCAAGATTTGTGGGGCAGGGGGATATTTACACTGCTTGTCTGGTTAGAAGGATGGGAGCGATTAATACAGAATATCAAGTAACAGCCACCATAGGCCAAAGATTTTCAATGTCTTGCTCAAATTGCCATACTTTTCTGTAATTGATGGATTCCTTTTCATATCTGTAATACACAGTGTCTGTCTGATGTGATAAAAGTTAAAACAGGTGTCTGAAGACTGGGTAGGTCTATCCCTGCACTCATCATTTCCCACTGTTCACTCATTCATTTCATTTCAGCATTGTGAAAGGTGATAGTTTGCTAACTAAGAAGCATGCTGCACCCAGCAGGGATAAAGCAAGAAAGTCACAATGTTTTCTGCACTTCAAGAGGCACCATTTAAATTCTCTTCCTGAAGCAATACAAATGGGAGACAGAAGCCATGAACAGCAGTGAATTTAATTCATACCATTGAACACACAAGCATGTAAGTGTGTAAGAAACTAGAAGACAGTATTTTATGTTAGTCAGTTAAGGGTTTTAAAAAAATCCTGCATCACAGGATGGACATCACGCCACTTCAAAGACTGTAACTTCTTAAAGGCACACACCCAGCAGTAAATCCTCTTCAATTCTTTATATAGTGCCATTTAAGAGGAAATCCTCATTGCAATGATGAAAGAATGTTTGAAGCTGAAGCAATATTTAAAAAAAAAATCAGCATTTGATGTCAATTTTTCTCTTATAAAAGTAGCTTAGATCAAAAGGGTGAAGCATTCCATCTGACTACTTTACAGCAGGCTAGGGCCCTTTTAAAGGAAAGTGAAGGAAAACAGAGGCCTGCCAACTTCAGCAGCTATTCTTTTAAAACAAGAGATACTGCAGGTCCAGTATACACTGTAATGCACAACACAATCACCAAGCATTGTATATTAATTTATGGCAGGCTTCTGTGGACAGGCTTGATGGGCAACACATATTTTAATCACTGCCCAGTCTACCATGTCTGGTACCTTAGTGGGATTTCAACTTGCATAAAACAAACAGAATTTCAGGGGAATAGTTCATTGCACAACCAAATGAGAAGTAATAAAGAAACAGGAGTGACTGCATCAAGACCCTACCGCAGTTTAGGTATAAAGTGGTCCAGATGCATAGATGAGCCCTGATTAATATCTTTAACCCTGATCAGCATTAAAGTCATAAGGGTGGAAGAGTAGCAAGAGGAAACTAAATAGTCAAATGGAATCTAATTGCAAAATAGATAGCGCCCATTGCTGTATGCAGTATAGTGGTAGCCATGTTGGTTCCAGATATTAAAGAGTTATTAGTAATATTAACTTGTCTTTCTCACTAACAGAAGTTGGTTCAATAAGGGATGCTACCTCTCTCACCTTGGGTGTGTCTAGACTACAGGGTTTTTTTGAAAAAAGTGGCCTTTTTTCGAAAAAATTTCCCCTGTGTCCAGACTGCTGCTGCGTTCTTTTGAAAGTAAATTGAAAGAATGCGGCAGTTTTTTTGACCGTGGAAAACCTCTTTTTACGAGGAAGAATGCCTTTTTTCGAAAGTGCTCTTTTGAAAAAAGGTGCTATGTAATGCAAACAGTGCTTTTTCAAAAGAGAGCATCCAGACTGCCTAGGTGCTCTCTTTCGAAAAGAAGCTTGCTTTTTCGAAAGTACTGGTTGTAGTCTAGATGCTCTTTTTTGAAAGAGGCTTTTTTGAAAGTATGTTTTGAAAAAGCCTCTTTTGAAAGAGGCTTTCAGTCTAGACGTAGCCCTTATCTCTGTAAAATGGATAGGAAATCGATTTCCCAATATAACAAGACTTTAAAGAAGGATGGTGCAGGATATTTTGTCCGCACCAGATTTCTCAGGACTGAATTCTTGCACTGCTATGATGCCACAGTCAGGAGAATCACTGTTGCCAACTTCTTTGATTGTATCATAATTCTGGCAACATTTGGTGGTTTGATTGAGAGAGAATTTCAGCTGGCATTTTTACAAAATGTTTTTAGCCTTCATGTTGCAGGAAAAAGAACATGAAAACGCAAAGGCCCAGAACCCAATGAAAAAGAACCCCATATGAAAAAGTTGAGTTTTTTTTTATCTTGTGGTCTTAAAGCCACTCTCATGATTTAATGGGAAGTCAGGCTAACTTCTTGTTTCTGAACATTTGGGCTTGACAATACTGGAAATTTAAACCAGACCCTTTTGCTGCAATCCAAGGCAGAGCCTGCTAATCTAGTATGTGGATATGCTGTTTTTTGGCTGCAAATGTTTCCAAACGAGACTTTTAGAATTCCTTCTGGTGTGCAGAACAGCAGATTAAAACCAGTCAGTCAGTCACATGTGATTTAGAACAGAAATAACTGGCAAAAAGAAATTATCCAAAAACTGAAAACCATGTCAACTTTAAAGAATAGAGCATACAGTTATAATCACAGACATGTAGGACCACGAGGGACCACAGAAACTCATCTGGTTCAGCCACAGATGAGGCTGAAGCAGGACCATGTAAGCCTGGACCATCCTTGACATGTGGCTGTCTAACCTATTTTTATAAATTTCTAGTGAGAGGGATTCCATAATCTCCACTGGAAGCCCATTCCAGAGCTCAACCATGGGCAGTTTATAATGGAGGCTAAGAGAGATTAGACTTTCCCAAATCTTGTGGCTCTGCATGCAGTGGGGAATGGCAGATTTGGGGGCTCCAGAAAAAAAAGTTTCCCCCCACCGCAGCCCTAGGGCTGGAGGAACTCTTCCCATTGTGGCTCAGGAGCTGCAGCAGGGGTACAGA
>CM057848.1:19596814-19613890 GCA_030068395.1 Apalone spinifera
GATTGTAAAACCATTAGGTTTAACCAGTCTTTGGAAAGGGCAGGTGACCTAGACTGGAAGGCCCTGAAATATTACAATGATAAGCAGGGTTTAAGAACCTAAATAGAACAGATCAGGAATTTATTCCACATCCATTCAGAAAAAGTTGAACTAAAGCAAAGAAGTACTATTTTTTTATAGCTAATTTTGCATTTTAAAGACTCCCAGTTACAATACACAAGCACACTGTTACCAAACCAGGAGGCTGGTTTTATGAGCTTAATAGTAACGAATGCCTGGATCATTAGAACGAGGGTAACTAACTCTACAGAACTCAGTGTGGTTACTCCTGTTCTACACAGGGCAAAGGGAAACTATAATCTAACCCTACTAGTTTTGAATATTTGCAGCTAACTTCATCCCAGGTGCAACTCTACTGGCTTCACCAGAATTGCTCCCAGGATGAATTTGGCCCACTGTTGCTACTTTTACTCTCTGGTCTGTGGAATACATTTCCCCCCATGGTTACCCCACTAAGGTTGTGAGTCTCTTCCAGCCCCTAGCTACAGAGTCTGCCTCTTTAGCTCAAGCAGGAGAGGTCCCAGGTTCAACTCCCTGGCACTGGTTATCACATCACCATAAGCGCAGCCCCACTGGCAGAAGGATGGGAGGCATACTCCTTAGCAGTCTTTCTATCCACCTTCTTCTCTCTGGGGATGTCTACACTACAGAGTTTTGTTGGAACAACCACCATTTTCCTGACAAAACTTGCATTACGTCCACACTGCGATCACGTTCTTTCTAAAGTAAATTGAAAGAACAGAGGATTTTTCCGACAGTGGTACTCCTCTTTCTACAAGGAAGAATGTCTTTTCCGAAAGAGCTCTTTTCCGATTGCGATCCACTTCTCCAGGGGGATGTCGGGTTGCAGGTGGGTGTCGCATCGCCGGAGGGCATGGGCGAGCCAGGCAAATAGCTCCAAAAGGGTGGCCTTCCACATGTGAGTACAGCAGAGCACACGCACACGCACGCGCACGCGCACACGCACACACACACACACACTACTTGCAGTTCCTGGGCTTTTTAACACCCCTTCTGTTCCTACCCAGCTAAGCCTGCTTCTAATTAGTAGCTTCCTTGTAGCCTATTACATCTCTCCCTCACTTGCTGCTTAATTAGGCCTGCCTGTTCTAATTTACCATCTCAGGGCCAGAATGGGAAAAACAGCTCATCACAGCAAGCAACTGGCATTTTAACCATTGTTTTCTAGCCTTGTTCAGAACAGGGCTGGATAACTTAGTGGTTAAATGCTGAGAGTTCCAGGAACCCTCTGTACAAGAGTACAACCACCCACGGACTTTGCAACAGTGGGAAAGTTCACAAAAGTCTAGCATAAACACGGCCTTGGTTGTGTTGTTTCCTCTGTCTCCCCTTGCTTTATATTGATTCTCTCCCAGCCTCAGCCCTTTGCAAAGTGGTTTCCCACTGGAAACATCAACAAAGCCAGGGTTTTAAAAAGGATCCTCACACTAGATTTTGAATTTTGCTGGTCATTATTCTAACAGCTCATGTAAGTGACTAAACACCAGGGGCTCTGTCTCTTTCTCTCTAGCCCCTGGAAGCACTGAAATTAGCAGAGCTCATGTATTGTTTTGATTCAGGTGAAAAAACAGAATATCTTGATCCCATCTCTATTGTTTTTAACTATTTAGGACTTTTAAAAATGGAAAGAGAGCAAACAGAAATGAAAAACAATTCTCTAATGCCAAGTGTGTACAGCTTGTTGTTGGATACATCCTCTGTCACCTAAGAGGCCCATATCCTGCTCTTGAAGGAGAGAGAAATTCAAATACTGAATAGGGCTTTTTCAACCCTAATTGCTGTCTATGATGCTAGAAAAAATTAGTCCTGAAGCAGTTATTTACTGAATATGGTGCCAAAAAACAGCAGGTTCATGCTGAATAGGCAGAAAGGCAGCAGTCTGCCTGGGATTGTTATCCTGAGTTTGCAAAGGAAAGAAACCCATAACTGGGCCAATGGACTATACCACACATGGATAACCTGACCACCCACAGCAGGGATGGAGGCCAGGCTGTACCAGCATTAGCTTTGGCCACTGTGGGAGCTCCTGCCATTTCTTCATAACTGGAACTAATTTGTCACCTGAAGTTATGTCACAAGTTAAGGACTATTTTGGGCCTGGCCCTACATAAGTACACAGGATAGGGGAGATGGTGCCAGGAGGACCATTTCTCCTTCCCCAAATGGGGGCCACGGACAATCCCACTGGTGAGTGTAGGCACTGCTCCTCGCTAGGCGTCATTGTTTTTAACTTCCTGAAAGAGAGAGGGACAGGGTGAGGATCAACGTTCCCTGTAAGCTACGTGCCCAGCCTGCGCAGAGGTTCAGAGCTCCCCACATGGGCAGGAACTCAGCTGTTCAGCTGGGGAAGCAGGAGCGGGGCATTCGCCCACTCGGAGCAGGAGAAGCAGCAGCATCTGCTGCTGCAGCCTGCTATAAAGGGAGAAGCTGGCTCCAGCCTCTACTTCAGGGATAGGCAAAAGATGCTCATCACAGCAGCAAGAGCCTCAGCCGGCTCGCACCCGCTTGGCACTCCAGAAAGTCAGGTGCAGGACCACGTGGGTGTTTGTGAACCCTGGAGGGAGGGGAGACAGGCTTCTCATGCTGCCCCCATCCCCAATAGCTCCCTTTGGCCAGTTTCAGGACAGGCAGCATGCAAAGTGTCCTTCTTCCCTCATCCCCTGGGGTTACAGCAGTCAGTGTAGAACAATAAACATGGCTCCTGCAACTCCCCTGAGCAGTACAGAGGCTGGAAGGCAGGGACCCTGGCTAAGGAACCTGCTGGCTTGGAGCCAAGTTAGATCTCCCAGTCAGAGCCTATGTCTGGAATCCAAGCCCCTCTTCCTTCTTCCCCCAACCCTCTTCCCTGCTTCCGCCCTCCTACCCCATGTAATCCAAACCTTCTGCACCCCTGCTCCAGCCCCTTACACCTTCCCGCACACTGCATCCTCTCCTATGCCCCTCCTTAGATCACAAACCTCTCTCAGACCTTGCACCCTAATCTGCTATCCCTGCTCACAGTCCAAAAATCTCTACACCCCTTCCTGCATTCCTGCCCCAGGTCACAACCCCGTCCCAGGCCCTGCACCTCCTCCTCACCCCAGTCCATTGCCCCAGGTCACGACTCCCTACTTCACCCAAACTCCCTCTCAGATCCCACACCCCAATCCCTAACCCGAAGCTCCCTTCTGAACCCAGCCTCCATCCCAGACCCCTGCACTTCCTCCATTAATATAATAGAAGAGCGTGGCCCTCAACAACTTACAAATTTTTGGAGTGCCCCCCCCATCAAAAATTATTGCCCATCCCTGTGTTAATGGCTTTTGGTAAGAAAGAAAAAGATTCTTTTAACAGAACTATTTTTGAGTGTTGCAGGTATCTAAAACTCTGATCTTAATTTTTTTAAATCCTGTTTTACTAATTAATACATGCTAAAATGTATTGCATTAAGGCCAGGATACTATTAATTTCCTTTTTATTTGATTTCAAAATAATCATAAGCATTGCTGCTTGTTAATTATCCCTTGTTTTAATATGTTTTCTTCCACACTTATGAACTATTTAAAATAAATATTTATATCTATGGTTTTTGTTTGTATGGTGAGTGCACATCCACACACTACCTCAACATTGGTGTTGCACATAAGAAACGTCAGCCTTCCCAAAAGAAAATTCAAGCCACCCAGAGATGGGAACACTGGTAAGGACAGAGTTCTGTCTTCTGATTTGAGACTGTTCTTGCAGAAATCGGTATGCCTGTTGATTTCTGGACTGTAACTCATGGTCACACCAGTGTGAGATCAGAAC
This sequence comes from Apalone spinifera, assembly GCA_030068395.1. Classification (NCBI taxonomy): domain Eukaryota; kingdom Metazoa; phylum Chordata; order Testudines; family Trionychidae; genus Apalone; species Apalone spinifera. Next base: position 19,600,682 of record CM057848.1, read on the forward strand.
TAGGCCTAGAGAGCAGCTATCCACTTCTAGAAGTTTCTGGTACTAATTACTTTTGTCAACCTCCAAATGTATCAAATATCAGCCTCTTTCTGAAACATAGCAACAATGCTGTAAACATTCAACTTCCCCAACATCTCAGAAAACTCATGGCCAGGAGTTGTTCTGAAGGCTAAAAACTATAACTGGGTACAAACAAGAATTAGATATCTTTCATGGATGCACGGCCACCAATGGCTATTCGCCAAGAAGATCAAGGACATGCTTAGACTGGACAAGAAGGAATGGATCGATCAACAATTGCCTGGTGCTTCAGAGGGAATGAACAGAACAAGGTATCAGCCACTGTCAGAAGCCAGGATACTGGGCTAGATACACCAATGGTCTGACCCCAGTATGAACATTCTTGTGTTCTTACATTGTAGCCAAATTCTATGGCCCCAATGTATGAATAGATTCATTCCTATTCCATTTGTTCTCTCTCCCTCAGTATATACATCCTTATATCTCCCTCCCATGCCATCACTGGGTTTTGACTGTTTGTGTTCTATTCAGGACTGCTGGAACAAGGTGGGGCCAGGAGGCCATGATGACTCCACTACTTTTTACCAGCTTTAAGTGCAAGCAAGACGGGGAAAGAGGTAGAGAGGAGCACGCGGGGAAGAGGGAGCTACAGCCACAGCTTGGGCACTAGTGGGGTCTCCCCCACTTTTAAGGACCTTTTGCTACTCCTGGTTCTGGTACTTGCTGCAAGTAAGAAAATATAAAGCATTGTTTTTTCTGAAGTAAGATAATGATCACTAGTCACTCACAGCATTTCTCAAATGTGGCCACCGCACCCATACGCAGCCATCAGGGGCTTTTCTTGTGGCCACAGCCTCTTGGGCAGTTATTGAGGGTGGGCCAAAGCAGTGTCCCCTTCCCTTGGGCCGCAAGTATTGGTTAGACCCAGCCTCCTTCTGGAGATACAAAAGCTGGCAGATCAGGCAGCCTTCCCAGATGCAGTGTGTCAGACTTGAGCCCTGGGGTGGAAGGTGGTAGGCTCCAGCCATGGAGCTTCAAGATCCATTCCCTGGTTCTGTTGTGGCAAGCTCTATTCACAAGCTCATCACACACACACACCACTCATGGCCCCCTGCTCCGCAACCCACTGCCCCTGGTCCCACTGCTTCCTTATCCTTTCCCACCTCCCCATCCAGGGCTTAATTTGCCCTGGGCTTGCTGAGGCTGAGTAAATCTGCTGTGAAAACTGACATTTTTCTGTTTGTTAATATCACTTTTCACAGTAGACTTAGTATCTTGCAAGTCTAAAAACAAAACAAAACAAAAGTAACCAAAACAGCAAAAGAAAAAAGAAATTGACAAGAGCATGCAAAGCGCCTTATTTGTATTTCTACTGTTGAAATCCAGGAAAGCAGTGGCTTTCAACCAGGGTAATGTGCCCCTGGGATATGCAGAGGTCTTCTGGCACATCTGCTCATCCAGATAGTTTTACAACAGGGCTATATAAAAGCACTAGAAAAGTCAGTACAACCTAAAATTTCATAGCGACAGAATGAAAAAGTCAGCAATTTTTCAGTAATAGTGTGCTATGACATTTGTATTGTATGTCTGATTTTCTAAGCAAGTAGTTTTTAAGAGAGACAAAACTAGAATGTATGTTTTGTAATAGACAGTATACAAGACAAATCAGACTCCTGAGAAGGAGACAGTAATCTAGAATGGTTGAGAAACACTGTGGTGAAGAACAGACTCAACTAATTATGAAGTATGAAAAAAATGCTACATAAATTACAATGATTTGGACATGTATATGTGCATATTTCTTTGTTTTTCCTAAAGTTAAGAATTTTAAGAGAAATTCTCAGTGGCCTACAGTGAGAGTTGGTGGCCACATTGAGGCCACCGAAAAGTTTGTTGTGTGAACCACTGCACTAGAATGCCCCTGTGCACACATCTGTGTGCCATCAACAAAATGGTTCACACTCCTCTTCAGTCATATGACCAAGCAGATGTTGTTATATAAAAAATGATTGACCTGATCATTTACTTATCTTTATTGGGAAAATGTGACTGGCTCTTGTCTCTAAATAGAACAATCAAAATCCTTGAACCAAATTATACTGAACTCTGGAGAAGTTAAGACCCAGAAATAAGTGATGAATTCCATGTCTTGGGCTCACTGCTACATTATCTTAATTCAATAAAGCTTTTTTTTTTTTTAACTTCTGGTTGAAATCAGTTAGGTCACAAGTAAAAGGAGTTTTTCAGTCTAATCCTTGGGTGCCAGACATGACATAGCGATCTCTTCGTTCAGTTCCCACACAAGAGCATGTCTGGGTTTGGCCATGACTGATCTGCTTTAACAGCTATACAGAACCTGCCCACGCCATAAGCAAAATTCAGTAAAATGGTGTAAATCATATTGAAATAAATTTGAAAATAGGCCTACTTATTCCACGGCTGAATTGGGTACCGTAGAACGACTGTAGTTATAAGCTTCGTATCTAGTCTGCCACTTTACCAAGCACATCCACGCAGCATTTTAAAATATAGGAGAAAAGAGGAGTGTGCTGCTTGTTGTCTTGGAATCATAAAACCCCAAGTTGAATAGGATCAAAATCACACATTCACTAAATCCCTACATGATGAGCACTGTGACAAATAGGCATATTTCCACATACATATTTACATTACTGGAAATGCAAACATATTATAAATTATTGCTAGATAAATATAATAGCTGAATGGGGTCTCATATCCGTTAGGACAATTTGTTGCATTCATAGCGGAAAGCTTATACGTTTATATCCCTGTTAACTGCATTCAGTTTGCAACTAGCAAATTATTTGCTTGTATAGCACCTGAGAGCTGAGGGTCTGAAGGTGCTTTGCTAAAGTGGAGTAAGTATCATGATCCCATTTTTCCATCTGAGGAAACTGAGGCACTGAGAACTCTGCAGCGAAGACAAGCCAACTTCCACTCTTCTTTGGGTTTTGCCCATAACCTAGCTTTTGCCTCATCTAAGTTTAGTAGTGCTTTAAACTCAGGCTAGCTGGTTCTTTTGGGGGTACAGGCTAACACGCAATCGATACTTAAACCTACTTTGCAGTGAAGACACAGACTAAACCACTTAAGTGCTGATAGTCTTCTGCAGCCTTTCCACAATGCTACACTGTCAGCCCAGAAGGACAGACAGATCATTGGAAAAGAATCCAAACAGCTCAGCTTACTGCGGCTGAAAGAACTGTGGGATATGTCCCCAAACATTCTAGTGACACGTGGTTGAGTACAGCACCTCTGTGGATGCAGTCAAGTGGACACATTCAGTAGGGTTTGTTCACACCTAAGCTAGGCTCACTGAAGTGCTTAGAGCAGGGTGGGAGGTTACCTGGCTACCCACCATCATGTAGTGTGTCAATGGCCGAGTCAAGAATAGAACCCTGATGTCCTCAGTACTGCTCAGCAGCTCTTTTCGTCACAAGGCGTCTACACAGACTCTTATGGCTCCTGTTAATCAAGCTGCACTCATTAATTATTTTAAAGTTACCACATTATTTAGCCACTTGCCTGGTGGTGGAGTCCTTTTTGAGGGGGAAAGTAATGGCATTTCTAGAATTCCCTCTTCCACCCAACTGACTTTCTGCAATCTCATGCAACGAAAGCCCCTCTCCTGACAAACCGGCAAACCGTTTATGAGAGAGTAACGATTCCTCTCTGCATTCCTCAGTTGGCTGATACCCATAAGGGCCCATCTGCAAGGTGTTGAGCAGTTTCCAATCCTGTTGACTACAACTGGGAATTGAGGGCATGCAGACACACAGCTCCTTGCAGGATTAGGGCCTTGTTTCTTAGACCCTAATTCAGCAAAGCTTGCAGAACCCCTGCTTAACTCAGAATACACGGATGATCCCTTGTGCCTAAATTCCATTGCAGTCGCTGGGCTGATGCATATGTTTAACCATTTTACTGAACAAGAACCTAATGAGTCAATCCAACTCCCATTAAAGTCAATGCAAAGACTCCCATTTGGAAGACATCAAAGAGAATTGAATAGAGGCTGCCTGTAATAAGTTGTGAATACTCTCTTAACCATACCATTGGGGTGTTTGCTGTATGCATATATACTGAGTTAATTCACTGGTGGTTCATTAAAAAAAACGCACCACTGGAGAGGGGGTGGTTCCTGCTATTCACATCTCCTAGAAAACACTTCAATTGACAAAAGGTAATGCAGAGTCATCTACTTGAAAGTACCCTAATAAGCTACCCAAACCAATGTAAACAAGGCTCAAGAAACACAGGAGAGAACAAAGGCTGATTTTAAAAAGTAAATACTCTCGTTGAAGCAGGGAGACAGGGTTTTGACTTAAGGAGAAACCAGATTCCAAAGGTTAGGGTGGCTAAGACAGGCCTACCTAGGACTATAGATATGATAACTATATGTAAAGACTGTTTTAAAAACCTCTTCTTTTATGTTCTATCTTGTTCCCACTGTTAACATTAAACAATATTTTGTTTTTAAAAGACTGCTTTGGCTAAGTCACTGGGTATTCACCACTGGTCACAAGCTCTGGGAGGGAAGAACTGCAGGTACTGAGTCCAGTAGGACAAGCTATGTAAGTACATCTGGTGCACAGAATAGTGTAGCCCAGGGGCTGGCAACCTTTCAGAAGTGGCATGCCAAGATTTAACTTATTCACTTCCATTTACGGATCTGTGTGCCGGGGGGAAGAGGGGAGAGGAGGAGCCAGGAGCAGGCTGGGTACAGTAACCACATTTTCTAAACCAGCTGAATCTAGGGAGAACAGCTGAATTTAAATTATTAAACAGATTAAGCATTTTAACTTTCTCATGTTAGTTTATCAAACTTAATTTTAAATAAAATAAAATATGAATGTATGTCCCACACAAAAGGTTTCAATGTTTTCTTTATTTATGGCAGGGATAGGAAACCTTTTTTGGATTGGGGGCCACTGAGACAAGAAAATCAATTGGGGTCCATACAAATGAGAAACAAAAAAACTCATCCAAAAAACCCCAGCCCTCACCAATGTGACCCCCAACTGAGACCCCTCACTCCGCTGGTGCTCCAGCCTCATGGGGTGGGGAGAAGGGACAGGGAGGACTGAGGTTCAGGATTTCCCCTTGGCCAGATTTAGTTTTCTGGGTGTCATGAGAACCACAGGTCTGATGATGCATACCCAAGGGGGGAAGGACAGAACCAGGTGGACCGTTTTAGCAAATAAAAGATATTTATTTATGACAGTGATGAATTTATAGTATTTATTCTAAGATTTTTAATAGACCGTGTTAATAATGAATTTACAGTATTTATTATATTTATTCTACGATTTCTAGTTAAACTTGTCAGAAATATAAGGATGGAGATGGCAAGGGGAATAGTCTGTATTTTAAAGATATCCAGCTACACTAATTAAATAACAGTGATAACTACAAAATCTATGTACTACCCAAAACAACTACAACACTAAGCTTATACAACAAGAAAAAATCAATCATACGTACCAACTTACACAGCACATGGAACATTTCAAAGATATCGGTTCGGTTGCGAAGGCCTTCGTTACGCCCGAGAGTCGGGGGAGGTGGCTGGTCAGTTGATCAGGCCGGCAGCGCTTTGGAGTATACGGGAAGGCACACACATGATTGTATGTGTGTTGCGAAGACCTCCTCGAGCAAACTGTGCGATGGATATTTATCCCCAAATCTGCACATTGCTTTCCCGCACTTGCATATTACCATATATGGCCTAACGGTCACCAAGTGGGGGTCTGTGTCCCAGGGATAGGGCCAAAACTGTGCAGGTTTCATGCGACCAGGTAAGCCCCGCAGTTCTCACGCCACGGTGATGGGTGGAAGAGTCTGAGGCTATTTTCCCCTTTTCACACCTTCCCTTTTTCTAAAGACAATGGTATGCAGGAAGGGTGCGACCAGTTTCTCCCAAGGAGTACTGCAGCCCACTATAGCAAAAGCGGCCTGACCAAACTTTTTACTGGGAGGGCAGTTTTTTTCTCTAACACTGGGGTTCTGGAGTTAGTTGATTTTATGGACCCCATTAGGCTCTGGGGTAGGGACAATTAATGAGGGGTTCAGTGTGCAAGAAAGGGCTGCCAGTGAATGGGATACGGATAGGGTGCAGGATCTGGAAGGAAGGTAGGTGAAGGAGGAGAGGTTGTGAGGTCTGGCTGGGAGGTAGGGTACAGAAACAGACTGGGAGTAGGGGGTCTGGCCAGGTGGAGGGAGCAGGAGCAAGGGAGGGTGTTGGAGCAAGCTGGGGTGCAGGCTAGCAGTGGGGGTAGGGGAGTGAATGAGGGGGTTTGGAGTGTGGGGGTCTGGGCATGAGGGAGGATGCTTACCTGGCTTCGTGCCCCCTTGCAGCAGGACATAGTTTCCAGACAGCGTGCTGCCATTCCCCCAGCAGGATGGGGAGGTGGAGGGAGCTCAGTTCCCTCCCCTCCCCCATCCCACACAGCAGGGAGGCCGTCGAGCTGTGAGGCTGCAGCACCAGCTCTGCTTTCCACTCAGAGGACATGCAGGGGGGCATGTGAGAAGAAAGCCCCAACCTTCCCTGCCAGACCTGGTTTGCGGTGGAGAGCAGCAGAGCAAGCAGCTCCATGCACTGCCGTTCCCCCAGCAAGGTGGGGAGAGGCAAAGGAAGAGAGAGCACCGATGCACAGGGCACACCTGCTGAGCTCAAGTGTGCCCCACCTTGCAGCACCCCAGCTGGGCTCCACGCGCAAGCGGCAGCTCCACAGCCCTGAGGTCTGCCACTTGAGTCCATGGAGTAACTAAAGGAATAATAGCTTTTTGTTATCTTCTCCATGTGAACCAGCACCAGAGGAGAATAAAAAACTATGCAAGTGGAATGATGAGACTCATAGAAGTCATAAATAAGGAGGACTGGCAGGGACTTTGATAGGTCATCTAGTCCAATCCCCTAGACTGAAGCAGGAATAATTCTAGCCCATCCCTGACAGGTGTTTGACTAATCTGTTCTTAAAAACCTCCAGTGCCAAAGATTCCACAATCTACCACTGTAACTTGTTTCAGTGCTTACTACCCTTACAGATCGTAAGTTTTTCCTAAAGTTCAAATCTCCCTTGATACAATTTAAGCCCATTATTTCTTGTCCAATCCTCCAAGACTTAAGGAAAATAATTTGCCACCCTCCTTTTTATAACAACCTTTTATGTACTTAAAGACACATCCCTTCGGTCTACTCTTCAGCAGACTAAACAAACCCAATTTTTTTCAATGTTTCCTCATAGATCATTTTTTCTAAAGCTTTAAAAATTTCCTTTGCTCTCCTCTGGACTTTCTGCAGTGTGTCAGATCTTCCCTGAAGTGTGGTGTCCAGAACTGGGCACTGTATTACAGTGAGGCTTTACAAGTGCTAAGCAGACTGGAAGAATTACTTCTCATGTTTTGCTAGCAACACTCCTGCTACTACATCCCCCCAAAAGTTTGCTTTTTTCCAGCAGTATTATATTGCTGACTCATATTTAATTTTTATCCACTATAATCCCCCAAATCCTTTTCTGTAGTGCTTCTTTCTAAATAACAAGTAATCCTCTGGTACGTTAGGGCGTGTCTACACTACAAAATAATTTCAAAATAAGTAAAATCAAATAATAACTCCCAAAATAACAAAATTGAAATAGTGGCAGCATTGAAATAACACAGAATTATTTTGAAATAGCATGTCCAAACTGATTGGAGCCTGCATCGGATTTAAAGGCCCCGGAAGCACTCCGGGGAGGGCAGATACTTCCTGTGGCTGCTTGCTGAGGCTAGCTGAGACACGTGCTTACAGGGGCTCCTCTCTACAGCTGCATCTCACACGCCACTCCTCCACGGCCTCCTCCCTCACAGGACACCGAACTCACAGTCACACTGTGTGCTCTGGTTGCCCTTGTGGACACCCTAGCACTGACATCATGGAGCCAGAGCTGCTGCAAAGTAGTGCCAGGCTCACGGGCATCATGCTGCGCATCATGGCACAGTTCATCCACACCGCCCATGTGGTTCTTCAGCACAATGATGAGTTGCCTGACCCAGAGGACTTCTTCACGCAGGTCCTGGTGCTCCTGCTGCTGCAAATGACCCTCAATTCCCTGCACACTGTGGCACGCTCTTCTGGCAGAGGGAGACCAGTTCCAGTCTGTGGGCTCACATCATCCTGCGGTGATGAGATGACCAGCAGTGGCTCCAAAACTTCTGCGGGCAGAAGGCCACCTTCCTCAAGTGGCTCGCTCCAGCCCTCAGGCAATAGGACACCCAACAGTGACCCATCATCCCCCTGCAGAAGTGCATTGCCATCACACTCTGGAAGCTCGCCACACTGGACAGCTACTGTTCCGTCAGGAACCAGTTCAACATGGAGAAATCCATGGTCAGGACCATTCTCCTGCAGGTAGTCAAGGCCATCAATAACATTTTGCTGCAAAGGCTTGTCACTGTGGGGAAAGTCAACACCATCGTTGATGTCTTTGCTGCCATGGGCTTCCCCAGCTGTAGGGGGGCTATAGACAGCACTCATATCCCCATCCTGGCCCCTGACTACCATGCCTCGGACTATATAAATGGAAAGGGGTAGTTCTCAATGGTGCTGCAGGCCCTGGTGGACCACAAGAGATGGACGGTTCATGGACATTAATGTGGGCTGGTCAGGGAAGGCACACAATGCCTGTATTTTCCAGAACTCTTTTCTGTTCCAGAAAATGCACACTGGCACTCCTTTCCCCAACTGCACCATCAGGGTCAGGGACACTGACATGCCAATCTGCATCCTGGGCAACGCAGCCTACTTCTTGCTTCCCTGGCTTATGAAGCCCTACAAAGGCAGCCTGGACCCCACCAAGGAGAACTTCAATGCCAGGCTGAGCAGGTGCTGCATGGTGGTGGAGTGTCCCTTCGGCCGCCTAAAGGGGAGGTTCAGGCGTCTCCTCACCTGCCTGGACATGAGCGAGTGCAAACATCCTCTTTGTGGTGGCAGCCTGCTGTGTGCTTCACAACCTATGTGAGAGCAAGGGGGAGACTTTCCTGCCAGGGAGTGGGGCAAAGGCTGAATGGCTGGCCAGGGCTTACAAGCAGCCAGACACCAGTGCCATATGGAGAGCACATCAAGGGGCTGTGCTCATCCAGGAGGCTTTGAGGGAGAGTTTCAGCCAAAGCCACCTGTGAGACTTTTCCCCATGCCTCTCCACAAGGGACCACTGCTTTCCCACTGCTTTCATCTCCCACCCCTCCCTTCCCCTGCCCACCCTTCCCACGTTCCCCCCTCCTCTGCAGAGCAAATAAAGAAGCCTTTTTTTAAAAACTATTTATTTGGGGGATATACAACAGGGGAGGGACTGGGGAAAGAACCTGAACTGGAGAAGCTGCGGGGCATGGGGGAGGAGCAGCCAGGGCTGGGGCTGGGACGGGCACCTTCCCCGTGTCGCTTGGGAAGCTTCGGCTGCCTAAGAGGACCCACCACAACATATTCTGGGCTCTGGCAGCCCCATGGGGGATTGGCAGGGAAGCCAAGGAGGAATGGGGGTAGGGGAGAGGTGGCTGGTGGCCCACTCAATGCATGCAGCCATGCACTCTATCACCAAGCCTTGTGCTGGCATGCCAGCTGGTCCCAGATGGCCTTCCACTGCTCCTGGTCAGCCCAGCACTGCTCCCGGTCAGCAGCTGCTCCCAGCACTCCTCATCAAACCCCTGGACAAAGGACTGCAGGCAGGCCATCTGGTCCTGCAGCAGGTATTCCTGGGTTTGCTTCCTCCGGCAGATCCTGCAAAGTCAGGAAGATGGCGTGGGAAGTGGTGGATGCAGCACACTCACAGCTGGCCCAACTATGAAGAAAAGTGACAGGGGCAGTCATCTCAGAAGACACTGTGTATGAAGCGAGCCCTAATCTCTGCGCCAACACCACAGGTCTAGGTTCAGACAATGGCGATGTGCTTCAAGCAAAACCATATGTTGCCTAGACAGCAGGCACTTTCCTACAGGAAGTGGAAACTCACACACACTTCCCCACTTGGAAGTGTGGGGAAGTGTGTATGAGTGGCAGAGGCCACTTGCTGGAGAGAGTGCTGCTGGGGTCCCTCCACTTCCTTCCCCCGGCACCAAGAGGTCTAAGGTCTTCTGATTCCTAGCCTTGTGCCCTATCTACCTTTTGCCTCATTCAGTGACATTAAAAATACAGAATCAGGCCATTCCAGGGTTGTGGAAATCTTTGTAATAGAAATGAAATCACTGGGAGTTCATGTTCCTTCTATTGCTTATTTCTTTTTTCTCGGGCTGTCAATTAATTGCAATTAACTCAAAACATAATTGTGATATAAAACATTACTCATGATTAATTATAATTTTAATTGTACTGTTAAACAATAGAATACCAATTGAAATGTATTAAATATGCTGGCTGTTTTTCTACATTTTCAATTACAACATAGAATACAAAGTATACAGTGCTCACTTTATATTGTTTTTATTAAAAATATTTGATCTTTACAAATGATAAACAAAAAAAATAGTATTTCTCAGTTTATCCAATACAAGAATCTGGACTAGTGCACCAAACTGCCCTAAGAAAACTCAATGCAGGACCATGTCTTGTGACAGTAATATAAATGAGTATATGTTTGTGCGGCCATGTGTGTTATCAATGGGTCACAACCAATCAGGGAGGGCTCTTTTGTTTTTTACACTGCAAATATTTGTAATAAAAATAAATACGAAATGAGCTCTGTATACTTTGTATTCTGTATTGTAATTAAAATAAATATACGAAAATGTAGAAAACATCCAAAATACTTAAATGTTATATTATTAAACAGTGCAATTAATCATAATTAACATTTTGAATCACACAATCACAATTAATTCTTTTAATTGCTTGACAGCCTTAGTTTTTTCCCTAGGATGGTAATAATGTCCTGTCTGATAAGCATATATGGTAAATATAAAGCTCTGACAGACTGTGTTTTGCTGGCAATACAACGTAGTCCTGACCTGTTTGCAACAATCTTACTATGCCAGTCTCCATAGCTCAGATTACCTATGCATCCAATGAGGCGTTTGTGATCCACTGTATACCACTGCTTGTGTGTGACTGGTGTTGTTTGGGCTCCTTGGTTTTATCACTGAATTTGTTTAAACAACACCCTGCCCAGTGATGAGGCATGTCCATACTCAAGCCTCTTTGCTCAGCTGCCAACGTGGCTCTCTGTACCAAGGAGAGGAATTCTCCTAACATGGCTGCAAACAAAGACTTGCTTGTGGGAATGTTTCCCAAGAGCAACTGGACAGGGCACAGTAAGCAGGTGGGGCCCCCAGCCCTCTCCAAACAACCCTGCACATACAGAGAGCCAAAATGAGGTCACCCCTCCTGGGTCTGAGTTAGCCATGCAAAGGTACTTCCAGAATACCCAAAACCTAAGCCTGAGCCTCATCCTTATCCCCAGACTCAGCTACCCCTCATGACTGGTTACAATGCCTGTTTCTTCTTTCAGGACCACTCTATCTCCCCAATTGTTCTAACTCCTGCGTTGGCTGAGGGCTGCTCCCCTTTGCTTTATACCTATGTGGAGAAAGAAGCCAACTGTACCAGTAAGTCAGCAAAGCCCAGCAGGCTCACTGCCTACTAACAAGTGTGATTTTTGGGCAAACTGCCAGCTGGATGCAGTGATCCAATTAAGCAGCTGTTAGGAATTTGAGTGCATGTGCCTGTAAATACAGTTTTGTAGTGTCCACCCAGCTGTCTAGAGAAGGACTTACCCACCCACTTGGAACTCTGAACAACCCCTTTGCCTGGGTACATACCCAGCCTGCTTTTGCACAGCCTCACTCACTTAGAAGAGGCTATTTTCCCACCCTGCTGTGTACCTGCAAGGAAGGCCAGAATTGTCCCTGACTGATGTCTCTAGAGAGATGTCACTCAAAGATTCTCATTTCCATCTCATTATTTCAAGTGCCCGGTATCATTTGTAAACTAGTAACTGAGACAGGTACGTATAACCCTGTCTCTAGTTTGGTTTAAGTAGCTGTTGAATGGATAAGGCCAGCACATTCTTCCTCAGAGCCAATAAACTCTGAAATTCATGACAAAAAAGAGACTATGTTTCATGAATTTGCTTAGTAGAACTGTAGCAAAAAGCTATTTCCTCTGACAATCATTCCATCTTTAGAAGAGAAATATTTCTTGCATGAAAGACGGGAGTAGCTGATTTTTTATGGCTCATTTGGTCAGCTATTAGCCTCTTTGAGTGAGCCAAATATACACTAACAACTGAGATAGTATTCATAGGAATCTCAACACTTGACATGAACTTTAAGCTACTTTAACAGAAGATCATTTTTAGTCTATATGGGCACGTTACAAAATGAAAAAGGCAGCAGTGCCAATAATACTTAATTATGGGGAAATGAAAGGCAGCCTTTTACCTCTGGTTTGGCATCCTCCCAAAACACAGAATTAATTCCTGGGAGGGTGAGGACAATTCAGAGAGGAAACTGAAAACCATAATAATGAAGGGGCTGAGAACTTTTAACATGACAAATTTAAAACAAGGTAGCCCAAGCTTTGCACCACCAAGAGCTGCACTGGCAGCTATCCAAGAGCTCGGGGGCTGCATTTAGAGGAGAGGACTGTAGTCAATCTCAACTTGCAGGTATGACCCATAGAGACTACAAGTCCCAGCATGCCAGGTTCTCAAAGTATGACCCCCTCAGATCAAAATGGAATAGAGCAGTGTTTTCCAAAGTGTGTGTCCTGTCCTGCAGAGGAGGGGGCATGAAGGACTATCTCAAGGGCCCAAATGGGCATTCCACTTGTTTTTCAGCGCTTCGACTTTCATTAAAAAAAATAAGTCCCAAGTTGTTCATGGTTTTGAAGTAAACCTTGAAAATGTGCAGGAACAGCTGCCTGAGTTTTCAGAGAGCCTGAAATAACAACTCAGAGATGTGGACTACCCCAGTCATTTTTCAGTGGATGCTTACTTCGATGCTAATGGAGGCCCTCAACTTTTAAACATTTGGGAAATGCTGGAACACAGTGCCATATGGAAGATAGGGTGACCATATATCCCGAAGGGAAAATAGGACACTGTGGGAAATTGGCCCAAGAAATGCCCCCTTCCCAGCTGAGCTGGTCTAAGCTGCTTAGATGTCCTGATAAAACTGGGACTGTCCCAATATTTA
>CM057848.1:19628699-19642632 GCA_030068395.1 Apalone spinifera
GTCCAGCACTCCAGCCTTCATTTTCCTTCATGTTTTAAAAATACAATAATTGAAATAAAAGAAATGAAAAATGTACATTCTTTAAAAAAATTACTTCAGTTAAAGACCTGTGCAACACCAGGTACATCTGCTAGTTATTACATAAAAAGTTTCCTGTACTATGAAAAGTTTCTGATGGAGTAAATGGATCTTTTATTTGCAATTTTAGGAAAAATAGGTTTCTCGGTGGAATATATATATACAATGTTTATGAAACTCAAGTTAAATTTAATGACTGTTATTCAAGCCCTTTATATTAAGCAGAGGTTCATGCTAGAGTAGCCCTTTTTCCACTCGTGCTTGTTATTTCAATAGATCCACTGGCAGCCAGCATCAGAGAAAATTTAAAAGAATAAAAATAGGCAACATCTTCATGTGTGCAGGGCACTTAGTCATTTTGTGAACTTTCTGTTCCCTGACATATCTGTTTTACAGCTATGTTAGGAAGAGAGATTATCCAGCCAGACTAATTGAATCACAGGCAGAATGTTCTCTCTAAAATAAAACTTCCTTAATCGCATTTCTTTTCACAAAAGTGTATTTAAATGATCATGCACAGGATAAATAGATTGCCTAACCATTCGGTTTGAAAAGTGAAACCTTTTTCAGGTTTCTTTCAATGTCTTCCCTTTCTCACCAATAAAAAGTATACAGTAATTAAAAGATAACTCTGATTAATCTACCAGTTGGACTCAGTAATTACCATCTTTACCTACTCTGACCCTATTTACATCCTGATTATAAATGTCATTGGAAAGATGGGATTATAATGGAAATGCTCACAGACCCTACACAAGGAGTAATCAATACGCAGCCCACTAGACCCTTTTGAATAGACCCTGAAATCCTACTTATTATGAATTATTTTATTTTCTCTGTAATCTGGACCTTGACCCAAAAATTTGCACCTTGACAAAAAATAATTGGTTAGCTTTGCTCTGCACTGTAACAACTTGACTAGCAACTCTATTAATCTTGCTGCTTAAAGAACATTTCCTCTTCTGTTTGCCTAAACCAGTTCCATCTGCTCATTACTGTTTTAGCTGATCAGTATATGTACACCCTTGCCAAATACAAACTGCTCACAAAATAAGAAACCTCTGGTCAGTGTCAGGTCAGATACCAAGGAAGGTTCACCCCAGAGCCAGGTCTAGTAAATAATTGGAGGTGAGATGAAAGGACAGGAACCAGCATGAGGTGACTGAAGCTATAGTTTTACTTGCTTCTTCGATCACTAGGCTTAATAGCCTTTCAGTGGAGGCCAGGATGCAGTTGTCAAGGGACTTCCAGGCCTGGATACAAGTCCTAGGCCCCACAGTTATATCTTGTCCTGTCCCTTCAGTGAATAAGGAGACAAATGTATCATCCTCCTCTTTTGAACAACCTTTTACATACTTGAAGACTATTATCATTCCTCCCTTCAATCTTCTCTTCTCCAGACTAAACAAACCCAGTTTTTTTCAATGTCTTCAAAGTAAGGATGTTAAGTATTGTGTAATTCACTAATCGAATAGTCGATGCATTTTTGTCGATGTACATTTATCAATGCATCGATAGGGAGGCACTGCCCCTTTGAAATGCTGCCGCGGTGTTTCCAAGGGGCAGTGCCGCACAGAGCCCAGGATCAGCTGGGGACTCCTCAGCTGACCCCGGGCTCCATGTGGCACTACCTCTTTGAAATGCTGTGGCAGCGTACGCCGGGCTACCCTTTTGAAACCCCGCTGTGGCATTTCAAAGTGGCAGCTCTCTGTGCGGCGCTGCTGCTTTGAAATACCCCTTCCTTCCCTCCCTTGCTGCCTCTATCTGATAGAGGCAGCAAGGGGGGGAGGAAGCGACTAGTCAACTATCCTGTCAACTAATCAATAAGTATTTGCTTATCAGACAGTCGACTAGTCCTTAACATCCCTACTTCACAGGTCATGTTGTCTAGATCTTTAATCATTTTTGTTGCCCTCCTCTGGACTGTCTCCAATTTGTCCACATCTTTCCCATAGACAGGGGTCCTGAACTGGATACAATACTCCAGTTGAGGCCTTAGAGTGGAAGAATTACATTCTGTATCTTGCTTACAACAGGCCTGCTAATACATCCCAGAATGATGTTTGCTTTTTTTGCAATAGTATTACATTGCTGAGTTGTATGTAGTTTAATCGTTTCCTTCAGGCACTTTTGTAGGCAGCATTTTTTATTTGTGCAATTGTTTATAGCTTCCTAAGTGTAGTACTTCGTGTTTGTCTTCACTGAATTCATCCTATTTATTTCAGACCCTTTCTCCAATTTATCAAGATCATTTTCAGTATTAATTCTGTCATCTAAAGTACTTGCAACCCCTCCCAGTATGGTGGTATCCACAAAATGTATAAATGACTGCTCTGTGCCATTATCCAGTTCATTTATAGGATATTGAATAGAATCAGACCGCATGGAACTTCCTTAAATCTATGTTCAAACCAATTTTTAAATGAGGAACCATCACATTTCCAAACTATAAAGCATTGCATCAGTCTCTAAATTTTTCATACTGCAGATATTTATTAAATTGCATGTGGGGGAGGAAAAAAGATACTAACACTGTTGGTATGTCTCAAAAGGAAGAACTGAATTTCAAGCTAATTCAAGTGCCAGACTTTATAACAGTGATTAAAGTAGCTTGAAAATGTAAGTTTAGAGATGGGAACAGTAGAATTTGACCCTTCTGTCCCATGTTTTACCTACAACAAGGCCAGGTTTCTGTACCATTGTGATGAGCTTGCTTAACCCTGTCAAGTAAACAGATGAAGCAAACAGTTACCCATGGTTGCAGACCATATCTGGGCAAAACTAACTGCTGGTTAAAAAACTGCTGAACGTGCAATAGTGCAAGAGGGAATTCTATAGGCACAGTGTGGAATTTGTTGGGGTCTTTTGCACATCAGGACCAAGCATGGTTTTAGTCCAGCTTAAGGCTAACATATAACTAGAGTTGTCAACTTTCTAAGTGCACACAACTAAACACGCTTGCTCCCCCCGCTTCCTTGCCCTTTCCTAGAGAGGCCACTCTATGCATTACCCCATCCCCAAGGCTCTGCCTCTGCTCACTCCATCCTCCTTCCATTGCTTGTTCTCCCCCACCTTCATTCATTTTCACTGGGCTGTAGCAGGGGTTGGGATGTGGGAAAGGATAAGGGCTTCAGTTAGGAGTACAGGCTCTGGGGTGGGGCCAGGAATGTGGAGATAGGGGTTCAGGAGAGGACTCTGAGCTAAGAGATGCAGTTAGGGTTTTGGATTATAGAAGGGGGCTCCATTTTGAGGCAGGGAACAGGAGGGTGGGAGAGGATGTGGGCTCTGAGCTGGGCGTGCAGGCTCTGAGGTGGGGCTGTGGATGGGGGGTTTAGGGTGGAGGAGGAGGCTCCAGACTGGGGCTGAGGGATTCAGAGTGTGGGAGAAGATTTGTCAGAAGCTGGAGAGGGATGGCAGGAGACAAATTGCTTGATGATTGTCTTCGGTCCACCCCCTCCGGGGCACCTGGTGCTGGCCACTGTCGGCAGACAGGATACTGGGCTAGATGGACCTTTGGTCTGACCCGGTACGGCCATTCTTATGTTCTTATGTAAGATCTGAGCTGAGACAGAAGGTTGGGCATAGGAGAGAATTCAGGGTGCCGTCTCCACAAGGGAGTCTGGATGTGGGAAGGGACTCAGGGCTGAGATTTGGGGCATTGGAGGGGCTTAGTGGGGAAGGCTCTGGGAAGGAGTTTGGTTGCGGGAAGGAGCTCAGGGCTGGGTGTGTGGTGCTGTGGTGTGTGGGGCACCACAGCATGGAGCTGTGGTGTGTGGGGTGGGGAATGCAGAGTAGGGGCCCCGGACAATGCTCAGCTCAGATGGCTCTCATCAAGCAGTGAGTGACGTGTCCCTCAGCTCCTAGGTGGAGCCACAGCCAGGCGGCTCTGTGCGCTGCGTCCGTCCACAGGCCCTGCCCACACAGCTCCCGTGTCTGTGGTGCCCAGACAGCAGGAGCTGTGGAGCTGGCACTTGGGAAACTTTAGCTGGCACTTTAGCTGACAGAGCCCCCATTGCTGTCTCTCCATCTAAAAGCAGAGGGACATGTTGGCACTTCTGGGGAGCAGCACAGAGCCAGGTAGGGAACCTGCCAGCCCTACCTCAGCAGGATTTTTAACCAACCTGTGCTGACCTGAACCTTTTTGATTGGGCATTGCAGTCAAAAACCAGACATCTGAAAACTCTACACATATCAGTGTATGGTAAATTGCAGTGAAGTAAGATGACACTCTTCCCTCTTCACTCCTTAAATTAGAGAGTACAGATGACTCTTATGCAACACTGTTTTGTTTCTATATTTATGCCATGCCTTAGGCTTAGAGTGCTCAGACCAGATGCAATCTTGTCTGTTCCCCCTAATATGTCCAGTTTAATGTTTATAATAAATGTGTATTTACAGTGAGGGCTACCTTCGTGCACCAATGCTCTTAACTCCTCCCTCTCCTGTCTGCTTGCTTCTAGACAGACTCAAAAGGAAAGCAATTCCTCCCTTTTCTGCTTTAAAGAGACAAATATATTCATGTGTCCTCTTTGACATACTGGGCCCCAGTTAATCCCTGGTGTAATTCCAAAGAATTCAATAGTGTTTCCAAAAGGATGTATATGACTCATTCATTACAAGAACCAGAACTCCAGACTTAACATAGACTGAACTGCAGATGTGGACAAAATAAAGTAGATGCTGTGAGGTGGACTTGAGATCACTGCTGAGAGACAATATTATGGTTAATTCTAAAGAATTGTCCCCCAAGGGACAGTATTGACAATCTCCACTTCATGTGATATTTTGGTACATTTTTCTGATGGGTACATGCAGGACCAGTCCTAGACCAAATACTACCCTAGGTGAGGAGTGTCTTTGGTGCCCCCACATTTGTTACACTTTTGTATACTTTATTTTTATTGCATTTGGAATCTCAAGAAATTAATCTGCCCTCAAATATTATATGTTATGCATGGCAAAAGTAACAGGATTTCTTATATATTGTTAAGTAGATAAAAATTTGATAAATATCTCTGGTGTCTCACTAAATATGTCCTTTATTAGTTACTACTTATACTCTTTAGGACTTAAAACACAAATACATGTTCACAATTACACAATGAAGCAAGGTTCACAGTATCGCAGCTGGGGCTCTCACTTCACATCAATTTGTTCTTATATCTTGCTGCCTGATTGATGATGCCCCACCCCTTATATACCTGTGAGGGCTTGGCTAACAACACTAAGAGGTTCAAGGAAAATGTAGTTTTCAGAAAGTCTGGAAAGTTCCGTGACATTCTACAAAGATCCAGAACATTCTCAGAGGTTAGCGAAAAATGAACCCACATGCAAAATATCTGACGCACTTTACTTCAAACATTCTAACTTCTCTTTTGTCACGCACGACAATAACAGCACTCCAAGTCCTGTACCCCTCAGGCCCATTGCTTGGATTGCCTGCCCTCTAGCTCAGGGTAAGTGCACCAAAAATGGGACTCAGGGACACTTTAGAGAGAACCCACATCTTGTGAGATATTTAGGTTTCTCTCAGGCTTTTAGATGTGCGGTCATCCTGTTCTTTGTTGAAGGAGTGGTTCAGCAACCTCACTGCTTTGGGGATAATAGGTCCCCACCTCTCAGGAATTTTTTTTTTTTTTTATAAAGTGATATGAGATTCTTGGGTGGAAGAAGATATAGAATTGTAATCTTTAATTATTACTGGTAGGGCTATAGATAGGGCTAGAAGGAGCACAAAAAGGGCAGCTGCCCTAAGCTCAGCAATTTAAAAGGGCTCAGGACTCCCAACTGTCACCGCTGCTACCTCAGCAGTGGCAGCAACTTGAGCCCCGGGCCCTTTAAATCACTGTCAAAGCCCAGAGCAGCACATGCTGGGCGCCACTGAAGGGCTAGCTGGGGGAGACTAGCCCCAACACTGCCTCTGCCTCCTGAGGTCCCACCCCTTTCAGAGGGTCAGAGCCACACCCCCTCTCACTTTGCCCAGGGGCTCAGCAAGTCTCAACACAGCCCCAATTACTGGCAAACTGCTTGGAATTAAAAAAAAGGCCATGTGGACCATACTCCTCAATAGTGATGCAACAATGGTCAATAAAATTGTTTTAATTTATTCTGTAATGTTAAACTGTTCTAAACTTGCCTGTGTTATTAAATTTCAATATTTCTAAGTACTTGTATAAATTTGGTGCATGGAAAATAACAGTTTATATATTTGATTTTAGTTCTCTCTCTCTCTCTCTCTCTCTCTCTCTCTCATATATATCTATATATATAAATAAAAGTTTTTCCAGACAGGTGACAGAATGACATCATCATGCTTTCTGGATGTCATTATGCTGTCAGGTCGCAAAAGCTGCCAGAGAGAGGGGGGTTGGTGAGCATAACAAGCACGGGGCACAGCCCGCTAGTTTTATTAAATGAAGCATCTTGTCTAATTAAAGAAATAGGAAATCTCTGCTTTTTCCTAATAAATGACAGGCATAAGAAAAATCAAGGAGAATACCTTCTCCTTGCTCAAAAATCTGTACCTCTCAGCTTTGGGTATTGCAAAGTCTAGAATGTAGCTTCATAACTTGTTTGTTGCATTAATTAATATTATTTATCATATGGAATGTTAGAGAGATTTGAACATAAGTAAGTATGTTTTGGGTTTTGTGTAGAGTGCTTAGGAGGCATTTTAAATTATGAATTGTGGGTGAGGCTACTGTAGATTGCTGTCTTGGGTATTACTGGTTGGTTAAAAGGCATACATCCAACAGGAGTGTCTTCTCAAAGAGCCAAAAAATTTTTCCCCTTATTAAGGAATTGAAGATACTTTTCTTCTCCCATCTTCATGAGAAGTATATAAGCATGTGGTTTGTCAGGGCCACAAAAAGCTGAATCAGAAGCCTCCTGACTCTTCCTCCCTACCTCTTTTTCTCTTCATAAAGAAAAAGTCTGTTTCAAGCTCATACAAAGAATTCTAGGAATACGCTTATACTAGAAACTGATTCCTACTATAAGCCCTGTAAGGTCAATGTGTAACTTTCAAGAAAACACATGGACTTAGTAAGTGTTTATTTGCAAATATTTTTGCATTTAAATACACGCCTCATATAACTGCCTCATAGCACTGCTATATAAATAGTAAGACATGATGTGAACAAATATAGTAATGTCATTTAATATCCTGGTTACTTACATAAGAAGCCATTTAAAAACAGAATGTTTATGGGCGTTAATTAGTCCTCTGGCACCGCTTGAACAACTCTTAATGAATTGTAAAAAATCAGTGCCTTCTTTGAGCAGTATTTAAGCTAAAACGTTTTTTAAGACTCATGTAAATTAAAAGAAATATATTAAAGCTAAACGTCTTCCATATAAAAAATAAGGCTGTTGGACTTACCTGAAACCAATTTCAGCTTCTACTAAATGCCTAATAAAACTAAAAGAATTCCTCAGAAAATGAACTAAATAAAAAAAGAGTTAAAACACTAAACTTTAAAAATGTTCTGAGAGTTAGTTTCCTTCACAAGAATAAAGACAGCTATCTTTGTTGCATATGCAAATAGATGGCTCATTTATGAGCTGAAGATACCACCATTCCATGAAGGCCTTAAGCCAAGAGGAGTATGTCTACACAGCCCGAGTCAATAGACTCAGGCCAGCATGGCTAGTGGTCTAAAAATAGCTGTGTGGACAATGCTTTGAAGCTGTGGTTCAGGCTGGAGCTTGGGTGCTGAAGCTCATGGAAGAGGATAGGCAGAGGTGCCAACAGCATCTGTGGACTCCTGGGCAAGGTGCAGGCAGTGGCACTGCATTCCTAGAAGGAGCAGAGCCTCAGGTGGAAGCGATGGGCATGGGGTAGCCAGCCTTCCACACCACCTAACACTCCAGTGGCGATTTAAAGGGTCCAGGTCTCCAGCCACCGCAGTAGAAATAGCAGTGGCAGCTGGGAGTCCTGGACCCCTTTGAATGGCCGGGCCCCAGGGCAACTGGCTCCTTTGTCCTCTGCTCCCATCAGCAGTCCTGAGGTTAGGCTTCAAAGTACTTTTTGTACAGCTATTTTTAGAGCACTATGTTTAGATCCTGCTAACACAACTCTGTTGACCCTGGCAGAGAGTTTCATTCCTGCAGGCCAGGGAGACATATTCTGAAAGGAAAAGCAGGTAATAGTTAAACCTAGAGCAGGCCTAATAGAGGTGTGTCTTGCACCACCAGTGAAACCAAGAAAAAAGAATATACATTTCTTCTAATTAAGCAAGCAGCACACTTTGCTCTTATTTCCCAACTTCAAAGGCAGTCCTGTCTCAACAGTCTGATCTCGCCTGAGCCTGTTCATCTCATCTCTTTCAAGCAAGCAAACAGCATAATGAAAACTAAGGAGCCTCCCATCAGGAAGAAGCAACCTTCCAGTACAGTACTGCTCAGGGCCAGCCTTAAGGATAATGATGCCCTGGTGAATTGGCATTTTGGTACCTCTGGTCCCTGTGGTCATAGTTCCCCCATGAGTCCCTAGGCTCCCCACGCTCCCCTCTCCCCAACCCCTACACCTCCTCCTTGTACCCAAAACTTCTGCATTGTGCCCTCTTTGCCCCTAAAGCCTGCACCTTCCTGCTGTGTCCCCAATCCCTGCACTGTGCCCCTTTCACGCCTATCTCCTGCACCTCCTGTGCCCCCAATCCAACACTATGCCCCCTTCACTCCTACTCCTGTTGCAGCCACATGCTGCTGTCACCAGATGTCAACATGCCGAGTAAGAGGAAGTTTGCCATTGTTTGGGATGCTCAGCTCCCCCCAGGGATCATCCCCCATCCAGTGTCCAGCAAGGGGCAAGCAGCAGCCAAACCACCCCCCCTCAGGGGCTGGGGCAAAGCAGAACCAAAAGTGCCTCTGGCCGGGGGTGGGCTGGCTTCTCCTTATACTCCCCATTTCTACCTGGCTGCTCTGCTCTGGATGATGCTGCTGGGCCCAATCCTGTATCGCACATACCCCACCCCCTCAATAGCTCTGCACCTGGAAAACTGCTCCTCTCGCCCTGCCCTAGTTACGACCCTGGAAAATTGCAATAACCAGACTTTTGGTGTCCAGTCAATATTTCTCACCTGAGACTGGAGATGACCCCTTAAAAATGGACCTTCTGGTCAAAAGCCTGATACCTAGCAAACCAAGGCACATCCTTAAATCAGCACTGAAATGATTATTAAGGTTTGGTCTCTCCCATTTCTTGTTTCTCTAGATCACTGTTTCTCAACTGGGTGTCATGACCCTCCGGGGCGGGGGGGGAGGAGTGAGGTTGTCACAGGACAGGTTTGGGGGCGGTTGCAAGTGCAGGGCTGGCATTATGGAGTGGCAAGCAGGGCAATTGCCTGGGGCCCCATGCCACAGGGGGCCCCACCAAGCTAAGTTACCTATTTTAGCCCCGGGTTACAGACTGGGGCTTGGGCTGAAGGTCAAGCCTAGGGTTGCAATTTTTTTCAAGAGCGGGTGCGATCACAAATAGTTTTAGCCACAAAACAGTCAATAAACACTGCTCCATCTTACAAACTTTTGTAATTTTGGGGATTAAGTTACTTGGTGCTGAGCACCCTTTTCTACTCTGCAGCAATATATTTATGAATGCCACAAAAGCAGAACCCATATTTTATATCCACAAATAAAAAAGTAAGTTACTATCATCTCCATACATGAACCACACATGCCCTTGGAAAACATCATCACTCATATGATGCTGCTATGCAGTGGCTTTTAAGTCACAGCGTGACATAGGGTGTTTTGGAGTAGCTGTCAAATAGTGGGAATCCCCCATGACATTGTTAGGAGGCTGCAAGGGACTGCAGGCTGGAATGGGCGTCAGGTATAGGGTGCGCTCTTCCATGAGCTGGCGTGGAATGGGATCGTTGCTTCTTCTTCCTTTGGAAATGGTAGTGGTGTGGGATTCTCCCAGTTGTTGTGGTCAGGGAGCATAATAACAATGGGGATGTGAATGGGTAACTGGTTAACAAGTTACCCGGTAAGCATCACCTTTACTTACGGTAACCAGCTAATCAGCACTCAGGCTAGCAGCCCTATGGGAGCAGGAGCAGCAGCCCCATGGGGCCAGTGGAGCTGGCAGCCCTGTGGGGCCAGAAGCAGCAGCCTCATGAGCTGGGGTTGCTGCTTGATGTTGTTGCTGACCATATGGCCTAAATGCAAGAATGGGGAAGATCCTTCTGTACCTTCTTTCTCTAATACCTAACATAGCACCAGTTCCAATCTGACCCTATATGTACTTGCCAAATGGCTGAATAATTTAAGGGTCAATCCCTAGATTTTGGGAAAGTGGAGTGCTCTTCAGGGAAGGATTCTAGCTTCTCGGAGATGGGTTCGTAGCTTGCAGTGAGTCTTATCCCAACTATCTCCCTTGCCAGAAAATTCTCCTCCACCTCAAGTCTGTCCAATCAATGTGCTGACTCTCCCTGCTACAGCCATGATCTTATGGGGCAGGCAGGGCACCAAAGGGCAGGACTACAGGTTAGAAAGGAAGTACCAAGGAGCCCAGAACTACTCCATGCATGAAGCTAGGCAGGTGGCCTAGAGAGGAGGCAAGTCACTAGCATAAGGATGTCAGGAGTCCTGGTACAGAGAGGGGAAAACTCAGCAATGGGAGAGGGCAGGGAGATCTGCACAATGGGAAGACAGAGGAAACCCTTACTTGGCTTCTGTCCAGAGCATTCATCTTGAAACTTGGAAACTCCCTTGATGCTTATTTCTTCCTCCCTCAGAAGGCTCTGTTTGACAGCTAGTTGCTGGGCGATTTTACAAACAAAGGCGGAGGCTGAGCACTTTAGGTAGGGAATCAGCAGCAGTAGCAGCAGCAGCAGCAGAGGAACTCAAACAAACAGAAAAGAAAGTGTTTATTCTTTCTAGGAGGGATCAGCAGCATCTATTACTTATAGCAGCCAAATAGCAGAGCCTATGATTATCACTATCTATTCATGTTATATGTAATTCACTCCCAGCTTCTAGTCACAGGCAGTCTTAAAGCCCCACCCAGGGACAGCACACCACCAAAATGACAGCCATCATTTTTATTTGCACTACAGTAGCATTTAGCGATCAGTCAAAATCAGGACTCGTTATGCTGGTTCACCCTGTACATGTAGCAATGAAACCATTCCTGTCCTGAAGAGATTACAACCTAAAAGACAAGATAGCCAGGGGGAGTATAGTTACACCCATTATACAGATGAGAAAATGGCAGCTCATAGAGATAAATGCTTTGTCCCAGAGCCAGGAACTGAAGTTAAAATGGATGTGTCCCAGTCTAGTGCTTTAACCAAAGCTATTCCCTTCACCCCAAAAAATGTATTTTGGTTACATTGGGTGTTTTTATACTACCTCTGCATCTCCAATCTGACTAAACTATAAAGATTCTAATAGATATAGACTTAAAGAAAAACCTGACATCCAAATAACTCAGAGCTGTAAGAGCTTTTGGATAAGGATCCAAGCTATGCTAGGACTTCGGCCCAGGTCTGGTCACCATTATGGAGTTTGGTAAATGCTCTGTGGCCCATGTCCTATCAACTTGAATGCAGGGACTAATATAATAGAGTGTATACTGTCAGGCAATTTTCAAAACTGAAGTATACACAGGGTATATTTTCTTTAGAAACCAATGTTAAACTTTAACAATGTTCAACATGGTCATTTATAATGGCCAATATCGTGGTATTGTTTTTAATTACTGTATGTAATCACTGGTTAATTTGATCTCACATTCAGTTTGATCATAACCTCAGGGACTAAATTATTTATATTAAAAGAATAACACATTTTTCCACCCTATATTTGGATGAATTTTAATCACTTTACACAGGTTTTATTAAATGACTAGAGGAAACTGGCATCATATCATGTATATAGTAGCCCAATGTCTGTGCATCTGTAATGCTGACGTACAAGGCCACGCCCCCTGGCCGTGTATGTCAGTGCCCTACCCCCCCTTCCCCTCCCTCCGTGACGCGCTGTGCCGCTCAGCTGGGCCCCAGTGGGAAGCGTGGACCCCAAACGGCCACTTGCTGCCACTTGCTCCCCCGCCGGGGCCCAGCTGAGCGTTCCCAGCTGAGCTCAAAATACATTTGTTTTTACTACAAACCAGATTTTGTTCTGTCACAAAACATCTCTTGTCCATGGACTCAAAGTTGCTTTCCAAAAACAAAACTTTTGGGGGAAAAATGAGTAAAATGAGATGGGAACATGACATCCCTAGTGCACGGATACTGGAAGGACTGCAAAAATGGGGGAGGGAAGGAAGCAATGAAAATAGGTCAAATCTGAGTGCCATGATAGTCAACTAGTACAAATTTCAGTGAGTAGCATTTGGCCTGGAATGTAGGGTAGCAACACCACTCACTCACTCACAGAATCCCAATCAAACTTCTTTAAAAAGTGGAAGAATGGCCCTTTGCTCCCCATGTCTAGCACTCATGCTCTAGTTGTCAGTGTCTTGTACACCAGAGCCACTTACAACATCATGGCTACAATACAAATAGAACCAGGGGTGCCATTTCAGATTTTGGTGCAGGGAGCAACCTGTGCATGCCATGCTGCGGGGTGGCAGGGGGGTGGGAAGACAGATTGAAAGCATAGGGGGGTGGACTGGGGAAGTAAAAGAGTAGTTGACTACCGATAAACCTAGGCTTATCAAGTAGTCAAGTCAACTACTCTCATTTCCACCCCCCACCACTTGCTGCCTCTGTATCAAATGCAGCAAGGTGGGGGGAGCTGGTGCTGGGGGAAGCCAGCTCCCTCCAGCACATCTCCGTGGTACAGGGAGAGGGTGCAGCAGGGGAGGCAGAGGCACAATGGCATTGCCTTTTAAATATAGTAAGAGTCAGGCGGGTTAAAATCCTTAATGTCCTCAATACTTAACATCCTTAGGGCGGACTGAGGACCGAGGTTTCAGAAGTGTTACTGAGTGTGCTTAGTACAAGCCAAGCACCAAATGGGGAGAAGGGGAAACCAATCCCATCTTCTCTTCACCACACACACATCATCTCTATTCAAGGGTTACTAAGGCACTGGAAAACTTTACTTTTTTGAGCTTCAGGGGGTAGCCAAATTAGTCTATTACAGAAAAAAACAACAAATGGTCTGGTAGCACTTTTTAGACTAACAAAACATGTAGATGGTATCATGAGCTTTCCCAGGCACAGCCCACTTCTTCAGATGACCGGAGTTATGAATAGGGGCTATGAAAACTGGAAATAAATAGGAGAGGGGAAGAGAAAGGAAAAAGGAATGGGGGTGGGGGAGGTGGGGAACAAGGCATCCTTAAGTATCTGGAGAATGGGTACTTAAACCTAAGCAGATAAAGATCAAAGTCAATAGATAGATTGCTGAGACAGGAAGGATACTGCTCAGAAAGCTGAAAAAAACCAGCAAGCAAATGGTTTGGTAGCACTTTATAGACTAACAAAACATGTAGATGGTATCATGAGCTTTTGTGGGCACAGCCCACTTCTTCAGATCAGGTCCCACCCGAGCCATTTTGGCACCCCCTGGCCCTGGGTGGGCGGCACCATCCCAGGCACACGGCGCATGCACGATCCTGCCCCTCCCATCCCCCGGGGCACATGGGCCCTCCTCCAGGCGCACGGCACATGCGCGAGCCTGTTCCTGGGGCGCGCGGGTGGGCGCATGGCGCATGCACTGCCCAGCCACTGCTGCTGGCGCGCAGCCCGGGGCCACCTGGGCGGGCCGTGCCTGGCTGTGCAAGGCCCAGTGGCCACAGGGGGAAGGGCACTGCAGGGGTTAACGCAGCCCTGGACCTGGGCGGCCACTGCAGCCTGCCGGGAGCCGGGTGCACGACGCCTGATGGCAGTTATAAGGGGCG
>CM057848.1:19642732-19654795 GCA_030068395.1 Apalone spinifera
AAATGTTCTGCCACTGGCTTCTGAGTATTTTCTTTACGTATATCTGATTTGTGTTCATTGATTCTTTCACATAGAGAAAGTCCAGTTTGACCAATATATATAGGGCACTGTTGGCATTTGATGGCATAGATCAAATTACTAGATGAGCAGTCAAACGACCCTTTGATTTTGTGGCTAGTATTGTTTGCTCCAGTGATGAATTCGTCAGTGTAGATATGTGGGCAGAGTTGGCATCTTTTCTGGTTGCAGGGCCGGGTTCCTGGAGGCTTATGATGTGGTTGTGTGGCATGGTTATCAGAAAAAATACATTTCAGGTTAGGGGGTTGTCTGTAAGCAAGAATCGGTTTTTCTCCCAAGGCCTCTGAGACTGAGGGATCATTTTCCAGGATGGGTTGTAGATTGTGTATGATGCGTTGGAGGGGTCTGAGTTGTGGACTGTAAGTAACAACAAGAAAGCTGAAGGTGCTAATAGCATTCTGAGCGGTATCCTTCCTGTCTCAGCAATCTGTCTATTGACTTTGATCTTTATCTGCTTAGGTATAAGTACCCATTCTCCAGATACTTAAGGATGCCTTGTTCCCCACCTCTCCCACCCCCATTCCTTTTTCCTTTCTCTTCCCCTCTCCTATTTATTTCCAGTTTTCATATCCCCTATTCATAACTCCGGTCATCTGAAGAAGTGGGCTGTGCCTGCGAAAGCTCATGATACCATCTACATGTTTTGTTAGTCTATAAAGTGCTACCAGACCATTTGTTGTTTTTTACTTTTTTGGGCAGACAACTTAGCAGTTAGCTAACAGGAGCACTGTATCTAATTCCTATATAAAAGAAAGAAAACTGAATAAATATTAGATCCCCCTGAGCTCTAACACTAACATATTCTGACATCTTGTGGCAAGTCACTTAAGGGACACTGGTTAGCCTTAAAATTGTAATGTATATTCTTACTTTGTTACTAACTCTGTGGAGGGAGAGAGAGAGAGAGAAACCCCATCAGAACTCCTGGGCTCTATCTCAGCTCTGGAAGGGGAGTAGGGGTATAGCGGCTTACAGCAAGAAGGCAGATATATTTCAGCTCTATATAAGAACATCAGAATGGCCATACTGGGTGAGACCAAAGGTCCTTCTAGCCCAGTTTCCTGTCTTCCAGCCGTGGCCAATGCCAGGTGCTTCAGAAGGAATAAACAGAAGAGGCAATCATCATGATCCATCCCCTGTCACCCATTCCCAGGTTCTGACAAACAGAAGCTAGGGACACCATCCCTGCCCATTTTGGTTAGTAGCCATTGATGGACCTATCCTCCTTGAACTTATTTTGTTCTTAATGGAACAGAGCTTTTCCAACAGCTCTTGGCAAAGAGTTCCACAAGTTGATTGTGAAAAAATAATGTATTTTGTTTGTTTTAAATCTGCTGCCTGTAAATTTAATTGGGTCAGCTTCTTGTGTTATGCTAGTGAAGAAATAAATAATATTTCCTTATTCTATTTTTCCCCATCATTCATGATTTTCTAGACATCTAACATATCCTCCCACCCTTTAGTCATTTATTTTCCAAGCTGAAAAGTCCCAATCTTGTTAATCTCTCTTTATATGGAAACTGTTCCTTAATCCCAATCATTTCTGTTGTCCTTGCTGTACCTTTTCCAAATACAATATTTCTTTTTTTAAATGGGTTGACCAGATCAGCGTACAATGACTTTATGTAGAGGCAATGTTATTTTGTCTTATTATATATTTCTTTCCTAATGATTCCCAATATTCTGTTAGCTTATTAGTTTTTAGACTGCCATTGCATATTGAACAGATGTTTTCAGGGAACTATCCACAATGATCCCAAGATCTCTTTCTTAAGTGCTAACAGCTATTTTGTATCTATAATTAGGATTATATTTTTCCATGTGCATTACTTTGCACTCATCAACACTGATTTCCATATGCCTTTGTGTTGCCCAATTACCCAATTTTGTGAAATCCTTTTGGGGCTCTTTGCAGTCAACTCTGGATAAGTCTATGTTCACCCCTTTTTCAAGAACATTTGTAAGTTTCACAGCAGTGATCCAAATGCAAATCCCAGCAACACAAACATTCATTGTTTCTCTTTTCCTCCCTATCTTTTTAAGTACCTGGCAATGCTTTCATTATGATCTACGGATCCTTCAATTACCTGAAAGATCAGTCTTTTGTTATTCTTAATCACCCTGCCTCCCTCTTTTATAACAAAATCCTTGACCCAAAGGCAAAATTGCAAATAACTCAAACAAACTCTGTTGCATTTAAGAATTGTCTCTGGAGTCAGGGCATGCAGCTTTAAGCAGACCTCAGGTATGAAATCTAAACACAGGAGGGGTCCAGACACAGAAGGGCTACTGCCCCCCATAAATGGCACCCTTGTATAGAACTCAGATATTCCTGCAGAAGAAGTTTGCCTGTTTGCAGTATAAGGCCTATGACACACAGTGTTTCAGTTGTGATTCCATCCAGCAGAGTGAAGTTAAACACATTTATATGAGCCAACTCATAATATATAATTTCAAAATTGCTCAAAGTAAAGGATGAAGATTTAGCTATTTTAAAACAGTTATTTTAATCATGGGGGTTTTTTTGTTCAAAAAAATCAGGGACTGAATGAATAGCATTAGATTGAAATGTAAGTGCAGTGTAATTGGCAGGAAGTGGTTGTATTTACTGAATAAAATTGCGCGTGTGTGTGTGTGTGTGTGTGTGTGTGTGCGCGTGCGCGTGCATGTAAATAAAACTGAATAAAAGTGATGAAGGTTACTCTGTACCTGTTGAGATGGCAGGAAATGCAATGGATCCAATATCTAAAACTATGAATACGCTTGACAGAATTAAATGTATATATCAGTTTAGTAGATATCAATGTTTATTTTTAAACATTTTCAGTTTTTCCTCTATTTAAATTTCCATAGTTGCATCAAATCGATGGAAATATTTTTCATCAATATGTGTGCGTATAATGAAATTAATGTTTACCAGCATTTACTGATAAAAATCGAATCCTTCCAAGTCTATCCATGAACCACTGGACAGATGTTGCCAGTAGGCACAATCCCACCTCTACATATCTCGTTCCCATTGAAATCTGTATTTTGGCTCACTTTCTCTCAGACATTATTAGCTTGTGTTTTTATAGTGGAAATCTCAGTGTGTTATATCCTACCTAACATTTTATTCTCTAGCTCCCATTTTATTATATATCTCTTTATTTCAATGTTGTTTGCATAGTTCACACCTTACATTCATCTTGGACTGAACATACTATGGGCAGAGGCCCCTTCAAAATTAAATGAGTTATGATTTAAATATTGCTCTCCTAGCTGAATCGTAGTTCAGAATATGACCAATAAAAGGAACAGTTGTTTTTGGCAAGCATATGTTGTTCATATGGTTTAGAGGGAGGGAATTTAGAATATAATGATCTATTTCTGCCTGCATTTCAGTCTGATTTTATAAACTGAAAACCATGAAGAAATGGGATGTTACATCACAAACTTGGCAATACTCCCACAAGTGTACAATACATATATTTAATGTGGGAAAGAGATGGAAACACCAACAATTTTATATGAATTAACAGAACCAGTGGTTCTCAGACTATGGTTCGCAGAGAAATCACATCTACCACTAGTGAACCCTCCAGCCAAATAAGGAATGGTATTAACAGGCTCCAAGGGGAGAGAGGAATCTTATCAAGTTCTCCTGGGCTGAAAGGTTAAGGACTGCAACTGGGAGACAGTGGAGGTCAATCAAAGCAGAGCAAAAGCAAGAAACACCCCCATAATCTAGCATCCCAGAATCTCAAAGCACTTTGCAAACATCAATGAATTAAACTTCATTATAGCCCTGGGAGATAGGCAGTGTCAATGATACATACTTATAATACTTACTACATTTCATCTTAAAGTGTTCTACAGAAATGTGTAACTATTATCTCCCTAATACAACAGCCCCCCCCCCACACACACACATATACCCCTTTATACAGCTGGAGGCACCAACACACTGACCCACTCCCCTTGGGGGGTTCCATAGGGGCTCCCACTAACGTCCCATAGGTCTACAATGCAATTTTATAGCCCTGTGCCCCCAAAGATTTGGAGCTGGGTCAGAAGATGTGTGCCAACTACTGATGTTTTATTGTAGTGTAGACATACCCTTGGGCTAAACAGCTAGTCCAGGGTCACACAGTTGGGGTGTATTCATTAGACCACATTTCTTCCATTTTTACCTAATAAATTACTCTACCTCTTGTATTTGTATTCAAATTGCATAGCCTGGGAAAGAATAGCAAGTGTGAAAAGTCAGGACACTTTTTTTTATCCTAGGGAGGCGGTTATATAGTTGTCTAAATAACACAACGTCCCAAATACTGGGATGTCACCCTAGCATGTTTAGTCACCCTAGCAAAGGACAAGATTAACATATGTCACTGAGAGAAGCACCTGCAGGCACACACAGAGCCTGTAAAGGACAAAATTCGCTCCAGGGCAGCATTAGCTATGCGCTCTGTCCCCTCGATGGATGAATAGGCGCTTTCCTCCCCCAAACTCATCACGTGCCTTTCAAGAGCAAATCTGGACTTTGTCAGAGCGGGGAGAGGGGAGTCCTGCCCCCTTGCGCTCGCCAGTCCCAAACCTCGCCAGAAAGCCGCCAGGAGGGGAGGGATTTTGCGTGCCCAGCGCAGCAGCGGTCTCTCTGGGCGAGACAGGCACCTTGAGACAGCTCCGGGCCGTGGCACTTGCCCTCCTCCTCTTTCCCCGCCCTGCCCTGCGCCGCGAAAAAGCTGCCCGACAAGTTTCTTGGAACTTTGCCTCCCTTGACGCAAACAATGGAGCGGGGCCCCGTCCTCCCGGGGCAGCCAATAGGCGGGGAGGGGACTCGGTTGCCACCAATCAGAGGGAGCTGGACAGTTCCTCGGTCCTGACTGACCTTCAGCAGCCTGGCGCGGGCGGGGGATAAAAGAGCCCAGAGGCTGCAGCGGAGGTTTGGCTGCTGCCGCTACCGCCCGACGCCCCTGCCGACCCTGCGGGCACTTGGAGCCCAGCGGGACTGGAGAGAGCTGAGCCCCGCGGGGAGCTGGTCCAGCGCCGCCCAGCTCATTCATTGCGGTCGCAGCAGCGTCCGGGAGCCGGGGCACGGTAGCGGCCGGGCGGAGCACAAGCGAGAAGCCTCCCGCCCCCCGGAAAGCGCCGCAACCCGGCGAGCAACCAGAGGTGAGCGCGGAGCCACGGCTCTGCTCCTCCCAGTGCACCGCGCCACCGGGATCCCCAGCCAGCGCGCCGGGCTCGGCCGCGGGGTGCCGGCGGCGGGGAGGGGAGGAGATTCCGGGGGAGAAGGAAGGGAAAAGATGGAGACCTGGGGGAGGCAGAGGGCGGGAGAAGGGGCTTGGCGGAGAGGACAGGAGCGGAGAGAGGGTAAGGGAGGCAGCTCTGGGATTGGAGCCGATTAGGGAGCGGGGCTGTGGGGGCAAAGGGAGGGAGGTGTGGGGATAGGGAGTGGGGCTATGGGAGTAAAAGGGGGGAGGGTGTGGGGTTGGGAGCAGGGCTGTAGGGGCAAAGGGGGGCTGTGTGGGGATGGAAAGTGGAGCTATAGGGGCAAGGGGAGTGTGGGGATGGGGAGTGGGGCTGTGGTGGCAAAGGGGGAAGTGTAGGGATGGAAGTGGAATTATGGGGTGAAGGGTAGAGGTATGGGATTAGGAAGCGGGCTGTGGGGAGATGAAGAATTTATAAAATTATAATTTATATTAGCCTGAGATGGACTGAGGCACTTTTCAACCTTGTAGGGATATGTCTGATCTAATGATTCACTGTGTGGTTGCTTAGTCAGATTTATCAACATATATTGCATTTGAAAAAAGCTTGAGTCTTCTGCAGCTGGTAATTTCTTGTTACATTAGATCTGTCTGCTTGAGTTTCCAGCTCTGGACTTCCTATCTTATCCTTGCTTTGTTTGCCTGTAATTCAGATAAAGGTGAGGTGCTTCGCCACCATTTTATATATAACTGAAAATATGTACCCTTCTGAGCCAAAAATGTACAAAGCTAGAGAAACACCAGTTCTTTTCTTAGTACCCTTTCCAAAGTGGCAAAACAAAAAGCCTTGTTCACAAGGAGAGGCACTGTTCTTAATCTCTTGGACACCAAAGCGAATCATTAGATTCAGACACATCCCTACAAGGTTGAAAAGTGCCTTGAGGCAGTTTAAACAGGACAGTGACTGTGAGGAGACCTCTGTGGCCTTGGGAAAGAACATTTCAGTTTAGACCAGACTGGTGGTTCAGTTTGCTGAACTGATAAATCTGAATTAGTCCTGCCCACCACATAAAAGTTAGAAATTAACTGTGTTTAAAAGCACAACTGGAGTTTGAAAAAAGAAAAAAAAAGATCTGAGCTTAACTGGGGAGAGGTTTGTGTTACTGTGCTACCCCCAGGTTCACTGGGGAGGGGATAGTAGTAATCATTAAATCACGTTTTTGGTCTGTTTTTTGGGAAGCGTTTCTTAGGTCTTGGACCTAATGAGGCATTTTGACAACAAAGTCAAACCCAAGCTCAGCAATGCCCTGGAATGTCAAATGGCTGAACAGTTACAACAGCCACAATGCCCAGTCCCAAAAGCAATGCAAGAAATCCTCCTTCGCCTTTTACCAGGCCGTGAGGGACCTTCTGCCTGTGTGGCTCCTGGAGGACATGAGGACAATGGAAGCCTTTCACTGGGAAGAAGGTGGAAAAGTGAGCACCTATTCTCCCTCTGAAGCTCTTCTCTATGCTCTGGTGCACAATCACCAACCTTACGCCCAATACCTACTGAGTAAGTTTCCTCAGCGTGCCCTGGCTATACCCAGCCAAAACTTCAGCTGCTGCCAGTCATCAGCTCCTCACCTAGCTATGGCAGTTCGTTACAACCGCACCCACATCCTCTTCAGAATACTGAAAGCCATCAGAGGTTTCCCAGAGTGTGAGCGAGCCAGCTATTTGGACCGCAGGGGATGCAGTCGCGTGGAAGGCAGCAAAACTGCCTTGCACATGGCCTGTGAACTCTCGAGACCTGAATGTTTGCTTCTACTGCTTGCTCATGGGGCATCACCCTGCTTAAGTGACTGCACTGGGAATACCCCCTTGGACATCTTGCTCCAGCAGATTTCTCAGACTCCACCTGTGAACATGCGCTCCAAGCTCCTCTTGCTGGACTCCCTTTTCCTCTTCATGCCTCAGGAACTTCACTTTTCAATGAAACAGCAACTGCTGGATAATCACCAGCCTTGGCAGGACCTTTTGGGAGAGAACAGATTTCAGTGGCTGGCAGGCTTATCCCCTACATCTCTGTTCATCACAGCCATGCGTGTCTTAATTAGGAGTATTTCACCTGAACAGTTCCCAGAGGCACTGGACAGTCTGCCTTTGCCACAGTTTCTGAAGCCGTTAGACTTGAAATTGAAGAGCTAGAGGGTGTGCCCAATAGCTTCCCGCTTGTACGGTGAAAATGGGCTGCTTGCTCTTGTACTGAAACCGTTTCAGTACTGTATAAAGAGCTACTACTGCAGAAGTGGGCACTACACTTGTTTTAATTAGAACATGTTTTTAAAAGGATTGTATCTGGCACTTTACGTATCTTTTCATTTAAAGATAATTGTGGTGAGTAATTTTCATGCCACTTTTTATAAAAAGTATTATATGGTACATGTAATTTAGGACATGGGTATATATATTTGTGAATAGGTGTAAATAAACCAGTGGCATATATGACTGGAAATGGAAATCTAACAATTTACAGTTCTGAAATGACACATCCATGTGAGTCTTACTCAACATATTCATAAATTCTCTGGAAAGAGAAAAACAGTGAAGTGGCAAAACTTGCTTAGAGATGGTAATAAAACTACTCAAGACAGTTAAGTCCCAGCTAGACTCTGAAGAGCTACAGGCAGATCTCTCAATACTGGGTGAGTGGGCATCAAAATGGCAGATGAAATCTAATGCTGATAAAATAATGCACATAGAAAAACATTATCCCAACTAGAGATGTGAAAGTGTAACCGTGTATACAGTTAAAAGATGAGCATTGGTCTGGCTCAGTATGGTTGTTCTGATGACCAGGCCATCCCTAGAAAGGCATGGGACCCAGAACAACCCCTTAAACCTTGCCCCCCACCTCACTTCTTCCTGCCCCCATTCTGCCCTTTTCCCCCAAGCCTCCATCCCCACTTTGTCCTGTCCTGCCCAACCCCTCCTCTCCTGAGCAGTGCTGGGAGCCAGCAAGGTGGGGCCTGTCACTTTGCTGCCGGCCCCCATGCCCACCAAGTCCTAAATTTCCTTTAACCGCAGGGCCCTCTAAAGCGCAGGTCACAGGGCAACTGCCCTGAACTGTCCAATGGACAGGATGGCTCTGCTTCTGACATCCTAAGTATGCTGGTTGCAGATGTCAGGAAAGCAAAGCATATATACATTTATTTAAGACACAGGTGAATATTCTTGATCTTGTACAAAAACCAAGGCATTTTAAAAATTATTCACTAAGTAAGGCAGGGATACGCAGATGAATAAAAATAGATATGTCTCAATACCAGATTGTTTTCCCATAATATTCTGTCTTCCCCTTGCCCAATCAGAGGAGCCTAGCTGTCACCTCTTTTTGCTGTTGAGAGAATGGAAGGAACAGAAAACTTGTTCCCTTTGGTCAAGATTCTGTTAGAAAGAGGAAAAGACAGGATAGCATCATGGTTTCATCCTTGCCCAACCCTGCAGATGCCCCTTCACATGAACACTGTATGTTGGAGGATCTTAGGGGAGTAGCAAGGAAAAGAAGGCACAAAGTTGGCAAGAGCCATTCTCCTTGTTGTTGTCTTCAAACCCACAGAGATTTTCTTGTCAGCATTCTGTCATGTGGATTTTTTTTTACCTCATTTCATACTCCAGACGTGCTGGGATAGATTCATCTGAAAAGGCCGTGGCTGTCCCAGCAGGTGTTTAGGGAGTTGTTTGGATGCACTGGACGTCCACCTGAATATCTTGACCCTCAGTAGAGGGCCAGATATATAATTGATATTCCCAGAGATTCTCAAGACATCTATGCACTGCTAGGGCCAAACCCCTGTTTGCTCTTCAAGAAGCAACCTTGCCTTCCCTTGTCAGTAATTGAAATCATCATGGCTTTTCACAGAGTTTTTCACCTGCCTTTGGTTCTGCAGTAGCAGGGCATGAGCTTTAGGGATGTAATAATGTAGTTGATTAAACGATTAACTGGCTCCTAAAATACTTTGCAGAGTTGCAGTTCCCAGGCCTGACGCGGGCCAGGACTGAGCCAGGCTGCCCGCCCGCTGGCTCCTAAAATACTTTGACTGCAGAGCCGCAGCAAGGGTAGCTCCCGGGACCAGTGGCTAACCCTTATCAATTAATTGTGAAATGAACAAAATTTTTGTTTGCTACACAATGAACTACACATTTCTTAACATCCCTAATGAGCTGAGCTGTATAGTTTTTGAGAAAGGTTTTGGCATCCAATCTCTTGCCATGAAGTCTCTTGTTACATCAGAGAATTCAGCCTCCTACCTCCCTATAGGGTGGGCATGGGGCAGAAATGAAAAGCCCTAGCTTGAAACATAAATCCTTTTGATCATTAACAAGTTTGGTGAAAAAAATGATGAAAAACACAGAACAAGCAACTGTAAATTGTTCATAGTTCAGCTGAATAGATTCCAGATTGTTTCTCCAGTATGGAACTCCATCTTTAAAAATATACCATTCTGGTGGGTATATGATAATACAGGAAATTATCATATACTAGAGGATTGGTATGCTTCAGAAATTTGAGATGCAATAAACTTAAAATAGCATGTTTTAGGTTGACATAATTGTAAATACCTTCCAGGAAAAAAAACAAGAGGGTGATTGCTCAAGCTCATTATCAGGAAATGGAGATCTCTTCTAGAAAGCGTGGCTTAAAATAACCAAAATAACATACTTTGTTTCCCCCCTCCCCGTCCAATTACCTCAGAGATAACAAAATGCAGCCCTGTAATAGAATTTGCTGAAATGCTCAAAGCCAAGAATGCCTCGCACAGCAGTATAAAACCTATATTGCTGGATTCTTCATCTGACTATATCTTTCCCATCATTCCAGGAGCACTGCTCTATTTTTCGAAATAACGGGTGCGCTATTTCGCCATCCCAGTAAACCTTGTTGCAAGAGGGATAGGGATGGCTCAAAATAGCACATTATTTTGACATTTGGCATGGTGTAGGTGTGCCAGATTTATTTCAAAATAGATTTGAGATAAGATATGCAATTTGCATATCACAAATTGCGTATCTTACTTCGAGATTAGAGTGTTGTGTAAACGCACCCCATGAGTATGTTGCATAAATAAATTAGAAGACAAAGCAATTGGGTTTTAACTATGCTGACACAAATCCTTCACTCCCTACTCCATACACACAGAAAAGTACTAGCCTTAAAACCATGTGCCATAGGGATAATATACCATGGGCTGGGCATATCTAGGGTTTTGAAAGGATAATCAGAAATAAAGAATTTTTAGCCAGTTTTCTATTCCACCCAAACGTGTTTACTGATGAGAAACAGCAGAATTTGAGCGGTTTTGTGCCGTGAGCAGAGATTGTACATGCAGGCAACAACCTCATTCTGCTGGATTATTGTTTATTGAAAGATTGAAATTAGTGTATTAAAAAATGAGGCTATTTTATTTTCTTTCACACCTGCTTTTCCTGCTTCCCCAGCTTTTTCAAATGGTGCAACTGCCACTTTCCACAGCACTTACTCAGTAGAGTGCTAGCATGAAACTTTTACTTACCTCTTTCAGTAAGGAAAGACGGTATATTATGCAAAACATTACACATTTTGTTGCTTCTACCCTAGCAAAAACAGGAAAGACTAATATGAATATATTGCATCATGATCATTTCCCAGACTCCTCATTGCTTAACCTACTTATAGGTCATATCCACATTCCAGTGTATTCAATGACTAAGAGCCATCAAAATCAGCCCTTTGCTATGTTTTAAAAATGTAAATAGCTAAGGGGAAATTACTCTACAATGTTACATGAAAAATGGCAATTTTAAGAGTAAAGTTTATCTGTCCACGTAGATGCTATGCAGAAAGGGTCTAAGGACAGGTCCTAGTGTCCACGGAAGTCCACTAGAGTTCTTTTGGTGACTTTAATGGGAATTGGCCCTGGCTCTTGAATATAAATGGCAAAGGAATCCTTGCTTGTGAAACTCCTAAATCCTAGCTCAGAAGTGGGGACCTTTTTTGGGTTGGGAGCCAGTGGCCCACAGAAAAAAAATCAGTTGGGGGCCACACACAAGAAGGAAAAAAAAAAAAAAAACCCCACACACCACACCTCACTGACCCGGCCCCAAGGAGAGAAAACAAACCTTCACAGATGTGACCTCAATTGAGAAGCAGGAGGTAAAAAAAAGACACCTCACTCCCCTCAAGCTCCGACCCCCCACAGGTGGGAGGGCAAGACACCAAAGCTCAGGGTTTACCTGGGCTGGATTAAGTCTTCTGGTAATCCCCCTATGCTCTGGGGTGATACCAAATATGAGGACTTAAGTATGCAGATCAGGGCTGCCAAGGAGCAGGCTGGGAGTAGGAGTGCAGGGTCTGAGTGGGAGGTAGGGTGCAAGAGTATGCTGGGGACTCTGGGCAGGAGGTAAAGTGCAGGATAGGGGTGAGGGCATGGAGTCTGGGCAGGAGGTAGGGTGCAGGAGCAAGGTAGGAGTGTGGGGTCTGGTTGGGAAGGAGGGTGTAGGTGCAGGGTCTGTGTGGGATAGAGAGTGCAGGAACAGTCTGGAGGTTAGCTGCAGGGTCTGAGCAGGATGTAGGAAATACTAGAGGAATGTAGGGTGCCGAAATGGGATAGGGATGGGGGTATAAGGCTTGAGCAGGAGGGGGCAGAGCATTGTGGTGCCTACCTTGTGCAACTCCCAGGGAGGGACAATGCTCCCTGCAGGTACTGCCCTCTGCTGCTTCTATTGGCTGAAATCCTGGCTAATGGGAGCAACGGGGTGGGGGAGGGGG
>CM057848.1:19663221-19695756 GCA_030068395.1 Apalone spinifera
CGGCCTGCTCTATCCTTTCGATATATTTTATATCCCGGTATGATTGTGTCATAGCGGTATGATTCCCCAAGTCTGATGCTCATTAGTTTCAGCAGCAGAAACTGCTGGGGGAGAGGCAGGGAGGGAGAGAGGGGCAGTGCACAGAGCACACCTGCTGAGCCCGAGTGCACCCCATCCCAGCTGTCGGGGTTGAGGTGGTAGCTCCATAGCATGGAGGTCTGGAACCATCTCCCCCAGGTTTTGCCTTGGATCTGCTTGGTTCCCACAGCAGCGACCACTGTACCAAGAAGCAGCCTGGAGGAGGAAGTGGTGTGGCCGGACTGGGGGCCCCACATGCAAGAGGCAGTCCCACAGGGGGAAGGAGAGGACTGTGTGAGAGGTGGAGTGGCCAGTGGTGAGGCAGTGAGAGGTGCAGTGGCTAGAAACTCTGCGCTACTTGAAGCCGTCCCGGCTGCCTGCCAGCAAAGCTCCAATGGAGCCACCTACCCACTCTGTGGGGCAGGGGGGAGAGGAGGCTGTTGCTGCTGCACTGTGCTAGGGGGAAATGGCAATGCACGGCGCCATTTCTCAGTTACTTCTCAAGTTTTTCCCCGCTAGCCGGTGTCCCCATCAAGTATTGAAATGTGCAGCAGGGCTTTCCAGGACATTTCACTACTTGATGGGGATACCGGAACAGAGTATTTAAAAATTGACACAGTCCCAGAAATCCGGGACGAATGGTTGGCGTACTCATAGGTCAAGTTGTCTAGACATTTCATCATTTTTGTTGCTGTTCTGTGGGCTCTCTCCAATTTCTCTATGTCTTTCCTGAAAAGTCACATAATATTCCAGCTGAGGCCTAATCAGTGCAGAGTAGAGCAGAAGAATGACTTCTCATGTCTTGCTCACAATGTTTCTGTTAATGCAGCCCAGAATCATGTTTGCTTTTTTTGCAACACTGTCACACTGTTAACTCATATTTGGCTCGTCTATTATGAGTCTGACCCCTAGATACTTTTCTGCACTACTTTCCTTCCAGACAGTCACTTCCCATTCTGTATGTGTACAACCGATTGTTCCTTCCTAAGTGGAGTACTTTGCATTTGTCCTTATTGAACTTTATCCTACTTACCTCAGACCATTTCTCCAAGTTATCATGATT
The DNA here is from genome assembly GCA_030068395.1 of Apalone spinifera. NCBI lineage: Eukaryota > Metazoa > Chordata > Testudines > Trionychidae > Apalone > Apalone spinifera. The sequence goes on from CM057848.1 coordinate 19,664,363, forward strand.
ACTTCCATTATAACAGTATGTAAAGCCCTAGGGAGAACTCATCCCAGAGTCATGCTGGTTTGATTCAGATGGATTGTGCTGTTCACTCTTGCGAAAGCACCCAGAAAGCGAATACAACCATCTGTGAAATCCACTACTGCACCCATTACAATGATTCTAAACAGTTTCTATTCTGCACAACAATGACCAGCCTCAACCTGATAGGCCATTCTTTAACTGGAGTAATCAAAAAACCACCAAAAATACTAGACTGGATAAACTTAGGAGGATTCAATATAGTGTTATCAACTGTACACTTTGTATACACAAGAGATAGAAGGATCAGATGGCTTCATGATAATCTCCCCCAGCTCAGCTTTGACACCCCCTCATCATCCCTGCCACTAAAAATCACAGCCAGGCAGCTCTCGGACTGTATTTAGCATCAGAATTATCTGGCAGAAAATCCTTTTCGGAGATGCAGCCTGGAGGTGTTATAGAGTTTGTGAGAGCTGGTGGGGGTGATTCATGGGCTTATTCATTCATTAGTTCAATCATTTTAACATTTAGAACACGTTTTTTAAAAATTATAAACCAATTGCATGATTTCCACTACTTTCTGCATATGTTAGTGAAGGCTCTTTAAATTCCTTGACCACATGGTGAGTGCCCAAAGTGCAGGCCTTATTGCCGCCACAAAACCCTGCATCTGCATGTGTGAACCTGGTAATATGTTACAAGTCCCTCTCTGACCATCTTACAGAGGACAGGAGTTGTACAGAATCAACTACAGAGCTTGCCTTTTGAGCTCAAGCTGTAATAAGAGCTCATGCTTTTAGCTCTTAAGGTCCCTGGCTCAGTGTCCCATTGTGCCAGACCAAGAGGGCAGCTGTTACACAGTTGTACCATGCAAACACCTGATTTGCATGTGCAATCACTCAGTGCAGGCCAGCTAGCAATCAGTCACCTGGTCTTGCAGTACTCCACCCCGTATGCATATATGTGGTGGCTAGCTGGTACATTTTGCACAGTTCATGCACTGCACAACCCTTAAAACTTGGTCCTGCAGCCACACGGAGTGAAAATGAAGTCAGAGTTACACTTCACCATTAAAACGGTATTTACCCAATTCTGTGCTCAGACATCATGACTTTGCATAGTTCCCATTATCTTTCCAGTTGCTGTGGTAGAAAACAACATAAGGAATCACGGGGAAAGCGTTTTAAATTTTCCTAGTGAAAGTGGGAGCATACATTGATTTAGTGCCCTTGAAAGTGAAGGAATTAAACCACTGGTTGGAACCAAGCAGGGAAGAGGATACACAAGTTGCCATGCAGTTCTGCCTATCTTAAATCCCGAGCAACAACACTCCAGTTATTTAAGTACTGCACCTTTCTTCAACAAAGGCTGCCGAGCAGAACAGCATGTTGGTTTGTAATCTGACATGTCGTGGCTGTTACTCTGGATACCACCTCTGCTCTTGAATTCTGAGCTGTGAGTGTCCTTGGAAGTTCTTTGTTCTGGAGCCAAAAGAGCCCTTGCTTGCCTCCCACTTTGGGTTTAATGCTTTAAAAGCAGTTGCCCAGAAACCAACAAAATCTTGTGCAGCCTCCATGCTTGCAACAAAACTTCATTCAGACTGCTGCAGCCATTAGCTGAGCAGGTTAGGGCTGAGTTGATGTTTGGATGGAAGATTTCCCAGGAAAATCCCAGGTACCAATACTGATGACCCTTGTAGTGGGCAGCCTTTCCGATGGGGCAGCATGCTGCTGAAAATGCCATTTGTATATTGAAACGTTGGCCTTGCAGAGCCCTGTGTGCTCATGGTCATTAAAGATAGCACAGCACTTTTCACTAGCACAGAGGTCTTGATGTAAAGCATGAGCAAAGTGTGTGCCACATCCCTCTCTATTAACCAGTCTGCTCAAGAATAGCTCACTACCACCTAAGGGCCATCAGCCCAGCTGGCAAAAATCTGTGCTGGGAGGCCAAAAGTTCTGACTTAAAGTTCCGTGTGCTGGTATCATTACATTAGTGCAATACTGCAATACGTGTAATAGCATTTTACTTACCTCCCTGTCTATTGCAGACAGAGGTGGGTTGCCTTTTCATCTCACGGAAGCATGCTCTAGCCAAGCGCCTAGAATCTGTTGACCAAAATTGTTACAGGTTGTCAATCTGAGCATTATTCTGCCACATTGTCGAACTCTATAATAAACAAAGAGCTACATTAATTCCCCCTCATTTTTGAATTTGTAAACAATATATAAACACAGCTAGTTTTTTAAATTAAACTGATGTGTTAACTTTTCCAAGTGTATAACTTTCTCCGGCTTTCATGTCTCCTCTGCTATGGGGTCACAGCTTTCATTGTACAGCTGAAAACCATGAAGAAGTTACTGCCATGCCTACATTTAAACTTTACCTGAAGTCTCCATGAGGAGTTAAAGGGATGATCAGAAATGGTTAGGACTCAACTCTAGGTGAAATCAAAGGTAGCTGCATGTGCCCAGTTCCTCAAAACCCTATGCCATTAACTATTATAATTTAGAACTTAATGGGGGAAAAAGGTTTTACCGATCTGTAAAAAAGGGCTCAAAAAGCCTTTGGGGAATTATAGACTAGTCAGACAAACTCCAATACCTGAAAGTTACTGGAAAAGACTATTAAACAATTTGTAAGCTCCCTTAGAAAATAAGTAATAAACCAAGTGGTAAGTAATAAACCAACTTGGATATCAAATACAAATCATGTCAAACCACTCCAATTTCCTTCTTTGGCAGGGCAACTGTCCTACTAGATAGGGAAAGAAGCAGTAGACACTATTTATCTGAATGTTAGTAAGACTTTTGACACATCATATTTACATACTTTTCTTATGAGACTGTCCTGTGCTGTCTAGATTAAATTACTATAATTTTTACTAATTGAAAAATCACACTCAAAAGAGTTTTTATAAATGGTTTGGCATTCAGCTGGAAGAACATATCTAGAGGAGCCCTTTAGGGGTTAATCCCTGGTTTGGTACTAGTCAATATTTTCATTAATGACTTGGATAATAGAATGGGGAGTATGCTTATGAAATTTACAGATAACACCAAGCTGGGAGAGGCTGTATTCACTTTGGAGCACAAAATTAGAATTGAACATGGGCTTTCCAAATTGAAGAACTGGTCTGAAATCAACACAATGAAATGAAATTAAGACAAGTGCAAAGTACTTAACTTAGGAAGGAAAAATCAAAAGCACAACTACAATTGGGAAATAACTGGCTAGGTGGTAATACTGCTCAAAAGGATCTGGGGTATAAGAGATCACAAATTAAATGAGTCGATAATGTGATCTGAAGAAATGGGTTATTCCCACGAAAACTCACGATACCATCTACATTATTGCAAGTCTTTAAGAAGCAGATAGACTATTTGTTGTTTTTTAAATGTTTTCAGTTACAGACTAACACAGCTACCCCTCCAAAACAAAGAAAAAAAGACTAATATCGTTCTTGAGTATATTAATAGCAGCATTGTATATAAGATACTGAAGTATCATGGTTAGGCCTCAGCTGGAATACTGCATTCAGTTTTGGGTGCCACACTTTAAGAAACATGTGGACAAATTGGAGAGAGTCCAAAGGAGAGCAACATAAGTGATAAATGTTTTAGCAAACCTGGCTTATGATGAAAGCCTGAAAAAACTGGACACATTTAGCCTTAAGAAAGAAGACTAGTAACAGTCTTCAAATCTCTTAAGGGCTGTTATAAAGAGGATGGTGATCTATTATTCTCCATTTTCATTGAAAGTTGGACAAAACGTAATGGCTTAATCTGTAGTAAAGAAGACTGAGGTTAGATATTAATCAGGGTTAATCAGTTTGATGAAAAAGGGTGCCAAATTTGCTGCTAGGTAGATGAGAGAAGGGAAAACAGCAGTGTGGTTAATTTGCCAAGGGTTTTGAACCTTGTAACTGGGCAAACTCTGGGAAGATGGAAGCCTGACTAAACTAATCAGGGGGCGGGGTGGGGATATGAGATGAGGACAGCTCCGCCTGAGAGGAGTGCAGACTATCCAACATTTTCATCAAGTGCTCTTCATGCTCTTCCAAAGTGTAACCAAACACTATCAAGTCATCCAGATACACCAGAACTGCCAGAAGGTTCATGCAACCAACTGTCCACTGCATTAGTCTCTGGAATGTGGGCTGGGTCATAGAAATTCTCTGGGACAGTCACAGAAATCTGTAAAATCCAAGTTAACAGATGAAGGCTGCCTTTACCACATCAACTGGTTCCATTGATAGCCGCTTCTTACATCCGAAATAGAAAACCAACTGCTTCCCGTTAGACAATCTAAGGCTTCATCCACTTTTGGAGTGGTATTGGTCAGGGTCAGGGATTGTATGCCTATTCACAGTATATATTGTGACAGACCTAAATCAGCTGGCTACAATCGTTTGGTGGAGGGCAAATATACAGGGAACTGGGTCAATATTTTTCTGTTCCCTTGAGTGAACTGGCCATGTAATCAAGTTAGGCAGGCACCTCAGGCCATTTAAGAGCTTACCTCAAGCAGCAGGCTAATCAGGACACCTGCAGCCCATTAAGGCCTGCTGGGGTTAGTTTAAAAGGCTTCCCCTCAGTAAAGGCAAGAGAAAGGAGAAAAGCCAAGGGTTGAGAGTAATGAGTGTAAGAGGTGTGGTGTCAGAAAGCTGAGGTCTGCAAGGAGGGAAGTATGCTGAGCAGGAGAGACTCACTCAGGGAGCATTTGGGGAAGTGGCCTAGGAAGAGAATACTGGACAGGGGCTAGAGGGAAAAACCCTGTCAATTGTTATGTTAGGGTCTCTGGTCCAGAGCCTATAACAGTGGGAGGGCTGGGTTCCCTCCAGCCCTCCTCACATCACTGCAAAATCTGCCCTGGGAAGAGAGACCAGGACTATAGAGGGGCTTCACCCCAATCCTTGGTCTTCTTATGATGAGGATGGTTCAGTAAGCTGTGACCCTGGCCTTTAGTTAAGGGGAAGAGGCTGTATGGAGGGCCACAGCAAGCTTCTGAAGCATACAATATTTGCCTAGAAGCACAGGACCCTAGGGGCACAGCCAGAGCTTTGCCACAGTACGCACTTGCATACATTTCCATTCTTTTTTCTGGACACGAATTGGGGAGGCATGAGAACTTCGAGAGCTCCTGATGAGTCCCGTGGCTTTCAACTCCTGAGTAGAATTCCAAACATCTTCAACATCTGCAGCTCCTCGAGCTTTCACAGAAAAGCCTATCTTCATTCACCAAAGGTGATGTTCAATTCTCATCACAACCCACATCCCACTCACAAGCAGAGAACATTTGCTGGGCTTATTGAGCTAGTTTTCGTTTCAATTTCTCGTTCTACACCAGGAGTATTTGAGAGTTCCCTAAGTTCTACTTCTCTGGGTCAAAGATGGGTGTAATCTTCCTGTTAGGGGACAGCATGGGCCTCTGTTGCAGCCAAGTGGACCTGTATTAACAAAGTTTCTTAAGGAGCAATGATTGGCTGCTCAGTTTCATTAGCCGCCATCAGCATGGCTTGTACTTTTGTACAAGACGAGTTTATACTCTTCTTCACCATCAATCCACCCAGCAATGCATCTGTACCTGGGGCTTCAAATAGAATTAACTGATCCTTCTAATCCACTTGAGCAAGTCCATCCACTAGATGGGTTGTCTTAGCAGAAATAGTAACTGGAGACTTATGTCTTAGCTCTCACTCTTCTTCTTTAGCTGGATATACTTCTGAACACAGTGCCTGGATCTTCGGGCTTTGTGTGTACTTAGGTCCGGTAAAGGTTTTGCATAGCTGAGCCAAAGCTCCAAGTATGGCCATGTGTGTTCCTACAATTCAAGCGATCCAGTTTGTTCACCTGGCGGATGAACAAAAGCAAGTGTGTCTCTCTCTTTTTCAGCTCCAGCTACATCATTTGGGAATTTTAATTTTACTAGCACATATCCCAGTTATGAGTACTGGTCATCTCCTAACCTCTGTACAGTCAATCCAGTTAGATGTTGCAGGGGCAGATGTTTCACCATATGGTTACTTTCAGAAGTGTTATATTGAATGCCTTCCAAAGTATACAACCACATTTCAGTCCCTTGAGAAAGGGGTTCAAAGATTATAGTGACTCAAAAAACACTTATCTAGAACAACTGCACGCTCTTCTCACTTAATAGTCACTTCAATCTGGTCCTCCCAGTTCTACAGGCAGGTTAGAGGCAAGTGGAGGTAGAGTCAGACTTCACATCTTTGAGTAGAGGGGAGCAAAGGTGGTTACAGGACCCAAGGTGCTTCCTTGCCTGGCCCCTCTGCTGTTTCCCACTATCTTATTGACATGGAGGGCCTTAAATTGTTTCTCATATCTCCTAGAGTCTACATGATTCAAACATCCTCATAGGTAGTACCTATATTCTTCACACTAATAACAGAACAACATCACCTCTAAGAGACAAGTGGATTTTCTTGACCCCTGACTCTCTGGTACAACTGTCCATCTTGCATTTTTATCTGGGAATTGAGATACTCCAATAGAATGGGAGTATGCTTATGAAATTTACAGATAACACCAAGCTTGGAGAGGCTGCATTCAATTTGGAGCACAAAATTAGAATTGAACATGGGCTTTCCAAATTGAAGAACTGGTCTGAAATCAACACAATGAAATTAAATTAAGACAAGTGCAAAGTACTTAACTTAGGAAGGAAAAATCAAAAGCACAACTACAGTTGGGGGAGATATGCCTCTGTGCTGTTTCACTGCCAGTACAGCGACTTTCTTTTGCAACTCAGCTATATGTTTCATCATATGGTTACTTTCAAGAGAAATGTTATACTGAGCTCCTTCCAAAGTACACACCGCATTTCAGCCCCTTAAAAAGGTTATCTCCAGAGTCCTAACTTTCCCTGTCTGTAAACTCTCTTGGCAGGGTAGCAAAGACAGGGGATTCCTGGTTCTTTCCTCCATTGCAACCAGAGCAGCATGAATCCAGCATGTTTAACAGCCTTCAACACTTGCACGAGTCTGAAGCCACCCAGATCATTCCCTGCAATTCATTTCTCACAATGGGCGCTCTCTGTAGGGATCATTCCATCCATGCCAGATACAGAGATTGTTTCTCTCCTGGCTCCGGAGGCGTGGTCTGGAATTTTAATACGCCATCCTCTCCGCTCTCAGTGCTTCCAACCAGGACCTCCAAAACAGAGTGATTCAGCCATAGTTGCCTCCGGATAACTGATCTAGTGTGACCAGATAGATTCAGGAGCAGTCTCTTTCTTCCCTCTCTCCTCTCATCCCTGCTTTTGGAGCATGCCCATTCCTGTTCCATCTTAACACCATTGTCCAACCAGGCTTCAAACTCTTCCTCATATGCCCTGAAAAAATGCGTAGTCACTAATGGCTGCCAGTTTCAGTTTCCAGACCTGCCACTTGTCTCATGGTCTGGATAATGGCTTTCAGGAATGAATTTTCTGTCAATGAGAAGATTAAGTAGAACCATACAATGCCTTGGAAGGGTCTTCCGTCTTTCCCATTCTCTGGTGCAAATGTTGACTTTCTCTTTGAAAATCAGATGCATCATCTGGTGGAGAAGGGGACATAGTGCCTACAGTTCAGAGAGTCCACTTCACCTCCACTTATATCTCTGGGTGCTCTCTGCACATCAAACTTCATGGATCCAAGAGAGAAGGCACCCCATCTCTATTCTTCTCGATGGGTCCTGCCAAGGAAGGTGTCCTTTCCCATGGCCTTCACAATCTGTGCACTGGAGGTACTCTTCCTAAAGCCTCCCACCACCACAGCCTGTTGTTGATCTACTTTATCCCTTAACACACCACACTAGGAAGGCATGAGGCACAGCTTTTGATTTACAAAGACATACCCAGGACCTCCAGTAATCTGAGTTTTATAATCAAAGTACATGGGAGCAGGATCTCACCTTTAAGGGTCAAATAAGCCCACAATTTCCAGGGCTCTACTTGTCCAGTTGTATACTACTACTTTAAAAGTCCACATCAAACTTTGATTCTGAGTTTTCTTATTGTGCTGTTTGTTGCAATCACCATGCTAAGAATATAACCCAAGAAAGTGTCAGAAACCATTAATATGAAGATGGAATCCAAGGCCAAAAAAAGCTTTGCCTAGAGCAGTAGTTCCCAACCTTTTTGAGCATATGGACCCCTTTTCAATCTATTAACATTTTTTGCCCCCCCCCCCCAAATAATATAGCTGTTTGCAAACATTCCATTACTTGATAATCATTTGAAATGTATAATAATTCATGTTATCTAAACAACTATAGTAAAACTGAGAGATAATACAGGATGTCCACATTGAAATATAACAACTTTGAGGTGTCATGTTTTTATTGAATAAAATTTTATTGAAGCCACCGATCCATTTTTGCTAGTGGCACCACTAAACCCTTCCTGCCACTCTAATAGCTTTTGAACAGTTAGAGCGAGGTGATGTAGTCACGTAACACGATCATTTTCAAAAGGGGAAAAAAAATGATGAAAAGCAACTGACCCATTTATAAGCCGACTATAAGTGCAGTTATGAGAAGCAAGGTGAGTGGGAGTAGAGAGGAATACAATCCGGGAAAAGAAGAAGGCTGGCGCACAGTAGCAGCAGCTTTTCTTGGATGATCGTTTGTTGGGTGTCAGTCAGATGGAACCATTACATTCAGAGCAGTCACCTCCCTCCAGAGTGCGTTACATCGGCGCCATGTAATCAGGCTATTTTGCACGTGCCTGTGACGTGGGCACATGGGTATCTTTCAACAAAACAAAGCCTAGTGTGCAAAAGAAGTGAGCTCTGTAGAGCAACAGGATTTGACTCTGATTTCTCTGCACAATCTTTAGGTCAGCCAAAGACAAGTCTTTTTTTTTTTTTTTTTTTTTTTTTTAAAAAGATGCATTCTGCATGCTGATAACATTTGAAACAATCATTCAGTTAATTAGTGTTAAAGTGCAATAGATCTCCTACACCTGTACTTATGACATGCCTAATCATATCCATTGAGATTAGCATTTTAGTACTATAATTACAAAATGAATTACCACCACTTATCCTCTTTTTGTAAAGTGTTGCCCTGACAATTTATCATGCTTTCCATAAACTCAAGAGAATTAGACTTTCAGCACAAGCAAACTATAATAAGTGAAACATTGATTGACTGGTCTTTGCTGGTTTATTTCTATGTATAGGTCATGCACCAGTTTGCAGCAAAGTTAAAACTATTTAATAATTGTGGATATGAAGTTGACACAAGTGATGCACAAACTTAGGGGCATGTTCTCGGAAAGGGAGATTTCATACACACAAGTGCACAAATTGCAATTTCTGTTTTAGTCAAACGAGATGCAGATGCAGACTTGACATTTAGAAACCACAGACCACCATCTTAGATATTTTACTAGAAAGCAGCAGACCCACTTCCTCTGGCCTAGGAAAGCTCATCACCTAATAAACCATCCTGTTAGTCTTTAAAGTGCTGCATAGTCCTGTCTTTTGTTTCAGCAAGACTAGACTAACATGGCTACATCTCTATTACTTTTTAAGTATGTGCAACATGGAAATCCTGCATAAGGTTTCTTAAATATAATTCCCTATATCTAGTGAAAAAGCTACACAACAAAAATCAATAGAGGATAGCAAGGAAACAGATTAAGAATAGAAAATGGAGTTTGAAGGCCATATGTAAAATTTAAAGAAAAAGTCCTCATATTACAAGGTAGAATTGAGACAGTGTCTCTGGGAAAAATGTGATCTTTATTTCTCCTGCAGGCCCCACTTCTTAACTAGCACACAATAGAATATGGCTGATGCAAGGTTTGTTGCAGATCTCTTAATAGCCCTTACAGCCAGAAGGGACCATGATGAATTGACCTCCTATGTAACACAAACCATAGAATTTCATGCAGCAGTTCCTGCACTGAGCTGATGACTTAGTGCTGAACTAGATCCTCTCCTTTATACAGACATCCGATCTTGATTTAGAAATTTAAGTGATGGAGAATGCATCACGGCCCCTGGTAAACTGTACCAATGGTAACCCTATATCACCACACTGAAACTAACTCCAAGACAGATTTTCAAATCCTTTAATCATTATTGCTCTTCTCTGAATCAGCTCCAATTTCTCAGCTGATCCTCCTTGAATACCTTCTGTGTATACCAGAACTGGATGCAGTATTCTAGCAGACACAGAGACAAAATAATCTCCCTGCTCTTAAGGAAATGACAGGCCTTTTGGTCAGTGACACTGGGTGCTCATTTTTGAGTTGAGCATCCACACCACCATCCAACTCTTCTTCAGAGTCACTGGTTCCCAGGATAGAGCACCCTTTCCCACAAATATGGCCTGCATTCTTTGTTCCTAACTGTACACACTCAAATTCAGCCATACTAAAATGAATGAAACAAGACTGGACTATGTAGCACTTTAAAGACTAACAAGATGGTTTATTAGGTGATGAGCTTTCGTGGGCCAGACCCACTTCCACAATTTGATCTGAGGAAGTGGGTCTGGCCTATGAAAGCTCATCACCTAATAAACCATCTTGTTAGTCTTTAAAGTGCTGCATAATCCTGTCTTTTGTTTCAGTCAGACCAGACTAACACAGCTACATCTCTATTACTAAAATGCATAGTTTGCTTGTGCCGCTTACCAAGCAGCCCAGATCTCTCTGTATCAGTGACTTGTCCTCTTCATTATGCCACTTGCAAAGTTTGATGCTTGCAAACTTGATCAATAATGATTTTTCTTCTCCCAGTCATTAATAAAACCTTTGAATAGCATAGCGCCAAGAAGTGTCTGCTGTAAGACCCTACTAAAATAAGCTGGTTTGAAGACTATTCCACATTTAGTTACCTTTTGAAACCAATTGATTAGCCATCCTTTAATCCATTTAATTTTATCTTTCTAGTTTTTAATCAAAACATCATGCAGTACTAATGCAAAGGTATAATGGAAGTCTGTTACATGAACGCTATTAACCAAACATGTAAATTAGGTTAACAAATTTTTGTTTAATGTTTGCCATAAACCCACATTGATCAGTGTTAGTTAAATTATCCTCCTTTAACTCATGATTAATCCAGTCCCATACCACTATATTACCTTGTATGTATGTCAGATTTACAGGCCTATAATTTCCTGCATCATCCCTTTTATCCTTTTAAATATTGGCTCAGCATTAGGGAAATTCCAGAAGACTGTAGAAAGCTAGAAGTTAAAACTTAGGCTATGTCTACACAACAGTGTTATTCTGGAATAACTGATGTTATTCCAAAATAACATAGTCCACGTCTACACAGCAAGCAGTTATTTCGACATGTCAAAATGTCGTTGAGCTGGAAGACTTCTTACTTAATATTGGTAGCACATATATTAATCAACAATTATCATATGAATATGATATAATATTCATGCACTCACTCCATCTTCTTGTTGTTACCAATAGTTGCTTCCCCTAACTGCAGCGGCCAGGTGAGTTAGGTGGCGGAGGGGTGGAGCCGGGCTTCTGCCGATCCACAAGACGGAGTATTCCTGTGTGTGTCAGAGAGTGCATGAGTGTTATATATCATATGTATATAAATGTTGATTGATATGCTACCGATAAATGTGTCATTTTGCCTTTTCCCCCGAAAAGATCCCATGCAGTACTTTTAAGTACATTTTAACTCTCATTTTATGAGTAAGGGAAAGTAGAGGAAGAGTGCTTTAACTCTGACTTCCTGCTGTGTAGACATGCCCTCACTGGAAATCCATGGCACTCTTAAACTTACTCCTTTAAAAGTTGGATGCAAAGTTATGCAGACCTTACACATTTTAAAATCAGAAGGTTAGTATCTGCTGTTTAAGATCTTCTGAGATATTAGTGGAGAAAACAGAAAAACAAAAAATTGAAGGCCTGTAACTCCAAGGCGGATTTGTATAAAGCATTTTTTTTAACGGTGTGCTCCTTAAATCAATCCAGAAACTCAAAAAGGGGCAATCTGTAGTGGCCCACCTTTTCAGCAGTGCTTCACACTGGAAGAAAAATACTCTTGAACTTCAGGATATCCATGGGCAGCTTATTGGTTTCAGGATGATTTAAGGGGCTGGTTATAGCCTAAAGAGCCTGGGACATATTTGGAAACATCTACTCTGGGAAAATGCATTAGTTAAATAACAAAGTTAGTGAGCCATGACCAAGCAGCTAGCATAAATAGGAGCAAGTCAGATTTTAAAATGTTTTGTGGCCACGGCTGTGATCAGAAGAAGCACTTGAGAGGAATCCCCCTAGATTTAAAAAAAAGTGAGAAGACAGCAATTTTCCTCCAGTCTACTAGCCTTCAGGATTCTTCTTTCTGTTGGGCCTGGTGCAAAGAGAGGGAGCTTGATGAGGTTGGCCAGGTGAGAGTGTGAGGAGTTCCATAGGAGTTGAGGTTTGTTGGCAATTGCGGGTGTTTGCACTCTTGACACAATTTGCAAGAACAAAAAAAGGGCTATAGGGGAGCTGCAGCTTTTAATATTTGCATAAATAATTTTTAGAAAATGAAAAATAAACATCTAATTAAAGTTTGACTTATTTCCTTAGCAAAAAGAGAATTTGTATTAGGAAACAAAAACATACGTACATAATTCATCTATTATACAATTTGCCTCAAAGCTTTTTACAGTTAACAGTCTGCTTCTAACAATGTTTCTCCTTAATACAATCTATTTTCTCCTGTTCAGTTCTCAGTGAAATAAATATAAAAACGGAACTATTTTCATCTGCCAAGAAGGGTAATCTACATTACAGGTCAGGTGTCAAGAACCAGAGCAAACTGTGACATAACAATTACTCCTGTATCATAGCAATGGAATGAGGTGAGAATCAAGAGATACAATTTTGCTGCAAAATTGAGCAGAAGCTGGGTTTTCAGGACAAAAGCTATACTGATTCTCACTGAAGATACTAACATGAGACAAGAGGGCCAGGTTAGTCTTGTGGTTAGAATCTGGGAATCGGAAGCTCTGGCTCTGATAGTAATTTATTAATCCTTGCTATGCCATCCTATGTGAATCAACCTCTCTGTGCCATAACGAGTACCATGATTTATGGGGTTTGAAGGTACACTTTTGTCCCTCCTCGTGTCTCCCTGTAGCACATAATAGTCTTCTGTGGGCTGACACATTTTGGCTTCATTTTGGTTTTTGGGTTCAGTGTGCAGGTGCTGTCTTGTGATGTATAGGAGGTCAGACAGATGATCTAGTGATCCTTTCTGACTTTAAAACTCCACAACTATGACTAAGGACTAACACAGGGCACGTCTACATTGCAAGACTAAAGCTGAAATAAGCTGCACAACTTGAGCTATGTCAATTGCGTAGCTTAAGTCGAAATAGCTTATTTCGGCTTTTGGCGCTGCCTACACAGCAGGAAGTCAGAGTTAGAGCACTCTTCCTCCCACTTCCCTTACTCATAAAATGAGAGTTACAGGAGTTGGAGTAAGAAGTCCTCAAGCCGAACATTATTTTGACATAATGTCAAAATAACTGCTTGCTGTGTAGATGCGGACTATGTTATTTTGGAATAAGGCAGTTAATCCAAAATAACGCTGCAGTGTTGACAGCCATACGAGCCCTAGGTTGAAGTTGGTGTTGAGCTGTTAACAATAAGGTAATAATATTTTTTACACTGGGACTGTCTTATATTGTATAGTGCCCAGAGTGCTTTGATGCATGCACATGATGCTTTGAAAATAGAAATTGTGTTCTTTAATGTACCCAGCCCCAAATCATAATGTGTGGCCCATTGCCAGGTAACATTTCATAAGTATGTTTCTCCAGCTTCAAGAGGCATTCCCAGGATGAACAAACTCCCTTTTCTATTTATCAGTCATAATAATTGAGGCTCTGAATATTATAGTTTGGAAAAAGTCTAGTTTATTGCACTTGTCTCAAAGCACAACAAAAAAAGAACACAAAATCAAGAGCTCTGAAATAAAGAAAAGTAAGGAGATTAAGTGTTTCAAATTACCTGGGTTTAGGCTTAATCAAATTACACAAAAACATCCCATCAATTTAGAAAGGCTTTTAACACCAATTAATATTAATGAACAAAGTACAGTATTATGCAGTATACAAACAACTAGCAAGCATGAGCCATTACCAAGATAACTTTTTAAAAGTGTAATAAAAAGTATCAGTATTAAACAACACCATTGTAGCTGACATCTGCTCCTTCAAAAGAGTGGAGAAAATGTCTTGTCCCTTCTCTGAACTGGATGACTTGGGAGCTGCCAAAAGATACTTTTAAACTAAATTTTCACTTGCCATGAGGTTCTCAAAACACCCTGCCATGCTTGTGTAAATCAAACTGGGTAACTTCAAAAGCTGTATCCATTGTAGTGCCCGTGCCAGACAGACTAAAAAAGAAACTCCGTGGCAGTCCCCATATACAGATGAAATAAAATTCAAAATATAGCAGCTGTCAAAGGGAAACAAAATGAGATACACACTCCGATAGTCTGATTTTGAAATCTGGGATGGAGAACCAAGACCATAGTGCACATGCTCTATTTTAAAAAAAGTGAACCAAGTTAGTTCCTTTTTTAGTCAGATTTACATTCAAACCTTAAATTGCGTTTATTCCAAACAAGCACAAAATGTGCAAGAACTACTTTGAAAGATAGCAGAGGTTAAACAGAAAACATGTCTCTCTTTTTTAATGCATTGACTCCCAGGTTCTCAATACTGAATTTTCTTTCCACTTTTTCTCCTCATCTCCTTCTGAAGCTGGCTCATTTACAGCATCGGTTAGTAGTTGTTTAAACATTCTGATGATGTATGGGTTTAAAATGAACACAAAGAAAAAAATTCTTCCACTTCCTTCAGTGAACTCAAGTTATTTTCTTCTACAATTCTAGTGCTTAAAAATGAGGTATCCTTTAGAGAACATTTAGAATATAAAGAAAAATAAACAGCACTGATTAATTTATTCAGCACATTGCCCAGCTCATTAAACACCTCTGCTGCAACATTTGTTAAGACACTTCAGAATTTAGCTAATGTAGCTAAAAATTGCAATATTGTTAAGTACCTCCCCACAATATCACATTTTATGGGAGATAGAACTACATATAGCTCTATTAATTACCATATTTTTAAACTGGTACTTAAAAAAAGAAAAGAAAAGAAAAGAACGAACACCATAAAGCACTGGCTACAGGCACAAATACAGTGCAGCAAGTACCAAGAAAGCTGCTTCTCAGAATCCTTCCAACCTACCAGAAACCTGACCACCACTTTGCTGTTATTCTAGTCCTGGACCTCATGGAACAAAGTCAGTTTCCTGATATTATGTGGGGTGGACAAATGTCCACTTGAGTTAGGATAATTTCAAACTTCTCATCTGTGAATGAAACCAGGTACTGAACCCAAGTGCCCAGAGAAGGACAGTTAGTGAAGCATTGGAATTTTTGAACAAAAAAATGGTCCAAACAATGCTCATTTTGACATTAGTGCTGTACAATATGTTTTAAATCCATATTGGAATCATTTTAAATTTGTATGACTGATGACATCTCTCTATGTGGAGTTTCAAGTACAAAAAGAAATTGAGAAACATTTAAAGTTTCTGCTGTGGAGAAATATTTAATGTAACAGAAATCTCTCTCAAAAGAAGTACATATATATGTGTGCATGCTGTTGTAAAATATTTACTTTCATTGCTTAACTTACAGTCATATTTCCAAATGAGCTGCTAGGATAATACAATTTAACAATTTCAGTGTGCCACACTTAACTGTCTCCCAAGATATACTGGAACAAATGTGAATACACAATTTGGGAGTCATTTGACAGGTCAGTTTTTTAGTAAAAAAAAGTGCTAATATTGCATTTGAAATAGAAGTGGCTTTAAACACCAACATTCTCTATGCATGCTACAGGAAATCTGAGCATTACTCTCTCGTTATTCCACTGCTTCATGTGCTTGAGTGCCTTCATATTACTTCCCATTCATCTTCAAAATCATCAGGGTGAAGCAAAACAGAAGTGTCACTATTTTTTTGCAAGCTATGAGAGTGACTGAATGTCTTTGTGAGACGCTGAAGAAGATATCCTGAAGAACCAATTGCCCACAGTTCATCTAGAGGTGTCACTGCCAAGAAAAAATTATCCAGATTTTAATTAAAGCAGTATGTTCCAGTTGCAAATGCTCAAAGTGCAACTTATATTTCATTAGGATTTTTCTAATTGAAATCAGGGAAGATTTTTTGGGGGAAGAGGAGAAGGGAATTATAAAAACCTAAATTAATGAAAGTGTCATGATCAGATAAGGAAACAGCAGCACTTAGCATATTTATCTTTATTAGTAATTGATCTGAGCATCATCAGACAGAATACACAGCAGCTATCATAAGATCGGTCAGTGAAGTTTTCAAATCATCATGCAGAACTGACTTGCCTGTTAAACAAGACACACTGCCTGGAATTTTTTTCCAGTAGTCTCCTGCTGGGTTCTTGTCAGTAATGCCATACCGACGGGCTACATCTCCATTTGGACAGCGGGCCCAAACAGTTCTTGTACTTATAGCCAGATGACATGCCTGCAACCCTAAACAGAAACACATGATGAAGGAAATAACTGAATGCTTTCTTATATAAGACTATGTTACATGCAGTTTAAGAAGTGAATCAAGTGAAACTAAGGTATTTTAATGTAATTCTGTATATGTCCCATGGGAGAATTCTCTAGCATAAAAGGCTGTCAAGTTTTCCACATTTCTTCCTTGACCATTCCTTTCACTTTAAGATGGTTACTCAAGTGTGAGCAGAATTTGGTCTGAAGCGTTAAAATGGACAGGATAATGATCTCAGTATGATGGAAGTGAGAATAATCTTGAATTTATTTAACTCTCTTTAGCCAAACTGTGCTCAAGGCATTGTGCAAACTAACTATGTGAATGTATATAATTTTCTGCTTTCCCTGCACAAAATCGGACCTCCCTCCATAACCAAAATGCAGTCAGAGAAATGCACACCCCAGCACTACTCAGCCATTTAGGATAAGCGGTTAGGAAAATATTGCATCTAACTAAAGTTTTGGCAGGCAGATGGAATTTGTCCAGGATAAGGGGATTCATAGAAGCAGACTTGAAAAAGGAGATTAAGTGTATAATAATCACTGTGGGCAGGACAGTAATTTTGTATCACATTCAAAGATAGAACTTCTAGCCACACAGTAGTCTCAGGCATCTTGCTAAGTGTTGCTTTATTACCAACCCAGAGGAAAGAGTGCATTACCAGCACCACTCACTGCAGCAAGTTGGAAAAGATGCAATGCTGCCTGTTTAAATGAAAACACTTCCAGAAGCTGAAATCCCTCATCAAGGGGCACTTACAATGTTTAGCAAAAGTGAGACCCTATTTAGGACACACGTACTCAAATCATAAAGATTATCAGGTAACCAAATCAATCTTGTTAATCACAACAATGTAGCATGTTTGGCAACAGAAGAGGTCACTAACACACACAAACAGAATTAAAGTGTGGAATTAAACAGGACCTGTATGTATGGAAGGAAGTATGCTATCATTATTTTTACCTGGTACATGCTCCCAGTCAGTGCCTACCGGCATTTCTTCTGTAATTCCTATTCGTACGTGGACATTCCATTTACTATCAATTGCCCATAGCATCTGATCATTTGGACTTGAATGAACACTGACCAAGTTTAATCCCACTGGCTAGAAACAAAAACAGTACTTAAAGTATCAGCCAGTGCAACATTTAAAACAAGATAGTTCACTCTCTTCCAGATGTCTGCTACAGGAGTAGTAAAATATGTCAAAGACTTCAGACCAAAAAAACCAAACCCACAAACCTTGGAAGTTTTCCAAACACAGACCACACTGCATAATTACCATAAAATGTAATGTTTCGCCTACGTTAACATCTTAACGTTGGGGGAAAAAATCTGAGCCTACATAAATTGATGCTACTTTGCTTCCAAAAGCAAACTATTTTATCAATTTTAGAAATGCATATTTTAATTTGCAACATCCAAATTCAGTAATTGCAAACCTAAACTTAATTGTTCCAATGTTCATATGAACAGTCAGCACTTCAATTGGGATACAGCGAGATTAAAAATTATTTGTATTCAGTAGAAGCCTTCCTGTGCATTATTTTCTTACTGCCATCTCAAATTCAGCCAGCACATTTAAATTTCAACCTGTATTGACAAAAAACAAACATACTGGATATTTTAAAGAGTCCAACCATCTCTCATTTGACACCATTAGGTGACTTGCCTCCACCACTCCCACCCTCCCCATTACTGAGGCAGTCTAGTTAGGTCTACAGCGTGAGCGAGGCATGTGATTCAACACATACTCACACTAACTTTCATTGAGGTAGCACAAGTATAAATAGCAGTATAGAGCAGGAAGAGGCCATGCCAAGTATAAACTCACCAGCTTCAGGCAGTCTGTACTTGGCATCTGCTATCACTACAATGCTACCATGGGTACATGGCTATTTATACTTGAGATAGCACAAATATGCATACATAAGCAGAGGAATCACACCACTCACTTATAGACATAGATGCAGATTTATCTTAGCTCTGGATCATCCACATTTTCACTAGAAGAGCTAAAATCCTAGTTTACTGCGAGCCCAGCGAAACAGTCCTCTCACTCTATTCCCAGGCATCAAGTTCTTACTCTGAGAGGACTCCTATGAACTCTGGGGAGCTTTAAGTGACCAAAGGGGAACTTATTAGGGAAGTTAGCTATCGGTTAATCCAATAATCAACTAATTCTGCATGAATTCTCAGCGGTTAGTTGATTATCCTATAGTCCCCAAGGCCGGGTTGGCAGCCAGTGCAATCTGGCCCCATTCCAAGGAAATCCCCTGGTGCTGCTGCCTCTATCTAGGGAGCCAGTCTGCAAGGAGAGCCAGTTAAAAAACCTACTCCCCTTGCAGTTCAGCTGCCTGCCACCCTGCGCTGTTGCCTCTGATACAGAGGCAGCAACCCCTGTCCACTGGGTGGGGTGTCCTTGCTCCCCTTGGACAGAGACTGCTGGGAGGGAAGAAGGGAGGGAGGTGGAGGAAGCTGCCCCTATCTGCAGAGGACTGGGATCCCCTGGGCATAGGGCCTGCAGCCACAAAGCAGCCTCTGTCTGCAGCCAACATGGCACCGCCATGGACGGAGGCTGCTTCACGGCAGCAGGCTCGCCGTGGACAGAGATTGCAGCGTGGAGAGCCAGTATTCAGGGGAACTGGCTCCTGCTTCCCCATCCTAGCTGCACCTAATACATAGGCAGCAAGGGGGGGTTAGAAATTTGAATAGTTGACTAGATTTACCAAAATGCCTAGGCTTATCGGTTAGCTGACTAGCTGACTACTACATCCCTAGAACTTATCTGCTCTTCAAAACCAAGTGTTCGTTGCATCTCATGCCAGAGGTTGTTTTGTAGCAAGGTAAGCATCAGGAAACTTAGCGAATGCAAATATCACTTAAAAATTGTGTATGAGTAAAAACATGCTTCCTTTTATATGAGCTTTAGAAACGCTGCACTGAACATGACAGATATAGCTTCAAAAAGTCAACATTTTACAAGGAAATGAAGTATTTATTACCATATACTTACAATCAATGTATAAGCACCCAGAGTCTAACAGGGCAATAAGTAATAGCCAACACGGATTTATCAAGAACAAATCATACAACACCAACCTTATTTCCTTCTTTGGCAGGGTTACTGATCTAGTAGATGGGGGAAGCTGTACATGAGATAACTTGATTTTAGTAAACTTTTTGTTACTGTCCTATGTGACAGCCCCATCATTAAATGAGGCAAATATGATTGAGGTTATATTAACATGAAGTGGGTGCATAACAGGTTGAAAAACCACACTCAGAGAATATATCAATGGTTCTCTGTCAAAATGGAAAGATGTATTACTTGAGATTCTGCAGGGGTCTCTCCTGGATCCAGTACTAGTCAATATTTTCATTAATGACTTGGATAATAGAATGGAGAGAGCGTGTTTATAAAATTTGTGAATGACAGCAGCTGGGAGGAGTTGTAAGTACTTAGGATGTCAGTGTTAGAATTCAAACAGAGATGTAGCCGTGTTAGTCTGGTGTTGATGAAACAAAAGACAGCACTATGCAGCACTTTAAAGACTAACAAGATGGTTTATTAGGTGATGAGCTTTCGTGGGCCAGAGTTCCACAATTTGATCTGAGGAAGTGGGTCTGGCCCACGAAAGCTCATCACCTAATAAACCATCTTGTTAGTCTTTAAAGTGCTGCATAGTTCTTCTTTTGTTTTAGAATTCAAAATAATCTTAACAAGGAAGAGTACATCTATACAGCAATATTTCAAATTACCTAGCGTTAATTCAGAATAACTTAGTCTGCATCTACACAGCAGGCAGTTATTTTGAAAAAAATCAAATGCACAACCATCTAATAGGGAATAACTGGCAGGACACTGAAAATAATCTGGGGGTTATAATTGGTAAACTGAATAAGAGTAAACATGACAGTTGCAAAAAAAAGCCTAATATTCTGGATCACAGAATATAAGATGTATGAGACAGATAATTATTCCACTCTACTCAGCACCGGTGAGGTTTCAGGTAGAATACTGTGTCCAGTTCTTGGCACCATGGCTTAAGAAAGATGTGGACAAATCTGAGAAAGTCCAGAGAAGAGCAACGAAAACGATAAAAGGTTTAGAAAAATTGACTTATAAAAAAAGATTAAAATACTTGGCATACTTAGTTTTGAGAAAAGATGACTGAGGGTGATATTTCAAGATCGTTGTTATAAAGATCAATTGTTCTCAATGCCCACTGAAGGATGGATAAGTAGTAAAGGGCTTTATCTGAAGCAAAGGTGACTTAGGTCAGATATTAGGAAAACACTAACTATAAAGGGAATATAAGCTCTGGAATATGGTTCCTTGGAAGGTTGTAGAATCCCGATCATTAGAGGTTTTTAAGAACAGGTTAAACTAAATCCATCCCTGAAAGGTATAAGCATTCTTGGCCCTCCCTCAGCACATACCATGACATTTTTCACACGTACGTGTCGTATATGCTCTTAAATGCTCTTTATTCTATGCAGAGAAGAACATAAACACACCCTCTTATCCAGTCATCTGTTTTAGACAGGACTATCTTGATGGTTTTGTATAGTTTATACTTATGCTCAACTGTGAGCCATTCTCCCAGGTAGTTTGTTATCATGTCAACGTACTAGTAATGGAACTCAACCTCTGGTCTGCACATCTGTAGAATCTGTCAGGGAAGATGTATGTTGTGCTGAAGCTTGTCAGATATGATAAGTGTAATCCATAGCGCTTGCAGAGCGTTCTAAGAAAGACGACAGATTATTTTGTTGATGCTTGACCAACATGCCTCTGTACCAACCTATGGCAATTCAGTGCATCTCCAATTTTGCTGGGTTTTGGAAATCTACTTCAAAACAAGATAAGAAACTGGCAAGAAGAATGGGTGCCTAAGTCTTGGCTAATGTTTCATTAACTGTAAACAACTCCTGTATAAATACAATTAGATTCGAACTCCTACTTTTGAAGCAGCCCTACAACGTGTAGTATTACGCTGCAAATTGCTTCCTGAAGAGAGTAAAATATGGCTTCTTTTCATGTTATGCTGTTCTAGGTTTGACTAAAAATAATGCTGAATGAATTTGGATTATTCGACAGCTTATTAGTAATCTAAATCGAACCCTAATAGCTCATTTTATCTACTTCATCCCTCGTGGATATCTGAGTGCTTAAGTATGCATTAGGAGAGATGTGTATCTCCTCTCATATGATTTTCATCTTTCATACCTCCTATTACAGATTTCAAATATATGTTATATAACTGGGCTTTCACAAAGTTAATTACACAACTCAGCTCCTGACTAATTCCTTACCATGGACTTTAAGAGAATCATTTATGCAATTGTAATGAAGATGTAAACTTTCTAGCATATCTTATTAAGATTTCCATTGTTTTTCAGTGCAACAACAAAAATCTGACAAAAACATAAAAACCATGGCACTAACATGATAATTATCAATCACCACTGACTTTATGGTGCATCCTTTTGCCTATTCTATCTCTTAAGGGTATAAGCTCTTTGACAGACTCATGTTTGTGTAGTATACTGCACACTGAGATCCTAATCTTTTTTGCAAACAGTAGATAGTACTGAAATACAAATAATACCCTATAACTTTGTGAGTATGGGAGGAAAATTAATTTCCTAACTATGAGACTTTGGGGATGGGGAAGGAAAAACACTTGTCTTCATTTCTTTCCCTCCCCTTCTCTTCCAAGTGTTCACCTTTTCCAATATTGTGTTTCTCTTCCCATGGTTAATATCAATCTTTTTCTGCCTCCATTCCTTTCTAGTATTTTATTGATATATTTATAATTTTTAAGCCAACCTCCCAAGCCTTGCCATTTCTGATAACCCAAATTTCTGATTATTCAATCCAGCTCCAGCTCCAGCTGCAATAAGATCAGATAATTGAAGTTCTACTGTATAGTGTGACAGAGCAGGCTAACGGGGCTGGTAGAAGGGGACTATTTGGTGTCTGGGAGGTGGACGGGCTAACATCTCCCCCCAGCCTATGGGGAGGGTCCACAGAGCCCAGAAAACCAACTGTTTAAGTAGGACAAATATTGAGAAAATGGGGACGGGTGTAAGGGTCAAAGGGCTAAAACGAGGGAACCAGATGGGGATACTGAGCAGAGAACCCCGGACAGCTCCCACTGCCCCTCGAAGGTCTCGAGTGAGCCAGCGGACACCTCCTATTGGAACTCTGCGCAGATACGTGAACGGATATAGGAACGGAAGTAGGCCCTACAGTCACAAGCCCCTCCCCCGGCCAACCTCTGCTCCCTGGTTTTATAGATTGCCAATTTGGCAATCTTGGTAGAAGGGGAGAGAGGTAGCTCTTACAAAAGGAACAGTAACAGTCCTGGCTAATTAGGGGCAGCTGAGACAGTGGTTGCAAATCAATTAAGGACTAGGTGAAGCTGATTCAGGCTGCCACGAGACCTCTTTAAAAATCCTCCCTGTGGGGGAGAATTGAGAAGGAGTTTGGAGAGTGGAGGTGGAGGTGGAGAAAGAGAAAGACAAACAACTGATAAGGAGACCAGAGGAGTGAAGAACAGCATCAGCCCTGCTAAAGGCAGCAGGGGGAGGTGAGGGGCATGGGCAGGGAGTGTTTGAGGACTCCCTTTTCCCAAGTGGCCAGAGGAAGACTGCCCACTCAGCCCGGCCTAACCTGGGGCATTAGCCCCATTGCTCCGTTGTTTTGCTGTGGATCAGAGGGCTAAATGCCAAAACAAGGCAAGTGTCTCTTGTACTGTGGCTCCTAAACTGTGGGATAATGGGCTGAACAGGGGTCAGGAGCCCAGGAGTGGGACTGACCCTGCCACAGTAAGTTTATATTTTTTTCACAAAATCTAAAAACTAAAGATTCTCTGTAAAAATGCAAATTTCACATTTTTCTATGGTAAATGGATTTCTGGGATCCCAAATAAGAATGGTAACTAGACAGTGGTACAAGATTGCCTGGTGTTTTTTTCCTATTACTACTAAGAAAAAATGTCACTGGAGGTATATAATCAGTATAAGTCGCAAAGAGCAAAAACTTTGCAATTTTACACTAAATCTGTTTATCAGAGACAATTCTCCCTAACGTTAACTCAATTTCTACTAATGGGATTTATACACACTTACTGATTGTAAGAGAGGTCATATTTGTAACTATAGAATGGTTTGGTACTTTTAAAGAGTAGCGTACAAGTCTCCCAATATTCCTGATCAACAGCTGACATACCAAAACCTTACAGGCTTTTATAGGGGTGCTAATTACTGTAGATTAAGTCCTTCACAAACACTAATGAATTTAGCCTTGTTACTTCTGTCAGGTAAGGGAGTATTGCCTTCATTTTACTGATGGGGGGCTACTGAATCATAGAGAATTTAATCTATTTCTCAAGATGCAAAGGAAGTCTATTTTTGAGCTAGGAGGACCAAAAGCCAGATTCTCTTGACTCCCAATCTACCGCCTTAACCACACCATCAGAATGTCTTCATCTATTGAGTCTGAGGTCCTCCTAATCACCTCAGACATTAAGACTAAAACAGACTGCAGGTTTTCAACACTGAAACCAGTGTATCCAAAAATCATGAGTATTGTGTTCTCTGTCTACAAAACCATTTTTTGAAAGCAAGTTTTTGTTCTGCTAACATCTAAGTGCTTGGAAAAAAATCAGTGCTGATCAAGCAGTTTATAAACATAAATAAGTTAAAATTGAAGTATGTCACCTTCCAAACATCAGTTGCGAAAAGACATCAAGAAATGACAATAACTAAAATAGATAAAACAAATGTTTGTGTCAAGCTTAGTAGTTTCCAGTTCTCACTAAAAAACACCTGTAGAATTAGATAAAGAAGCCTGAAAATTCAAAGCCTGTATCTATCAATTTAAGTCTTTTTCTTGACTCCTTTCTCCTATCAGTGGTCAAGGCAGAAGAAAGTTCTCATCTTTTTGTAGACATACATAAATCAAACACAGATGTCCTACAGAATAGAGCATTACCAGTAAATTGGTCTTTTGGGGCCATTTCTGTTACCCAGAAGTCCAGGCACTGTTCTAGGTTCTATTACCTAGAAGTCTGCTAGTGAGTATGTCAATAATAAGTGTCCTCCCACCTACTGTGGAATGGACATGAGCAAGCACTGAACAAGTGACTTTGGGGGAGAATCTTTGAAGTACACCATCTTTGTAAGGTGAACATGCTGAGATATAAGAATTGCTTCGTGGAAGGATGGTATGCATATTAGGGACATCAGAAGTACTGGTTAACCAGCCTGGCCAGCTAGACCCCGCCCACAGCCACTGTGGACACAGATGGCCAGAGCAGCCCTCCGCCCATATGGTTAACCAGTTAAACAAAACATTCAACCAGTTAACTGTTTTAGGTCACTTTTATATCCCTAACGTATATCTCCTTTTCATACTATATTGTTTGTTTTAGTTTTAAACAATGCATTTGGCTAAATTGCACTAGTTGGACTAAAATATTTTTGTATAAAGGACCACAAACATCATAATACATGTAGCCAGTCTGACAACAATATGAATCTTTCTTCCATCCCACACTTCTAACTCAGAAATGCTTTAGAATTTAAGCTTTAAGAACT
This sequence comes from Apalone spinifera, assembly GCA_030068395.1. Lineage (NCBI taxonomy): Eukaryota > Metazoa > Chordata > Testudines > Trionychidae > Apalone > Apalone spinifera. The sequence continues at coordinate 19,689,591 of CM057848.1, forward strand.
CCATATCACATTAAACATCTTGGAAGGAGGATGGGACAATCTTCTTGACCTCTCCTATACCCATTTCAAACATCAAGCTCCAAAACATTTTTCCTCTCAAATATTTTAATGTATAACATGAGACAAAAAAAAAAATAGGTGTAGTCAGCCCAAACCCAATTAACTGTACACAAGATGGTCATGCCCCAGTTTATAATTAAGAACCAAAGAACGATGGGTCACTAGATGAAATTAGTAGGTAGCAGGTTTAAAACAAACAAAAGGAAGTTTTTCTTCATACAGCGCAGAGTCAACCCATGGAACTCCTTGCCAGAGAAGGTTTTGAAGACCAGAACTTTAACAGGGCTCAAGAAAGAACTAGATACATTTATGGACGTTAGGTCAATCAATACTTCTTAGCTAAAATGGATAGGAATGTCCCTAGCTTCTATTTGTCAAGAGTTGGAAATGAATGATAGGAGAGGGATCACTTCATGATTACCTGTTTCTGTTCACTCCCTCTAGGGCATTTGGCATTGGTGACTGTTGGAAGACAGGATAGTGTACTAGATGGATCTTTGGTCTGACCCAGTATGGCCATTCTTATGGTATGGACATTGCAAACTGTTTATTTAAATAAAGTCAATGAAATCTTGGGAAAGTGTGGAGGTGGAGGAAACTTGGGAGAGCAAGCCCATCTCATATTCATGCTGCAGTAGCAGTTCCTGTCCTGAGATGCTGATCCTGGTTTTTCACATCTATCCCTCTGTAGATTGAGGCAGAAGGGAAGACAGGCAAACCTTGAGTGGCACCAATTTGCAATAGCCAGGCAGAAGCCACTACCAGATGGTGAGTGTGGGATGGACTCTCCAACACCCACCCTTACTCCAATCATTTCTAAGATTTGACAGCCTTTATTTGCAACACTGAGATACATACCACCAATGTTCCCCTCTTAAGATTTTCCATCTGTGTGGAATACATTTTGTTATGATCACCAAGACACATGCAGATGGGTACCACCAATATAAACACATGCTGCTGGCTGTGGTCAGCTGTGGGCACTTTGCCAATCAGCTGGGTGGTGCCTGAATCTCTCCTGGGTGACCTACCAAGCACTCAGCTTACAGGGAACACTGCATACCACTGAAAAATTTATTTTCTTGTGGAAAGCCCCAAAGAAGCACATGGCTAATCTGAAAAAGGAGCAAAACCACAGGGCTCCCACCAGGAAGACTACTGTTTACTCTACAATCTATGCCCCATGTCTTTTCATTCCCTGCCCCCCCAATTCTGCTATGACGTTTATTTAAAGAACCCCAAAACCAAAAACTGCAATCTTTCTGCTCAACTAATCCAGAAGTTCTTTTCTGAAGATTATTTGGTACAATATATTTCTCAAACTTTTTCCTTACAAAACGTCATCAAGACCAACTTAGGTGCTCTAAAAACTGCCCCAAAACACACATCCATACTACTGGACTAATTACTGAGTTCTCATTCCACCACATCTCCTCATGTATTTTGTATGGATCAATATTTTACAGAAAACTTACTAAGAATGTTTTAGAGTTTTAAAACATTTTGCAGGTATTCTATTTGAATCTCTCCACTTCTAGGTCTCCTTAAAGCTCTAGCGAAGTAACAATATTAAATGCAGATATATGGTAGCAAAAGAAATATTTGGATATGAAGTAGTTTTATTTAGCTTTTGCCCTTCACTATGAAGGATCTATTTTCAAAAAATTAGTACTTTGGCATGCATACACATGCATATTTTGCATGCAGAACTAAAGTGGTACAGTTAAAGATGCATGCACAATTGGGTATTAAATACTTAAGAATCTCTCTGCATGCTCAAATACCAGATTTCCACCTACAGTTACAATAACTGCACTTGAAAATAGGAACATTGTAATACACAGACTACTTCATATGTGGACCTCAGTCCTCAGCATTTAAACTTCAGTCCCTCAATAAGATCACCTCCATAGTGATGGAAAGTACAAGATGCCTCATTGAAGAAAGAAGGAGATCTCAGAAGCAAGCACTCTTCAGCTCTGTTCTATGCTGTCTATCATAATGATCATTCTCAAAGCAGGATTTAAAAAGTATTAATTCATGTTATTTGAGGACTCTTAAGATGTTTGTGCTGTAAATGCTACTCTCAGTAGATGGAGATGGCAAACTGAACCTTGCTAATTTTACAAGTCAATACTGCAGTTTTTCACTCTCCCCAAATGAAATACAAGTAACCGTAAGAAGTCAATTATGTAGACAAAGCTAGATATTCTTTTAAAAGCACAAAATATTCCCCCAAATTTTTGGTATCTTAGTCTGCCAGATTAGGAACAAATGCTTTATATATCTGTAGTGCCTTGAATCCCACTCTGCATACAGCTAATGTTTCTAACACTGATGATTATTAACACCTTTTTTATATACAGTATCAGATCACTTTTGGCCTGAAATACAAGCTTTGAAAACTGAGGTTTTTACTGAACTTAATATCAACTACAACAAGAAGTTTCCAAAACTATTTAATTTTCACTGGAAACAAATTAGCAAGCATGTCTCTGGAGTGTCTGCCACAAGCATTAAGAGACCACAAACAAAAAAGTGAAACCAATTAGCTTATTTTCATTGTTTAACAGAGAAATGTAAAAGATAGATAGCTTAGTGTCAAATTAGATTTGTAATAGTTTTAATAATCTGAATGTTTTTATACTACATATGCTTTTTTCAAAATTTTAAAATCTTGCAAGCATCTTCTTTAAACAGCCATTGGTCCAGAACTGAATGCAGCTTTGAATACAGGACCGGCATCATTTCCAGATTTAGTTTAACCTGATTGACATTTGACAGGAGAGCCAGAAAAGGCCGTTGAGAGAAAAGGCGAGCCTGGCATGATATCTGTAGTAACAACAGGATTTCATCAACCTACTGTTCCATTTCTTTTGGTTTTGGGTTTTTTTTTTTAAAGCCAAACAGAGAAAGAAAAAGATAACTATCTAACTACTAACCATAACCTTACTCTAATAGGATTCTAATTAACTATGAACAATGCTTCTGACTAGATTCTGTGAAGAGAGTAGCTTGCTCCATCTGCGACCGAGGGCGGTAAAGGAACTGGAGGGAGCCGGACTATGTGTGCAAATACAAGAGCACTAATGGCACAAGGAGCCTACCGTGCATGCGTGGTCTCACCAGCTACTGCTAGGGAAAACTCCAATCTGCTAGGGAAAAGTGCCAGGACAACCAGACACCAAGGCTATGTCTACACTGCAGACTTCTTGAGCAAGAACAGCTGTTCTTGTGCAAAAGCTTGCAGAGCATCTACACTGCATGCGCATTCTTGGACAAGTAAATTTACAGTAAAGCATCGGAACAGAGGGTTTCTTGCGCAAGGGTTATTCCTCTCCCCACAAGGAATAAGCCCTCTTGCGCAAGAAGGCAGTGTGGACGGGCAACAAGGGTTTCTTACACAAGAAACCCCTATGGCTAAAATGGCCATCAGAGCTTTCTTGCGCAAGAGATCATCCACACTCCCAGGACACTCTTGTGCAAAAGCACATGGCAGTGTAGACGCACTCTTGCACAAGACCTTTTACGCAAGAACTCTTGCACAAAACAGTTCTTGCACAAGAAGTCTGCAGTGTAGGCATAGATCAACAGTGGAACACCCATGGGGACACATCACGCAAAGAAGAACCAATGGTGTTAGGTACAGTACAAGCAGAACAAATTGGTCCTTGCCACAAGAAGCTTAAGATTGTTAGAAATAGACTGCTTAGAGGAAATGGAGAAAAATCTTCAGACATCACAAATTCAGAGTAGAAAAAGATGATTTACAGCCAGTTGCATGAACTTCCACAGTATGGATCTGCTCATTAAAGAGAGTGAATGGCAGTTACACACAATAGTCAAACAGTAGCCATCTAAATAAATCCTTTCCCTTCAATGATAGCCATAGATTTTAAAAAGCAAAACAAACCAAAAAAAACCCCCTGTTTAAATATGTAACTTCATTCCACCTTCTTCTCTCCATAAAGTCTTTGTTATAAAGCAGAGTACAGATTAGTGGGTGAATTGCTTTTTCTCTATTTTTGTAATTCTGCGTCTACTTTATTTTTATTTTTTTAGACTGTGTGACTTGGAAGCACTACATTTGTATTTATATTTCATGAACGTTATATAACACAACATCTGGACACGTGATATAACGTAGAGTTCTTTTGTATTGTATATAATGCAATAAAATGAAAGGCTTTCTGTATTTGCTATAGTCAAATCATACCACAAAGAGATTTTTGATCAGTCAATGGTGCTATATAGCAGTTCACCCTAGGGCAAGAGAATCATTGATATGTTTAAAGCTATTTTGTGATGTTTAGAATTGCAGAAACTATTAAATGGAACAGCCAGAAGTCTAGAAAAACACTGTTGCCAATTTTACAGCACTTAATCTAAGTCTTCTTACTAACCATAATTCTAATACAAGACAGGAAAGAATGAAACAAGATGATACAGCATACCTTCTTTTACATGACAAATCATGCAATCCTTGTCCAGACTGTAGGGAAGAGGACAAAGAGGGGAAGAGGATGGAGAGATGAAGAGAACAGGAATGCTTACATATCAGTTTTAGATTAGCTAATCAGAGTGCTTCTAACAAAGGTGAGAGGAGGGATTTGGTTAGCTAATTTTGTTTTGATTGAAGTCATTATCAAGACTGCATTATTTCTGAATACAGCTTATGAAACTGCTTGAATACTGACATAGAATGCTATCATAGCACAGCTTCCGAGGACTGACACTGTTAAAACAGACCCTGGAGTAGTTTATGTGCACTACATGAGTCATGAGATCTGGAATACAGAAGATCATATTTTTGACACTGATGAAAGATCCAAGTTTAAAACTAATTACACAATTCTATATTTTGAGAGCGCTTCTGTACCTTAAGCAACTGAAATGCAGTTTTGCCTTTTGATTTTTTTCTTTAAGCAGAAAATATAATTGAAGTGTTCATAAATATTTCTGACAATACTCTTGCAGCTATCAGTATACAGTAATGCAGCACTATAATTAAGGGACAAATATCAACTAAGGAGCATCTTATAGTAAACAAGGTATTATTCCCGGAGTGATTCAGTAATCAGTCATTGATTTGTTACATTTGCTTGTCAAAGGCTATATTACCATGTGGAAATCAAGTTTAGGTATTTTCTTAGTTTGCATACAGTCTTGATAATATGCAAGAATAATTGCCCTTTTAATACTTTTGTAATGACATGATCTAATGTCCTGAAATTGCCTCAAGACTATTATGGAACTAATAAGTTTTCATTTTCCCTGCAAGAAATCATTTGAATTTTTGTCCTTTGATACTGACTTATTAAATATGCAATGCTGAAATTTGGTAAGAGGACATGTAAGAACTACATTGCTCTGGGTATATGAAAGTTATCAGCTGGAAACACTACATCTGATGGGGAAGACATTGTCATCCAGATGCTTTGAAAACGGTAGCAACTAACTCAACATACAGCCTTATTCAAGCTAATGGATTGTCAGAAGTTACTTTAAATTTGATATTTTCTCTGTTGGAAAGCTCAAAGTAGAAAACTGGTGATGCTTTTCAATTTTAAGTAATTTTGCCTATGGGAAAAGCCCATAATTGGTATTTTTTTCCTTTTTCAATTTCTACATAGTCTCTAGGCCAAAACTATGCCTATCACTGATTATGTCATGACTCAATTTCCCAACCTGACACTCAGAGTGCAGAGATGGGGCGGTGGGGAGGGCAGCTAGTAAAATAAACTGCAAAACCGGTCTCAGTGACTCCCAGGCTATGTCTAGACTGCATCCCTCTGTCAACAGGGGGATGTAGATTAGGCATTCGAAATTGCTAATGAAGCAGGGATTTAAATACCCTGTGCTTCATTAGCATAAACATGGCTGCCACTTTTTTTCTAAACAGAGCTTTTTCGGAAAAAGAAGAAGTTAGTCTAGACACAGATCTGTCAAAAACCTCATTTTTTGAGGAATAGAGGATCTGTCGAAAAAGGGTTTATTTTCAACAGATCCGCATCTACACTGCTGTTTTTTTTGAAAAAGCTCGGTTTGGAATAAAAGCGGCGGCCATGTTTATGCTAATGAAGTGCAGGATATTTAAATCCCTGCT
>CM057848.1:19706751-19739793 GCA_030068395.1 Apalone spinifera
GGGGGGGGGAGGGAAGGGGATGGGAAGGTTCCCAAGGCTCAAGGAATCCCCCAGGACCAGATTACCTCTTCTGGGGGTATGGGGCTAGGCTCTGGGGTGAAGCCAAACATGAGGGGTTCAGAATCTATGCAGGAGGTAGGGCTGCAGGAGCAGGCTGGTGGTGCCAGGTCTGGGTAGGAAGAGGGATGCAGGGTCTGCACAGCCTTCCTGGCACATCTCTGGGGTTTGGGAGGGGAGCATGCACAGGTGGCTCCACACCACCATGAACAGGCAGGCACTGCCATCACCTCCACTTGCCTTGGCCAGGAGTCCCAACCAATGGGAGGGACAGAACAGCAAGCGACAGAGCTGCTGTTCCCAGTGCAGAGCCGCTTCCTTCCTGTTAGACAAAGCCCGTGGGCCGGATGCTGATTGTGCAGCAGCTTGCCTGGATCCAGCCCACGGGCTGTAGGTTGCTCATCCCTCTCTTAAAGGGACAATGAACCCACTGATTGTTCCAGGGCAGGACTGGACATTTCAGAACACATTTTTGGGAAAAATTGGGGTTGGGACATGTGTGGAATTACCAGACCAGTTGTTAACTAAGGTGGGTGGAAGCCAGTGGAACTCTGTGATACTGCAGACAGTCTCTAACATGGGCTTCCATCCGTCTTTTTTCTTTTGAGTTAAAAAAGTAACAGGAGTAAAAACCCTTCTCCCATATTGTGAGAAATTTGTTTCACAGCACTTAAATGTAAACGATAGTTTACTTCTTGTAGAGGGTTTCCCTGAAAAGGGTCCCTCAAAGGGGACAGGGAGGGATGTGGTGAGGGGATAGAAGTAAGAGGAATCAAGTAGCCCATGTATATGATTTCTAGATTATGTCAAGCAGGGAGATAGACAGTCCCTAAAATGGAAATAGATCATGTCATCAGCTCTGTAGGTAGAGAGAGAGAGTTCATTCAGACCTTCAACCAAGCCTTCAAATTTGTTGCTTCTAGTAAAAGGTTAAGCAATCAAATAACTAAACTAAAACTATGCTACTAACTGTTTTAATCATCATAATTCTGCATAAGAGCGCCACGTCAGGCCAATGATGGTTGAAAAGAAACTGAGGAGTTCAGGTTGATTATGCACTAGATGAAACACCAAATGATGCCATGAGATGGCGACCACACATACAACCCAGATGGGCACTGCTACTGAGGTTCTCTCTCCATGGGGCATCACTCATAGAATGTCCCTCAAAATTTGCACTGTGGCAGTTTTCTGCTTGAAACACAGTAAATTGCAAATTACAGCTTGCTTTGTTTACTAGTGGCTGATCACAAATGGTAAAAACTGGGGCAAATGCTCCATAGACAAGGCTTTAAACACCTTAAATATTTTATAAGTGTTTCCTTAACATAAATCCACCCACTTGTCTAATAATATATTGGACAGATTACCTTCAAAATGTATGCAACTAAGGGAAGGTTCTCATTTTTAGAGAAGTTATACTCTGGTTTCTTTTAAAACAAGTGTCATTTTTGAGAGAGAGAGAGAAAGAGCGGAAAGATGTGGTTAAGGCACTGGACCTAGAATCAGCAGATCTGAGTTCTATTCCTAGCTCTAACACAGGATCTCGATTGATTTTGGGCAAATCTCTCTCTCTCTCTCTCTCGCTCTCTCTCTCTCTCAAGGGGGATATTGCTCTCTCACAGGAGTGTAGTGAGGTTCAGTAAATATCTGTGATGCTGCGGCAAAACGCAAATAAAAACCATTTTTATATTGTGCTGAAATCTTCCAGTGGCGAAATGGCAAAAATTGAAGGGGGTGTCAGCTCACTTGCTGGGGAGCTTTACTGATTCCAATAACCTAATAGATTAGGCTGCTTAATTTTGAAACCTCTATCCTGCTGGTGCTGCTTTGAATGACTAGATTTCTCTAGGTCCAATCAGTCACCATTAAGAGCAAGGATATAGATTAGAATACCAATATAGAATATGATATTTAAGGCCAGAGTTAGCATAAGAACAAGTATGCTAAAATGCAAAAATAGTTGACGAGAAAAATATGTGAATTACTAAATTTGTCCCATTCTCATCCACTGAAGTACCTCAATGGGATTTGTGGATTCATCTTGCACTAGAGCAATGTATGTAAAGTGTCTAGCATATTGTGGCAGGCACTACAGGAATAAAAAATAAATAGGTCAGTACAAAATCTCGAGTCCTCAAACTGAGTGTTGCTAAGACTCCAGGTCTGCCATCCCTTCTCCCCCTGATCTTTGGTGGCAGACCTACTGTTTCCACCTCCCTTCACCAACTCCTTAGCACCTATGCTCAATTAAAGCCATATTCGTTTTTCTTTCCATATTTAGCAACTCAGCACTCCCACCAAATGAGGGATAGAGAACTTAAAAAAGACACTAAGCATGCCATTCCTTATATGAAGACACCTGAAAAGCAACATGCCGTATAAGCATCATTCCACTGCAGTCCCACCACAGTTTATCTCCAATAACTTACCCTGCAGGAAAATCTAACTTGAATAAATATGGGATTTCTGCACATGCAATAGACAAAATATCTGGACTAGTTCAGCATTATAGAACCTGTAAACATCATTTCAGCTATCAACTCTAATGCATGAAATCAGTTTAACCACAATATAAACTTATACTGAAGTTTCACTAACCTTCTTTAGTTGGAGCTGTGGAAGCTAAAACAAAAGCCCATTTTGTGGCAGAAACAGTACCTCGAGGCACAATATTATTCCAATACGTTCCTGAAAAACAAAGTAAAACAGTATTAGCATGAATCACATTGCAACTTAAGTGTTATGACAGATTCTTTTATTAGAATGTTTTTAAAAGATCAACTATATTTATGCTATTCAATATCTTATATTGCCATGGTGAAACAGTGTAAAACCAAATGATTATTAAGACTATAGAAGCTCCATGTTTCCCACCAATCCATGCTCATAAATTTGAAAGACTGTTTTCTGGTCTAAAACCCCCCACATTTTTCATTGTTTTTAATGCAGTTATGTCTCTAAAGAGTGTGTTACATCATCATGGACAAACATAAAATAAGCACATAAATAAAGAAGTCATTGTGACATGAACTATCAGGTTCAACGTTTACACATTTGGCAAGTATTTAGTTTTCATTTCATTTCATTTCTACTTGGTGTAATTCACAAATGTAAAGCCCACAAGAGAACTAAAACCCCCTGTCTGCAAGCATGTATGAAATGCTCCATCTGAGGTCACTTTTCATTTGAAGCACTAGCAGCAGTTTTGACACTACACTTGAGCTAAACATTGTGCTAACTCTTCAGCAAAAGATTTTATGTGGCCTTCGTAAATCTAAAACAGACAAAAGTGAGAAGGATATTCTTCCCCATCCAATGCTAAGTTTGTGACTTTCAATGTTCTGCTCTTCCAGGGATACACAACTATAATTAACTTCACATCATCAGTAAGGCTCAGATTTAGTCATGGGTATTTTTGGTAAAAGTCATGTACCCAGTCAAGGGCAAAACACAAAAATTCACAGCCTGTGAACAGTCCATGACTTTTACTATGAATACCCATGACTATATCTGTTAGCCTGGAGGACCCTGGCTCCATCAGCAGGATATGACTGCCCCCCACCAAGCCACTGCTCTGGGGCCCCAGAAACCACTTTTCTGACAGCCACTGGAGCGCTTCCTGGGGCCAGCCACTGCTGGACCATCCCAGCAGTGGCCAGCATGGCTAGCCCCCGGGTCAGCTGCTCAGGCTATCCTGTAATCAGCCATATCAGCCACTGCAGCTGCAGAAATCATGAAGGTCATGGAAAGCCATTACTTCCAGGACCTCTGAGACAGAATTGCAGTCTTAGTGGTTAGCAAAATCTTTCACTTATTAATCTTCTAAAGTACAAAATCCAGTAAGTATGTTGCCCATTTCCACAAAAATGACGTTTCCCACTTATGCCCAAATCTCATCTAAACTGGACTGACTGACTACCATTCAAAAACTGAAAGATCTGCAGAGCAAATAAAGTCACACTTTGTTGAGAGGACACTTTTTTTTTATTAGACCAACACAATTCCATGCAGATGTTTCCCTTTTAAAGATGCTGATATAAAATACTAGCAGCCCCATAAATCAAACATCTCAAAAAACCCCAAGCATATGCACAAATCTTTGCTTATGCTTGTTTAAATACGTGTCAAGCACTTCTATCTACTTTAGTGTTTATTTAAATAGATTTAATGATCCCTTTGAGCGTGTGATTAGGTTGAGTAACGGAATGGGAGTATTTTTTTGACAGATTCCCTATGTAAATACAGAACTATATAATCCTTCATATCATCTAATGAAAGAATCCCAAAAAGGAGCATTTAATCTGGCATTGTTTAGTTACTAAGCTAAGATGCTGCTACCAAGAGACCATCAAGTCAACTTTTTTGGTAGAATAAAAGTACGGTTTCTATATTCCAATTTAGACATACAGCTATAGAAACATCTGACAAAAGGACAGAGAAATTACAACTCTAAGCAGCCTCCAACAAGTCTAGGGAAATTGTCTTGAAAAATTGTTGGAGCAGGGCTTTTCACCTCAGAATGGCTTCAAATCACAGGTGAAAATGCACACTGGCATGCAGATGAAGCCAGGATTGCATGAGATGAGAGCACAAAGGTTAGAGGCTTCTGCAAATAGACCAAATCAGCCATGAGCTACAACATTCATCAGTCAGACTAAAATCATTAAGTGTCTTAATGTTTAGCTTGTTCGCTCATCAGATTGTAAGTTATACATTGCTTATTTTCTTAGACGCATTTTCCAAAGTATCACTACATAGTACAGTAGAGATGCAAAAGGTTAAATGCTTAACCTATAAGCCTCACCCTGTGGTGCCCATTGAAGCAGCCCCATCCATGGTGGGCCCAGCCAGTCCCAACCCTCACTGCAGGTTACATTCTGACTGCTGAGGAGTGGGGCTGGCCCACTCCTGGGGAGCTGGCTGCAAAGTCTACAGCAAAGCCTCCCTGGGAGTAGGGCCAGTAGCCCTTGCAAGACCCACTTCTGGGAAGGTGGCTTCACTGTCACAGCGAAGCCTCTTCCCTGGGAGCAAGGCCAGCAGTAGATGCCACCCTGCTTTTGGAAAGGCTTTTTAGCAGTTACACAGTTACATTATTAACGGCGTCCCTAGTACGCAGCATCATATATAGGTACTGTAGCATCTAGCAGCCCTAGTTATGGAACGACACTCCATTGTGCTAAGTGCTATAGTGTTTGGTTGAGTGATATTAATATGCAACTTTGTAACTCAAGATATTGGTGCATGAACTGAAAGAAGCAATAGGACCTAGTTTATGGAAAGTATAACAAGATCTGAGCAACAGGCTCCCACACTAGCCTTTTTCACAGGACAGTAAAAGTGGCATCATCTGGGCTTGTACCTACCAAAATCTCTATAAATCAGCATTTCTGATGTTTGTTAAAAGTCTGCTTTATAGTACAGATGGTGTGGAGCTGGCAGGCTCCCTTCTAGCTTCATGTGGCTCCCCCAAAGTGGGAACATGTCCCTACCACTCCTAGGAACTAGAACTGCAGCCAGTAGGTACTGTGGAGGTAGCACCAGCGGGCAGAGGCAGCACACAGAGCTGCCTGGCCACAACTCCACGTAGAAAAGGAGTGGGCAAGATCTCTCAGGCCCGCCAAGCCACAGAATCCAGCCCATGAACCACCCTGCTGGGACCCTCAGTCACGTAGCAGCCACTGTTTTAAGCACAGGACTGCTCCATGTGATCTCCCTGTCCCCAGTCCAATCCTCAGCTCCTATTGACCAGAAACAACCGGCCAACAGGAGCTGAGAGATTGGCCTGGGGAATGAGGGCAGTGCAAGCCTCTTCTGCCTGTTGGAGCTGAGAGCCACATGGAGGGAACAGCTTGCATTTTCAAGCCGTCAGGGGCTGCAGCAGGCAGGGAGCCCAGCCTGCCCTTAGGGGTGCTGCAAGGCTGCTGGCCGGAGACGCCTGCACCCTCACTCCTTCCCAGACCTTGCCCCAGGTCACCACCAAAACCCTCTGCTGTCTGCACCCCATTTTCCCCTTCTCCCAGGTCATAATTCCCTCCCAGACTTTGCACCCCCTCACAGAACCCCCCCCAAACCAGAATCCTCTCTCGCATCCATACTCCCTCCCTGATCCTACACCCCAACCCCTGACCCAGGTTACAATTCCCTCCTTCATCCAAACTCCCTTTCAGACATCACACTGTCTCCTGCATCCCAAGCCCATTACCCTGTGTACTCTGCTGCACCCTAATGCCCCAACCTCCGTCATTGATCCCACACCACCTCCACAGACAAGTGTGGCCCTTGACCACTTTCCAAAATCTTGGAGTGGCCCCCCACCAAAAGTTATTGTCCACCCCGGCCTAGAAGCAGCAGGGACAGGTCACTGCTTGAGAGGAGCTGCCTGAGGTGAGTGACATCCAGATCCAGAACCCTCAAACTTCTACCACACCCTAGCCTCGTACCCTGAGTCCTCACCCACACCCTAACGTGACCCCTACACTGTGGGACCCCATACAACGAACCTCTTGGCCCTTGCCTGGATCCTCATCCCACTCTGTGTACCCCTCATTTCTGGCCCCACCCTGGAACCCACACCCCCAGACAACAGCCTGAACCCTTTTCATATCTCCTCCTCTTATGTTTAGCCTGGAAATGGTGTCCCTGGCCTCTGTTTGTCAAAGGCTGGAGAGGGATGGAAGGAGACAAATTGCTTGATCACTGTCTTCAGTCCACCCTCTCTGGGGCACCTGGTGCTGGCCACTGTCAGCAGACAGGCTACTGGGCTAGATGAACCTTTGGTCTGACGCAGTATGGTGTTTTTTGTTCTTATGTAACCCCCTTCTACACTCCAAACTCTTCATTAACCAGAATATTTGACTAACTGGCTTCTTTCCATTGCCCCAAAATGCCAGATAATATATTTTTCAGTACTACTTTTAAAACAGCATTTATTCACACCAAATGTTAAGACATTATCTCTCAGCACTGCCTGCATCCCCCCACTAGTTTAAGGAATAGAAACTTTTGCAACTTCTCTTTAATTTGATGACTGAATTTTGCTGGGTAGGTGAGGGGAAAGGGAGATTGTACAGAGTGGATGTGATAGTTGGTTTCTTTGATTTTTTTTTAAAAATCAGTAGGTGTTCAAATGCACCAACCTATTAGACTTCCCTTTGCTACATGGAACTCATTTTTGCCTGAAGAGATCCAGACCCCGCTACTGTTGACTCCAAGAAGGCTGGGCTGACATTGAAGCTGCTGTGACCAAAATGCCATTCGAAGTTTCTCTGCCACCTTCTCTACTGGAGCCTGGGCTGCTGTTGCCACTGTGTGTGTTGCGTGGATTATCGTCTGGAAGAGGCTGCATTGGTCAAACACGACGTAATCTGTAATGCTTACCTGGAAAAAAGTTTTGGATAATCAAACTGGAGATGAGTTACAGACCATCCATAAAAAACATGGGCAGAGACTGGGAGTGGAAGGACATGGTATGTGATACTGCCCCCTCAAACTAGATACATCAGAGGTGATGCATGGGGGAAGCACCCACATTTCTCCCTTAGCCCTGCTCCCTCCACGCTGGGATACCTGGGGGGGAGGAGGTGAAGGGAGAGTGATTTAAGGCACTTTGGGCTTGTTCAATTTGTCCACACAAGTTGCATAAGGGGAGGGCAAGAAGCAGCTCCTATTCACTACCACACAGCTTACATAGGGAAACTGACCATCAGGCACAGAGCCCCTGGTCTGGATGCTCACCCCCTTCTCCTTCAGCATCCTAGTGGAGCAAGGAGTGGAGCAAGGAGGGGAGTCAGTTTCCGCCCCCCCCATGGGAAGTGTAAGAAGAGGGCACAAAAGCAGTGATCCAAGAGAGTCAGGCAACTCAACTCCTCCCCATCTGTGCAGTGCACAACCCAACTAAGTGACACAGTGAATTACTCCTGGGGGAATTTGAATTCTGCAGCTGGCTCAGCTGTTGGGGGAGAAGAGGAAACAGGATTTCCTCTTCCCCTGGACCAGATGGGGCCATGTTAGACCACACCCAGGAACCTTCCCAACTGCAGGCAGCTCTACAGCCCTCCACCGATTCCTATACCTATCACTCCTCAGTGGTGGAGGGGGTCACTGTATGGGAGCTGACCCCCCTCCAACCTACACAAGCCCCTTGCATTCAGACCTCTTCCATCCACCACACAAACCCAGAACTTCCTTCTCTGGGTCAAGACTCCCCCATCAACCCCCTCTCCTGCACCTGAATTCTTACCCTACTTAGCTTCATCCCCACCAAGACTCAATCCCACTCACTTCCCCCGAAATACACAATCAAACTATGCCTATAACAAAAAAGATGCCTCATCAGCCTTCAGAAGTCTCACAAACACTGTTCTAAGTCTCTCTATTGAGTGAGTTAAGGAAAAAACAGTTTAATTTCTCTTGAATTTTGATGGATTTATGTTTTAGTGGCTCTGATTACAAACCAGAATCACAGAACAGCTTCCTAATATAAACAAACAAAAAAAAAAAAACCCCAACTAAACAGAAACGAACATCTGCCCAACATTTCTTAGTATTTTTATTTATTTCAAAATACTACAGAACTCTGCAGCACCTGAAGCCCCTTCATATGGGGCATGGTCAGAGAGGCAAAAGTCATTTCTCCTCTTCCTTGAAACTGTCCTAAAGTCTGGTAACAAAGGGATGGATCTTCTTTTAGCTTCCCCAAAGTAAGGTTATTCATGTGGCTCCTGTGAACTGTTTGAACACATGCTAGCGGCTTTGAGAAATCACTCTCTAGTGGCTGACCGAGGAAGGTGAGCAAATATACAATTAAATTACTTATAAAAGAGATTGAGCAAGTAATTACAACCATGTTTTGGAGCATTCCAAAAAAGGAGGCAATGATGAACGTTCCCATAAAAGCCATAAAAAAGACAGACAACTTGCTGATGAAATTAGACATTTCAGAGGGGTAGCCGTGTAACTTTAAAAAAACACCACGAGTAGTCCTGTAGAGCACCTCAGAGACTAACAAATGTATTTATATAAATATTTTATATTTTATTTATATAAATATTTGTTAGTCTCCCAGGTGCTCTACAGGACTATTTATTTTTTGATTAAATTAGCTTTCATCTCAAAACCATGTTGTGCACACTGTTCCAATATAAAAGATTCCATATAAACACAATGTAAGATTTTTTTTTTTTTTTAAACTAAACAACTCAAGAAAGATAGATGAAAATGTGGACAATCCTCCTCCTCTAGAAATGATTGGGTGAGAGGGAAGACAGGGACCCAAGAACGTAAGTATGAATGTGAACATCATCATCAGGGATTCTATTCTGAGAAATTAAGTCCAGTAAGAATTGTTTGTGTCACTATCTTTTACAGGCCCTGTGGCTGAAGGAAGCAGCCCTGTGTGCTTTGTAAATAGTTGGATTAAGGGGAAAGCATCCTCCCTGCATGTTTTTTTTAATTTGGCTAAAGGAAACTGTCCTGTCACAGTTTTATTTTTCTCTCTGGCTGATAGTGGGATGTTTTTAACTGCTTTTGGGGAAAAAAATTAAGAGCAGCCTGGTGGTTTCATTACACATGTATTAATAACGTTTGTACGCCTCAAGCAATTATTTGATATTCTTAGGTTGGGATCCCTGCAAAAAAACATCACAACCATGGAATGGTGGACTTAACTGAAAGCTGAATAAGTAGTACATACTTGCCACCAATGGTCATCATCTCCTTGTGGTTTCTTTGAAACTACCCCAGTTCTGAACCACAGATTTCCACGTATATCCAAAGCCCATAAAGTTTGTTGGTCTCCAAGAGTTATACACACTGGTTCTAAAGCTTGAATTTCACTGCAAATGCAAGACATTTTAAAATACATAACATTAAAATATTGCTTTAAACCTTCTAATGAATATGAAACTAGAGTGGAAAGAAGTTCTTCCAATAATACTCCCAATAAGTAAAATAAAACGTGTCTTTGGACACATCTTCATACTTATCCAGTAACAAATTTTATTAAGCATCTTCCTATGACTATAATACTGAAAGCAAGAAAAGCCTCCAGGACCACAATGTCAATGGTAGAACTTCAGTACGCTGATGATACCCAGGTCAGTGCCACCTTGGAAGATAATCTCCAAGCAATCGATGTTTTTTGCATGTCCTACCGCAGGTTGAGAGTGTCTTTCATGCATTGAGAGTCAAAGGTTCTCTTTCAGCCAACACACGCCATACCATTATCCAAATCAACCATCGTGGCAAATGACCAGATGCTGAAGAACGTCAAAATTTTCCTCTAGCTCGGAAGCTATTTGTCCAGCAATGCTGACATTGATGATGAAATCTGTCACCAAATCCCCAGTGCCAGTGTGGCTTATGGATGTTAATGGAGGCGAATCTTCAATGACCTTGATATTGAGACACAGACCAAGATCGACATCTACAATGCCATAGTCATTCCAATGTTGCTATATGGAGCTGAAGCCTGGACTCCCTATAAATGTCATATTAAAAATCTGGAGAAATTCCACCAAAGGTACCTGAAGAGAATTTGGGCATCAGATGGCAAGGCAAACGGACCAACGTTAGCGTCCTTGCAGAGGCTGATTCCTGCAGCACTCAGGCAATAATCACCCACAAGCAGCTACAATGGTCTAAGTCACATGGTCAGGATGCCTGATATGTTTACCTAAACAGATTTTCTATGCTCAGCTGAAGACTGGGACGAGGTCTCATGGTGGGCAAAGGAAGCACTACAAAGATATCCTTAAGAACACCTTGGTAAAATCCAGCACTGACGCTGACACCTGGGAGAAGCATGTGAAGGATCAGGTAACCTGGAGGACCACCATCAAGAACGGTGCCCAACACTTTGAGATTAAGTGTCATCTCCATGAAGAAGCTCAGAGAGTCTGACGTAAGGAGTGTGTCCAGACCCGCATTGGCGCCACTGGAGATAGAGATGTCATGTGCAGCCACTGCCAGAGAGTGTTCCTGGCCAGAATTGGCCTAATTTCTCATCTACACACTCATCAGTTATAGGCATCCAATGGGAAATCTTACTTGATCTGAGGGATCCCAGAGAGAGGTCAACTTCTAGTCTTGTAAGTGACTGAGAAAATCACCTGTAAACAAATACCTACATTCTTGAAAAATAAACTATGAAATATTTGAAGATCAATTTAATTAATGGGAGCACCATTATAGCACAAATGAACAAATTGAACAGTATTTACTATAAAAAGGCTTGTTGTGTTAATATTCCACTTTTCTCTCCGATGTACACCTCTGTTAAACATTTCCCACCCACCACAATGAATGCCTTCCAAGTAGTGTCCTTTTTTGCCCACTGATTGACATGTGATGTAACAAGATGCCCTGTATGGGATGGAGTAACATGAGGATTACAGTTTGAACGCAGAATGCTTTATAAGCAAGAGGTGAGTGGCTCAATAACGATAAGATAAAATACCTAGGAATGAAAGCAACCATTTCTGTCATTCTGATTAAATACCGCCAGTTACCTGACAATATCACACTTCCATTGTTCTCCTTCAGGACAGAAGCTGCTCACTCCCTCTCGATAGAGAAGTACCCGCTGCTCAGTTAGTGCCCACACAACATTGTTTCTGGCTGTAACCTGAGATAGTGGATACATGCAATCAACCTTTACAGCTCTGGCACAGGGACGATCCACACTCAGACCTGGAACCAAAACAAAGAAGAGAAGGAGTGGCTGTTTATAGACAAATTGTGTTGTCAAGCCTGGTAAGTTAGAGCACAAAGGGAAAAATCCAAGAATATTTAACTCAAAGATTTTCAGTTTAGTAACTTCTCAGAGAACATTCTCATTCTGCAATTTTTTCTCCTCCCCTCCTCCAAGTGGCAGTACCAGGAATCTCCAATTACGATGTTTATCAATAACAGATCAGAAGTGACTTTGAATAATCAAACAGGTGAAAGCTCTTACAATATCAAGTTTTTCTTCACTCAGCCCACAGTCAACCTGTGGAACTCCTTGCTAGATGATGTGGTGAAGGCTAGAACTTTAACAGGATTAAAAAAAGAGCTAGATAGATTCATGGAGGTTAGGTCCATCAATAGCTATTAGCCAGGATAGGTAGAAATGGTATCCCTAGCCTCTGTTTCTCTGGAGGTGGGTGACAGGGGAGGGATCACGTGAGGATTACCTGTTGTGATCCCTCCCTCTGGGGCCTCTGGTATAGGCCACTGTTGGCAGATAGAATACTGGGCTAGATGGACCTTTGGTCTGACCCAGTATGGCCTTTCTTATGTTCTTATCAAAAGAAATGTCAGACAGTTATTGTACACATTTAAGGTATGTCTACATTGCAGAGGTTTTTTTTTTTTAAATGGCTGTTTTTCAAAAAAAACTTCACTTATGTCCACACTGAAACCGTGTTCTTTTGGAAAAAAAAAATTGGAAGGACAAAGGGGTTTTTCCGACATTGGTCAACCTTTTTCTACAAGGAAGAAGCCTTTTTCCGAAAGAGCTCTTTCGGAAAAAGGCATGTGTAGATGGGGAAGAGGGAGTTATTTTAAAAGAGGAGGAAAGAAGAAAAAGCACAGGTGTCCTGGTGGCCACTCCATTCACAGTAATCACAGCTTAAATGCGAGATAGCATCCATTCAGTGGAACGCTATCTTTCGAAAAAGCAGATCGCTTTTTCGATACGCTTTGGCAGTGTGGACACTCTTTCAGAAGAAGTTTTTTTGGAAGATCTCTTCCAGAAAAGCTTCCTCTGAAAGAAGTCTGCAGTCTAGACATAGCCTACGAGACATCCATTCTTCCAGATTACATATCTTCCTATCCAAAACTACACACAAAATTTTGAGTTTCATGTCTGAGGGAAAAATCTCAAGAGATAACTAGGTTTTTCTTAAGTTCTCCTGCTTCTAAAGCAAAAGGGAGCCAACTGGCTACCGTCAGTCTATGATACCCCTAAAAGGAAAATATAGACATCAGTTTTCTAAATTTGGGGCACAGGTGCCTGGTGCAATTGTTTGCTGAGATGCTGGAGGCACTGACGGTATTGTTCTCACCCTACCATCATTGTCTTTCCTCGTGGTTGCACTGGGTGAAGAAGAGAGCGCACACTGAAGGATTTTCTTTTGTTATCTAAGTCTGCCTATGAAATCCACAAAAAGACAGAACGCAAGCAGCTGCTGTTAAACCATCGTCCAGCAGGAAAGGAAAACACATTGAGAACTATGGGGCATTTTTAATCAACGTGTGGAACAAAACATATTTCACGTGATCTTGGGCAAGTTGATTAATTTTGCCAACTACTCAACCCCATTAAACAATTTAAATTAAAAGCAGGTTATCCTTGAAAATGCGCTAGATATATAAGTTTCAGTTGCCTGAAGTAAAGCAGTTACACAGAATTTAAATAGTTTTTTAATTACACATATATATTATATACATGAGAAAATTGATTAAACAAAGAATGAGACCAATTTTAAGTGCAAGATAAGGCAGAATGGTGATAGTCATTTGCAAATCATTTAGTCCTCCCATCCTGCCTTTGGCTTCCATAACTCTGCTCTCTCATCATTCCCTTAATATCTCTTGAATCACTTGTTCAGAGTGTTTTTTCAAGGACCGTCCTTATCTCCCCTCCAACTTTCTATAGCTGTTCCACAGAACTCTGCCCTTGGTCTCCCTCTTATCTCTCATCTATGCAGAGATGGATTATCTCATGTGTAAATACAAATTCAAGCAGTGCCTCTATATAGCTGTCTCCTTCTGTGCAAATGAAAATCCAGGCCTCATTTTGACCTCATTTCTAGCCATCACCAGAAGCTCTGCATAGCTAAAATAGAATTCCTAGTCTCCTCCCCATTGCAAAACAACAATGATCATTCCAGTCACTTAAACCCATAATTTGCATGATACTTTTAAGAGGAACCTCCCTTTAAGCCTAAATTTGAGGACCAGGTCTAAATCGTGATATTCTTTCTGTATAGAGCCCTCCCTTACCACCCATACAGCTCTTTTATCTAAAGCAATGGTAGGCAATAATTTTTGATCAGAGGGCCACTCCAAGAATTTGGTAAGTGGTTGAGGGTCACACTCTTCCATTATATTAATGAAGGAGGTATGGGCTTCTGGGATGGAGGTTGGGTGCAGAAGGGAGCTTGGGTTAAGGGATTAGGATGTGGGATCTGGGAGGGAATTTGAGTGAAGGAGAGGATTGTGACCTGGGACAACGAATGGGGTCCAGGAGGGGGTGCAGGAGGATTCTGGCCTGGGGAAGGAGTGTAGGAGGAAGGAGCGCAGGGTCCGGGAGGTGGTCATAACCTGTGACAGGAGTGCAGGTCGTAACCTGTGCAGGAGTGCAGAGATTTGGGCTGTGACCAGGGATAGCAGATCAGGGTGCAAGGTCTGGGATGGGGTTGTGACCTGTGTAGGAGGGGATGCAGCATCTGAAGATGATGTATGGAAGCTGGAGAAGGGGTGCAGAAGGTTTGGGTTACATGGGGTATGGGTGCAGGAGGGGCACAGAGACTGGGGTGCCAGAGGCAAGCTCTTGCTGGGAAACCTTACTTGCAGCCCAGCAGGTTCCTTAACCAGGATTATTGCTTTCCACAACCCTGTACTGTTCACAGGGGGAGGAGCACTTCACATGCTGCCTGTCCTGCAAACAGGCCAGCCCTGCAGCCAGCTTTCCTGAGTGCCAGGTGGGGGTGGTGCAGGCAGGGAGCTGACTTACGCTCTTGCAGGCCAAATCTGGCCCGCAGATTATATTTTGCCTAGCCCTGGTCTAAAGTCTCATCATCACATCTTGATTATGAAAAATATCCTTTTATTTGGCTTGACAAGGTAGTCTTGCCCCATTCATATCCAGTCAAAATGCTGCAAAGAATTTTCCTAGGTCATTGTTTTGATTATTTCACCCTTCTCTTTGCATACCTCTATCGCAGGCATGGATCCAGCTTGCCAAGCCATTTGATCTGGCCTGCGGCTGCCCCACCACTCCTCTGTCCCCAGGCCAAATCAAGACCTGGGGATGGGGAAGCACACAAAGTCTCCTTCCCCCTGCTAGGGGCGCATGGCACCTAGAGCAAACCACCAGCTATTCCAAACAGCTGGCAGTTCTCCCTAGGTGTCACTCGCCCCTGGCAGGGCGGGGGAGGGGAGGGGAAGAGAGCAAAGATTTCACATACTCCCACACCCCCAGGTCAATCAGGGTCTGTGGGCAGAGGACCATGTGAAGTTTCTTGACTACAGTCCTTCCGCCCAAAATTATTGCCCACCCCTGCTCTATCGATTCCCCTTTTTCTATCAGATAAAACTACTCCTGATCTTCAATTTCAAAGACCCTGACAACCTGGCCCCATCTCACCTATTTTCTCTCATTTCCAACTGAGAGGACGTCACGTTATTGGATTCTAAAGATCACTGTTGCACCCATGGGGAGGGGGTTGCCCCAAACATCTGTACAAAGGGGGTTATGTGAGATGTTGAATGAAAGCTTATCTTCTACTAATTCTGTATATGCTATTCATGTACTTGTATAATATCTGTATGTCAAGTTATAAACATGTACTCTGTGTTGATGTTGGAAAATTCTCTGTCCGAGACAAAGCAACGGGTAAAGAGTGTTCGGCCAGTGGCTATACTAATTAGCAAGGAGACAATGAATCTCTAGGTGCCAATACACACCTGAGGAATGTGACTCATACCTGCAAACCAGCCAGGGCATAATGGCTGCCAGCATGTGAAACAGAGATAGGTCTCTCAACCATGTGACCTGCTCTGGCCAGGAGGATCCCAGGAGAGGTATAGTAAGTGCCATGTGGCACCCTCCATCTTGTCCTGAGTTCAACTCCTGATCCCAGATGCAGCTTTTCAGGGAACAACGAGCCAGGAAGAACCATGGACCCATCCTGACATAGGATGCACACCAGAGACTTTTAAGATAGCAGTTATAACATCTCTGTTAAGAGCCTGCATTGAGACCTTGGCGATTCGATGCATGTAATGTATTTTCTTTAAAAACCTTACTCTCATGCTTTTCTTTCTTTTAGTAATAAACCTTTAGATTCTAAAGGATTGGTTCAACATGATCTTGTGGGTAAGATCCAGAGTGTAAATTGACTGGGACCTGTAGCTGGTTTCTTGGGACCAGAAGAACCCGTTCGGGGTAGGTGAGATTGGGTTCTAAAACCCTTCACCTGTGTGCAGGCCCAGGGCTGATTGGGGCACAGGAAGAGCTGGGGTGTCAGAGGGGTTTTGCTCGTGAGGCTTTAGGCTGGCCAAATTGGCAGCTGAAGCCCTTGGTGTGACTGGTTTGTGACCTGTCTGGAAGTCTCCAGTCTGGGACTGTAAGGAGCCCCGAGTTTTGAGTAATTCGCCCTGCGCAGATGCCCTCAGCTGTGCCCAGGCCCGGCCCGGTCCATCACAGTGGTGTAGTTGGGAGGATCCACAGATCTTGATCAGTTGAGCTTTGGATTGGGATCCCACACTGTCTAAATTTGATTTTTGGGTGTTGAGAGTTTGGTTAGTTAACAAGCCGCTGCAATGAGTCAGCAACAATATGAAAGAGTCTGGACAGAGGCTCTGGATGCTTTGTGCTTGGAAAGAGGTACTGCCTTAGTGAGGAAACTTCTAAGCCAGAGCTGAGATCTTTGTTAGTGGCCAGAAATGCTGCAGAAGAAATGAGTGCAGGATCCAGTGAGGAGAATGCAACTTAAATATAAGTGAGAACTGGAGGAATTTTGTCTGCTAGCAGAACAGAGAAGACGGAAGCTAGACCAAGAAGCTGATGAGAAAAGGCAGACACTGGAACAAGAACTTGCAAAGAGAAAGGCAGAACATGCAGAGAGAATGGCAGAGTCGGACAGAAGAATCAGACTAGCCAAAGAGGAAGCTGCCAGATTTGAACTTCAGCTTAAGAGAACAGAAGAACAAAAGAGACTGTATCATCCTGGTAGTTCGGTGTATAACAATCCCTGCTTAAAACCCTGTTTTGCTTTGATGCCTATAAAAAGCTTGAAAATGGTTAGGCTGCTAAACCCCAGCCTATAATGCTGACCAGCCCAGTGTTGCATTGTTGCTTTGTAGTCCTGACTGCCTGTATCCATCTACAGTCTGACCTTATAAGAATAAGAATAAGATTATAAAATCCTGAGAACTGGAACCAGTTTTTTTGTTCTGTATTTGTACAGTACTTACCACAATGGGGTGCTGGCTCACAATTTGGGCACTCAGCCATTATGGTAATACAAACAATACTACTTCCCTAGATCATAATTGATTACCAAGATAAAAGATTTCTCTCCTATGAGTAAGCAGCCCAGTTTTATTCTGGATTTGGAGCATGGTTTAAACCAAATCATAATAATCTGACAGATTTATGCACTTCTAATTCTCATTTACAAAAACTATAAGGGCAACAATTTAAGTACCTGTTTGCAGATACAGATCTCCATTAGTTCTGATAATCCATGCAGTATCATCACTTAAAGCTACAAAAACAGTCTGAGGTAAAGCCTCATACCAGTGGCGCTTTCCTTTTATGGTTACTTTTCCACAGGCAAATGCTTTGTTAGTTTTCTGTTCAACCTTCCAAAGAAGAGCCCCTGTATATAAATGAATAGTGGGTGATACCAAATTCTGATTGCAACTTTAGAGACAGCTGGTATACTGTACATACAAAATGTGTAACAAAGATTAACACCAGCCAAGTTAACAGGGGGATCAACGGGGGGGGGGGGGGGGAAGGAGAGGGGAAACAATATTTAGCAACTCTTCATTAATCTTACATTACATTTTTTAAATGTTTAAAAGGGAGTCAACAGTTACCATCTTTATAGAGAGTTATAATCATATATACTGCCACAGACTAGATCTTACTGAAAATGTTTAAAAATCATTCACTATAGTCATGACTATTTTCAAACCATCAAACATAGTATCCAGTGCGAAATTAAATATTAAAAGGCCAAATTTACAGATGGCCTCAAAGCTAGCTTCTGCAATACATCTGCAACCTTCTACAGTTGTGTGCACATATGCAGAGTCATGCAGAACTAATATCAGTGCAGCATACTGATACATTAATAGCCTTTACACCAAACAGGAAAGTACAGTATCCAGAATTGCATTATTTGATTCTGTTTTTTCCACTTTGGTCTGTTTTCATACTCTTATAAATGATAACATATCTCTATCAGTGTTCAGTCACTGACCAAATGTAACCACCTGAGGAAGGACCTCTTCCTACCCTTCAAAGAGCACAGTAAGGTTATTAGCTGCTTTAAGTGGCAAGAGACAGGAAGAGAAATCATGTGATGGTAGGAGATTAGAATGAGAAAATTATTGAGAAACTGTCTTACAATCACACTGGCACTGGTGCAATCTGGAAAGGTGAATAGAGTACAAGTCCACATTCAAAACCAGTTTTACCTCATACAACTTTCATTTCCCAAGCCACCAAAAATAAATGTTAAGAAGTCAGTCAAAATGTAACAATATATGTTCTCAGGTGGGCGAGGGAGAGAGAGAAGGGGCAACAATGTTAAGATCACTTTTATAACAAAGCTACATTTTAACTAGAAACTCTTCTTTAGGAGTAGGTATTTTTCTAAGAAAACATGATATTTTTGTTTCAATTGTGAAAGAATATAAGTTAATTGTAAAATGCAATGTCTCAAATAAAAAGATTCAATAATTTGTCAGCAATATTTAAAACTCCTCAAACAAATTCATATACTGCTATTTTGAGAACAACCATTTATGCTAGAAAACAGTTCAGGTTGAACCACTCTAATCTGGCAACATCTGTGGTCCGGCATGATTTTAGTTAGCCAGATGTCCACTTATCATGGGTGCAGCCAAGTTTCCTGCAGAACCATCAAGTTTGTTTACAGCTACCAGTCCTGGATCTCAATGTTCTGTGCTGTTATTTAGCTCTAGTTTTTCTGTCCATGTCTTCTAACAGTCCAGTAAGTAGTGGAAGTGTTGGTAATTCTGTTAGATAATATTGACCTCCCATGGATGGCAAAATTCTCTGGTTCACGACCCTAACTAGTCCTGAGGATGCCATATTAGAGAGGTTCAACCTGTACTTTAATATTGCAGGAATGTAATCACATGAGCGAAGACAGCCTTTTAACAACTTCTTTTAAAAGATAACTTGTGCAAATGAATTAGGGAACTTGGTTCAGATGTGTTTTGTAAAACAAGTTAGAATACAGACAGCAGAGCAATCTTCACTGACTAATGTAAACACTGATACACAAACTACTGAAATGAAAGGGAATGCATGCCACATATAGTTTACACAGTTACATGAAAAAGCTTCATTTGCACAAATTTGTGTGTTTTAAAGAAGGATTACAAAGTGAAATACTGTTTAACCAACCTGAAGGCGAGACTGCCACCTGCTGGACTGCATCTTCAAACTTTTGCCACCGCAGACCTGCACTAGGTAAAGCACTACAATATAGACTACCTTTGTAGTCCAGGCACCAAATATACTTTTCTGAGACAACCAGGCTGAGTATTCCATAGCCAGGGCCAGAATATCCCATCCAGCTTTCTGCAAACTAAAAACTGGAGAGTCAGAACAATGTCAGGTATCTTCAGATACACAAGAAAAGTCATACATACAGCATACATACATAAAACAGCAGAAATATTTTTTAAGAATCAGAATGTAAACATGAAATTATATCAAAAGAAAAAGGCCAGCTGATCAAATACTGTGTGCTACATGTTGCAACCTGTATTCAGGAATATAAATATGATCGCTGGGATTGCAAGTCTCACCAAAAATAAATAAAACAAAACTCCACACTATCATGGACATTACAGGGCAGTCCAAAAATCTGTCAATATTACCCTGTTAATTGACAGACAAAGATATACTACATATGTAAACAGCAACATCAAAACAGAGTATGCAAAAGCTTCCTAATCCTCATTAATGTTTTAATGATTATTTAACACAAGGGGAAGAGCTCTTTTGGAATACACACTTGTGAGTGAGGAGGAACAGGATAAATTGCCTGTTCTGACCCTGGAGTCTCTCCAATATACAAAAAAAATAAAACAAAACAAAACTCAAGACATGTTAATGGAATATTATGGATTTTACAGACTGTATTACTGACCTTGAATCCTATATAACAACTAGCTTGATAGGCTGTAAATTAAACTAAAATACTGAGGTGCATTTCAAAACATTGCAGATGATGAGGTTTTCCCCTCCAGATTCTGAAATTCACAGCCATCTTTCAATTTTTATAAATTATATCACTTAAGGGAAATCAACACAGCTACATTTTTATTTAGTCTTCAGAGTTATTTGGGACATCAAATTAAAAATTATCCTTCATCTGAAAGCATTTTACCTCTTGTTGATACAAGTTACATCAAAAGATCACTGTAGCTGAGGAGACAAGACTTATCTTTTTCAGTTTGCTTACATTATGTATTTAATCACACATTGCGCCTGACCCTGCTACAAATAAATTTGGCTTTAAAACTGCCATAAACATCGCTAGTTCAGAATTGGGGCTTTGATAATAAGTTTCACTCTTTCCACTGTACAATCCATCAGTTAAATTTGTTACTCTTTCTTCCACACAGCAACAATGAAGGAGAGAAAAAAAAATAGAGGAAGGAAAAAACTCACCATTTTAAATATGAAAACCCAATAAGGAGTTGTAATTGATATTGTCTCTTTCAGCACCACTGCACTAACTGCTATAAAAACATGAAAAAGACATACCAGTCCCCAGCTTGTCAGCTTACAATTTAAATAGGCAAAGATTAAACAGAAATGCACTAAACCCTCAAACCTGTAAGATTGTCAGCAGCTTCAATTCCCACTGAAATTAATGAGATAAAAGTATCTAATATCTTGCAGAATTGGGCCCTCAAACTCAATGTTGGTACTACTTTAGAGCACTTTTGGTATTGTATTGCTTTTTACTGGGTTCACACCAGCATTTTCACATATAGGACAAACAATTCCTTGTGAACAGGTGTTAACAGGCACCCCTCCCTCATCACACTGAAAATAGCCTTCGATATATTATTCTGATGTCTGCAACAATATTTGCATTGTGCATTGGATATGTGTAGTTTCCTCATTTATTTTTTACTTGCTTCTGAATCAATGAGGAAAAACAAACTTCTATAAAGAAATGAAGAAAAATGTTCGCGATTACTTCTACTAGAATAATGGTAATCTTAAATACTTTTGCTATAAATAAAACACATACCTGATCTGATTTTAAGAGCATTATTTCATCTAGGTTAGTTCTGGTTATATCCTGGGAAGTAAAACTTCCCCCAATTTCTGTCACACTAGTCTCCGAAGACGAATATGGTAGTCCATGCCCATAAATATCCTCTTCATCACTGGACACAGATTTCTCCGTCATGGTATCATGTGCGTTGGTTACCCATTCAGCTGCACCAGTACTACATGTAGCTTTGATTGCATCCTCCAAGTTCCATCCAGAAACTGCAGCCTCTTGTGAACACACATCTCCCCTTGAGAGGTCAGACTGGGGATCAGTAGGGTTTTCTGGGGCAGTATTTATTAAACGTGGCTGCTGCTCTTCTTCATGAGTTTCATCACTTATGTCCTGTTTCAGTGATTTTTCAGTACCACATGTGGAATTAAACCCTAAAGACACTATATCTGTGATCTTAGTTTCTTCAAAAGCATTTTCAGTATCTTTCAGATTTATTCTAGCAAAAGTTTCATCTACTTTGCATAGCACAGGAAAATTCTCTTGTTCCTCTTGGGGTGAAAATGTATAATGGCATTCAGTATTTTCAGAAAGCAGGCTTGGATTACACCCTGTGTTATCATTATCCCCCAAGTCTTCATTGAGGATTAAGAGAGGGTTGCCTGTCAGAGTAGCTGTAACAACTAGTGTATTCATTCCACTATCACGGTTAGGAAGTTTTAGTAATTCAGTTGTTCCTCCATTTTGTTCATGCATTAATACAGCAACATATTCGGGGGATTGAAGCACGCTGAATGAATCTGAGCCATTATCTTCCTGCAAGACAGCATGTGA
The DNA here is from genome assembly GCA_030068395.1 of Apalone spinifera. Classification (NCBI taxonomy): domain Eukaryota; kingdom Metazoa; phylum Chordata; order Testudines; family Trionychidae; genus Apalone; species Apalone spinifera. Next base: position 19,728,864 of record CM057848.1, read on the forward strand.
CTCCACACTGTACTCACTTTCATGATCTGGAGAGCCTGTGCTCAAGCGATCTATACTATAGCTCATTAGGCTAGAAGTCATAGACAACGAATCTGCATTTAAAGAATGTGCACTGTCACCAGAAAACTGACGCTCATAACTTGGTGTACCTTCCAAACAGCTGTGGCTTTTCCTGGTCATATTTTCTGATCTCAGAAGAAAAGAAATATTCTTATTAATAAAACCTATCCAAGTTCAATTAAAATAAAAGATTGCAAATATTTCTACTATGAGAAAATGGGAAACTTGTACTTTAGAAACTGGAATTAGTCCAAATTTTGAGACACACTAAGAATTATGTCACTTTGATGACATAATGACACAGTGAGAATGCAGGAACATTGTACTCATACAAACAACTTGATTAAAGTTTTAGAAGAATGTCAATGTAATTTTAATAGGCAAGAATTCAAAAACTGCAATACCAATTTATTATAGGAAATAAGAGTTGACTTTATTGGGGATGTGAAAGGTTAACCCCATTAAGTGTAATGCTTACTGGCTCTGGTTAACTGATGAAGACTGGAGCAGCTCCCCACCTGCAGTGAGCAAGGGGCTGTTCCAATCCTGCAGGGTCCTGTCCATGGCAGCCCAGGTGCATTGCAAGCAGGGACTGCTACAGGCATCTGAAATAGCCCCTTTCCAGAGTGGGACTAGAGAGGAGTGGAGGGTTACAGGCAGGGGGGTCTTCCCTGACTGGGTTGGAGCATCCCTTGCCTGCAGCGGGGAGGATGCTCCCACTCCGCCAGGGGTGAGGGAGCGCTTCAGACCAGCTGGGTTGGAGTGCCTCCCCCCTTAATTGGTTAACTAGTTAAACTTCACATTTAACCAGTTAGCCAATTAAGTGGAATTTTTAAATCTCTAATTATAATCTAAAGTACATACAAAAAAAAAGTTTCTCTGGCAAAGAAGTGTTGCTTATGGATGCTAAAAGTATGAATGTAAAAACAGTCAAATATTGGTTACTCTTAAAAGAAAAGATTAAACAATGTAAAACAGAAGTGAAGCTATTAGCATTAACCTTTTTTATATTGATGATTTTGCTCTGTCTTGCATAATGTTACAAATAACAAAAAGCCAAAATTTAAAAGCAGAATAAAAATAAAGAGCAAGTAGGTCTGCAGAGAGAAAAATGATACCCTGTTGTAGAGAGACAAGTTCATTACTTTCATAATGGGCTTTCATCCTCAAATGAAAGGGCAAGACTACAGATCAATTACTGTTAGGTGACAAGTAATGATTACGGAAAGACACACCATCATAAACATGAGGCTTGTCTTTAAAACCACACAAAAACTTACATTTTTAGTGAAACAGTTACCAAGAGAAACACTAATTCTAAAAAGTGGCAGTTAGAGAATGTTTATTTTTACCTGGTCTCTTCTTTTTCTTCTTTTTCACTTTGATGGGCTTTATAATGAGTTCCTGATCAAAGTCTTCACAGCTGATTATGCTGAACCGTTGTGAAGATGGTTGACTCTCTCTACACACTTCAAACAATGGTTGGTCTCCACTTGTCAGGAGACTAGAGCCACTATCCACAGAATTTACTGAACTGCTCCTGCTTCTTGATTCACTGGCTACTGAACAGGCTCTTTTTCTTGTTTCACTGCGCAAGTCCCCCACTTTATCAAGACTTTTCTCCAATACCAGTGATGTTTCCAGATCATCTTTCACTAAAGAAGAAGAGTCATTTTTGTCACCAATAATTCTCGGGAAAGGAACCGTTTTTATTTTTTGTTGCATTTCCACTGAAGGACCAGGCAATACAGATACAACTACAGATATTGGGCTCTGCAAGTTGGGACTCAAGTCTGGTAATGGACTCGACAATTTTGAATTTGCATCTGAAACGGATAAGAAAACAAAAAGTAACAGCCCATGAAAGCTCATACCACCTTCTACATGTTTTGTTAGTCTGTAAGGTGCTACTATTCGTTTTTTTTTAAGTTTTTCCTGTTACAAACTAACACGGCTACCTCTCTGCAGCTTTTAAACACCAAGACATTACCTAATCAGAAGTATAGCTCTTGCAGAGCATTGTAAGAAAAGTAAGGTTTTATTCCTATTCCCCAGAAGGTATTCTGTCTAAGCCAACAACATTTCATATCAATGCTGTGCAGCTGTCTTATGTAAAAACAGTTACCTACCTTCCGCAATGTTATTCTTCAACATAAGTTGCTTATGTCCCTTCCATTTAGGTGTGCATGCACCATATGCACGATTGTCAGAAGGTTTTTCCTCTCAGCGGTACCCATCAGGCTGGCAGGGAGCCCTATGTAGTGGCGCCTCCATGGCAGCCATACGCCCTGCTGGCCCTCCATTTCCTCAGTTCCTTCATACTGGAACTCTGACGAAAGGGAGGTAGAATAGACATGAGCAACACATCTCAAAGAACAACAGTTATGAAAGGTAGCTAATCATTTTTTCTTCAAGTGATTGCTCATGTCCATTCCATTTAGGTGGACTGCAAGTTGTGCTAGAGGAGGTGGGTCGGAGACTAACTGGAAATGGACTGCAACACAGTTCTACTGAAAGCTTTGTCATCCTAAGCCTGCTGGGAAATGGCATAGTGGTTGGTGAAAGTTGTATGGAAGATCAGGTAACCACTCTGATTATATCCAGGATGGGTATCTGAGCCACAAAGACCACCATAAAGGCCTGTGCCCCAGAGGAGTGGGCAATGAGTGCTGGTGGTGGCACTTTAGCAAAGTCATAATAGTCCTAATGTAGGCCATAATCCATGAAGATACAGGTCCCAGGAAGGAAGAGGTTGCCGCACCTGTAGGTACAACCTATCTAGGCCCATCAGAAAGCAACATACTGTTGGGTAGGCAAAAACTGACTTGCCTTGAGTACCCGTGTAAAAAGCAGAAATAGCTGCCAGGTGGACCCGGACAGAGGATATAAATAAACCCTGTGCCCTGAAAGCCAATAAGTAGTCCAATATGACCGGAGCCGCCATCAAGGCTATACCCTTCTGGAGACACCAAATCGAAAACCATTTCCACTTGGCCATGTAAGTGGCCCTAGTAGAGAATTCTCTACTGCCCAACACCATCTCCTGCACTGACTCCAAACACTGCTGCTCCACCTTTGTTAACCATGGAGCTTCCAAGCCATTAGGTGGAGGAATTGCAGGCTGGGGTGACAAAGACCATGTTCCTGGGTAATTAAGTCTGGGAACATGGAAAGAGCTATAGGATCTGCCACAGAGTTTCATGAGAGTGGTGAACCAATGCTGGCGGCACCAGGCAGATGCTGCCAAGATCAGAGAAGTTCTGTATTGCTGCATCCTGAGGAGAACTCTGTGTATTAGAGGAAGGAAGGAAAGGTGTACATCACGTGGGACATCCAGGGTACCCGAAAGGCATTCTCTAGAGAACCCGGACTGTAGTTCAGATAAGAGCAAAACTGCTGGCAGTTTCTAGAACTCTTTATTGCAAATCAATCTAGGTGGGGATACCCCCACTTGTGGAAAATGAATAGGGCTACATCTGCCCCAAGGGACCACTCGTGCATGTACAAGACTTGTCTGAACCAGTCTGCTAACACGTTCTGAATTCCTGGAAGGTACATAGCCTCCAACTCGATGGAATTTTGGATACAAAACTCCAACGGACAGAGGGCTTCCTGACAGGGGCACAGAATGAGCATCACTCTGTTTTATATAAAACATTGCTGCTGTGTTATCCATCAGGATTGAAATGCACTTGCCTCATAAGTGGGTTAGGAACATCTGACATGTGAGACATAATACCACCTTTAGCTCCCTGATGTTTATGTGCAGCGATAATTCCCCTGAGACCACATACCTTGAAACCTCAGTCTCTGATGTTTGCTCCCCAGGCCATTTAAGAAGCAGCAATCACCACCTGGATCGAAGGGTGCAATCTGGCAAATGGTATTCCACTGCACGCTACTCCCTCTTGCAGCTACTGGGTCAGGGAGTGCATGACCTCAGGACAAATCATGACCAGCAGGCCCTGAATCTTATTTTAGATTTCAGTCAGGATACCCGATACCTGAAGCCATGAATTCCTGCACATGACTATGCTAGTAGCCATAGTACGCCCAGCAGAATTGGCCGAGTCCTGCAAGGCTGTGCAAGAAACAACCTCTCCCTTGTCCATCACCCTGAACTCTTGCCTGGCTGGCATCAGACGAGACAAAAAGAGTTCCTTAAAATTTACCCAAGGCCTCCCAAGAGTTATAGGCATACCTACTGAACATTGTTTGCCGATTCACAATGTGGAGCTGAAGATCACCAGTAGCATATACCTTGCAGCCTAGTAGATCTAGCCTCGTGGGATCCTTGGCTTTTGGGGCTGGTCCCGGGTACCCAGACTCTCCCTGTTGTTAGTGGCTTGCATCACTAGAGTACCTGGGGGAGGATGCATAAACAGGTGCTCATGGTCGTCTGTCAAAGAGAAGTACCAGTGCTCTATCCCTTTTGCAGTTGGGGAAATAGATGCTGGGGTCTTCCATAGCACCTTAGTGGTATTTGTCACTGTCTTGAGTGAGACTTTAGATGCTCCATCTTTTTCAGGAGATCTTGATGGGCCCTTGTGTCCATGACTGGTAAAAAGGGTAATGTGCCCAACTGCCTCATCTGGGGAGGATGAGGACAATTCCCTAAGAGGAGCACGCTCCTCATTGTCCTGTATACACCCCATATCCTCCTGAGCAGGCTGAGGCTTGTGAATTTGCAGAAGTCTCACCTCAAGGGAAGGCCTGAGGGTGTCCTTTTGGAGGCTATGCTTGGAATCTGACCTAGGAGGCCCTGGAAGAGGCATGGCAGATGGGGCACCATGTGCAGCTGAGTAGACCAACGCTGCTCTTAGTGTTGGTGGCCCCTTTGCCTGATATGTCCAAAAATTCAGAAGGACCACTACACTGAGGGGCTGCCACTGAGGTGGCCAGATGGCTTGCAGAGGCTGAGGAGATGTGCTAAGGTGCCAGGAATAATGCCAGGATCGCTGTTGGGAGCACAACAGGTGCCCCATTGTGCAAGAAGTGACAATTCTGCCTCCGACTCCGAGGAATACTCAGAGGTTGAGCAAGGTGGTGCCAAAGAGATGAGTGTTGGCGATTGGTGCTGCAACATCAGTGTTGATTTGCCCCAGTGCTGAACCATCAGCAGAGATGGCATCTGAGTCATTGACAGTGGCGGTACTGGAGGCACCAATGGGGTCAGTGCAAAGATGGGTGGTGGTAGCCAGAACTGGGGTCTCAATGTAGCAGGGTTGGTTAGTTCTGAGGAAGCAGAGGCACAAGAGAATCTCCTCAGTGCCCCAACTTCCATGCTGTCTTCAGGGATCTCGGCATCTCAATGAGGTCCCTGGCTGCCTCAAAAGTTTCCGGGGTAGAAGGCTGGTCAAAGTCATCTCCAACCGACTCATCCGTCTTAGAGGAGTCAATTTGCACTGGGCTCAACTGTGGCCTCAAGGCTACAGGAGCGACTACTGGTGCCAGCTAAGCAGCTGATTGGGGGTACATCTACAAAGTAACATTATTTCAAAATAAACTACCGGTAGTATTATTTTGAAATAATTTAGACTGCATCTACACAGCAGGCAGTTATTTTGAAATAATATCAAAATACTGTCAAGCTGGAGGACTTTTTACTCCAACTCCTGTAACCCTCATTCTACAAGGAGTAAAGGAAGTTGGAGGAAGAGTGCTCTATTTTGAAATAAGTGCTGCGTAGACGCTCCCAATTATTTTGAAATAAGCTACGCAATTAATGTAGCTCAATTTGCATAGCTTATTTCGAGTTAAGCCCTGCTATGTAGACACACCTTTAGAGTGTCCATCTTGGGGATGCCAATGAGGCCAGGCCCCTGGAAGGAGATAGGCCCCTTTCAGGCCTTCTCTTGTTGGGCACCAGGGACTGTAAGCAGTGCCATGCAGACTTGTTTGGTCTCAACACCGGGGATGGTCTTCTCGGTGCCAAAAGTTGCTGCACTAAAGCAGGTGCTGACTCAGAGGCTGAAGAGCTGCCTCCTATCAAGTGAAGTTTGAGCCACATATCCCTCTCCTTTTTGGTGCATGGCTTGAATCCCTGGCAGATTTTACACCTACTGGTGACCCTTTCTCAGACACTTTGGGCATGAGTGGGAAACCCTACTCACACACACTATCACTATTAATACACCAGAACTATTACTATAACTATATAGATATAACTATTTACAGAAGAACCACTAAGGGAGCCCAGGAGGAGAGCAGTCCAACCGCTGTCATGGGCAGTAAGAAGAAACTGAGGGAGTGGAGAGCCAGCAGGGATATATATGTGCTGCAATGGAGGTGCCACTCCAGTGGGCTGCCTGCCAACCTGACAGGTGCAACTGAGGGAAAAAGCCTTCTGACAGGTTGCATGCATGCCTAAATGGAATGGGCATGAACAATCACTCAAAGAAGAACTGATCTATACTGAAACAATGTTATTTTAGCTATCGCTCAATTCATGCTCCAATTTACGCACAAAGCTTCCATTAATGCCAGAGTTATATCTGCACATTAAAGAGACATAGTCCTAATAATCCTGTAGGACTAGGATTAAGGGCCTCTGTACACTTCTGAGAGATTCCTACACCCTCAATTCCCATTGTCTCCAACTGAGGCATTTAGCATCTTGCAAGACTAGGCCCCTCACTTTAATCCACCAGTTAAACTATTTTAGTAAAAAACAAACACGTTCCAAGAAGATTTCTTTCCAACAGCACAAAGAATTAGAGGCTGCATATATGTCAGCACCTCTAGTTTTACAAGCAAGAGAATTTTAAGAGTTTAATTTTCATGTTGTTTTTTTTTACATTACTACCTAAATTCCCTGTAAACTACGTGGCTGTCTAATTAGCGCCATACAAGCGCTCAAGGCACCCACCGCATCCCCAACCTAGCCACTAGCTTGGCAGCTGGAGGAAGAGATGGTCGGAACCAGGTGCCTCTTCCCATGCTGTGACCCAGGCACGTACACCCCTCTCTCTCCCACTGTGGCTGGAATGGCTTGGTTCTGGAGCCCTCCTGGCCTAGAGTCTTTCTGCCACGACCTGGCCCCCAAGCCTTCCTCCTCACACTCCTGCACCCTACCTCTCTCCCATCTTAGAGCCCGCACCACCCCCCCCAGCCAAAGTCCTTGCACCCTAACCGTTTGTATTACCCAGCTTTAAGCCCCTCATCCCCAGCTCCACCCCAGTCATAATCCTTGCACCTCAACCCTTTGTCCCAGACCTGAGCTTCTCATCTCCAGCCCCACCCCAGACCACACACCCCCAAGACCAAGACCAAGCCCTCACACTCCTGCACTCCAAATCTCTGTCCTAGGCCTGAGCCCCTTCCCACACTCACAATCACCTGGCTCCACCCCACCCCCATGAATTTTGTTATGTGCTCCAATATGAAAGTGATATGTCAAAATTCATTCTGCTCTGGGGTGGGAAAAATTAGAAGGAACACTGATTACTACTGTATCCAGAATATTTACATAAGTCACAAGAAGCCTGTGGGTGAAGCACTGCTTGAATAACAAAGCTATTCTTGCACATTTATGCATTAACATAAAAGAGAATGAGACTCTAGAATTTGCAGAGACTGTTGTATGTTTTACTTAGTAATAGTTTGTTTGCCTGGAGCAAAGATTAAAAATCTCACAGATATAAATGGCATTAAGCATCCCAAATGATATAACTACAAGTAATGTATTAGAGCATATTTGTATCAGAGTATGTCTACACTTGCACCCTCTTTCGAGAGAGAGATGCAAATGAAGACATTTGAAATTACAAATGAAGCCGGGATTTAAACCCTCCTCTCGAAATAACTGGTAAACCTCATTGTATGAGGAATAAGGATTATTTCGAAAGAAGGGTTTTCTCTCGAAATAACCGCATCTTAACAGCACTATTTTGAAATAACAGACGCTATTTCGAAATAGCACCATAGCATGAATATGCAAATGAAGCGTGGGCTATTTAAATCCCAGCTTCATTTGCAATTTCGAATGTCTTCATTTGTATCCCTTTCTCGAAAGATGGTGCAAGTGTAGAAATACCCTCTGTTTCTGTTTGTAAACTCATTTGATATTTTAAAGTTAAAGTGCATATTCCTTTCTATTTTTATCCATGTTTTTTCATACTGCCTTTTTCCATTACAGAAATAGCACCAGTAAGATGAACAAGTTTGTTTTAACTCTGTAAGACCTTTGACTGACATTTAATTTCATCCACGACCTATGATCCCTTCCCATTCTTATGATCACTTTTATGAGCACAAAGCATGGAACTATCATTATTCAACATGCCTACAAGAAGAAATTAGCCAACTGTCATTGAAACATTACCTAAGGAAAGGATGATGCACAGTTAGAATGTGCAACTGCAGCAATCACAACCTGGATATAAGCAAAGAAGCAAAGAACTATAATCTATTCCAGCTACAAAAAGCAGACACTTGGATTAGTGGAGAATCTAGGCCTTTTATAACCTTAAGAAACAGGAAAACAATGCTACAGAAATTGCTAGAGGGAGTTTCTTTAAACGAATAGTATAGGAACACCTTCAATGCACCTTTTTTTTTTTTGTTTAAAGTTTAAGTAGACAAATCTATACACACCTATTGATACAAGTCCTTCAGGTCTGTTTGAAATTCTTATGATGTCTCTATCTCCCTTTAAGAGAAAAATCTCATTTTCGGTACAGGACACAGACACAATATCACCAGAGCCTTCCAAGCCACCTATCACAGCCTGTTGGGGGAAAAAAATGTAAAGAGCATTAATTAAAATGCTTTAGGTAAGTCTATAGCTATTCAATCAGAAAAAGGAGGAGACAGCTCTCCAGAAAGAAAAAACTGATTATGGAAAAAAGAAAAACAGAAGAACAGATGTCTCCCATACAATGCTCAGTGAACGAGAAGCATGTAAAGTGGAATTGCTATACAGACTCCCAATAGTTTAAAAAATGGATGATAAATAGGAATATAGAATCCTGTCCTTAATGCATCTAAATAAGTGATTGATTTTCAACTGTGCTGAGCACCAGCAAACAAAAGTTCACAATGAGAAGTATGGAGACTCCAAAAGCACAAAGTATTGGGGAAAAAATGGAAACGTGGCATACAACTATCAGACACTATCATAATTTTACCCATTTTGTGGATCTGGCTTTCTTACCATCCATTGGTTCATTCTTTCCAGTCCAAAGAGGTTTGAATCAAATCACTGAACTTAGAGTGATTTGGGGAGGAAAAAGCTATCTGATCACAAATTTCTAATATAATTTTCAGTATCAAAAACAGAGGACTAGCCCAATAACAACAACAATACTAAACATGTCTTCTCTCTTATATACATCTTTTACATTGGAGAAACTGCTTATGGCTTTCTTTTTATAGACTGTAAGTGGAATACTTCTGGAGACTTAATTTTTGCAAGGTAGTGATGAAGAGAGAGGACAAACAGTTTGATACATTAGACACTGACAACTCCCATAAGCTTTTTAAAAAATATAAAGCACAAACACTCATGTATATTTTGCTAGGTGTGAATTCACTTTTGGCAATTAATTTCTGACCTTTAGACTGTAAACCTTAGAAAGCTAATATTTACAATAGCTTATGCTATCATTTATCTTGTTTATGACTCAATTAACATAACCAATTCTAAAATCTTTTATTCAAAAAAAAGTTTAGCACCTTTTCTTTGGTTATTACAACACAGCAGATGCAGACAACTATGCAGATACAGACAAGAGTTAACTCTGATATGATGCCAAATTCTTAATGAACGAAATATGCATAAACTAGATGTACAAACCTGGTTTATAGTATCAAATAGATAAATACTATATTCGTTCCAACTTAGCACCCATCCTTCCTGGGAAAGGTAAGAAATGAGCCCCAGGTGTTTCTCTGGGAAGCTGTAACTTCTTTTGTCAGATGACACCAATCGAGGATACAGTTCAAAAGGCTTTATTCCTCCAGCAAATACATCTTTTAAAATGAACGTGGCCTGAACTGTTCCATGCACATCAGACTTCCAGAGACGGAGCCCAGGTCTTGAGGCAAATAGCGTCAGGTCACTTTGCTTACACAGTCCAGGTATAAAACATGCTCCAAATTTGCCAGCACTAAGATGTAAACAAAGATCAGTAAGAAACAAACAATTTTTTAAAACTCAAAAAGGAGAAACTGAAGTATTTAGACACTGAGTTTACAATCACAAGTTGAACCAAAGAGTTTACCCGAACCTCCATTATCCACTCTGTGCACTGCTGCTCCCCGTTTTCCCCCACCTAGGGGAACGACAGCACAGAAAAGCACTGATCTAGAGGCCTGGGAGCGGCGGGGAGGAGGGACACAAAGCCATGTGTGTCCCCAAGAATGGAACACCAGGTAAGCTCCCCGCCCCGCCCCCCTCCTCAAACCCTGCACCCTCATCCCTCTCACACACCCCTCGCTCCTTCCCAGACCCCGCAACCCTACCCCTAGCTCCCTTCATTCTGATGAACACTCATGGTCCGGAAAAATTCCATAATCCAGTATATCATATTTCCCAAAATAGCCAGATTAAAGAGGTTCAGGTGTATTTTCCTCTGCTTCTATCTAAAAGGTATTATGAGAATCCATAATCTGCAACACTTGTGATTGAAATTAATATGTATTAATCAAGAAGACAGCCTAAAAACACTCAACGGTTCTCTCAATTCTAGGGTAAGCATGGAGTGGGGAAAACAAAGAAGAGTGCCCTCCCAATGTCTTGGTCATGATGATGCCCTCCATCCTCAACCGCTGTCACAAAAGAGATCCCTTGCTGCAGTGACCCTTCCCTCAGAGCGGAAGTCTTTACATTGCTCTCCCAAGGGAGCCAGGATATGCTGAACCTTCAGTT
>CM057848.1:19804653-19817398 GCA_030068395.1 Apalone spinifera
CCTGCCATGAGGGCAGGGGACTGGACTCGATGACCTCTCGAGGTCCCTTGCAGTACTAGTATTCTATGAAATGGTGTCCCTACCCTCTATTTGTGACAGGTGATGGAGCATGTGAGGATTACTTGTTACCAGATGTCCCAGAGGAAAGGAACGTATTGGCTACTGTTGGCAGACAGGATACTGGACTGGGTCCTTATATGGTTGCTACTAAAATCAATTCTGAATTAGGGATTATGCTCTTTTTGTTCTAAATATTGTAAATCCCACTGTGATAAAAATTATGACAAACTTTTTTGTCTAATTTATTTAAAAATTTAAATCAAATTTTATCTACACATTTCTAGTTCTTTACTTACTTTCCATTTTAAAGTCTTAAGATGCTAATGTGGCTGTTTCATATTTGTTTCCTGATTTACTAGTAGAAATTCAAGCTTTACTGAGATTTTTTCATATTAAAAAGTTTCACGCTAAAATGTTCATCTGTACTAGAAAAGTCATGTTTATGTTCTCTAACATCCTTCCTGTAATACTGCCATACAATCAGATAACCAATGCTGTTTGTAACCAACACAATCTTCCAATGTTATGAACTTCCATAAGTAAAGAAAGCTGAAATGCTTTGACCAGGCTGTTCTCCATCAAGGCTTTCAGTTTGAAGTCAATGGTATTAGTGCTCCTAAATTGCTTAGCATTGAAGTCAAAGGGACTCAGGTGTTGCAATGCTTAGCACCTAACTTCCTCAGCATCTTGCCATTCTGTGGAATCCACAGCCTTGATATAGGTTATTTGACACTTTATACAATGAAAGGGAAGAGTAAAGTTCCTAAGAATGGAATCCATCTTCAAAAACCAACATGCTGAGCAGAGAGACACCTGAACTAGCCACTAGGAAATGCTGAGGAAAGGGGCGTGGGAATAAACTCTGCCCTGAAAAGGGATATAGGCATCTAAATCAGGGCTGGAGGGAGCTCTCTCTCTTGTTGAAACTTTTCCATTGTGTATAATTACTTAAATATTCATTAGATCTAATTTAGAGAGAAAGTATGACTCTCTAGCTCAGTGGCTAGAGCTCTCATCTGGAATAAGGGGACTCAAGTTCCACTCTTCTTGCTGCAAAGAATAAGTATTTATACACTGTGGAACAACTTTGATAGGAGAGATTGAGAGACCCTCAGGGCCCAGTGGTTAGGGCACACTCCTGGACAAGGGTGACACCAATTCAAATTTCTTCTCTATATTAAGCAGAGTAAGGAACTCAGCATCAGTCTTTCACAACTGCACAGCGCCCTTCCCAGTGGGCTACCAACACTTGCTAAGATAGAACATAGTAAGAATAGGGACTTGAAGTAACTATGCACCTGACATGCTTCCAGGCACCTGTAGGAGTTTAACATCAGCGATTTAGACACCTTAGGATTTTAGGTGCTTATAGAGTTTGATAGTAGCTGAGTGGAGGTTTTGAGGATTTCAGTGGCTCCTAAATGTTAGGCTTTGGTGCCTAAAGTGTTAGGTGCCTAAATCCTTTTGTGGCTATAGCTCTTAGCAACTTTTGAAAATGCCACTCTTTGATGTCCATGTATGGGGTTTATTTTTGAAAATTTTGGTCTGATTTTTTTTTGGTGTAGAAACTTCACATTATATTTGTTAATGCACTGAAAAGGGTAACTTTTCTTTAATACTGAAGCATTTTTGTTTTAAAATGACAATTTTTATGCCAGTAAAAGTTTTTAATCAAAATACAATTTTAGTGCCTGATTTTGCAAACACTTGAGCACATGTGTAACTTTAAACATGAGTAGTGCCTTTGACTTAAATGAGACTATTTAGAGGCTTGATCCTGTATCATTTCCCTTGATGGAAGCTTTTTCATTGCCTTGAATAAGAGCAGGATCAAGCCTCGAGAGTAAACTTATGTATCTGCTTAATTGTTTTCTATAGTCTTTAATATTTTGTTTTTGCCTACAGCACTTCTGTAAATTCAGGCAATACCCTATTATAATACATTTTTAATCTAACTAAACTATAATTTTAAAAATTCATCATGAAAGTTGCAATAGCACACTTTTTTTTTTCAAATCCTCAACCTGATTTAAATCAGTGACAGACAAAAAGTGATTTAAATTATTCAATCCTGATCTAGTGCTACAGGCATTTTCTTCTGTGAGGGGAAAAATACACTGATATGTCATAGCAAGACAAAAGTTCATGAACCAACCAGAGATAGATGTCATGGGATCAATTAGAAGCTTTGTTCTGTGGTGGGTTTTTTTTAACGGATTAGATGTGCATTTTAAACAAGTATTTTGAGCTTTCAGCACATATTGCTGAAGTACTGTTAAACTCTTCATATTATATTTCCAGTTCATCTCTTAGAATAGCCTTATTTGGATTTTTATTGTGCCATAAAATCATCTATTTGCATTTATGAACTAGCAATCGACTGTGAAAAGATTTGCAAGTTGTCTACCTGTTCTTCAACAGTAACAATTGGCAAAGTTTGCTGCAGAGGCTTTTATATGTCTAACACAGAAAGTGGCTCTGACAATGCAGGAATGCTTTTAAAATGTCACCCACTATGTTATCAATGATCTTAGCCATATTGACAGTTTACCTTTTTATTTAAAAAAGATTGTTGTAGAATGTTTTATATAATAATTAATAATAATGTTTAGGCATGCTAAATCAATGGTTGTTAAGAGTTATTAGGGGGCTGCCCCCTCCTTGCTATGCTCGCCAACCCCTCCCCCCCCGGCTGCTTTCACAGTCAGAGAGCCTGATGATGTCACTGTCATGCGGCAGGAAAAAGTTGCCAATATTTTATCTCTCTCTATATATAAAACTCAGGATTTTGAGCAGGACTCTGTCACCTCAGCATATTATTCCTAATTTGGTGTCTTTGTTATGGGTTTTACTGTCCTCCTATACTGTTTTTTAAGATTCTGTTTCTGGCTTGTACTTCATGAGCAAGGACTGTTTATATTAATATAAGCATTAGAAAGTGTAGTTGGCATTTTATAAATAGGCCTGTGCCCTGCACTGACGAGCTTACCATCTAAATCAGACAAGAAAATTATAAAAGACAACAGTTCAGGAAATACAGAGGAAGGAGAATGTGTTGGTAATGAAAAGGAAGGATGGATTCCTGGAATAACTGGGCTTTAAAGAGGATCTAGTGTACAGAAGTAGTGTGTCAAGCATAGGAGCAATATGAGAGAAAATGTGAAGCAAGAGCGAAGGGAGAGTCTTGGAAGTTAGAGCCGAACAATCAGAGTGATAGGAGAGAGTGACGATTTTATCCAATGTCACACTGTTAGATTAAAGTTGAGGAAAGGTTGCAAAGGGGAAGGTCATAGTAATAAAGAGGAAAAGTAAAAGAGAACTCTGGTTGTTAGAAAACAACAAATAGTCTGACATCTTAGAGACTAACAAAACATGTTGATGGTATCATGAGCTTTTGTGGGCACAACCCACTTCTTCAGATGACTGGAGTTATTAAAGATCCAGTTTCTAAATAAATAGGAGATGGAGGGGAAAAAGGGAGAGAAGGAAAAAAAAGGGGGGGAAAGAAATAGTTAGTGTCCGTACTACATGAAGTTGATAGAGAAGGTACTAATTGTACTTAAGTGCTCATTGTTCGTTTTTTTTATGCATTAAGTATGAAAAATGGCAGCTCATTAAGTATGCATATTCATTGCTGCACTTCATTAGCATACTTAATGAGCCGCCATTTTGCACAGGGGGCTTTTGCGCAAGAAGGAGCAGTCTACACTGCTCCTTGTGCAAAACCCCCCTCTTGCACAAGAGCCGTTCTGCCTGAAAATTTGCGCAAGAGCCGTTCTGCTGCTTGAGGGATTTTTGCTCAAGAAGGAGCAGTGTAGACTGCTCCTTCTCGTGCAAAAGTCCCTTGCACAAAAATGACAGCTCATTAAGTATGCAAAGGAGGTGTGGCGATATTCATCGCCGTGCCTCATTTGCATATGTTATTGGGCAAGACTGGCCAGTTTAGACATAGCCGTAGTATACACAGCACTATTGTTGATGGGAAGGCTTCTGCTACTACTTCTCACAGAGGTGGATTAACTATGCTGAAAGTGGAAACTCTGCAATCGACATAGTATAGGCTTGTGCAAAATGCCATCTGTGGGATGGATGCAGCCCACTAAGCTGCCAGATCTGGCCCGTGGACACAGTGGGTTGCCTCAAGCAGACTCCCTGCCTGTCCCCAACACGCTGCTGAGAAAAGCTGCTGCGGAGTTCTCTTTGAACAGCTGTGAGCCTGGGGGAGAGGAAAAAGGCTCTTGTCCCCCTAGCACAAACCCATTGGTCTGTTTCCAGCAAATGGGAGCTGCCTATTATTAACAGGCAGCTTGCAAAGCACACACACACACCCTCAGGCTCATAGCTGTTCAAAAACCACATGGCCCCTGCAGCTAGTGCGGGATGAGGCAGGCAGGGGTGTCTGAGAAGGCTTCAGGTTGGAAGTCAAGCAGGTAAATCTCCCAGACAGAGCCTGCCTCTGGCACCCCAACCCTTTGTCCCCCCTACTCCTCATAACCCAAACCTTTTGTACTTCTCCTGCCCCCAGATCCTCTCCCAGATCCTGCACCTCAGTCTTCTGCCCCAAATCACAACCCACTCATGCCCTAGGTCACAGCCCAAACCCCTCTACCCCCTCCTGTACCCCAGTCCTCTGCCCCAAGTCACAACCCCCTCTTGCTCAAGGTCACAACTTGAGCACCCAAACCTCTGCACCCTAGTCCGTTAACCCAGATCACAACTGCCTTCTTCACCAAAACTCCCTCTCAGACTTCACATCCTCTCCTGCACCCCAGGCCCTTACTGCAAGCTCCGTTCTGCACCCAACCTCAATTCCAGATCCCGCACCTCCTCCATTAATCCGGAAGTGTGCGGCCCTTGACTACTTTCCAAATTCTTGAAGTGGTCCTCCAGCAAAAATTATTGCCCACCCTGGCACAGTAGTGTCACTGATGTGCTATATAGATTCAGCTACACTGCCGCATCTGCATCAGTGCAGTATTTTAAGTGTTGAGCCAACCTAAGTCCCCATATAGATATAGCTAGGTCAAAAGAACAATTCTTTTGTTGACATAGCTACCGTCTCTTAATATAGTGGATTCACTCTAGAGATGGAAAAATCCATTCTGTTGCTTTAGTATGTGCCTGTACTACAGTGTTGGTGTAGCTTAGGTGCAGTGCTATCGCTGTGCTGCAGTAGGTCTTGTAATGGAGACATACCCTAAGTCTCTGATAGTTTCCTTGACTGTTATTAGGCATGAAAGTGTGCGGAAGGAAAGAGGTCTTTGTTGTTTTACTTCTCCCTTTGTCTCTGCTTTTTGGATTCTCCTCTCTGAGTGTCTCCACTGCCTGCTTCGCTAGTTGTTCATAAGCTCTTCCCAGCAGTTAACAGTAGCATGAAACTGAACTGACATGATTTGGTTTATCTTCAGCTCACTGGTGGAGGTGTTTGTACCTATAGATGCAGATGAGATTACCAGGGACAGAATCTGGAGGAACACTAAGCAAAGAGGGGAAAGGAGATAAATAAGACTGGCTGATGGAACAGTCACTTGTTGGAGTAGGCTTAATCAAACACGGTGTAGAGGAAGCTAAGAAGGAAAGAGAAATATCATCTGCCTTATGATTTCTAGTCTTGGAGATTTTAATTTTCCTTGTCTCAACTCTCATTTTTCATGCCATTCACTGTACTTCACTGTTAAACATACGCATTTTTCGGAACAAATTGAAAACTCATTTACAATGTAACAGTTGGTTAAACATTTAAATACAATTACTGTTAGGTTAGAAACTGCTCTGAAAAAATGCCAGCCTGCATTTGCTTCTAAAATAATCCAAAATGCAGATATTGAAAAGGAGAGAGGTAGAAAAGTATTAATGGTGAAACAGACCTGGCATCAAAATAGACATGAGATTTTAATGTTCTATGATATAAAGTCCTCTTGGGTTGTATGTGCAGAGGTATCATGTCACAGAGTAGAGAGATTTGTGCTCTGGAATTATGTTAATATTTTGTATCATCAATAAGATGGGGCAGTAATTTGTTCTAATTCAATTTAATTTTTCCCCACGTAATTGACACGTGAATCACAACCAAAAGCATAATATTGAAAATCAAGTAGCAAAGACAGAATTTAATGAAAATCAATTCAGGGTAAATATGAAAATATTGACTGTTTACAACAAAGAGCCCCAACCCTGCCCTCCCCAGGCAAATGCCCTATCCCCTAGGCCACTCCAGAACCCACCCCACCTACCTGTCTCCCGGGTGTCTCTTATCCTGTTTTACGAGTGCTTAGCACCAGTGCCTGCTCTGTGATAGCCTTTATTGGCTGTTCGGCTGCTCCCAAGGTGTCTAAATCTAAAATTTAGATTTTAAAATTTAAATAAATTTTGTTTTTAGAATATAAACCAATTGGTAAAATTGGCGAGGGAACGTTTTCTGATGTTCTGAAGACACAGAGTCTTAGGGATGGAAAATACTATGCATGCAAACAAATGAAACAGCATTTTGAAAGGTAAGTATAGTTGCTCATACTATTGCCCCAAGATGGAAAAACTTTGTTTACATTTCATGGGGAAATAAATATAAATTTAAGACTGAATATAGGTTTCATGTGTATTAGAAAATGTATTTGCATTTAGAAAAGAGGAACAGGGGGCCTGATAATAGCAAATTATTACTTGGCGTTGTGCTTACTACCAAGTAGACCCACTGATGTCACTCACTGCAGTAAATTCTATATCTACTTGTCAACTGGATTAAGATCAGGATTAGAGAGGGAGAAGCACTCAGGGTTTTGTTCGTTCCTATATACTTTAATGAATATTTCTTTCTGTCACTACTCTGGTCTGGTTGGATTTTACATTGTAAATTAATTCGTACCAGAAAGGAAAATGAAAATATGTATGAACTCGGTTGTGTCCTTTTCCTTACTTCCATAAATCAATTAATAGAGGAAGTTGGTGTAAGGAACATCCTCTTTAACAATTGTCAGTTTCACTTTAAAATGTATTTTATTGTGGATTCTGTAACAGTAGATCATCTTCTCTTCCTATTTTGTTCCTCTTCATAGTTTGAATTTGCCTTTATTTGCATTTGATTGTGCCCTCTAATAATGGGCAACACAAGTCACAGTGGGAGCTCTTTCTTATTAGGAAAATGGCAAAATTGGGTGCACTGCATGCCCCACACACAGCATTCTCAACCAAACCAAGACACATAACCCCTAACCTTAGCATAGGGTCAAGGTCATCCATCAGACACATTCATTTCCTATTGATCTCAGTGTAAGTTGCTTTATAGTAGTTAATGCTGCCTCTACTGCTTTGAAAAAAATTCAGGTTTGATTCAGTACTTTGCTGCTGCACAGATTAAGAAGTAAAAAAAAAAATTGCAGAGATTAAGGAAGAGGAACTTTAAAAACACAAATCCATCCTTTTCCTTTAAATGGAAAAAAAAATCAGCCAAAGTCAGTGAATATAAACTTTCTATTGTACCCACTTTATGCTGATCCATTAGTCTAATGGAGCCATAAACTCAATGGACCTGGTCAGCTGAAGAAACAAAGTGTATGTAAAAGTGGTCCCTTCCTGAGTTACTCTGGGCAGCTCTACACTATGGGCCAGATCGACGGGGCAGCTATCGATCCAGTCAGGGTTGATTTATCACATCTAGCAACTGCCAATCACTGTCCCATTGACTCCGGTATTCCACCTCAACAAGAAGCTCAAGGGGAGTCGATGGGAGAGCATCTCCTATCAACACACTGCTGCGAGGACACTTTGGTAAGTAGATCTAAGTATGTTGACTCCAGCTAGGCTATTCACATAGCTGAAGTTACATAACTTAGATCAATCTCCCCTCGTCCCCCATAGTATAGACAAACCCTCTAAATGCAAGCTTGGTTACAGCCAAGTATTTTATCCAGAATATTAAGAATAAGCACACACATTTCTTGGCTAATCAATTTTAAAAATACTAAAAACTGAGAATTTGTTTAATTGCCTCCATGTATGAGAGGCTTATTTGGCAAAGATGCCAGTTTGCTGGTGCTGTGGTTTTTGTTTGTTTGTTTTTTTATTAACACAAAACAGGCTTCCATTACGTGTGTCTGAAATTATGATCAATTTTTATTTATCAAGATTAAATGTTATTAGATGGTGAGTTAGCTGGCCCTGTCACGTAAACCGCTGTTGGTGAATCAGTCAATTTTACACAGTGTACTCCAAGTAAAATTACTATTATTTACAAACAGTTGAAACTGACAGTGTGTTTTGTGAAACAGATTCCAGCACTAGATTTTTATTAAGGAAATTCATATGGACAGTTCAGATCTAGTTATAGTCTTTTGACAACTTCTCCGTATTTATTTTATACTGTAGGATATTTCACGTAATTATGTTAGAGATGAGAAGCAGCAACTTTTGAGTATATATTTTCCTTTTTTATGTATACTGATATTGTTTTTAATCAGACATGGAAGTTGTACTATTTTGGTTCTGAAAATAGCTCTCATTGTGTAAATCAATTTACTATGGTCATGTTTTGAATTAAAATTAGGAACATTTTATTCCAAACTTTATTTAGGACTATTCAGAAATGCTAATTAAGCACTGAAACCAAAAAGTTATCCAGTCAATCATGTTGGTTTTCAGGAATCCATTTTACTTCTGGCTCTTCTCTTATTAAAAAAGAAAACAGACAGTCTAGAGTTGAGACCAAATTAACAAAAATAAATCCTAGTTATAAGATTAAGCAATTTTGAGTATATCCAACTCATTGCGTTTAGCTGTCCACCATTCCCACATTTGAGGATTGTGAGAACATCTTCCCTATGATGTGTTAAAGTGTCCTTTAAGTCTTAGACTCTCTCTGATAAGTTGTGAATTGGGTAGAAGTTACTCTTTTACTGGAATGATTGCTTGCAGATATAGGTAATAGTGATACAAATTGATCTTGCTATTACAAGATAGTTTTCTTAAACTTTATATTTCAATGTGAAATTTTCACATTTGGCTGACTCTTGATCAGCATGTGAAAGAGAGAGTTTTTCCTGTAACGATTTGCTGTATTTAGTGTCCATACAAGGCCACTGAAGTCCTGTAAAACGGATTTTTCCCCTACGGTTTCTGTAGGTTGGTCTTCTAATGGCTAATTGAGTCCAGACATTAGTGACATGATTAAATACTATGTTTCTACTAGCTAGTGAAATAGTGGGTTTCAGTTCTTCACGCTAATGGTTATTACTTTAAAATTGAATTTTTACATTAGTGATTACACAAGGCTAAATTTTGACTTTAGGCATAGTCTTTAGCTGTGAGCTGCACCAACCCAGAAGTAGCAGTGGGAATTATTGTGACTTGGACGTACCTCTGAGTCATAATTCCTCTCCAATTTCTTTCCTTCTGTGGAGTAGTAATTTACTTTTGGTCTATACCAACAGTAAATTACTACCTCCTTCTCCTGGGTCAGCTAATCTTGTCAACAAGAAGGGGAAGGGGAGCCAGGACATTTCCTACCCCATCCTCTTTCTCCAGGTGATTAACGCTCCAATTATTTCTGCATATCTGCACTCCAGATTTGGGTAGCTTAAATAGGGACATGAGAAGAGAAGTTCTTGCGTTTTTGTGTGGGGAATTATTCACAATCTGTTTTCTAAATTGTAAAGTAGTTTTCCACTCTCACTACTTTTTTTTTTTTAATTACACATTAGTATCGAGCAAGTGAATAATCTGCGAGAAGTACAAGCACTGAGGCGACTGAATCCACATCCTAATATACTTATGTTACACGAGGTGGTTTTGTAAGTACAGTATATTTATTTCTTCTAATTCCTATATTCTCTATTTGAATATTTTTCAGTAGCTTTTGGAGACCAGAGACAGTTTGGAGACTTTTAATCAATTATTTATTATGCCAAAAAGGAAATATTTGGAAGATCTGTCTGATTCCCCCAGGCCCTCATGTCTCTTATTAGGCAAAAATATGATACAGTTCTAAATTGCACTTTTCAGTTGCTTTAGAATATACTGCTGCAAAAACATCAAAATTATAATATCCATTCTAACAAAATGGAAAAACAGATAAACTGGGACGAGAGATTTTAAGCAATCAACCAGTGGGACCCTTGGACGATGGAGATGCCAAAGGAGCACTCAAAGATGATAAAGTCATTCCGGAAAAACTAAATTTAATTCTTTGCTTTAGTCTTCACAACTGAGGATGTTAGGGAAATTCCCAAACCCGAGCCATTCTTTTTAGGTGACAAATCTGAGGAATTGTTCCAAATTGAGGCGTCATTAGAGGAGGTTTTAGAACAAATTGATAAACTTAATAGTAACAAATCACTGGGACCAGATGGCATTTACCCAAGAGTTCTGAAAGAACTCAAATGTGAAATTGTGGAACTATTCACTGTGGTTTGTAACCTATCCTTTAAATCAGCTTCTGTACCTAATGACTGGAAGATAGCTAACGTGACGCCAATATTTTAAAAGGGCTCTAGAGGTGATCCTGGTAATTACAGACTGGTAAGTCTAACATCAGTACTGGGCAAATTAGTTGAAACTATAATAAAGAATAAAATTGTCAGACACGTAGCTGAACATAATTTGCTGGGGGGAAAGTCAACATGGTTTCTGTAAAGGGAAATCATGTCTTAGTAATATACTAGAGTTCTTTGAGGGGGTCAACAAACGTGTGGACAAGGAAGATCCAGTGGATATAGTATGTTTAGATTTCCAGTAAGCCTTTGAGAAGGACCCTGATCAAAGGCTCTAAAGTAAAGTTAGTTGTCATGGGACAAGAGGGAAGGTCCTTTCATAGATTGATAACTGGTTAAAAGTCAGGAAACAAAGGATAGGAATAAATGGCAAGTTTTCAGAATGGAGAGAGGTAACTAGTGCTGTCTCCCAAGGGTTTGTCCTGAGACCAATCCTATTCAACATATTTATAAATGATCTGGAGAAAGGGATAAACAATGAGGTGGCAAAATTTGCAGATGATACCAAACTGGTCAAGATAGTTAAGATCAAAGCAGACTGTGAAGAGCTTCAAAAAGATCTCACCAAACTATGTGATTGGGCAACAACATGGCTAATGAAACTTAATGTTGATAAATGTAACGTAATGCACATTGGAAAAAAATCCCAGTGATACATACAATATGATGGGGACTAATTTTGCTACAACTACTGAAGAGAGAGATCTTGGAGTCATTGTGGATAGCTCTTTGAAAACATCCACTCAATGTGCAGTATAGTCAAAAAAGCAAACAATGTTAGGAATCATTAAAAAAGGGTTAGAGAATAAGACAGACAGATATTGCCTCTATGTAAAACCGTGGTACGTCCTATCTTGAATACTACATACAGATGTGATCATCTTATTGCAAAAAAATATATTGGCATTGGAAAAGGTTCAGACAAGGTCAACAGAAATTATTAGAGGCTTGGAATGGGTCCCGTATGAAGAGAGATTAAAAAGACTTGGACTTTTCATCTTAGAAAAGAGGAGATTAAGGGTGAATTTGATAGAGGTCTATAAAATCATGACCTGTGTGGAAAAAGTGAACAAGTTATTTACTTGTTCTCATAATATAAGAACTAGGGGTCACCAAATGAAATTAACAGGCAGCAGGTTTAAAACAAACAGAAGTTTTCTTCATGCAGGGCACAGTCAATCTGTAAAACTTCTTGCCAGAGGATGTTGTGAAGACCAAGACTTTAACAGGGTTCAAAAAAGAGCTATATCAATTCATGGAGGGTAGGTCCATCAATGGCTATTAGCCAGGATGGGTAGGAATAGTATCCCTAGCCTCTGTTTGTCAGAGGCTGGAAACGGATGACAGGAGAGAGATCATGTGATGATTACCTGTTGTGTTCACTCCCTCTGGGGCATCTGGCATTGACTACTGTCAGGAGACAGGATACTGGGCTAGATAGACCTTTAGTCAGACCCTATATGGGCATTCTTAATCAATAAACAAATTTATATTCTGATTTTATGGGAGGGAGACTTTATGTCTACTGCCCTCCATGGGTCCATGTACTCTGTTGCACAGATGGATCACATTCTGTCGTGAAGCTGACTTATTCTATTGCCATAAAATTACTTTAATCCTCCTCACTCCTATGCAGCTTCCCAGAATTATGGTTCATTGCTGAAAATCATCAGACATAACATTTGTTGATTATTATTTTCAAGGATTTTTTTTTTGCTGTGATTTTCATGCTATCTTTTTTCACTCCCTGTGCCTCAGTGTTATCCAGACAATCTGACTTAGAACCTAATTCCCACAAGTGCCAGAAGAGGGACACTTGTGGTCACTTTAGTAGCTCATCTCCCAAATAGTCTAGATCTAGCTGCAGCACAGATTGTCAGCCGGCACATCTGCAAGATGAACTCCATATCTGGTTCCCCAATTCCTTTTTGCCTGGCTTAACTGAACAGTGCAGGGAGCATGCTCTGTAATCAAATCAATGCTTTGTTATGAACGTTGGAGAGCAAGAGGCTTCCATAGATAGGTTCCACCGGGGCAACGGACATAAAATGTTAGCTGCCAGCTACAGGAACATGATGAATTCTAGGTATCTTGGCAAAATATTAAGTTATTCAATATCAGAATTGTGATGGCCCCAGGGGTTTGGGTATGTCTACACGAGCTCGTTAATTCGAGCTAGGTAGGCAAATGAGGCGACCGGAGTT
>CM057848.1:19820885-19844899 GCA_030068395.1 Apalone spinifera
CAAAAATCATTGATAAAATCTTGTGTAGACTGACCTTGGACTCAACATGCAGGCCATGTGTTGAAGGGCAGTTCAAAGTGGCAAAGGTGGTGAGGTACCATATTACCTAGTGAAATCATTGGTGCTGAAATCACTAAGGACTGGAATTTGACCACAGAACTGACACTTTCTTAACAAAGACTCCATTTTTGCTATTTAAAAAGTAAATCAATGTAACAGAAAATTGCAACGGTCTCTAGTAACTTTTTAAAAATCAAATTTTAAACTTTATTGAAAAGATTGGATAGTTTGCAATTGAAAATATTTGACCTACACTTAAGGCAACTGATTTAAATTTTGCATAATAAAGGATGGCATTTTTTTAAATGTTCAGCTATATTGATATACATTTTGATCAGATCTACTTCTGATGTGATATTTGTGTGTGGTTGTGGTTTGTTGTGTGGGTATTTTTTTTTTTTTTTGGCTCAACAAAAAATCCTGGGTGGTGGGGTGCTTCCTAAAGCCTGCCCTGTTTCCAGGAAAAGACAGTAATTAAAGAGAATAAACTGACATGGAAGAAAGGTATAGTGTATTGGTCATGTATTTTTAGAGCTGTCTAAACATAAAAGTTATACTGCTTAAACTGTATGACTATAGACACAGTTATAGTGGTGCTTTATATTAGTGTAGTTTTATTCATGTCAGAAAAAGGGAATAAGCTATGACATTTTTATACTTGCATAAGTGCATTGTAGCAGGGTGACCCCACTCCTGGGTCCCAATAACCTGCTCAGTCCTTAATCTGGCAGTCTCAGTTCTGCGCTATTAGCCCTTGGCAGGGTTTGAGCTCTGGTCCCTCAGCTACAAAAGGGCATTGGGGCCAGTGTCCCGGGGTCAGCCTGGACTGCAGAAACAGTCCTTTCCAGCTCTCAGCTGGGCTTCTCAGGCTTCCAGGAAAAGGAGGACCTGAAACCCCTGTTTGGAGCCCCTTTGGAAATGTTGCAGTTACTTAGTTTGTCTGATTCTTCTCCTATCTGCTCTGGTCTTCTCTCACTCCACTTCCCCCCTCCCTCCTTTCCTTTTAAAAGGCTCTTCAGCAGCCTCAGATGAGATCAGATGGCTCTGATTTGATTTACAGCAGCCCTATCTCCTTTACTCCTGATTAACCAGGGCTGTTGCTGCCTTTTAGAGCTGCCTTTCTCTCTCTAACTATTGTAGTCCTCCAGCCTGAACCTGTCAGCATCCACACAAGGGCTATATCTACACTGCAAGGTTTTTGTGCAAAACCAGCTGGTTTTGTGCAAAAACCCGTGAAGCGTCCACACCTCAAATGCGCTTTTGTGCAAGGAAATCAAGAGTAAAACGGCAGAACAGAGGGCCATAGATAAACCTCCTTTTACGAGGCATAACTCACTTTTGTGCAAGAGTTCTTGAGCAAAAAGGCAAGTGTAGACACTCCAGAGTGTAGAGCGCAAGAAACCCCTATGGGAAAAAGCACAGGTGCTCAGAGCTTTCTTGCACAAGAGCGTCCATGCAGTGTGGACGCTCTCTTGCACAAAATGCGATGTGCTTTGAGGTGTGGACATGCTCTTGCGCAAGAATTTTTTGTGCAAAAACTCTTGCACAAAAGGCTTCTTGCGCAAGAAGCTTGTAGTGTAGGCATAGCCAAGGAGTTGTGCAGAGTAGAGTGGAAGAATGACTTCTCATGTCTTGCTTACAACATTCCTGTTAATGCATCCCAGAATAGAAATATTAGTGTTCTGAACTACTTTCCTTAGTCTGCTGTGTGGATGAGGATGGATTTGAATACTTGACTTATGGTCAGTCTACACTGCCAAATTATGCTGGTATAACTACATTGCTCAAGGGTGTGGAAAATGTCCTGGTGTACACAGGGCTTTGTCAATGGTAGGGCGTCTCCTGTTGATATAACTGCCGACTTCTTGGGGAGGTGGAATTCCTGCACCAACAGGAGAAGCATGGCCCACTGTTTTAAGCTTTGTTTTCTAATCTACATCAATTATGGGTGACAGGGGAATTAACATGGAATTCTGAGAAATGCTTGTCATTTTGTTAGATTTGTGTTCCTAAGTGACGTAGGCACTTAAGAATAGTTAAAAACGGATAGAATGAATTATCAAACTAGAAACAACAAGGGTCAAGAGAATGAAAGCAAGCAGTTTATTGGGGAAGGAATCTTTAGTCAGTCATAGTATAGAAAACTGTTTTTATTAACATACACATTACCTTCAGTAATTAACGTTCTGGAATATTAAACATATTAAGATTTGAACCCCAGCCCTTTCAAATAATGTGTGAGAGCTCACAATATACATGGCCAGATTAGATGTACAACAGGTCCTCTAGCAAAATCAAGAAAGACCAGATTTAACATTCCTGATACTTAAGTGTTTTTTTAAAGCAGAAAATAAATGAAGGAAATATTTCAGGCCTTGATACACATTAACGAAGTAAAAAGGATCCAATCTGATTATTTAAAAAAAAAATCCTCTGCAGAATTCTGAAAAAAATTTTCAAGTTAGCCTTAAAATTGTGTTACAGTGAACTCTTACGTAAACAAGAGGATGAATCATCTTGTGGTTCAGGCACTGGACCAAGAATCTGGAAATCTTGATTCTGTAGCTGGCTCAATTGTAGACTTCCTGTGTGACTTTGGGAAAGCCATTCATTGCACCTTTAGCTTCAGTTTCATCATCTGTCAAAGGGGAGTAAGTACTCAGATACTATAGTAATGGGGACCATATAAATGCCAATAAATGCAATTTTTATCATCTTACCCTTTTAGGTTTAACATTTATTTTTGTGTGGCAAATAGTTCTATCTGGTAAAAAAAAATGAGTCTAGACAGAAAATCCAAAGGTTGCAGTAACATGTTTGGCCATATAACTAACTAAGTAGTATTTTAAATCTAAAGTTAGTTTTAGTTAATGAATAGTTAAATAATTTGGAAGTAATTTTAAAACTTGTTTAACCAGAGTCACTAAGTTTTCTCAGAAATTTGCTAACTTTCTCTTTGTATTAATGATATTATAAACAATACAGCATTATTTAGAGGAACTACAGCAAAGCACAAAGGTTCAAGAGGGCATGTAAAGGAAACAATCTAAGCAATTATTAGATGTCTTCAGGACCTGCAACAAACATGGAATAGTTGTGATTTTCAGCAGTCTTACCTATGCCAGTAACATGCACTGAAGTGAACAGGTTGTTCTGTAATTCACATTCCAAAACAGGAATAAGAAACTTTGGGCATTTATAGAGGATTATATCCTTTCTAAACCTTGAACTTTATGCATCATTACTTTAGTGGTTACATAGGAAGTAAGGGTTACCAATAATTTTGGAGTGAAATATTCCTGCTATTATACAGGGATGGGGGATAGATATATTACATTACCATTCATAATACTCACAAATCATCTGTAGGAGAATCCGTCCCTGCACCAAGAAAAATCATGCAATAACAAAATTGACAGTTTATAAACAAAGTCACAACTGTATTTATCAAGCTATTCTAGTGTATTCTGAAATCTGTCTTCACCTTATGTCCTAGTTCAAATGAAATGCTGATTACAGTGATGTTATTTTTGTATGAGAAATGTAAAAATGTTAACCAAATTCTTCCAATCATGCAGAAGGGAATATAGATTCATTATCAGATGCTGAAAAGTAGATGTTACTGCTTTTGTATACTTACTGATATAAAGCATTTGTACAACTTGAAATTTCATTTTACTGTTCCAAATTCTAGGGAGGAGAAAGCCATTACCTGAAAAAAAAATAATGAACTACATGTACCAATTATGCAAGTCCCTTGATCACATGCACAGGTAAGACACTAAATTCAACATTAACCTTGCGAGAAGTATGCCATATGCTTATAATTAAATATCACCTAAAATAATTATAAACATTGTGAATATGCTCATACTTTCATTGAGTTCGTTTTGGTATTTTTATATTGATGCAGAAATGGAATATTTCATAGAGATGTGAAACCAGAAAATATATTAATAAAGGTAAGTAGTTTTGAGAGATCACTTAACTGAAAGTGTAAGTACATTTTATATATATGTGTCTGTTTATTCTGAGACACTAATGTATCTTTGTAAATGTGAGGTATAATTTTCATAGTCATAGAGGTGACTTACATATATAGCTTAGTCTTGTGCCCTCCTTGAATGGTGAATGAACAAATGTTTTCTATTGCTATTGGCTAAAAGCATAAATGGTTTCTCTTGTTCTATAGCTGGAAATCTTACATCTGAACTAAGCCTGAAAGCAAACAGATTCAATTGTTCATATATTATTGTCTTTTTCTTTTCTGTGCTATATCTGAAACAAGTGATGGGACTCAATCCTGCATGGCCTCTTGATGTTTAACTCCTATTGTCAACAGAAGTTGTTCACATAACTGTAGAAGGAGACCTTCAGTTGATTTTTGTTTTTGAAAGACTCCCACATTTAAAAACTATCAAATGATGGCAAAAGGCCCATTTTTTCCAGAGTTGTTTAGTAGTGTTATTGTCAGAATTCAGTTTGTTTATTTTTATGGGAGAGATTTTACTGTTTCAAAGTCCTCAGCATGTTCAAAGAAAAACCAGTAGGAGGAAGAGGAACTAATACAAAGAAAAGCCAGAAAAATACCTTATCATGTGACTGCTAAAAATGAGGACACCAAGAAAATAACTTCACATACATAGGTCACATTCAGCAACTTTCCCTTCAAGACTAGCTAATATATTTTACTATTAAAGATTAGTTCTAATTTTTTATGTGAAAATATACAGAAAGATACGAATGTGTATTATAGGCCATCAATGGCCTTAAATTCAAAGTCACTTACAATTTAAAGGGCAGTTTTACAATTTGTTACCGTAATGAAACATGTAGCATAGCTGAGAGATGCTTCATTGATAAACCCCATTCAGTGTCCTTGGAGAATAGCCTTCAATTAACAATTAATCACAGACATGCAATTTGACGTTCCAGATCACCTCTTTTCTCTTAAAGGGAGCTGGAAAAGTTGTACCTAAAGCAAACTATAATTAGATTTATAATTGTTGGTTCAATATTTCTGCCTTTGCTTCAGTATTTGACTGCTTTCTAATTTATTGGACTACATAACAAGTTTTTTGGGGTGTGTGGTTTTTTGCAGCAAGATACCTTGAAGTTAGGAGACTTTGGATCTTGTAGAAGTATATATTCCAAGCAGCCATATACAGAATACATCTCTACACGCTGGTACCGAGCACCTGAGTGTCTGCTCACAGATGGCTACTATAGCTACAAAATGGACATGTGGAGCTCTGGCTGTGTTTTCTATGAAATCACAAGGTACAGACTAAGTAGAAAGAAATTAAGAGTCTGGTTTATTCAGCGTCAAAAAATGACAAACTGAGGATCAACTCATTATGTAAACATTACTCACATCATGTGCTGATATCTTAAGGGCATAAATGTTGTTTTCCATAGTTTTCTGGAACTCTTTCATGCCTTTACATTAGGAAGTTGCATTAGGCAGAGACTCTGTCATGTCTGGCACCAAACGCATATAATAGCAAATTAACAATAAAGTAGCTGAATGCATAACAGAAAGTAATACTGTCACGCAGGGGCAGCCCTATACTAGCTGCCAGCAACTGGTGCCCTAGGTGAACTATGCAATCGGCGCCTCCATCTCCAAACCCCTCAATGATATTGCGCCACCATTTGGTGGCCCATTTTACTTGGCGCCCTAGGCGGCCGCCTAGTTTGTCTATGTGGACAGGCCGCCCCACTGTCATGTATCTTTAGATAGTTTATTACCCCTAATTATTTTGTTTGTAATATTTTTCATGATTGAATAACTTTTTCACTTCTTTACTTGAGAAATAGTTTGTTTCCTTCTTTTCTTGACTGAATCCTGGATGTCTCACTGGGGATATGCTCCCAGCAGTGTCCCTCATTGATCAGTCTTGAGACAGGGAGTCCCCGCTGTAAGTCGTCCCGGTATACATCCATTCCACACTGAAGTTGTTCACATTTGTAGGAACTGATGCATCATAAGTCCTCCCATTTCTTCTATAAGTCGTGCGAAACACTCTTCCCAATTTGCTTAAATGGAAGTCCGCTGCGGGAAAAAAATTCCCTGCTTTAAGTTGTTTCGCTGCAAGTCCATGTTTTTGGGAACGTGTCTTGGACTTATCGCGAGGACCCCTCTGGTACTAGTCAATATTTTCATTAATAACTTGGATAGTAGAGAGTGCACTTATAAAATCCGAAGATGACACTAATCAGGGAAGGTTGCATGCACTTTGGAATATAGGATTAAAATTCAGAATGACTTTGACAAAATCATTGGTCTGAAATCAGTAAGTTAAAATACAATAAAGATAATTATAAAATACTACACATAGGAATGAAGAATCAAATGCACAAATTCGGGATGTAAAATCCTGTTTAATTGATTAACTGGTTAAAGGCGATGGAGTGATGGGGTCAGTTTAGCCCAGCTGGACTGGAGCAGCCCTCCCTCCCCCCCAGCCTGTTGTGGTTGGGGTGGAGCGGCCTCCAGTTGCAGGGAGGGTCTGTTTCAGCTTGGCTGGAGCCACCCCTGCTTGCAGTGCACCATCACAGACATGTCCCTGTCTGCAGCGAGGGGGGATCTACTCCAGCCCCTACCGGTTAACTGGAACTGGTAGGTATCATCCATTAAGGGTGATGGAGTAGAGAGTGTTTATTTCACATCCCTAGCACAAATACAGAATGGTGAATAAATGGTTAGGTGATTGCACTACTGAAAAGATCTGTGGTGTATAGTGAATCAACAATGTGATGCAATTGTGAAAAAGGCTATTTTCATTCTGTGGGGTATTAACAGGAGTGTCGTATGTCAGACATGAGATAACTATATCACTTTACTTACCACTAGTGAGGCCTCAGCGGGAATACTGTATCCAGTTGTGGGCACCACCCTTTAGGAAAGATGTGAACAGATTGGAGGGAGAGCAACAAAAACAAAAAAAAAGGTTTAGAAAATCTGGTGTATGAGGCGGGTTAAAAAAACTGGGCATGGTTAGTCTTGAGAAATGAGATTGGTTGGGAGAGAAGGGGACTTCTGATAATAATCTTCAACTATATTAAGAGCTATTATAAAGAGGATGAGGAGCCATTGTTTTCAGTATCCACTAAAGATAGAACAAGAAGTAACATTTAAATCTGCAGCAAGGGATTTTACATTTAGATATTAGGAGTAACTTTCTAATTATTCTAATTAAGTTCTGGAATAGGTTTCCAATGGAGATTGTAGAATCCCCATCACTGGTGGTTTTTAAGAGCTGGTTAAATAAACAACTCTTAGGGATGGTCTAGGTTTATTTTATCCTGCCTTAGCATGGGTGGATGGGCTTGTTGACTTTTCAAGGTCCTTCCAGTTCTACATATCTATGATTCTATGCTAACATTACAAATGAGATGTGACTGCAGCATATACATGCCTACCAATGCTATTTTTAAACTATCTAGCACATCACTTGTAACAATAGTAAAGTAGACCTGGCAGCATGGGCTAGCAACCCAGGTACATACCAGACTCTCCAGGCAGTTTGTACTCTGGCTGCTTGCCAGTGTTGTCATGTCTTCACTGTTGTTATTACCTGTACTATGCTTAAGGGATGTAAAAATGTATAAAATATTAATCATGTAACTGATCAAAATTCTATTCGTTACACAGTTAACGGCAAGGCTGTCTGCTTTCAGCCCTTTGGGGGCTGCTGGCCCCACAGCATGGTGGCCCCTGCCAGGCTGGAACAGCCCCCGACCTAGGTTTAAATTATACATGTGAGATGTTAGTATTTTTGCCTCCTCCTCCTTTAATTTACTCTTTTGCAACTGCGGAGGAAATCAGTCACATGGGAGTCAACTCTGCAGTTTAATATGTAAATGTTTGCTCAGACCTCATTTTCTACAGGCTCTGTTTTGAAACAACAAAAAAATCTAGACCTTATGGTTTGACCCTATGCAAAAGTGAGTTTTGAGAAAGCTAGAATAAAATTTCTTCAGCTGATTGAAATCTGCAAGTATGTAAGAAATTATAGAACAGGGGAGAGTCTCTATAATTTCCATTGTTATTAATATTCATGAAAATAGCTAAGAAAGTGAATACTTCCTGAACATCTCTGTGCTCTGAAAATGGAGTGCTGTTCTGTTATGCACTTCTCCTTTCCCCTCCTCCACTTGGCCTGTGTGCCCTAGCAGTGGCAACAATTCTGTTCTGTTCTCCTCACAAACTGGAACCTCTTTGTTTGGTATGCAACAGTAGTGACAGCATTTTTGCTTCTGTCTTCTTCACCAAGCACATGTAGCTGTTGTTGCTGCTGCCACAATTGCCACATAAACCCGCAGTCCTTCTGCTTTGGCTACTTACTAGCCAGTAGGAATAATTAATTTGATGTTGGGCAAAGGCCAGCTGACATTCAAAACCTCCAAATATATTTCTCCCACAAAATAAAATTGACCCCAAATTAAGTAACTCTACAGTACTCTTACAAAATGCCACACTGTCATCCCCATAAAAACAGCTGAGCTTTGAAGCTCTGCAAGTATACACTAGGTGAATGTTTACAACAGAGTTTAAACATTTTTGTCAGACTGTGGGTGTGGGGAAGGGAAGGTCAATGGTTAGAGACTATTCTTTTGACTGAACTGATTTACCCATTGTCACCAGAAATGTGGGCAATAAACGGACACATTGTTCTCCTATTGCTGTTCATACGAATTGCTGTCTGCCACTGTGTAGTGTTCTGAAAACTGACTATCAGCCCATTAGAACTAGTTTAAATCACTTTTAATATTGTCAACATTATTTCTTATCTTTCAGTTTCCACCCTCTTTTTCCTGGATGTAATGAATTGGACCAAATATCAAAAATTCATGATATTCTAGGCACCCCTGCTAAGAAAACTCTTAATAAATTCAAACAGTAAGTATGTTGAACACTCCCATATTTATTAATCTAAATAAGTAAAATCTGCTATATAGTCTAGTGATTTTCACAAGCACTTATTTTATTTAAACACTTAAATCTAAATATAGTCAGTCCTATACCTTATTCATTAATATTTAAATGCTTAGGTCTCGCTTAAGTGTAATTCCTAAATGCAATTTTCTGATCACTCAAGATTAAAGTTGAGGGGAGAGAGAATGTGAGCAACAAAAAACATCTAAAATCTACTCCTCAGGGATTTGTGTCATGCAGTCTGTACCACCTGAATCATTTCTCTACAAACTTTGTGGTAAAGGGGACTTTTCTCGTCCACAAATGTAATGCTGCTTCATGCCACTTGCCAAATAGTGATTTTTCTCCCTACCCAGAGGCAGTTCCTCTGTGGTGCTCCAAGGCAGGTGAGAGAATCAAAATTGTATTCTAGGTCTCAGCTAGCAGTTTACTGATGCACCGTCTAGCATGTCAATCATGATTTTATAAGAAAGGAGATTCTTCTTCATTATTTCCCTTTTTGAAATCATAGTAATTTACGTGCCTAGTCAGCTTATTTTAGCTTTTTAGATATTTATTCAATACGTTTAATATCCAGAGGCAGTTTACATGAATGATAAGTGTTTGCTCTATTACTGGGTTTAACACAGGTCAAGAGCTATGAGTTTTGATTTTCCATTTAAAAAAGGGACAGGACTGTCTCCACTTGTGCCTAATATCTCCCCCAAGAACCTCTCCCTTATGTATGCAATGATAGAATACGATCCTGATCAGAGAATTGGTGCCCACCAAGCATTACAGCATCCTTATTTCCAAGAGCTAAGGTAAGTTTATACTTTCAATACAGGAATTTAAAGTTAGATCCTGAACTGAATAATGCATTATGGAGAAAGGAACTTGGTCTTAGTAAACCCTGAATTGTTTAGGTAACAATCACCTTGCAAATAAACATCCCTGCCGTTTTGCAGGTTTTTTTGTTTACTGCATTAAAACAACTGAGAATTAAAGTTCATATGGCAATTTGTTTTTTACCTCTTCATATGAAATCTGGAATCAAGTAGGACAGTATTGTTTGACTTTGTGTTCACCTTTTTCAGAGTAGCAGAGAAGCAAGGTTTAACTATGCACAGAAAAATGCGATTAACAGAAAACATAGTGGGACAAGAACCTATCAACTTGTGGAATATTTCAAAAGATGGTCTTAGGCAGGTAATTTTAAAATCAAATTTGAGAACATGCTGACTCTTTAAATAAAGTAATTGTAATGTCTAGATAAATAAACAAATGTCTTAATTAGTGGTGATTGCATGGTTTTATTCCAATTAAGGTGTCAGACCTGTATAAGAATCTACTGTCAGACCTCAGCACTTGTGCAAAATCCCATTGAAAGGCAGAGGTTAGGGCAGGGGTGGGCCCTCTGTGAGCCAGATCCAGCCCACCAAGCCGGTGGATCCGGCCTGTGGCCACCCTGCCACTCCCCCACCCCAGGCCAATCAGGGCAAGAGCATGCAGCAGAGAGACATGCCAGCCATTTTAAAACACCCAGCTTTTATCTATAGCTGCCGCGTGTCTTTGGCAAGGAGGGGCGGGGGAAGGAAGCTTTGAGCGCTCCCCACCCCCAGACCAATCAGGGCCTAGGGGTGAAGAGCATGTGAAGTCTCTTGCATCCCTTCCCCATCCTGTCAGGAGTGCACAGCGGCTAGAGACACACGATGGCTGTTTTAAAATAGCCAGCGTGTCTCTCTAGCCTCCACAGAGGCGAAGAGACTTTACTCTCTCCCCTAGCCCCAGGCACTGATTGGTTTAGGGGAGGGAGAGTGGCAGGGTGGTCGCAGGCTGGATACACCGGCTTGACAAGCTGGATTTGGCCCTTTGCCCACCCCTGGGCTAGAGACACACTGGCTGATTTAAAACAGATGGCATATCTCTCTAGCTGCCGTATGCTCTTGTGGGGCAAGGAGACTTTACGCGTTTCCCAGCCCCCAGGTCCTGATTGGCTGGGGGCAGGGGGAGTGTATGAGGTCTCCTCTCTCTAGGCGGCGAGGTGCGGAAGGAAGGAAAAAGACATCTTGCATTCCTCACCCCAGGCCAATCAGGATGGGGGAAGCACTAGAAGTATTCT
Organism: Apalone spinifera; assembly: GCA_030068395.1. Taxonomy (NCBI): domain Eukaryota; kingdom Metazoa; phylum Chordata; order Testudines; family Trionychidae; genus Apalone; species Apalone spinifera. The sequence goes on from CM057848.1 coordinate 19,831,988, forward strand.
GGCCTTGCCCTTTCCGCCCGAGGCCCTGCCCCTTTTAAAAATTATTGCCCACCCCTGGGGTCAGGGCCTAAAGGTTTGTCATAGACCCTTAATTAGATAGTGATAATAGTTTTGCTGATAAATTCTTTGTCCTTTTTAATTAATTCAGAAGGCAAAAAGTTTTTTATTTCTATTAATATACATTAGAAATGTTGGCCTCGTCTCTACCCTATTTTTCCTGGAAGACTATAGATAACTAGAGAACTAAGGTAACATTAGATACCAAGGATATGAAATCTTATATGTAGACTGTTAAATCTTTTGTTTATACCTATCTAATCTAACTCCAAAATGATTCCACTTCTCCATCACTTTATCCCAATACCAAGTTACTAATCTGCATCTCTGGGTCGTCCAACTGAGACCTGCAACAAAACCGGACTTGACCTCCCTAATTTAAGATATTTTTGTTCTTGACAGAGACCAGGTGGGTGAGCTAATAAAATGTGTTTATTCAACTTTTATTGAAGACGCTTTCAAGCATCTCACAGCTCTTCCTTAAGCCTCTATAGTTGACGTTCATTCAGCTTTTTTTTTTTTTATTTATTTTTTTTTGGTTAAACACCTCATCATTTGGCGGCAACAACAACAAAAAAAGGTCATGAGAACAATTTTCTTCTATGGGTCACCTTTAAAGTATAAGTCCTTTTCCCAGTAGCAGCCGTTTGCTCCACTAATTTAATTATTGGGAGTTGGTTGAAATAGGATTTGTACACAGATACTTGAAAAAACTACTACAAAAAGAAAATGTGCAAGTAGTTATAAGTAATCATCAATATGGTGTGTGGTGGGGTAGGTTGGGTTTAAGAATTCAGCTGAAATTGAGCTTTGGTGGATTTTTTTTGGTGGGGGGAATGGAATTTTTTTTAAATTTTATCCAATTTAAGAAAAATATCATTATCAGCTGATTGAAATTTGTATCTTTATTTTAAAAGCACTCTCTTAGGAAAACCCAGGACAATCCAATAAGATATCATGAACCACCATATGCGATAGAATTGCCAAAACTGAGTGTTTCTGAAGTAACCAAATTGACTCCTTATCCTAGTCCTACATTTCATTCAGTTTTTACTACACCTGCAACAAATGGTGAAGTTCCTCTGTTACAACATATTAAATATATTGGGACAAATCACAAGGTAGTAAACTTTTAACCTTATTCATTTATACACAACATATAAATATAAATGTATTACAGACCATATTTCAAACATCTATCATTTTTTCAACAGTCTGAAAAACAAAAGGAATTTAAGCCTTCTATGAAACAATATCATTTACCCACCATAGAAAGAAGAGGTGGAGGATATTGACATCTTGTCAAATATTTGGAATGTAAGGAAAAGCATGAATATGCAGTGAAACAGATTCAGCCATGCTTTCTCTATTATTGTCAAAGGTACACCAAAAGCAATAGTGCCTTATCCTTTGTTTCCCAGAAATGCTGCAGGAAAACTCTACAAGACTATTAGCACTTTATTTCTGAACTACATCAATATTTAAGCACCATTTTGACAGCTCAAAATGCACTTTATACTTCAGTCCTTTTAAACAAATTAGCTTTTTTCATTTTTTTTTAAACATATGGATAATTTAGGAAGTTTTAGTTTGAGTGCTAGGAATAATATTTTGTAATTAAATTTTATATTATCTATAAAATATAAAGTTTATGATGTTATTTAAAACTTGTTGAACTTGATCTGTTAATTTTGTACCTTTTTTAACAGATAAAAATGTTAGTTGCCTATAGTCAATGTTGGACAATTACCTCCTGTGTTACATTGATAGTTTCAAAGTCTTGTTAATATTTTGTGGCTTATGATATAGTGAAACACCCGATTTTAGTAAAATTAAACTGTTTTAATTGTATTTGAAATTTGAGTATACAAAAGATAGCTGTACAATTTCATATTTGTCTGATTCACAAGCAAATCTATCTATAATTGGTGTCCTTTTCTTTTTTAAACCATGCTTCTGTATTAACCAAAAGCTTTGCTGGGTTTGGGGGCTAAATGATTAGTTTGTTGAAATAATGGTAAAGAAATAAAATGTGCATTTAGACCATTTTTTTACATTTCACAAATTATAAGCATTCAATTAATAAGGTTCTCAGGTTTTTGTTCTGTAGAAGCCAGTAACATGCAGAAATAGTATTTTAGGGATTGTAGCAAAGGGATGTGATTTAAGGTAATGATACAGCTTCCCATCTGAAAAGAGTTCAGTGTGGTTGATTTTAAAATGTTCATAATATCCTAGAAAGAATGAAAATTATCAGTTTAGCATTAGCTTTGTTACAAGCTGGCTTTACAATTTCAGAACAAAATAGAATTAATCTATAACAGATGTATTATAGCTATGTTGGGACTGGATATTCCTATGTAGCATGTTTTCTCTAAGATAACTTCTGTACAATAAGCTCTTCATTTAAAAAGATTCTAGCCTTTATTGCTGTAAAAGCTGCTCTGCTCACATCTAGAAAGTGAATAGATGTCTTCCTCTGTTTGAAAACCAGTTCTAGTGCCTCTGCTGCTCTTAAGAGCTTTTCCAAGCTGCAGCAGAGTGTAATCACCAAGAGTCCAGTCAGTTTTATAGCTGCTACTCAGAATGTAGTGGACCACAATTAAACTAAAGTCACTTCATGTTGATGCTGCTGAGGCACTCATGAAAACATACCAGACTCAGTCTACACTAGAAAGTTTTGCCAGAATAGTTGTCAGGTAGGGGTGTGGGGGGGGGGGGGGGGGGGGGGGGGGGGGAGATGGGGGCAGATCATACCTCATGATCAATATAATTAAACCACATCTTATACTGACAAAAGGAGTCCTTTTGTCCCTATAGCTTATGTTGTTTGGGGTTAGCTATATGCCAGAACTCCTTTTACTGAGTAGCACTACATCTCCCATAGGGGGCTTTGCCAGTACAAATACACCATACTCTGTAGCCCTTGTGGTGCAGATTACTCCCCAAAGAGATTAGAAGAGATGTAGGGTAATGAAGACCTCTTTTGTCCATGTTCTATCAGACATCAACTAGCCAAAGTTCAATGCAAACAGTGGAGCCATTAGTCCAGGTCCAGGAACAGGACCATGGTAGAAATCGGTAAGGCTAAGATTTTGTCATGGATATTTTTAGTAAGTCAGGGAGAGGTCACAGGCAATAAAGAAAAATTTGTGGGACCTGTCCCTGATTTTTACCAAAAATATCCATAATAAAATGGCAGCTATAGAGTGACTGGGAGCTCTTGGGCCCCTAACCTTTGGGAACTCTCAGCTGCAGGGTTCCACTGTGGTGACCGGGAGCTGCACGATCCCCCTTGCTGCTTCTGTGACGACCAAGGAGCTTCTAGGGGTCCCCCTCCCCTACCATAGCAGCCATGGAGAGGCAGCAGCCAAGGAAGTATGGGGGCTTCTCCTTTTACTCTTAGCAGTTGTGGGGCCCACCTACTGCCCATGCTGGCTCATAGCTTGAAGACCCACTCTCAGGCAGTGATGGTACCTCACAGCTCTTTGCCACAGCAGGAGGCAGTAGGACCTTCATCTCCCAGCTACTGGCAATGAAGTCAGATTCCTTGAGTTCTGAGACAAAATTGTAGCTTTAATCAGGGTAACAGGCCAAGGTGAAGTTCAGGGTCTCACAGATTGGCTGACACTGCCGTTTTAAGACCCTGATAATACCCAAGAAATGTAGGGCTCTTGCAGCCTTCATTTGTTAATGTATAATACATGGTTTTAGAATGTCCTGGTACCTGTAGATAATGAGTTCCTAGATAACTGGGTTTTTTTGTAGGTAAGGAGTGTGCTGGTCATCCTACATCTTTATTGCCTTAGTGCTATTCTACTTTCTAGAAGCAATGTCAGTGCTAGATGACTGGTCACACTTTTTTTTTCCTTCAAATAAAGAAAGCCAAGCTAAACCCCTGCCTTTTCATAAAAGGGCATTAAATATGAAGATAAATTAATGTGATAAATCCAATCAGACTGAGGACTTAGCTGCAGCACTGTACATGCAGACATACCAGTACAACAATGCCCCTGTAGCTTAGTGAAGATGCTACTTTGCTGACAGAACTTCTGTTGGCATAGGTGGTAACCCAACTCTACAAGAGATGGGAACTATGGCAAGGGGGAGAGGCTCTCCCATCGATACAGCACGGCAGTTGGATCAGTATATTACATCACTCGGGTGTATTTTACACACCCCTGAGCAATATAGTTATGCTGATGTAAGTTTGTAGCATTGATCTGGCTTAGGCCAGTCTACATGCAGCTAAAATGGTGCTGTAGTATCCACTAACCTCCAGAGGTTTTTTCACAGGTCATTTGGTATTTGAAAGTTATCTGTTATAGAATCACAAGTATTCTGAAAATAAGATGCTGAGACTAATTTTATTTTTCATTAAAATCTCAGCATGTCATTCTCTCTACCAAACACACGTCAGAATAGTTTGGCAGTGATACAGTTAAAAAAAAATCAAGACCTGCTACATCCCATAAGATTGTGTGGCCTATGGCGGCTGTTTTCAACTTTTCCAGTCTACCTTTGTTGGGCATCTGATTTGTCTTGTGTACCTCAACTTCACCTAACTCAAACTATTTACAAAGTCAGACATGAAATACAGAAGTGTCACAGTGCATTACTGAAATTACTTAGACTCATTTACCATTTATATTTATAAGTCAATTGAAATATAAATCTACTTACATTTCAGTGCACAGTATAAACAAGTCACTTTATGAAATTTGTACTGACTCTTTTCTAGTGCTTTTTAAATAGCCTGTTGTAAACCAAGGCAAATGTCTGGATGAACTGACATATCCCTGGAAGAATTCAGAATGCTCAATCAGGGTGTGCGCACCCCTGGTTGAGAACCACCTGGCCTAATTCAAAGAGCACTGCACTTGGACTCAGAACTGTCCCATTATTTGGCCCCTTTCAAATCTGATTTGGTCACTTACCAAATCATTATTTCATGGCTGTTTGCAAGCCTGTTTTTATCTTACTCCAGTTCTTCTTGAACTGGTGTCCCTTTTTTAAACGTTACAGCCTGGAGTAAATACTTTCTCAATCCTTGAGGTATTTCCTGTAAGTTAGGGTCAAGGTACATTAGTGGGGCTCCTTGGCTAAGTCTACACTGCACAGTTATTTCAGAATAAGCTATTCCGAAATAGCGTATTTCAAAATAGCATGTCTACACTGCAGGGAAGCCTCAAAATTAGTCGGAGGTAGGTTCTCCTAATGTAGACATGCTCTCTCGATTTAGAGCCTCTGGAGGAATAACTTAGAACATCCCTGATGAGGCACTATTTTGAAATAGTAGAAGTGAAGTGTCTATACATGCCTTATTTCAAAATAGCTATTTCAGAATAGGTGTTGTTCTTTGTAGAATAAGGTTTGTATAAGTTGGTATAAACTGTCCGTTATTTCAAAACAGAATTGCTGTGTAGACACTTGCATAGCTATTTTGGAATAATAGCCGTTATTCCAAAATAACTTTGCAGCATAGACACCTCCCCCCATACTGCCAATCTCCATATATCACTTGCTTGAGCTGTAGGCTTCCAGCTCCTGAAGTATCAGTCACCTTTCACAAATATAACACTAACAGAATGGCAAATAGGGGTAACTAAGCAAGGCTTTGAAGTGATTTAGGATGCCAGCGATGTGTAAATAAAAAAATACCAGTAATTTAGACAGTTTAAACAAGACTCCTTCAACCCTATGTGGATGAGTACCTATGATGTGTGTATTTACATAGAGTACAAAATTGGAGTTAACTGAAGAAATGGAAAATACACACACACACGTCTGTGGTGCACCAATAGCCACATGTGGCTAGCGTGTTGGACACCGTGGAAATAGATACCTGGAACATACAGTACTTTACAAACATCTGACCTTTCAACAAATTAGCTACTTGAATTATCTATAGCACTAATAAAACTCATACATTGATTTGTTTGTCTTTTAAAACAGCTTTATTTAATTTCATGTGCATGGCAGTTGTCTTGTCTATCTGGAAGCTTGTATTAACATACAGAGAGTTGTGCAAACTAATAGTTTTACTTCTGACAACTTCATATATGCAGCTTTTTTTAAAAGGCTGCATTTATCTAAAATCCAAATTTGTTCATTTTGCTCACATACAAAATTATCATTTTCAATTTGTCAATGTGGCAGCATGGCAATCACTAGCTTTGGCATGAATACCAGTGAGCATAGGGGTCATATTTCTCACTATGAAAATTTAAGTGGTTTCTTCAGATTTAAATATATGCAAAAATGGCACATTTATATTCTTCTGCTTTGTATACTGTCATATACTACAATATGCTTTTGCTTCTTTTTAGATCCCCAGAACCACTACAGACAACAGTGGGAGCTGGATTCCATTTCTAGAGCCCATGATGTTGCTGTAAACCTTGAAAACACTGGGGTTGCACAGCGTTAATGAGGGCATACTTGGGCCTGCAGAACTTTTATGAAGAGTGCAGACATTTAGGGAAACCTAGATTGAGTTTGTTAGGCTAGGAGTTAAAAAATTTTCTAATATTGTAAAATGAGTAAATTGAAAACTAACCAAGAACCATGGAATCCCACAATTCTTATTTTTACAGAATAACCTTTTCAAGCCAACCCATAATTTCTTCTTGTCCTGCATAGGGATGTAAAAGACTAGTCGACTCTGATAAGCATTTGTCAATATCTTCCCTCCCCTCCCTCCCCCCCTGCTTTGCTGCCTCTATGAGATAGACACAGCAAAGGAGTGGGGGGGGGGAGGTGGGAGGTGGAAGGAGTGAAGTCAGAAGGTGTACTTCAAAGTACCCAGCAGGGACTCTTGTACATTTCAGAGGAGGAATAGGGAAGTGCCCATTGACTACTTTAGTCAATTAACCGCATTTAAACATCCTTAGTCCAGCACTAAATTTGCTTTAGACCAAAAGATGACTTGTATTCAAAATAGTAATATCTGTATTTTCACCTCAGCTGCTTCTAGACTGGCATGATTTTCCGCAAATGCTTTTAATGGAAAAGTTTTTCCATTAAAAGCATTTGCAGAAAAGGGCGTCTAGATCGTCACGGACACTTTTGCGCAAAAGCACTTTGAGGAAAAGCCACCGTACCAATCTAGATGTGGTTTTGCGCAAGAAAGCCCCGATCGCCATTTTCGCCATCGGGGCTTTTTTGTGCAAAACAGTCCTGAGCTGTCTACACTGGCCCTCTTGCACAAATACATTTGCACAAGAGGGATTTTTCCCCCCCGAACAGGAGCAGCATAGTATTTGAGCAAGAACACTGACAATCTTACATTAGATTGTCAGTGTTCTTGCGCAAATTCAAGTGGCCAGTGTAGACAGCTGCTTTTACGGAAAAACTTGCCAGTCTAGATGCAGCCCTCCTGTTTAAAAAAAGTTTAGGAATCAGTACACTAAATATAATTGAAATTTTGATCACATGAGTAATGCAGAATACAAAGGAGCTTCAGGGAATAGCTGAATACAAAATCTTCCAAATAGTACATTTACTGTTTTTATTGTGTAATGTTAGGGCTTGCTTTGCTGTGTTTTATTGTATACCACACTAGAGGCTGAAAACCCCTCTCCTCCCCCCCAGAAGAAACACTCAAACTTTAAAACTGCTGGTCTACTGGAATTCAAATACTATTGGTCTGGCAAAACTGTGGAGATTGCTGAAATGAAGGGATTTGTATTTTAAGTTTGTCCAAAATGGCATATTTCCCATGATGATTCTGAATGAGGCATGCAGGACTGGATTGCTTCTGTGGAAGAGTGCCATGAGTGCTTTTTTGAATAAGGATTGATTACCCACATGTGCTTAAAATTAAGCACATGCTTGTCTCTTCAAATGTACACAAGTGTTTTGCTGAATAAAGTCTTAAATAGATGCATCTTTCAAATGACTGACTTCCACTGAAGAATTTCTTTAATCATTTGAACTACTTATGCCTGAGTACTCACCTTAATATTTCAGGGTTAAGACTAGTTGGGTGCATCTAGACTGGCAAGTTTTTGTGCAAAAGCTTGCCAGCTGTCTACACTGGCCACTTGAATTTACGCAAGAGCACTGACTTTGTAATGTACAAAATCAGTGCTTCTTGCACAAATACTTTCACTCTCCCGCTCGGGAAAAAGCCCTCTTGCGCAAGAATACTTGCGCAAGAGGGCCAGTGTAGACTGGTAAGAACTGTTGTGCACAAAAAAGCCGTGATGGCAAAAATGTCGATTGGGGCTTACGCAAAATCGCATCTAGACTGGCCACAGATGGTTTTGCGCAAAGGCACCCGTGCCAATCTAGACGCTCTTTTCCGCAAATGCTTTTAACTGAAAAACTCTTCTGTTAAAAGCATTTGCAGAAAATCATGCCAGTCTAGATGCAGCCGTTATGTCTGCATGCAAATGTAAGATACTAGAGCACTTTGAATAGGACAAATTAGTGACTATCCTCTTTACATTTTTGCATCTCAGTTTGAAACCTAGTTTATCCACTTCTAATTATTTCTAGTCAATTTCACTTTGATTCTCAGGCAAGTGCCCAATGATACAGTATGTTTTTCATATTTCCCATAGGATTTATGTGGTAATAGTTCTGTTGGACATAGGTTTCTGCGATTACTTGACCCAACAATGTAGTATCTAAACTGTTTGTTCTAGTTACGCTGCTTCTTGAAGATTTTCAGTACCAAAACAGTTACATTCAGGATTGAGTCTTACAGCTTAAACAGGACAGAAGGGCTCCCTTATTTTATGATGGTGTCCACAGAACATGATCTCACACAAAAAAAGACCCCCTAGGGAAAGGGTCATTTTCAAGTCTATTTCTTACCTATGTGACTTGTGAAGGGTGCTGGAATAACAACTAGAAAATGAACTCAATTTAGCAAAATAATTTGACTTGCAAGTTTCTACTTGGGGGAAGAGGAGTTTCTGCTGAAAGTAATTTTGAGCCTCATTACAGAAAAAGTTGGTTTCCATTCAGTGCTTTATTTTTGAGGCACAGGTGTCAATGTTAGTCATAATACAGACAGCTATCCACAGACCAAGCTATTTAACATAGACCAGTGAATAGCTGTCAGATGGTAGTATTTATCTTTTCTAATTTGGTTACTGATCTGGATCCAAACTAGATGACTGGCTCAGAGCATTTGGTAATAGGGTACTCAGTTTGTCTCCACTGTATGTTTAAAAATTACGTGGTTGTAATACATTTTAAATTCAAGTGTCACTTTCCATATTTACCTAAATTGGATATGGAGACATTAGTAAGGAAGGTAAGAAGCAGAATTGTTACAGACAGATCCAAGCTAGTTTTATAGCCAATGATTATCGGGGGAGGAGAACCTGAGGCCCCGGGCACTAAGGCTATAGCCTTTCCACTGCCCCAAAGTAGGGCTGGAGCACACAAAACGTACTAGGCTGGAGCCGCCATCCTTAGATTAAATAAATCTGGACTGCATACAAAAAGAGGTATGATCCTTCTTCCACTGAAGTAAACAGCAAAATACAGTCAGAGCATGGTATAAGTTTTTCTCCAGTGTTGCAAACATTTCAACTAAATTTCAGGAAAAAAAATTCTCCACCGGATGACAACAGAACAGGTTGTGGAAGCTCCTTCACCGGATGTTTTCAAAAGGAGCCTGGACAGCCATCTGTCTTTCATGGTCTAGACATAACAAATCTGTTTACTTGGCAGGTTAGATTAGATAAGCCTTGCAGTCCTCCTAACACTGATTGTATAATTATGTAGTTTATTCTAACGTGACAGACCATTAGCATATTGTGATTAACATTTTACTCAACTATACATTTTATACAAAGATGATGTTGGAAGCTGGGATAAAGTTAGTTGGTAATTTAGGCCCAGATCGTGCCTTCAGGATTGGCATTAAACTCAGGGATTTTCTGCAGGTCAATTTAAATTTTTGGAAAGTCCTTCTGTTTTGAAGGCAATGTATCCCATAAGCAATAGCCTTCTCAGCTTTGCTCCATCACATCTAAGCTGTACAACTGCAAGTCCAGCAGAAGCCCAACAATAGAATCACAGAATGGGGGCAGGGCCTTTAGAAGGACAGTGAAGCTACTGCTATATTATCTCAATCACCCTTTCTAATTGATTTTCATCCAGGGTAGCACAGCTGCTTTCCTTTCATTGCCTTGCAGAAAATACTGGAAGAGATGCAATGGCCTTTGTTTTGCTAATAAAAAACAATTTAGTATTGACCACAATTAAGATGCACTAATTAAAATAGTTGGCTCTAGATACTTGTTTTTACCTCAAATTTTAAATTGATAGCAAAGACATCTGATTTTTTTCCACATAGCAGTTGTCTCAAAATCTAACATACTGAAATACAGTGATTTTTACAAAAGTGTGTGCACCTACTACCACTGTCATAGTTGTCTACATAAAAAGCATTAGCTTAAATCAATTCAACTCAAAGATTAAAACATCTGAGACCAACTGAACTAACTACAAATATTAAAAGGCATCAGAAAAGATCTGCAAAAATCTGAGGGCACTATTTTCATAAATATTTTGATGTTGAATGTGCCAGAAAATGTATTCAGAGGTAAGTTGTAATAGGAAGAAGTACAGAGGAAAATTTTTAATTTCATTTCCCCAATCCAATTAAACTCCATTAAATATGAAAGTGTTCCTGATGTGAAAGAGTTTAAATGAATATATTCTACAAGGATTAGTGTATTTCTGTACCTGACATTTAATACAAAAGATTACATTAAAATTAATCCAATTTAAAACAGAACATAAACAAAACTGCATATTCAAGATAGTTTAATATGTATTTTCAGAATTAGAAATCTTTCTTAGATGATGAAAATTACTAGTGTACTGATCCATTTTCCTCCCAATCACTGAATTACATTTATACATATAATACAGAGCTGATTGCAATTGCAAACAATATTAAAATAAATGTTTCATAGATACAAAGGATATCTTTTTTCCACAACATAGCTTTTATGGGTGTCTGAATACCCATTTTAAAGTAATTTTCTACTAGCATTAGACTAAGTGCAAACAATTTTGCTTTAAAAAAATCTGATTGCAGCATCCATCTTCCTGAATTACATTTTTAAGCCAGAAAGTAGTGACTTTCTTTCTCCATGAGTGCATTCCAGGCTGTCTTCTAACCATCTCTGGTTAAAAAAAAAGAGTCAGTGCAAAAAACAATGGTGAAGTACTAATTTATATAACCATTAAACTTACTTGGATTTAAGAAACATACTTTATTTTACACATCTTTCTATACCTAATAGATATAGATTAAATTACACTGAACTTTAAAAATATAAAGAAAATTAAGAAAAATATTTTTTACTGCAATACCAAATGAAGCATTTCTTTTTTAAAAAGGAAAATTCTCCTTTGGATGAGCAGCCTAGAAGTATTAGCCAGACTAAGAACTCATTACATTATTCTTTCGCAAATTATGTGATTCACATAATTCCAAGTGTATACACTGCCATTTTATATTTTCTGATGTTCTCTGCATGAAGAACAGCTCCTGGTTCCACTGCCATTACTTCTTGTCCTTTGTTCAAAGATTCGCTATCAGTAGTGTGATGGCTATACTACAGTTCCACTTGGAGAATTGGCCTGGTTTTGGGATGACAATAAACCCTGCAAACAAAGCAGTTTACATTAATCCAGCAAGAGAGCCTGTGACATTAACTAAAATAATTAATCTGCAGCAGATAAATTTATCAGTACAAAGATTTCTATGTACAGGCACATATTACCTTCTATGTACTCACATATTACCTTAATTCCTACAAATACCATGTGCCAGATTCCTGTATTAAACATTTCCTTTAGCCTGCTTAGTAATGTTCAAATCAATGTTTCTGGTATGGATTAATAAATGTATGTAGAACACTATGCATTTGTAGCAAATGTTTGATCTTCGTTTGCCTTGCATTTTTCTCAAGCCACTGGCAATTTCTGTACACTTCTTCTTAAACCATACTATGCAAATAGAAAGCATCCTTTAAAACTAATGGTAAAATATACAGCAAACAGGCACTATAGAGAATGTGTCTCCTCTGCCATCAAGACAAAGAAGGAAATTAGCTAGTTAACCTCCATTAATGTTAATACTATGGGTGACAGTCCAAAGTTCCTCATCTGCCAATGAAAAATAGTAAACAATACAAATATTTTAACAAATATTCGTATATGGTAGCTGGGAATAAGAATGCCAAGAAAAGACCTGTGAGTGTGGCAGGAAGACAGAGTTCACAAAGTTTCACATTACCATTTAAGCTTAGGTAAGTCCATTCACTTAATTTTCTTCATAACTTTACCACTTCAGTAAAATGCACTACAATTCAACAGTGGCTTGCCGTATTTCAGATTTGTAGCATAAGAATTATGTAGCATTCTTAGCTACTGATGGTTCTTGTAGATAATTGGATTGGACAGTATAATAAAAACACTTATGTACTTAGGCTGCCAGGTGATCAAACTTGTGTCATTCATTGAAAAGAAATGCAATGATTGAATTTCAATTTGCACACCAACGTTCAGATTTAAAAACAAACATCTGCACCAGAAAACAGGTTTGTTTTTTAATAACAAAATGACAAAGTGCAAGAAGAGTGCTTCAGCCTGAAGAACTAAATGCCTGCTAAGATAACCTAATTACCATAAAGACTTCACTTTTCATTGCTAAATAACAGAGTGGCCAGCCTTACTGACCATCTGAGCCACATACAAATTTTCAGAAATTTAAGAGCTGCAAGACACATTCAGTCTGCCCTGCAGAGTGGTGTCTGCTATAGTGCATGTGCGCGTGCGCTGCCCTGATACCCTTCACAGGGCTAAAGCCCTCAACAC